>OX453243.1:10516573-11166824 GCA_949709985.1 Luffia ferchaultella | reverse complement strand
AGGTAAGTGGCTAAATTTAATATACTACTATAGAATGAGCGTGTCCTCTTCAACAAAATTATGTATCATTCGCTATTTCACACGCTAGAGTATAAATTCCTTAAATGTGACTATACTTAGAAAGTGTTCATAACGAGCAGCATGAGATCGTCCGAAATGTGCTAATCTCAAAGATATAGCTAATCCAGTGTTTATATTCTGTACTTAGCGACATCAGCGTCGGATCGCCGTTTTAGACTTTTAGAGAATTTATCCTCGCTATAAGATTAACTAACATTCGTTTGATCAGCATGGTGGGTTAGTCGTCCGAATTTCTTAACACAACCTTGAGGAGGGCTGTACTCCAACCAGGGAAGACTCGAGGCTTCGATGATGAAGATGATAATAAAACAGTAATAGTCAACAACGATATTAATAAAATTATAGTGTCTGTCTGTCTGTTCCGGCTAATCTCCGAAACGGCAATGAAAGTTTGCAGACGTGCAGAGGGCATTATCGGAGGTGACAAAGGCTAGTTCTTGTCTGTCTGTATGTCCGTCTGTCTGTCTGTTCGAGCTAATCTCCGAAACGGCTAAACCGATTTCAATGAAATTTTGCAGACTTGCAGAGGGCATTATCGAAAGTGACATAGATTACATTTTGTTTGTCTGTCTGTCCGTCCGTCTGTCTGTCTGTTCGAGTTAATCTTTGAAATGGCTGAACTAATTTCAATGAAAATTTGCAGACGTGCAGAGGACATTATATTATCAGTATTATATACTTACTGACATAGACTACTTTTTGCCTGTCTGTTCGTTTGTATGTTCGTTTGAATGGATTCCCGAAAGGGATGAACTGATTGCAACGAAACTTCACAAATGTGATTAAAAGATTGTCAGGAGTGACACACAATACTTTTTGTTAGTCTGTCTGTCCGTCTCTGTCTGTTCGAGCTAAACTCTAAAATAGCTAAACAGATTTTAATGAAACTTTGCAGACGTGAAAAGAAGGTGTGTTTGTCTGTCTATCGACAGATATTATTTTTGTTTGTCTGTCTGTCGACAGACGAACAGACGAACAAATCTGTGTTATCGGGTAAATAAATAAATATGTATACTGTATGTTCGAGCTAAACTTTTAAAGATTTTAATGAAACTATGCACACATTAAAAATAGGTTGTCACGAGTGATATAGGTAGCTTTTTGTCCGTGTGGTTGTATGTCTGTCTTTTTGTTCCAGCTAATCTCCAAAACGACTAAACTATTTCTATGAATCTTCGCAGACATAAAAAGGTGGTTATCAGGAGTGACCTAAGTTGGTTTTTCTCTGTGTGTTTGTCTGTCTGTTTGTTAGGGCTAATCGTCGAAACGGCTGAACCGATTTTACTGAAATTTTGCAAACATAAAGAGGGCGTTGCCAGGAGTTAAGAGCATTTTTTTTGTCTATATTAATAAAATTGTAGTGTCTGTCTGTATGTTGCGATTTATTTCGAAAACGGCTCACCGATTTTGGGACCGACTTGTGGGATAGCTGTTCTTCATGCTAAAATTACTAAATGGATTTTGATGAAATTAGGTATAGAGATTTCTTAGGTAGTTAAGTTGCAAAATTTTCTAGAAAGTGTCACAATTTTCTGGAGCGTCGCGTCCATTTAGCTGTGCTGGTACAACTATAGTTCACGTGGGCGAAGCCGCGGGCGGCAAGCTAGTATTAATGCAATATAGTACAATTTTTAAAACACAACTTGAAAATAACGACATACCTACTTAATAAATAAAACATTAACCAATTTCGCTGTATTACACAGTAAAAGAAAAAAATACCTATATTAAAAAATTCAAAAGTAAAGAACATCATATTCTTGACTAACTTGTAAAATGAGGTTACCAAGTACTATAATGTACCTATATATGTATGCCTATCATATTATCGGCCGTAGATAGCAGAGTACGACTTCCGTTAAGACCCATATGGGTACGGAACCCACCGTGACATTAAAACCCGTTGTATGGTCCAATAGAGAATCAGAGACTTTCATATCTATGTATATAGCCCTGCCCGAGCGCTGACCACGTAGAAATCGGACTATAAATTGACTATTACCCCAGTTGTACAGTCAATGTATATTCTTTATGCGCGTACCTCCTTTGATTTGAAATTGTAGCAAGCGACTCTCTGTGGCCTTCAACATCGAATCGAATTAGATTTATTCATTCTTTTTCATCCAATTCTGATCGAAGAGGCAAAGACCAATACTGATATAACCTTAGTGAAGGTGTATAAAATGGAAATTGAATAAACTGACATTATAAGGATGCGTGTATAATTTCGTCATCGATTAGCGATATGTCTTCTGTCCGTCACACAAAATGTTTCATTAACATCAAATGACTAGGTACTTGACAAACACCGGACTTTTCTGGAAACCAATACAACAACTGGGCCCTCAGAATGCGCACTTTCCCGACCTAGTGCCAGTGTCAGTCATAGTCATAATCATAATTTTTATTGCATGTCACAGTGTATGGTAGGTACTACGATTGTTACAGTTTGAACCACAGGTTTGAACAATTCTGTAGGTACACAGTATGTGACGCCCTGCAAGGGCGTAGCAATTTCATCATGTTCTTTTTTCTTTATATATATATGTGAATGATCTAATCATCATCATCATCAGCCCATTTTTACCCCACTGCAGGGGCTTAGGCCTCCCCCAAGGTGAGGAAGATGGCTTGGAGCTTAAGTCCACCACGCTGCTCCACTGCGGGTTGGGAACTGTAACGACCGTCATCTATTGACAGCGTCCGGGACCGACTGCTTAACGTGCCCTCCGAAGCACGGTGTCAGTGATATTGTGTACTTAAGTCAGAAAAACTCATTGGTACACGCCCGGATTTGAACCATGGCCCTATGGGGCTTTATTTGAGACATGTTCATTGCGCTCTGGGCTATCACGACACTGAATGAATTCAGAATGATCTAATAATTCAGTTTTATTGAGTTATTAGAGTACTTACAAAATAATAATTTCATTTTATTCATTGTCACATTGAGTCAAAGTTAATTAAATTTATATTACATTTATTCATATAGGTGACTACATTTATTTATATGATATTTATTAGGATGTAATAATTATTTTATTTCATCTTCTAAAAATTCACTTATAGGAGTCAGTGATAATTAATTCAAAACAACAAGGAATTGACAAGGTTGAGTGTAAAAAATCTGTACAGTAGGTAGGTACACTGTACTGATCTAATCAGATAAAAACCTCTCTTCCGCAAGAGTTGTATAGGACGTGATTTATAGTTTACTCTTAATCTGCAGCATGTTGTAAAACAGGGTGTAATAATGTATCCAGCAACAATAATAAATCCTTTGTTACAACACAGATAGGTATGATTAAGTTTTTTATCTAACAGTGATTATTGATCAACTGATTTTATCAAGAAGTTTTGGTCGAAGCAGTTAAACAAAGCCGTGAGTGGCCCGAAAATGACCCGGTTCGGCCTTTATCCGACGAGAATGTGGTAAAAGTGTAAAAAATTACTTGAAAGACCGATGAGTATAGGCACGAGGCGCAGTTGGTCCCTAAAAATGTTGACTCTATTCGACATAAAGCGACTTGTGAGATGTTGCGAGACGTTTCTAAATACGAGTAGAGTTAAAGAGGTAGAAATCGTTTCTAGAATAATAACCTGTGGTGAGGCCTGAATCCGATAAACAACAATCATTACAGTGGAAGATTAAGTCCCAGAAGCCTCCTCGGCAGTTTAACATTCGTCCATCGGCAGGGAAACGAATTATCGCAACTATATTTGAGATGATGAAAAAATGTTACTAAAAGGTTATTTACGAAAATAGCGAGCGAGCGGCATCCTACGAATATTTTCTGTTTAGGTTTTTGAGAAAAGATTTAAGGGAACGAGGATTTTCAACAAATGACCAGTTGATGGCAGCAGTGAACGAGCATTTTGACAATAATTTGAAGGAATATCTTTTAAATGAGGTCTAAATAGAAATGTAATAAATGTATTTCGCTCTGACGGGATCAGGTACATTGAAAAATAAAAAGGTCAATGCTCGTCTTTTCTTTGGTGTATTTTAACGCTGGTTATATATCACTTAACTTAGTTTCATTTAGCAAAAAGGTCATCATCTTGCATTACTGAATTATTTTTGGGCCAAATGCTTTCAGAAATATTGGATGTAAATGTTTTCCCTATATATATATATATATTTATTGAAGACAAGCAGTCTTGTATAAAAATGGCCTCGACTCTTGAATCAAAACGTACAAAGCATACAGACATAAAACATCACTTTGTAAATAACTGTATTAAAGAAAATACCTAAGATTAAACTAAATATTTTACATTTTGACTGAGCAGCAAATAGCTGACATGTTTTAAAGCTTTGTCGTTTAAGCTAAAAAGTGAAACCAACGCGAAGCTTTAGGTTACATTATACAGTACCTATATGATAGGATGTTTGGTACAGCGATTCCCGATTTTTTTTCCTGGCTAGTACAACTTATTTACAGTCACATTTAGTCAACTTACCTCTATGAAAAGTATTACGGTTTTTTTTTTATCTTATTTTTGTGTATTTTCATCAATACCCTGACTTATCGCACATTAGGTACTTGAATTATCTCATGAATTGAACGTACTGTACTTCTCCAGCTATTTTTATTCATTTCTCTAATTACTAATCTAATTTTTAAATACACAGTTGGTTCCGTATCTATCTCCGTGACAACACTGACAACGGTCAAAGTTATGTAATGTCGAATCAATAAAATAAAACAAAACATTTAAAAAATTAATTAAAGTAAATAAAGTTCTTTTATTAGTTCCACCTATGTCAAAAACTTCTTTGGTTATTCTACTTTTCAGAAATGTATCACATGTGCATGTTTGAGGTCTGTCTTTAATAGCAAAATATAAACATAGGAATTTGAGGTATAAAAATGAAAAAAACACTTTAATTTCTGTTCGACTATGGGTAGCGGGGCCGTGCATTTATGAGTTGTGGGAGGGGAGGAGAGTAACATTAGTTGTGTTTTACCGCGTCCCCACCGATCAGTGTGGCCAGATGTAGGTACGATTTTTTAGACTTATTTTCCATGCAGGGTCCAAAAACAAAATTCGTACCTATGTAAATCATAAGAATTTTTTTTATTCATAAAAACCCCTGTTTTATCACTATTGCCGCTTGTTTTAAATAAAAAGTGCTCGTGAAACATAGTACAAAGAAAAAGTAAATATTATTTTTATTTATTGCTTTTCGTTATTGCTGTTGACACTTGCTAGCGGATTGTGTCGGTGGGCACACGACAGGTCACAATCAACATCACTCCCCTCCCTCCCTCAACTCATAAATACACGCCCCCGCTACTCATAGTCGAACAGAAATTAAGGTGTTATTTTCATTTTTATGCCTCAAATTGGTATGTTTATGTTTTGCTATTAAAGACAGATCTCAAACATGTACATGCGATACATTTCTGAAAAGTAGAATACCCAAAGAAGTTTTGTCGAAGTCCATTCAAATAAGTAAGCGAAACCAACCCGCGTAGGCGGGTGCAGCCAATATGTAAAATATTTATTCTGTTATGTGTATTGTTTAGACATTGTTTTAATGCATGGATTGTTATTCATCTAGTTTATAACAACAAAAAATTATAGCAATAAAAATACCTAGGTACCTAACACTATAAAAAATATTTTTCTAGTTATATTTATTAGGAATTAGAATTAAATTCATCTTTAGTTTACTGAAACCTAACTGACCTAAATAAGTGCAAATTAATATAGATAGTTTTATAGGTACCTATAGAGTTTTTCATTTTCAATCAATGATCGAGTAAGTACAAACGAATGATCGACAACGACTAATTAACTAACAAGCACGTTATTGTGTCCCTATCCCATTGCCATAACCGGACAAGACGATCATAAACTAAAAGAAAGTGATGGAATGAATGATTGATTTGCTTGATTCTTTTTTGAAGTCAATACTTAAATGATTGAATCATTTGAAATGATAGATTTACACATCTCTAATATGACTTGGCTAGAGTTTTTGCGAAATGGCGCATGTGGAATGACGTAGGTACTTATAGGTCATTTTGTGGTCATTTTGATTAGAACTTCGTAGTAACTGCACAACGTTTCTTTTTTGGGCCAAAACAAAATGTGAAGAAACACTAACCGATACCTTAAAATATCCGCGATTGACTGGCACAATTTTTTTTAGCGTAAAAAGTCTAGACTCATTATAACCCAAACTTCCGGGGTGTTGACATAAATGTAATAACAAGTGTATTTTTCATTAGTACGAATGACCAATACAAATATAGCACAAATGTTAAAAATCCGCAGAAATTCGGTTAAGTATATTAAGTATTTAAGTTGAAAAATAGATTACTCAAAATATTTTTAAAGTCAGAAATAAAAATAATTTTAAAATCTAGTAAGAATTATTGTAAAAATTATATAATGTTATTTTAATTTTACTGTGCTATAGTCGCGGAAAATTAGTAAATTTACTGATTAATGGGCTCATGTGTTCCAATTTCATAGTGCTTCATAGCTTGTGGAGCTTCTTGCTTTTCATTTTTCAATTCTATTTTTAATTTGTTCATTGTCCAGTTTCCATATCTTGCAATCATTTTTATATTAAAATCTAAGATAAAGAATAATGAAATGAAAATAACCCACATGCGCATAAAAATAAACAACGTTCGACGTTTCACATATCTCCATCTATAGCAAACAGTGCCACCAAGTGGGATAAACAATGATGGTCAAAATGGACCTAACCTTTTGATTAACTTAGTTTAATTAACTTATCACTGGAAACAATAGAAGCCAGACAATTAATAAACTCATGTAAACGTTTTATGAAGGCAATAATTCTGTAAACAAAACGGAACGTGGGTATATTGCGTGTTGATCCATAGTGTTGAATAACTGCAGTGTGACCACTATAATACATCTTTCTTATTTGGTATTTTTTGGTTTTTTCTATTTTTTGGTAGATTTCGAATGCCATTGCAAAGTAGCTAAATATGTATATATAATTTAAAAGAAAAGAATATTTAAGTATGTATATCAGTTCTCTGGTACGTATAACACAAGCTTTGCTTAGTTGGGACTAGATGGCGCTGTGTAGGATGTCCCAGGTATTTTTACTATCCTATATATGCCGTGTTGAATATCAAATAAAAGGGCATAATATTTAGTACATTTCGAAAATGTACCTAGGTACCTATATAAATTTCTAACCGCTAGCTGCCTTATTTGTATTAATTCGATAATTCTGATTAGGTACCTACTTCATAAAACCACGTCTTAGAAGCTTTTAAACATCAGTTTACATTATGCAACGGCATTGAACACTATCACACAAATATAACCTCAAGATATGTTGAATAAAAAAATCAGTTCAGTAAGTATAATAATAACCTCGAAACCCCGTAATCATAGAATTTTATTTTTGCTAACTATGATTCTATGCTGGTCGCCAAACAATGTTAAATGATCCGCTCCTTTTGAAAAAAAATCTCGAATAAATTCCCGCAAAAGTTATTTACTGTTGTAATATACCTACTAAATGACCTACTATGAGAAACGAAAAGGGCTTTTAAAATGAAAGTGGACTAGTTTACTAAAAAATAGTCTATTTATTTAAATCATAAACATCACCACAATTCAGTACCTACTTAATTAGAATAGTACAGAACCAGAATTTATGAGAATAGTCTGTTACTCTAAAAAAATTACGTACCTATCTATGGTATCTACATAGTCTACTCGATCGTTCCGATACCACAGATCAGATCATTCATACCAACTGATATGTGATGCTACCACAAAACACATGCTACTGATGCTAATGCTACCTGATGCTACCCATACTACATACTTACTCGCTTACGTCAATGATCTATAGAGCATAGCGCAGTCATATTCTCCCATTGATAAGATGGCAAAGAAACTATACCTATACAGCAAAGTCTGAAGTATTATTATACGATATTTATTAATTAGGCTTCTTATCGTAAATATTAGTATATGATCATTTTTGCTAAAGCAATAATTGTCAAATCCACCATTTATTATTTTTATACAACTACCCTGGAAGTGAGGTCTCAGATAGTATGGAAAGTGACCGATGTTGTTTTTCGTCCTCCTTTCTTTACTTGGAAGAAGATCTATGCGCCACTTGAAAGTAATGAAAAAAGTTTTAAGAAAGTATTAGACAAAGTGAGTTTTCGTGTTGCAACAGTATATTTTTTGTAAACATTAACTTATTTTAATATTAACAATTTTTTCAGGATTCATTAGCGTTACTTACATTATTTAAGAAGAATTGTTTTTGAACATCTGACAACACTGAATATATATTCGTATTTTTTTCAATCAATTATTTTTCTACTCAATCCGCTTTAAGTTGGCAGCTGGTGATGACTGTAAATTAGTTATACGAAAATGGCTTTGTCGCAAGTGAAGGGAAAAATGAACGTTTTATCTTTTATTTGTGTTTTATTGTACTTTACCAATAATATTGTAGCAGGTGAGTCGGTAATAAAATGTTCATCAGATACTTTTTACTCAATAGTTAAAACTGTGTCTTAATAATTAAGAAAGTCAACATTGACGTCATATTCCCTCTGAGTTTGATACTCGGAAAATAGTACCTACTTATTAAAAAAACTAGAAGTTTCCGTAACGCGCTTACTGATGTTTTTTTCATCGCTATAGAGAAGATATGCGTCTGAATAATCGTTTAATTTTTTTTGTCTGTGATACAAAGGTAATGCAAATGTCCTCAAAGGCGATATTCAAAACTTCTTACCTGAAGTCGCGTATTATGTTCAAGTCAGACAATACCGTGACTTGACGTAAGATTATTGTGGCATTAATGAGTTTTTGCTACTAAAATCTATTGTGTGCATTGCCTCCACTTGAAACAGATGCCTTAATCATCAATGACATTGTGTTCACTAGTAATTCAGCTACTAAATTTGTATGGTCAACATTTTCATTGCCACAATGAACTACATAACAGAATAATTTTTATGTTGTATCGTTCAGTTGTATCGTGTATCATTCTCGGACACAATATAAAAACTCATTCGTTTCATATTTGTGATATAATTTTATATGGTCATTTAAAATCTTATTATCATATTATAATCTAAACATTTAGTTTGAAATTACTACCTTAGTATTTACATTTTTATGTTTAGTTTTAATGGTTTTTTTTTTTATATTTGGCAGTACAACCAATATTAAACAAATCAAAATCATTTGCAACTGTGTACATGATCTGTGGTCACTAATGAGTATTATTAAACATTAACATTCTTGTTACTTTTCCTAATGAAATAGGTAGGAAATAGGAAAGGAAAAAGGAGTTGGTAGGTAGGAAAGAAATAGGTATTTCAGATAAAAAAAAACTATGCAGTAGTAGCAATCTCACCTATAACCACTCAATAATGTACTATATAATATGTATATAATGTATGCATAATGCATGGAATACTTTAAAAATGTGCTTTTATTGCATGTTTCCTCTATTATTGACATTGATTTTTAGATGCGGATTTTGATATATGTCACAAGCAGCTTATCTCTATTGCCATATGGCGCTACTGGTAAACCGCAATTATTTTTTATATCAAACAATTTAGCAGCTATTTATCACATTTGATTCACACTTTAGCACATTTTAAAAGTACGACTGTAAATGTAACTGGATAAAACTATAAATATTAATGGTATTAACATAAGTCAATGGACTATAATGATTTTGTATTCAAGCTGATTTAAATAATTTCAATTAAATATTAGAGCTTGAAAAGGAAATAAATTGTGTTATGTAATTATAAACATTTAAAAACTGTAAACTTCACACACTGTTTGCCACATTGAAATGTGGCATTTAGAATTTGGCAGAATTTTGTGCTCCAGACCATCTGACCACCAAAAGTCACCACTGGTGGTTAGTTGGCACTCCAGCCTGACTGACTATCAGTGACCAAATAACACAATGGTACTCCCATATCATACACCAGTGCTATAAATTGTCCCATTTTAAGTGGTGATGAATTGGGTTTATGATTACTGATTTCAACCAGGAGCAATATTTATTCCTACTTCATCACTATTGATTCTTAATAAGACATGTGTTGTTGTTGGATGTGTTTTCTGAGGTAATCTGCAATTTCTATGCACCAGACTATTTCTAATGGTTAAATTATGTATTGCAGTGCCACGTTTTTGTTGGAATTTATATGTGTAATCCACTTACATATGAATATCAACAAGAAAAGGAAGACAGCTACTTTTATAGGATATCATATTGATAGATACGGGAGTACTATTGTATTATTTGGTCACAGATAGTCAGTTGAGAAATTGGTGAGATTTGGTGGATCATCTCAATTCCAAATCTCACCACCGGTGGTCAGTTGAAACAAAAATTCCCATTTAATCACTAGTGATGAATTAAGAAAAAATTGCTCTTGGTCGACCTCCAGTAGTCAGATAGAAAATGTTTTGTCTCAAATGACCACCAGTGGTGAGATTTGGTGGTGAAATGGTCCAGAGTGGACTTTTGTATTACAGTATCATTTTTATAGTATTGTAAATCATTATCACCTTTCTCTACAATTATGAAATAATTGTCCGAACTGTTTAAATAATTTATCATTGTAAAATCCACATTCTCTTACTGTTTCTAATGACTTGATTAACTGAATATAATGAAGTAATGTCTATAAAAAATAATAAAAATACTTAAGAAAATACCCATTCTAAAAAAACGTTAACTAATTTCAATTAAACTGAGTGTAAATGTGGCTTTAATGCATCTGATTCTACTAATTGTTTCAAGTTATGTTACTATGTTTAATGAATACTAGCACAACATATACAAGGTGAAATTTTAACAACCATCCAAATTTTAATGTGATGATCTTTGGTAGAGAACTAATGGTCGTCTTGTTTCCTTTTAGTATTGTTTAATAAAAAAATATTGAGGTGTGACTATACAAACATTTACCGAAAAAGCCAATAACTCTAACCACCATTCACGGCGGCACGCACGCTCCGCCCCGTCTCTGTCATAAGGTCTCGGATGCGTCTTCACAAAGAAGGCAACTAATCGTTTATAAAATAACACTAGATAAAATAATTAATTATGAAAATGATACCTCACATCTAGAAAAATGTCTGATGTTTTTTTTGTATATTTATCCTGACCATGAATTTAGTTTCTAAATTGTTTTGCAGCCACTAGATTCTAGATTGAACATGTTCAATGTGGCATGTAAGATCCTAAATGCATGACACTATTTGTTGATTGTAAATTATATTAAAAACTATATATTCTTTTAGGTAACAAAGTGGAATATTTTGTTGAAGGCGGCACCTCAAGTATTCATTTTAATGACGTGAATTTATTAACACATCATAGACAGAGGAGAGACTTAGCTCCTAGTCCTCAGATAGCTCCACACAGTGTAACAAACAGTACACCTACAAGTATTCCGGATAACAAAAATGCAACTGTAGCAATAAATAACAACAGTTCTAATAAAACTGCAGAGGTAACTACGACAGGTAAGCTTTCATTGCATAAGCATCAATATAATTAAGGCTCAAATAAAAATCATGCAAAGCAAAAGTTTTATTAAGAACTTAATATGTTTTAATAATAATAATTTAATATTTTTAATTATGAGAAATTAATGCACTTGTTATTTATAGCTGAGTTTTGCTTGCGTATGTTAAAATATTTTAATATGAGAAATAATACAGCATATATATATATATAATATTTGTTGTTGTAGAGCGTCAAATTATATATTATTCTATGTTTGGTAAAATTTGCGAATTCACTGCGAACCCTTGATCGTGTAAACTCTTTGATTTTGAAATATGCCATTGCTATTGAATATATTTGTTTTATTTTTTATTTGATGTTATTATAAAAATTATGTAACTTACAGTGCCTGTGAACATAAAAGGAAATGTCAGCACAACAGAAAAACCATTGCTACAAGGTAATGGTACAGATATCAGAAATGACACAACTCCAAAAGAGCCAAAAGTCAGTGATCCTATTAAACCTGATGATGGTAAGTTTTTGACTGAAATACACTAAACTTACATACCTAGTGGGACACTTGCAGTGGGTTATAATTATTACGGCATATCTAGTCTAAGTGTTACATTTGTTTTACGGTTCCAGAGCTAAAAGTAAAAAATTGAACCCTTGTAATTTTGTTGTGTCCATTACCTGACTTGTCTGATATACTCGTAATTTCAGTGTTTGTAAACATAGGTGAATGAAACTTTTTGTGTGTCCCTATTGGATAGACAGAGTAGACATTTTGTTAGTTATCAAAAATTTTACTCAAAGGTGGTTTTTCTCATGTGGCATTTTGGCATTTTTGCATCATGGCATTTCAACAAAAGCATTACAATATCTGAAAAAATATTACAGATACCTACATGGTTCAATTCAGTACAATTCAAATAGCATTTATTTACAAAATTAAGATGTTATAATAGAAAGCCCTAATTCTGTGTTCTGCATTACCTTCTAATTCCTGTCAATGTTTACTTTTACTTGAATTAACAACAGGCTCAAACTGGAAACAAGCAGTCCAGTTTGTGCCTGATGTTAATTTAAGTTGCCCTCCCATCTTTTCGGTTGCCTTTCTATTATCGTTTTTGCTACCCTTAGGTTCCAGTTCCACACTATTGTGTATGGTGTATGCTGCCTATCTCCATTTTTATTGGTCAATTTTTGTCAACACATTGGTCACTTCTGTTTTTGTTCTTATTTATTTTGTTCTGAGCTTCTTATTCTGTTAATTAATTTAGTATTCGTCATACTCCTTTCCATAGCTTGCTGGTATTTTTGTAACTTGTATGCACGAGTTGAAGGTTCTCTTTTTTATGTGTGCGCCAAGGTTATTGTTTTTCATTATCTCTTTCAGGTACCAATAATTTTTCCATAGCATACTCAAGTTTCTTTGCATTTAGGCTAATTGGAACTTCGGTGTATTGGTTATTAATTTTGTCTTTGTTCTATTCATTTTGAATTCTGCTTTTTAGCTTTTTTCTCATAATGACTGGATTATTGTTTCCAAGTTCTTTTGATTTTGTTCAAATAGGACAAATATTTTGTGCATATCTCAGATTGTTCAAACGATGATCATCAATGTTTAGCCCATAAGACTCCCAGTCTAAGGCACGGAATATCCTTTCAAGTACAGTTGAAAATAGCCTATGTGACAAAGGGACTCCCTGCCTCACTATCCTATGAATGGGGAATTTGTTTCCTGAAATGTTGAGCAGAATTTTGGATTTACTGTTTGCATAGATAGATATTCTTTATATTTTTCTAGCAACTGTTTCACCATGTATATGGTTTAAAGTTAAGAAGTTATTTCTAAATGCTGCTTGCTGTACCAGGTTGATTTTCTTCTATGCTAATTCTATTCAATGTAATCTTAGCAAAAACTTATACACATTGATCATGACTTAAATAGACCCTATTTATTATATTATAATTATTATTGTTTCCTATATCTCCTTTTAAGCCTTTTTTTATATGATAGAATTATGTATGTGATTTATTCCATTGGTTTGGCATAGTAGGTACTAGTGGTACGGATATTGTTAAACAATCTTGTCAGTGTCATAGAGACTAACTCCTTCAATGTTAACTGATCATACTTCCTGTAGCTACTAGCTCATTGTGTTTTTTTTTTCTACTTTCCACTGTAGTATTCTCGATTTGACTTTGTCAGAATTTGTATTTACTAACAATTTGATTTAGCTAGATTACTTTTGGTTGAGTGTACCTGTTTGTACAGTTTAATTTATTTATTAGTACCCACACCCACAAATAATGACGTGTTTCAGGGTTTTTACATTTTCACATTTCAAGGGTGTGTGGGGAATGGAGGATTGAAAGTTGAAAGGGAGTAAATAAAATTAGTTCTGGCAAAAAGTACATATAAACCATCTCGCACGTTAATACCTGTAACAGGAATGTGTAATCTATGCGAGTGTAGCTGTGGGCGGTCAGTAAATAAAATTAGTAGCAGTTTTGTTTACTTCTTTTCTTTCTGTGATTATTTAGTTATCTCTATTTTACACATTTTGTATCTTCTCCTTTTCTACTTCTATCAATGTCTTTAGTCCATTTGGGTGCCTTAAACACATTAGTTCAAAGTGAAAAAACGCGTGTTACGCAACTGGGTATCTGCATAGTTATAGCCAACTACGTAGACCTATTCAGTAATGTCTCTGACGCTTAACACCATTTTTATTAGGCTTGAGTTGTGAAAAATAAACTTTGCCGGCCTAATAACCTCGAAAAACATTGTTCAGCAGATCTTTATGAGCATGTCAAAATCTTGTCTAGATTTAGTTTTTTGTGCTTATCACTGGGAGTTATTTGCTAAGTCATGAGTTATATTGTATTGCTTCAAATACTGTGTCAAATCAGAGACCTAAGCATATGATATAGCTTACATTGTTTACCAAGTTTCCAGAACACAGTCGCGCGTGATCCGCTTGAATCGTTTCTTTTTTATTGACCACTAGCGACCCGTACTGGCTTCGCACTGGTAGCAGAGCATATGAGCCGTAATGTTTTTTCTGTTATAATGTCATATCAGCTTGTTGCATCATACATGTGGATTGGATTTAATTAGATTCAAATGTAACGTAAATTCATCATACTTAGAGTATTTTCAAAGTATTTTATTTTAAACTAGCTACACACCCCGGCTTCCCACAAATAACAGAGCATATAAGCCGTAATGTTTTTTCTATCATAGTGTCATATCAGCTGGTTGCGTCAAACATGTGGATAATGTGGATGGGATTCAATTACCCTTAAATGTGACGTAAGTTAATCCTACTTGGAATATTTTTAAAGTATTTTATTTCCAATTCCATGAATATTTGAAAAAGTAAAGAATAAATACATATAACCTAACTATGCATGTCACGTCATCCCTTATGGCCGCCCGGC
Organism: Luffia ferchaultella; assembly: GCA_949709985.1. NCBI lineage: Eukaryota > Metazoa > Arthropoda > Insecta > Lepidoptera > Psychidae > Luffia > Luffia ferchaultella. Next base: position 11,151,769 of record OX453243.1, on the reverse strand, counting down.
TGGTCACGCGATATTAATATTTCGCGGTAGCTCCTAAGATATTAATTTAAACTGTATAGTCTAAAAGGCAATCATAATGTGCATAAAATGCTGAAGGTAAGTAACGTATTTAATTTGATAAGGATTAATGCTGTATCCGTATAAATTGCTTTCCAATTACCTCATCATATGACACTTTTTTTTAAACTTAAAAATATGTATAATAAGCTATCCATAAAAGATAAACATATGCCATCGCGGATTTTTCTTTAGTCCTATAAAAGAGACACAATTCCTCCATACATTATTTTGTTACATCTCAAAGGGATTAGAGAGCATTTTCGATGAAAGCTTCCAGCCGATTTGATTTTTTCCGACTTTTTCAACAATAATCATTATATTTTTAAATTAACCATATTAATTTAAAAATATGTGGTGTCTTGAAAAAAGAGAAAATAATTTATTATGATAATTTAACATGAATTTCAGGTGTTGAATTCTTAATACTAATACTTTATATTATAATATTTATTCAGCTGCATGGACAGTAATCATGCAAGGTTATCACTGACGCAGGTAATATTCAATACAGAATGAATGTATTGAACATGTTATGTACTTCATATTTTCTGGATACAATTAATTAGCTCAATGTTAATATTATTTTGTCACTTTTCCTGCCTGCAAAATTTTAATTATATCATTTGTTATAAAGTTCTCAAATGGGCACAATACCTATGAGCTATAAGCATCTGTAATGACATGATATTCTTTTCTGTTGGTATTTTATTCCAGTATTTTCTACCCATTTTACCATAGTTTACGTTTGTATATATAGACAAAGTTTTGTAGTCAGTTTTTATTTTTTGTATAAATTTACTTAATTTTTAAATTGTTAGTCATAAGTAACTGTAGCTTAATTGTATTTAACGTGGGTAGGCCTTCTAAATGCGCTGCTCAAATAAGACAACGCCAGTCAATGACGAAAGGGACGATCATTAAAAAAAACAAATGCAATAATTTCGCGCATCAACTCAATTTTTTAAAATGAAATCAACCTCGAGATATAACCTATTAAATTACAACTGCAACCATCAAATCGGTTCACAGTCTTCAAAAACATTCAGTAACACAAAAAAAATACAGTCTAATATTGAACCTCCTTTTTTTGATGTCGGTTAAAGATCATATTAAAATGTAAACCACCGGTTAATCTGGATACTTTATATATGACTCAACATTATTTTACCAGCTCCAAACTTGGATTACCGAAAAATTATAAATGTGTAGTTTCAAATCATGCACTTCTTTAAAAAAATCTTTAATTGATGCAGTTAAGCTGATGATGGTTATTAAAATAGTCGACGACTAGTCGCCACTCTAATGAATAACACTGCCATTGCCCAATTGTACCACTTAGTCAATTAAGATGCTTATGAATTATTTTACATTTTGTTTTCGTTGTATGTAGAAATCAAGATATACCGTTCTAACTTTTAAAGTCAAAACTATGGCTAAGTGCAGCTGTAAGCAAAATTACACAAGAAAACGGGTACAGCTGCTTAATTTTGTAAATGATTTATTGCAATTTTTTTCTAACATCTACCAAGTTACACTTTATACCTAATCATAAACTTTAAAATTATCAATTTTTTGTTAATCAATTAGCGAATGACATCATCTCAATATTTAAAACCAATAAATGTTTGGTTTTGAACATAAATAGAATTTGCAATAAAATAATCATATAAAAAAATTGCCCCTGGTTTTTTTTTATAAAATGAAGTTATCAAAGTACTGATATTTTATTCCAAATCATAGATCATCATTTGGACGAAAACTATACCTTTGTTTATATTTTAATAGTCAAAATGTATAGAACTAGTTTCTTCTACACTGTATAGATCATGTGATTGTAATTGTCTCTGAAAATCATGCATGGATACTAGTTGACACGCTTCTCTAACTCAGAGCTATCCATAAGTTGCATCCCATAAATTTAATTGGTTTTTTAACTTCCAACCTTGCCTTTGTTCATAGATCAGTCTATATCCTGTTTGCATCCCTGTTTGCACATTTGCAACTCCACATTTTTGTATAGAAAAACACAAAAAAATATACCATTATTGTATTAAAAAATTCCTGGTTTGCTGTGTCCTTGATACAGCCGTCAGTTTTACGTGGATATGTCTATGAAGATATTCGGGCGTTTGGAAGTTCAATACTAAATAATGTTTCAAACGGTTAGTAACGTAGAGAGTGTATATAGTAAGCACAGATCGACGATCCGAAAAAACAACCCGCGGATATTACGCACGGATTTCTTACAAAAAACGTTCCAGTGACATAAAAAATTATAAGACTAAATTAATGAATATTGTCTTTATTTTTGCATTAGAAACTGAAATACACGCTAGGTACAGTTACAATCAAACTTTATGGTGGATCCGAACATAGGCTAAGCACAAGTCGCGTCGCAGTAAGGTACTGGTTGCACGCTTGAGACCGAGACGCGAGACCGAGACAGGCGACAAGGAGAAGAGACAAAGACGGGTCTCTTTCCGTCTAGGCGAACGCATTTCTGTATATACATGTTGAGCGAGATCGCTACAGGCGACGGAGACATAAGACGCGAGACCATGCGTGCGCGACCGGTTCGGACTAGTAGCGTCGCGCGACAGTAACGCGGAAGAAGTCCGTGTGTATTTATCTTTTAATTATTTTAAACAATTGATTGTTTTATTTCCTCGAAAATACATCCTAAATAAATCTTCAAATTACAACTAATTTTTAATTAAAAGAGAACATGATCCTTCTTTATTTCGACATTTGTATAATGAATTAACAGGTTTTTTACGTGATTTATTGAATGCGTAATACAAAAGTAAATCATCATCTTCCTCCTCCTCTATTAAACGTTTTAAAACCATGGCACACGTGCGCTTTTGAAGAGTCATTTTGCTATACTGACGTTTGTCGTTTGTCTTGTCGCTTGTCTCTGTCTCCGGAGCATCATTTCGACCGCGAGACCGAGACCACTAATTTGGTCGCAAATATCATTTTGCTGTCTTGGTCTCGCGTACACAACTGGGACCTTTTTTTAGTTTTAGGTGTAGCGGGACGCAGTGGAACGATGGGTATACGACTGTACCTGCGTATGCACGCTTATAGCGTTGTATTCCGATCCGCCATAAAGTTTGAGGCGAACTATACTTAAGCGTTTCACGAAGTTTTACAAAACTAAAATTTTAAAGATGAACTGTTGCCAGCACCCTTAGTATTCCGGGAGGTCACGACAAATTCGGTCACGATCTCCAAAGTGATCTACTCTGGGTTGACATGTTAAAGGGCAACTCTCTGATGCCAAATATGTCGGTCTGCCTGCGCAGAGTGGTTGCGTCAACTTTATAACACTGCCCTTGAAAAACTGGTTATTGTGACCAAAAAAAAAAACGATAACCAAAGTGGCTGAATTTGATACAGAATTAAGTACTAGTTGCATGTTAATGAAAAACATAAAAACTGATCAAATATTCGGTTGCGTTATTTAGTAATCCTCGTTCAAAGATACTTTTTATAACCTAAAAAAAGACGATAAGCAAAGTGACTGAATTTGATACAGGATTAAGTACTAGTTGCACGTTAATGAATAACTGAAACTCTTTATTTCAAAATCACAGTGAGACATTTAAATATTATTTCATTATTTTAGAGTAATGTTTTCTTAATTTATGTATTCTCCACCTACATTGTGTGATTCTCTCTACTCCATAAGTATAAGTGAGCCATGTATAAATATGTTAATTCTGTTTGTGCTATATTGTAATTTTATATGTATGGAGTCTGGAGTCATAATCAGTGTGTCAGTATTGTTGTGTTTTGTGAAATAAAATAAAAGCTTGAATTTATTTCACTATATATATTTTTTTTATTTTCAGATATAAATACAACTGACGTATTCAGCGTGACTCCAGAAAAGATAAAAGCGGAGCACAATATCACGAATTTAACATATGTATTTATTTAATTAATATTTCTTAGTTTAATTAATTTTATTGTGAATTGAGTTTAAACTAAGACATAATTTATTTTTCATAGGATAACCACACATTCTACAATAGCTCATTCATTGGTGATGTAAACTATTTTAACAGTTACTGGGCCAACATTTCTGCACCAAAAGCAGATATTCACACTGTCTTGAGTCATTCCCATCGCAGAGCCATGGTAAGTAGTATATTTACATAATTTTATGCTACATTTTATTATCTTCTATCACAAAAATAGCAAATAACTATAACATACTTTGTATAACATCTTGTGCAAACTTATTTAACTATGTATTATATAATCGGTCATAATTATGCACCATTCAATTATAGTTTCTAATCATTATAACTTTCATAACCACAGTGATAAATGTAATTACCGATCCTAATTATTTTTATTTTAAATTAACTAATTAATAATTGATTCTTTGATGACTACAAAAGGTACAAAAATGTAAAAAAAAAGATGTGCATTACAATATACTTAGTAAATGTATAGATCAGAATTATTATTGTCGTTAATTCAATCTTAATTGTGATCATAAATTATCCATATTATGTAATGTAATGTAATTTTATCTTTACAATTTCATTTCTTTCAGACACTGAAACTTAAATTCGATTTTCCATTTTATGGTCAACCTCTTCGCACAATTACTGTAGCTACAGGAGGTTTCGTTTATACTGGAGATCATGTGCATAACTGGTTGGCAGCAACACAATATATTGCACCTCTCATGTCTAATTTTGACACAACCATGACCAATGATAGTGTAGTAAAGCTATCTGATGATGGTAAGAATACATTCTAAGACCCGTTTAACAATATTTGAATAAAGTGACGGTTAGCTAACGATGAAATAATATAGGCGATATTAGAAATAATTTTCTGGGTTCTATTTGAAACTAGTTTCACCCGTAACTTAGTCTGCGTGTAATTGGTACATATTTTTAATCCTTGCTCCTAAAATAGCTGCGTAATGACCTCTACTAGGTTCGATCCTGATTTCATGTGTTCAAATACGTAAGTATAATTTTTTTAGTGGTTTTTGAGTTATTAAAAGAAAAAGAGTAATTAAAAACAAAAATTCAAGAAATGACATTTCAACATAAATTATCAGCTGTAAACATAGATACAACGAAACCTCCCCGCTGCTTCCCCCCCCCCCCCCTCCGCCGCCCCCTAGAGACACGGTAAGACATTTACTGTACGAGACGAAGCGTTCTGTACATAATTTAAATCATATATGATGAATAATTTGTTAGTATTTTGTTATAAGTGATATGATTTAGAAAATTGTATTTACATTTTTATAGGGTTGTTATACATATAAATACCTGATTGTGGGTTGCAAAAAGTTCTCAAAGTTAAAAAGAACATTGAGTGTTTTTTAGCTAGGCAACAAACAACAAAGCTAACAAAGGGTTTTGGTTTTCAGGTACAAAATTTACTGTGTTTTGGGAAAATGTCACTTTGCAAGAAGACAAGACCAAACCATTCACCTTTGCTCTCACTCTCTACAACAATGGGGACATAGTCTTTGCATATAAGACTATACCAATACCTATAACAGATATTAAAGATGTCGAGCATCCAGTCAAAGTGGGAATTAGTGATGCATATATCACAGATAAAATTCTATACTGTAAGTATATTCATCAGTTATTAACTCCTTGTTCTGAAACAGTGGTAATGCAATAGAAGAGCGACAACGCTTACATATAGTTTATTCCGTATATTAACCGAACCGACCCGAACGACACGAACACATATTTCCCAAATGTCAGTGTCAAAACGAGAAATTAACACCGAAGTGAAATCGACTAAGTTGCTATTAAGCATGTAATCATTAATGAAGGAGCCTCTAACAAAGTTCAGTCTCAAGTCAAATCTATCTGCATTATTATAAACTAGCGACCCGCCCCGGCTTCGCATGGGTAATAGGGCATATAAGCCGTAGTGTTTTTTTCTGTCGTAGTGTCCTATCAGCTTATAGCGTCGAACATGTGGATTGGATTTAATTAGATTTAAATGTAACATAAGTTCATACTACTTGGAATATTTTTAATGTATTTTATTTCCAATTTTATAAATATTTGAAAAAGTAAAGAGTAAATACATAAAAACAAACTACAATATTTCTTTGTATTAAAAATTAATAACTTCTGCCTAATTTAACATCCTACGCGAGTCGCGTCGGCGGGGTCCCCGGTCCGGCCGCTTGTCGCGCTTTTGTATTTCGCGATATCTCCTAAGATAGTAATTTAAATTGTATGGTGTAAAGAGCAATTATAATGTGCATGAAATGTTGAAGGTAAATAACGTATTTAATTTGATAAGGATTAATACTGTATCCGCATAAATTACTTTCTAATTACCTCATCATAAGACACCATTTTTTTAAACATAAAAATAGGTATAGTAAACTATCCACAAAAGATAGACATATGCCATAGCGTACTTTTCTTTAGTTCTACGGAAGAGAAACAATTCCTCCATACATTTCTCTGATCTCTAACCACTCACCCATTCAGTGACTTCATTATATAATTTTGGTAATGATTTCTTGTTTTTTTTTTTTTAGTTGTCAGAAGAAAAACAATATACGAATATCACCGAATCAGTTTTATGGATCATGAAATCAGCAACCACACAATATTGAAATTAACCGCTCTGCCCACGTGTCTTCAGTACAACACATGTGAAGCTTGTGCAAATCACCAGACTAGTTTCAATGTCATTAAATATTTTTATCATGTACTTTAATGAACAACTGAATTGACAAATGTCATAGTAAATTTAATATTAACATCTGAATACCATTTGTGGTATATTGATCGCGATATTGCTAACAATTTCTTAGTGTGGAATTTTTATATTATTGAACTAAAAACTCACTTTATTGTCATTATTACTTAAATGCATTAAAGAAGAAGACATATAACCATATATAATCCAATATAACCATAGAGATAATAGAATAGAGTCGGCAAGCCTGCCCGAAATGTGGGCCTCAGCAGAAAGAGACAGAATGGCTATACCTCAAATTATACAGAATTATATTGAGTCTATTTCTTATTTTCAGCATTCGCAGTTGATAGCTCTTTGCTTGGTAGGACTGACCGGTATGATTGTTAAATGAGTGTCATTGCACGTGCGGCTTAAAAGTAAAATAAAGATAGAACTAGGTACAATTATTTTCCATCCTTTCTCTCTATGCCCCAACCGTCACATACAGGGCTGAAGCTTGCCTACTTTAGTTATTTTATCTCTATGAATATAACACATTGAACATCGTAGGTAGAAACCATATTGAAATAGTTAGCCTTATATAATAGATTCTGTATAGTTATCAAAGTTTATTTTAGCAGTAACAAAATCACACTTCATTTGTGTTATGTACCAGTTTGCCGATTTTATTTACGTTACAATTTTTAAAACTATAAAAAGTTTCTAATTGTACTATACTGTGACTTAAAATGCTTTTACACTGTCATAATATGTTTTTATGTTTAAGGTCATGTGCGGAAACTAAAAACCTTGCATAAGTACTTGAAATGTTTTAACATTTTTCTTTATTCGGTAACTTGTGCCCGCGACTTCCGCCATGTTGTGTACTTTACTTTTTACTGTTCTGCTTATAAAAATAGCAACTTAATACATGCTCTATGTAGAAACATGATTTCATCTATTTAAATTTCATCTAAATTTTTTCAATATTGGTTTAAGTAGTTCTTGGATTATAAGCATTCAAATATTCTGTAACACGCTGCTTCTTAAAATATTAGCATAATTATACATATCCTATGTATTGAAACCCTATTCTATAATAAATAAGAGAGCTTCGTCGAGGTCGGTGCAGTGGTTCTCAGTTACAGGTAAACGTTCAAACATCACTTTCTTGCGGATCTTAGTATATGGCTATAACATTGACAGTCTACCTTACTGCGGGTGGTGCTGTCTGGTGACCTTCAAAACGGTTTTGTCCATGATTATTGTGTTCAAATAAAATATTTTATTTCAGTGTTCATGGTGTAATCAGACTCAAAGATGTTCCAGTGGAATGGATAGAAACAAACAAGATTGGATTTTAAGGAGTAAGTGTTAATTTGAAATACACCATAACATGTTATCTACTTAACACAAAGTATAATATTACCCTGTCGTATTTACAGATTGCGATAAAAATCCGATATGGAACGCCACCCTTTGCCCTAAAGCAACACCGAAAGCAAATGTAATAAATCATAATCAATCCGATTTGACAACATATTTCACTGATACTAAGAACAATCCATATCATGATGCAATTTTCAAATCTGGTAATATTTGTTGAATTATTTTTTTTTTATTTACAGTAACTACGTATAATCACGATTATATGACGGTTGTCCTCAAAATATTGGAGCACCGTTCCATTAGTCAGAGCTAATATGAAAAAAAACACCCGTTTACCAGTTCATTTTATTTGATCACAGCAGAGAGGTTTTTCCAATTGAAAGATTTTGATAATATAGACTGTTCAATGGGTCATGACTGTAACCATTGTGTTTTAAAATTGAAATTGTTTTTTTTTTTTGGTGAAATTTGATGCATCACAACCAATTTGCATAAATGCTCTTTCTATACTGATCCTGGAGTCCTAACAAACAAATGTATTAGATTTGTTAATATTAGATAATTGCTGCAAAATATAATAACTATTTTGACTACGTTCAAGCATTCATTATTGTAATTAACGTGAAATACAGACAAACGCCCACACAGTTTAGTATACGTTAAAATTCAGCCGAAAATGGCATTGCACTCCTCTTTTCATAAACTTATATTGACTGTTCAGAACCTCGTACCTTTTAATCTTTTTCAGGATTTCTTGATTATACCTTAGAAATGTCTAAAACACAAATACTAGAAAAGTATATTCACCCTTCGTAGACAAATAGTTGTCCTAGTATTAAGTATAACAAACGTCAGTTAAGAATTTCTATTAATCAATACAATATATCTATGTACAGACGGAGTAAGCACAGCGCAACAGCCTCGCAAGTCTGTATCGGCGACATCTTCGGCGGTGCCCAGGCCTCTGGATTCGCCAGCTGCGGCGGTGAAATCTGCCCCAGCGGAACCGACACGCTCACCGATCGGCGCTGTTATGGCGGCATTCGTTGTCGTCGTTATGGTCAGCAGCTTAGCCGCTTGGGTTTTATATGCATTCAAAAACCCTCACACACGCAGCGGGCAATTCTTGATCAAGGTACTTATCTCTTAGTTTACGTTTTTAATTTTCACCCGTGTGTCAACCAATGAAGGCTTTGATTATTTATTTATACGTCTAGATACAGCCACGCGATACAATACAACAAAAAGGAGACCAAATTTATTTGCTTGTGTGTTTGACTAAAGAGAACACATACTTTCGCCACGCTATACTAACCGTGTACTAACTGCCTCTGAGTGTGTGTCAATTATAACCGAACTGTTAGGTGATATTTGTATTTACTTTTTGACGCCGAAACTCTAGAGTTGTAAATAAAGAATCAAAGCTACTAAATTAGATTTCAATGGTGACGCCACAAGCGATACGGATTGAAACCTGTGTGCATCTACAACAAAAAGCTAATTGGAAGCCGTTTTGGTACCTATTTTCACACTATAGTTTGACAAACAAAGTATATTAATTATAATTTATTTGTTAAACAATCCTGTAAATATTACCACACATTTAATAAAATTTATAAATGAATAGGTTACGGAAACAGTAATCTTAAATACGCATATAGATATTGCAAAATTCATGTGTTTTTGCGAATGTGTGTAATTAATTGTACCTATGTTACATAAGTACATCTTATTAATTTCATTAAACACAAAAATTAAAAAAATTTTTTGTTTATGATCTAGTACCGTCCATCGCAGTGGCGCTGGAAACGTGGCGAGGCGCGCTACACCGCAGCCACCATACACATGTAACATATCTCTATAAGTATCTTACAAGTAGCACTATTAATAAGAATCTCTTTAGGACCGATATAACCCAAGGGGATCACCTTTTGCCTTATTAAAAATAGGATATTTTTACTATTAACATATTTGTAGTGTCTTTTGATATTACTTTTGATCGTGTCAAACTATCGATTTTGGCATATTTATATATAATGAATCCTTTTTATAGATCTTGTGATATTTGATTATATATATATGAATAATTTTCTTTACAAAAAAGATGTTACCTCATTTTTAATAAAGATCAGATTGTATAATATTTGAAACATTACACTAAAATCTGAGGATACCAAAAAATATGGCCGGAAGAATATTAAAATTACTATATAAATTTGAATCTGATTTTTGTATTCATATTACAATAATGTAAATATACCCTGAATATAAATTAAGTTTGTACTTAAATTGTTAATAATCCAATTTGAGGGTATCAAAATTATAAGTCTAACCCTGAAATGTGTATATTATGACTTTTAATGAAATAAACATCACCATTAGGCCGTTATTAATTGTTTTATTTTCCATCATTCCTCTCCAGAGTGAATATAAGTTCTCCAATAACAATGCTTACCTACATTATACCGCCGAGGGTCGCGGGTTCGATTCCCGCCCGGGACAAATATTTGTGTGCATGAACATGTTAATTTCGTTCTGGGCCTGGGTGTAAAATATTTACATGTGTATATATTATTTAAAAAAATATATATTTAAGTATGTATATAAGTTGCCTAATAATCCATAACACAAGCATAATACTTGCTTACGTCGGAACTAGATGGCGCTGTGTGGGATCTCCCAAGTATTATTATACAATAATTCCAGGTGTTTACTCTTAAACATCTGATTGTAAACACACCTGCTTGCTAAATAAAGCAATAATATAATTTCGCCTTTGTTATAAGTAAAAATTAACATATTGATTGTTCTCTCTTTATGTGGGGCAGATGGTTACTACTTACACGACGTTATGTTTTGCAAGAACAGTGTCACCTTGAAAATTTTCATGTGTTCTTCACACGATTTTCATCCTCGTGCAAATATTATTTACTGGATAATTCATCCCAATCTATGTGGTGTTTCAGGGGTATGCATATGCTCGAACACCTAGTTATTCAGTTGTAATCATAATACATATAGGTACTGAAATATTCTTTTTTCAATACATTTGCTATGAATACGGTCTTTATGACATCGAAACTAGTACCGTAATGTTGTATTTTACAGTACTAGACCTTTTTACATTGCACCAATCACAAATGAGCATTCTGTTTGTGAAGCTCTCGCCATTATTACATTTGGAGTGTCTACCTAATTTTAAATCGCAAATGTATTGAAAAACGTCCTATGATGCTCGTACTCGGTAAGCTGGCTATTATAGTCATCGGTTTATTATAAGCACTCGGTTTCGCCTCGTGCTTATATACACCTCGCCTATAATATGCAGTTTACCGTACCTACTTGCATCATAATGCACTATTATGTGCTTTAATATTGATTTCCTAAGAAATAGTTATACTCATTACGTGCGCACATAGTATCGGCCAAATTGGATGATTGCCCTTTACACTATACAATTTAAATTAATATCTTAGGAGCTATCACGAAATATAAATCTCGCGCGGCACCGCGCCGGTTGGCCGTGGTTAGGCTGAAGTTATCAATGTTGTATACAAAGAAATATTTTAGTTTGTTTTTATGTATTTATGCTTTACTTTTTCAAATATTTATGGAATTGGAAATAAAATACATAGAAATTACTCTAAGTAGGATGAATTTACGTTACATTCTAAAAAATCTAATTAAATCCAAACCACATCTTCGACGCAACAAGCTGATAGGACAATACGCAGAAAAAACACTACGGCTTATATGCTCTGCTAGCAGTGCGAAGCCGGGACGGGTCGCTAGTATATAATAATAGAAGATCTCCCAGTGCCAGTATCACCCCGGCGAGGAGTAGGTACCACACCCGGGTCAACAGGCTTCAGCAATCGTGACCTCAAGTAAGTGCAACCTGTTCCGACTATATAGTTGTGTAAGGCACTACGGAAAACTACGTTTGGGGGTTTGTCTGGACTCCCTGGTCCTTCACCACTCATATATCGATATCCAATCCATCCCTCGATCATATCCAATATTGAGCGTTTCTTCATTGACCGACCCGGACCGGCATCGGCCCCGGCACCGACATCAGTGGATGCATAATTCTATGAATTAGTACTGCAGGTTGTCTCACTGGCGACGACATGCCGGCGCCGGCATGTCGTCGGCAGCAAGTCTCCCACTGGTATTGGGCCGGCATTATTATGTATGTGTTGTGTACACACGCAAGCTTCTATTTAGGTGTGCGCTACTCACGCCTGCGCCCGCGTTAAAATGATAATGTCATCGTGTCGTGTCGGCGTAAAATCGGTGTCGGTGTCGTCAAATCAAGAATGTATCTGTCGGTGTCGGCGCCGACAATGTCGGTGCCGGGCCGGGTCGGTCAATGAAGAAACGCTCATTAACTCAAGACGCATTGCTATTGACGTAAATTTAAATATACAAACCAACCGACACAAAAAAACCGCTCACCATAAATATGTAAACAAGACTTCAATATCGATTGTTTTTGTTATGAGTGACAGAATTAATATTAGATTAACTAATTTACATGACTTGAATTAATGAAGGAATGTTCTTTTTCTTTAATTATTAGACCTGTTACTACATAGGCCTGTCTCAAACAAATCTTCAACGGGATAAATACCAACTATAAAAATATTAAAACCTTAAAGAACGAATTTTTTGCACCACCGAAAACCTTCTATGTCACTGCGTAATTTTATATCGTATTTGATTAAACCAGTTTTTAAGACTTGTTCTGCAAGACGTGTTTTTTGATATGGACTATATTTAGATGATCTCTATGGTAAGGAGATATATTTTCCTTGAAATAAAATAAGAAACAATCGTGGTATGTCAAAGAATCATATCTAATATTATCCTGCTTTGCTCACGTCTGCCTACAGCAACATATAGTCGTCGATCACGTTTAAAACGAATGATACGTGCTAATTACAATATTCATTATCTAAAGTATAATTTCTGATATTAACAGCATTGTTTTCATGTACGAGTAATCTCTTTAATACTAGGAGTATATCAGTTACGTAGCAATTCAGAAATTAAGAATAAGGTATTTAAAAATATACGCAATTCGATCGATTCGAGCATTTTTCCCAAAAGTTAGCCTCTGAAGTTATAGGGAATACGTAAATGTAAGGTTAGGTCTTCGATTCAAGCATTTCGTATAAGTAGTTGAGGGCCAACTAACTTTTAAAATGTTATTTATCTTTATTTAAAGTAGTTAATAGTACAAAATACTGCTATTCCTATGTGGAAAACGGTTATTGTAGGGTATAAATATTTCTTATTTTCCTTGTGTTTATTCAATGTTTTATGTAGAGTACTTTCGAAATAATCGATTTAAACTAATGTGAAAATATCGAAATTCAAGGATCATCTGGCGTAGTTATTACGGCTATGTAAATTTTAAAAATGATTTTCCGGATTAGTAGGTACCTAATGAGGTAAAGAATTTTAATATTTTATTGTATTATTTATAACTGGCGTATTTTATTTTTTATACTAGTATAGTAACATTAGGTATTTCGGTGTTTTACAACGTGTTTACAGCCAATAGTACTCATTTGTTGCATTAAAGATATATCGATTATCAACTTGTAACTCGTAAATGGCTCTTTATACAGGTCGAGTCAAAAAAACGGGCCTTGAAAGGAACGTACAGTGAATATTAAAGACAGCTAATTTTATTTAGAAGAAACTTTAGTTATTTTGAAAAATAAGAAACATGGCATCATGGATTTTCGAGAAGTCACTGATCCGAGCCGGGAATCGAACCGACTTTTTTTTAAATTCCGTGTATTGTTCCAACACAGATCGATAGGGTTAATTATAGGATTTATAAATATCTTTAATAAACACCGTGTGTAAGAGAAATTAATAGGTAATTAATTTTTTAGGTAGGTAGATAGGTAATTAGGTACGTAAAGAAATCTAAATTAAATTACTAGTCAATTATTTTTACCAGTCGTTTAACAGTCGTCCCACAGAACACAAAACCCATTTTGAGTAAGTTAAATGGCCGTTTCATACTGAAAAATTAATAAATTTTTTTTCTTGTAGAATAAAATATATTTAATCAAAGTACCTATATTTACCCTCTTTGTCTATCCATTCTAAATTTAATTTAAAACCTTGCGATCTGAAATATTTGGGGATCTGAATTCCACAAACTGTGTGAAGGTATTTTGTACTGCTCACTGAGAAAAAAAAATCCCAATTGCAAAAAAATGGTAGTCGGTTGGGGCGAAGTCCGGCTTATAAGGACGATGACTGATGGTTCTCATCAAGAATTGTTTTTTTTATCTCAGTCTCGTTCCCGTTCTTTCTATTCCCGTTTTCATTTCTGTCGCACAAATATTTTATTGTTTCCGTCCCTGGCTCTGGCCTCGTCCTGTTTTCGTTTCCATTCTCATCAAGTAAAGTGGACGGAGATAGGGGTTTAGGATCTTATACAAAACCAATTATATGGCGTTCGTACATCATATAAGATACACATTTAAAAAGATTCTATTGAAATATGTCAAATATTATAAAACTTATGAATTACACAGGAGAAGCTAGAGGCAAAACCTAATGTATTATACATATAACCATTCCGAAAACAATTCTCTAAATGACTGTGAAAACCGTATCAAAATGCGTTACAGTACCTACCCGGCCGTAAGTTATGCACACGGGTTCTAGAAAGTGGCTAAATAAAAAGAAGTTTAAAAATAAAACTAGGTAGGTATTCTTATCGCTTTTTTATTTAATTACAAAGCTACATTGTTTAAAGTTATTATAATTGAAAAAAAAAATACAAGATTATACTTATAATTTTATTTATAAACTTGTTTTTACTTAGCCGCTTTTTAGAACTCGTTTGCATAATTTACGGCCGGGTAGGTACTGTACGTTGTTTAAAAGTGGTTAACCTAAAACCTTCTAAACATCAACAACATATAAATAAATTAATTGAAAAATATTTTCCATCAAATTATAAATCTAAACCACTCTCTAATCAACTTAATCACACACACAAAATTTCATTAAAATCAGTCCAGCCATTTATGAGTTCAGTGGCATTACACAGAGAGATTACCTATATATCGTGGCCTTATCGTAGAATTGCCCACATCATGAAATGCTCGAGAATTTCACGAAATGTTGTGCCTTGACCAGATCAATGATAAGAGTTCGTTTGTCGATATGTTCAACTAAAAACACAGCAACTTCATGAAATGGTCAAAATTATTTGATCATATCGTAAAATAGTTACCTACATAAATTACCGATAGAGGCGCTAGAAGCGCTTTGTTTATGTGACAACATGGCGGCCGCTGACAACAATATTGTTTCTCGCAGCGAAAAAGATATGGTGTGTCCGCAGATGTTAGAATTGATCATTTCATGTTGTGTTCGCTTTGGGATTTTTTCGAAATTCGGCCAAAATGAATTGATAGTATACCATTCCTAAATCAATAGATTAGGTTAGGTTTGTTCATATTAATGCGAAGAGCGAAGTGGAGTGGAGCGACGAGTCATCCAAAAAATAAACATTGTTAAAGTCGAACACATGAAATGATCAATTCTACGATATGGCCAATCGTGGATGACAAAATCGTGAAACGTTGACAATTTAATAATCTAGTCAAATTTCGTTTCCCACATCATGAAATGATCAATTCTACGATATGGCCGCAACATATACCTATACTAGCGACCCGCTCCGGCTTCGCACGGGTCGCAGAGCATATAAACCGTAGTTTTTTTTCTGTCGTAGTGTCCTATCAGCTTGTTGTGTCGAACATATGGATTAAATTTAATTAGATTTAAATGTAACATAAGTTAATCCTAATTGCGAGTATTTTTAATGTATTTTATCTCCAATTCTGTAAATATTTGTAAAGGTAAAGGAAATATACATAAAAACTAACTAAAATATTTCTTTATATATACAGTAATATTAATAACTTCTGCCTAATCACATTTGTCGCATTAGTATGGGGACTACGGCCGGCCCGGGGCGCTCGGCCGCTTAAATTGTCGCGCGATAGTTTTCATTTCGCGATAATTCCTAAGATATTAATTTAAATTGTATGGTGTAAAGGGCAATCACAATTTGCATGATATGCTTAATGTAACGTAATAAATTTGATAAGGATTAATACCGTTTCCGTATAGATTGCTTTCCAATTACCTCATATGACACCAGTTTTTTAAACATAAAAATAGGTATAGTAATCTATTCATAAAACATAGACATATGCCATCATGGACTTTTCTTTAGTCCTATAAAAGAGAAACAATTCCTCCATAACTTATTTCGTTATATCTCAAAAGGATTGAGCAGCGTTTTCGACGAAAGCTCCAAGCCGGCTTAATTTTTTTCCGACTTCAACAATAATCGTCATATTTCAACTAATTTGCACAAAACAAATAAATTATATACGTAAACCTTTCTCTTGAATCACTCCGTCCATTGGAGTCACCCGTATGCCAATCCATTCGGTAGTTTTTAAGTTTATCGCCTTCAGACAGACAGACAGACGCGGCGGCGATTTATTTATATTAGATAAATTAGTTGATACACGAGTTCGTGGCCTATAGAGATCTTAAAAAACCTATTCCTAAGAAGATTTCGAAGAAATAGTTTTAGATATCGGGGTTGTAACAACAAACAGTAACAAACTTTATATAAGAATGCGAGCCTACCTACCTACTACACCATAAAATTTAAAAACCAAAGAATCATAAAAAAAATTAAGATGCCATCTTTTATATATGTCTGCCATTTGTCGCCATTCCAAACTCGGATGACGTCTAACCTTTTGTCTAATACACATACTAAATCGCTCTCAAAACGCTCTCAAGATACGTTTATTAATTAGGGCTCACTTGAGATAATATATGTCCGATCTGAAACTTAAGCTTACAATGTAAAAACTTGGGCCTAAGAATGTAACATCTGAGTAGGTACTACGAAGCATCAATGTGTGAATAAAACAATCTTTTTTTTTAATATTTATTAAATTTTTGTACAATAACTATCACACTGACAATATGGCGTTGACAATACTTATAACCATAACAGGTACTATAAAAAAAAAAGCACAACACTTTAAAACAACCGAGTTTCTGAATAGCGTAAATTAACTTGCCATATATATGTGCGGTTCGAGTACAATGCGCAGGACCGCTGTGCTTCGGGTTGAGCTGGGACAAATAACTTAAATCTAAGGATAGAAGCGTTTATCCTTAGATTTATTTGTCTGGACTTCTATCATAGATCTTAGCGTGAATAGATTCGACAGCAACGTCAGCCGACCGTACGTATTCTTACCTTTATGGCTTCTATGAAATCATGTTACTGCAACGTTTTTTTGTTTTAATTTCAGAACCTTACATATATATGGTTAGCACGGTAACAAATTAGTAATTCTCCATTGTACAGCACAATAAAAATAATAGTAGAATCAACAATCATAACAATATATGACTTAAAAAGTCCTTTTAATTTACTCTAAAACAAAATTTACCTTATACTAAGCTACATAATATATAAATCCTTTACCAGAAAATTTCAGAGATCACAAATAATATTCCACACATTTAGATACATTTTCCAAAGCAACACACGTACTTCGTTAATAGTAAAGACCACACAATATAATGGAGTGAAAATATATTTTATTAATATTCAGAGGTTTCTAGATTCTTCCAGTGACTTACTGATTATCGCTGATCAAAAACAGAGTATTAACAAAAACGAGCCAAATATCAGCTGTTAGGTAAGAGCCTGTATTTTGCATATAGGAAAATATAACTAAAATTAAATACAATTAAAAAAGTATTCGTTTTGAGGACTTAATGCTAGATGATATACTTTGAAGATATAACCAACGAAGACAGGCTTCATCACTGGTATAAGAGCGCTATGCTTTGACGTTGGTACGTGGCGCGGACAAAACATATTGGGTAAGCTCCATCCACTATATTCAGACCATAATTCAGTTTGAGCAACAGATACATTACAAATCTAAATAGGCATTTAAAATAACTATTGTTAAATCTTATGTTAAGTCTCATTATGTTAACACTGTAAATAAAGTGTGTTTAGAAAAATGTTATAAGTGGAACGTGTGATAAAGCCACAAATAATATTCATGTTTAAAATGCCGGTTCTTAAATTTAAACAACTGATACAATTTTAAATATATTATGCTTCTTATATTAATTTCATTGTTTAGTCTACTTGATAAAGCTAGCGGTCAGAACTGTTTCTATACAGTTCATTGAACCAACAACATTTCTAAGTAACATTATCAATATTTTATTTTTTAATGAACTACAGAAATGCAAAAAATATTATTTTTTCTTATTATTTTATTTGTATGGAAAACCAACAACACCATTAACTTATTGACAGACATAACAGCTACTAACGGCCAATAACAGGTTCTCGCTTATAGGTATACAGTAGTTATATGTTATCAACTGACAGCAAAAAAATTAATTATGTGAATTTAAAAGCTACCTAGCTACAAATAAAGCAATAAATGTTAAACATTTTTGATACAATTCACAGCACCAAGATAACAAACACTTTTCTTATTTTAACATCAGAATATCAAATGTAGATGTTAAATTACATTCGAACTGTCCGATTCAGAAACATTTATTTACACTATTTTAGTGAAAACATGTTTTGTCCTTATCTTTCATTGTGCCATATACGTTTTTAAAAGAAAGAGATAAAATATATTTTAACTAAACTAGGTTTGTTGTTTGGCATTAACTGTTCAGTTCGGAGACATTTATTTCGACCCAGTTGTTGTCTTGTTCTCACTTTCATTTGGACACTTAGGTTTGAAATGAAGAAGCAAAACATAAACTAAACTGCGTCTAAATACCAAAACATATCTGAACTTGACAGCTAAGCTTTAAAATTATGCCACTAAATCTACATTTTATCCATAAAGTTGAATACAGAGTATTTTGTAGATGAGAATCCTATTAAAATAAACAACAAACAAATATTTACTTAATTCAGTTTTGCTCAACAATTCAAGTTTTTTTTTAATTGTCAAATCGGAATTAAATTAAGATAAGTGTATCACAAAAGGGGTAAGTGGACAAAGGTGTTAACTAACAAAAAATTCAAAATTAGTTATGAGTGTTTTTATGTTGCTCGTACTACATTAGCAAGCCTGAAATGTATGCATGTTTGTCATTTAATACCTTTGCTATTGGTCTTCATTTTTGACACGAATCAAAATTTGCGCAGTCGATTTATGATCATTTAAAATCTAATTCCATGTAAAAAGTCGCTTTATTTCGTTTTCTCAGATACCTTTGTCCACCCACTCCTTCATTATCGGAAACCATAGTAGTTATATGTAATAAACCGCACATCGCGCCAATTGAATGCTTCCCAATGCTTTTATTAGAATAATGTTGGTTATGGAGAAATTTTATGTAACATTATTTCGTAATATGAAATATTTACCATTGATATGGTTTCCAATATGCTGTGCGATTTTAAATGTTATGCCAATATGAAAAATTGAGAATATATTTCTACTGTTAAGTATTGTACTGTTCTAATGTGGGATATAATTTGTTGGCAGAGTGAATATTAATAGATTTTAACATTATTCCAAGCAAAGGTTCTATAATCTCATTTTCGAGGTCATTTTGTTCCAAAGAACATAAACTTGGGCAATAATTTTTAAAATTTAGGAAACAAATTACGCAGTAGTTGTAAATGTAACTCAGTGAGTTAGAGTACAGTAACTACAGCGGTGAAAATTAATGTGAAATAGGCATGGAATGCATTTTCAACATTTTAATTTATCACAGTGCCTCATTTATAAGTAAATTTCTACAGACAATTTTCTTGTAAACAGTTAATAATTTGACTATGCTTTCTTTGTCAATGTTAACTTGATAAATGAGCATTTGTATTTAAACAATAATTTTAACTTTCAACATAATGAAAATTGATAATTATACAAGAACAACTAATTTTAATAAAACTGTATCCATTATATCAAATCACAAACTCAAAAACTATAAAAGGATTTGTTATCGTAAATCTTAAATCAGTTACAAAATAATATTCTTTTAAATGATGCATTTGAAATACTTTGCACTGCTTAATTAATAATAAGAATAACAAGTTATTACCGGTGACAATAATAAAAATATATATCTGAAAAACTTGTGCAAGTTCTTTGTTGAAATCTACAACACTGACTATGTGTAACAATTGACTTATTAATTTTATATATTTAGTCAACATTATAAAACTTTAATATGGCCCTTCCGTTGATCTCGGAGTTACACAGTTTACGGACAACTTCCTGTGCCTCTTCTACAGGAAATAACAAGTATGGTGGCGGTTCAATCTAAAAATATAAGATTTTATTAATAAAATTATTTTATACTTTTATTAAATTAATAAACATATGTATTCTACAAACAGGTAAAGAAATATAATAAAGCAATTGTACAAACTTTACCTTTTAACAAGTCTGTAATTGTTATCAATCATCTCTCTTAATTAAATGGGTCGTGATCTTCTATCTGACCAAATGTGGTTAATGAGTAGCAAATAGGTTAAGCTACCCAAACCATGCAATGCCATATACAAAACCATATATTTTATTTATATAAAATCATAGTGTTTGCCTGTCTGTCTGTTCCAGCTAATCTCCAAAACGGCGGAACCGATTTTAACAAAACTTTGTATGCATAAAAATAAGGTTGTCAGGAGTAGCATAAGCTACTTTTATCTTTCTGTCTGTAGTGGATCTGTGTGTCTGTTTGAGCTAATCTTCAAAACGGCTGAATAGATTTTAATACAACCTCACAGATATGAAAAGGAGGTTTGCAAAAGTAACATATGCTACTTTTTGTCTGTGTGTACGAGTATGTTTGTCTATTTGTATGATGTCCTTTTATAACTTATGAACACCCTGACCGATTTTGATGAAAATTAGTATATAGTAATAACATGACATGTGATTCCTTAAATGATAGACCGTATATGACTCTAAGCAGAGTAATAGAGGGGGGGGAAAGATTAATATGAAAGTCTTTGTCCTTTGAAGTTAGAAACATGAAAATATGAATTCCATAACGACTTAACCAATTCAATAAATTTTCGCAGACATGAAAAGGAGATTATCAGGAGTGACATAGGTTGGTTTTGTTTTTGTCTGTATGTTTGTTCGGGCTAATCGCCGAAACGTCTGATCCGATTTTAATGACACTTTGCGAACAAGGAAGGTGTTGTCAGAAAAGACAAGCAATTTTTTTATACATATAACAAAACATAGTGTCTGTAAAGTCTGTCTGTCTGTTCCGGTTAATCTCCAGTACCGCTGACCGCGCTTTTGGGACCGATCTGTGGGATAGCTATTCTTTATGCTAAAATGGCTAAATGGACTTTGATGAAATTAGGTATAGAGATTTCTTAGGTAGTTAAGTTTCAGAATGTTCTAGAAAGTGTCACAATGTCCTGGAGCGTCGCGTCCGTTTAGCTATCTTGGTACAACTGTGTAGTCTACGCGGGCGAAGCCGCGGGCTGAAAGCTAGTCGTAAATAAGTAATGACGAGTTTTAGGTTTTTGTATTTTCAGAGGCAGATAAAGTGGGTTTGGTCAGAGTGGTGGAGAGGAGGGAAAGGGCTCATGCGAAATAGGTCGGGACGTTATAAGATATGTGAAATGGTAATCCGAGTGGGAATGAGAGCGGGAAAGAATCAATACATATTATAACAGAAAGATGGAAGCAGGAGTTAGATAAGAGTAAAAGTGTGAGTGGGAATGATAACAGTGGTGAGAGCAGAAAACGACTACACGACTACAAGGGCGCAACGTTGTCCGCACGGGCGGAAGCTAGTCGTAAATAAATAATGACGAGATTCAATCTCTTTGAATGTCCACATTTTAGGGTGGGATTATGACATGTGCAAGGTTTTTGTACTTCCAAATTTAAAGGGTGGGAGGGGAAGATAGGAGTTGTATGAAAGTTTGTATGAGAGTAACCAAAATTGGTTTCAGCAAAAAATACGCAGAAACCATCTTGAATGTTAATAGTAACTTTAACAAGAATGTGTACTCTACGTATGCGAAGCTGCGGGCGGCCAGTAATATAAATCAAAAATTAAAAACCAAAAACGCAAATCTTGAAACCATGCAGGTCGTAGGCAAAAGAGATTCTTACTATAAGTTTGAATCTCACTTTAGCATAAGCAAACAAAAGAACAAATAGATGTAAACGGAACCTAACCTCTCCTCGAGCGACGAGCTGCACCAGTTCATAGAGCTGTTCAATGGAGCCATTTGGAACTATTACAATGTGTACATTCAAATCATCTGCCTTCTTAGCAAACTTCGGCAGCAGTTTCTCACCAACATCCTCGGTGACCAATACTACTCCACCCTGTAATGGTAAAATACATAGTATTTATGTTTTTGATTTAGCATATTGTTCGTAACAAATAAAATATGTTACCATGGATAGAATTTGATGTGAACTAATCTGTTTATGTGTTAGGTCTTTATTATTTTTTCTTATTTAACCTATTCACTAAACATTAACCATATTTGGTCAGATTGAAGATAACGACCCATTTCATTAACAGAGACAATTGTTGATAATGTTTGATGACCAATTAAAAGGTTAAGTAGTAGAAAAAGAGACAGTCAACTAAAAAAAAAATTCTCACAGACAAAATTAACCACCCAGTTTTAAAGTGGTTTTTGCACAAATTGATAATTAATAATTTTTCATACATAATTTAATAAAGCTATAGGTAAACAATTAACCGATTAAACAAATTGATCGCTAAAATAAAATTCAAAATGAATCTAAGCTGTTCAAGAAATATCTAAAGTTGATTAAAAAAAATTTGTGTAGGCGGTTAATTTTGTCCGTTAGTACGTGTATATATCAAACTCAAAAATATTAAGATGAAACAAAACCAACGAGACGTGATAAATAATGCACAGTAATTGCCATATATACGTGCGGCTTAAAAGTGCAATGCGCATGCCCTCTTGCGCAATTATGTTACTGCGACGTTTTTGTGAATACCTGCGCAATAGAACATGCAAATCGCTCATCGCACTTATATATGATCAATACACTACGTAAGTGTCACAACCCGGTGTATAATTATCCATCAATCAGTTTGACATTTATTGATTTCCTTGACCGAAAACCCGCCATTGCGATGACTAAAATAAAAACCACCAATATGTTTAAAATTATTATCTTTTTCTTTTTGCCTCCACGGGCTAATACTGATTGCAAAAGAAAAATTGCGTCGAAAGCCTGTGTACAATGAGGAGCACGAGTTAAAATGCAGGATTTCACACGCGCAGTGTTATATCTTCAAGTCTATTAGATAGTAAGAAGTGAGATCATGATAAACCAATTGAGTGATCATAACAGTTACTTCAACTGTGACACTTCAATTCTTATCGCCAACAAGTAAATAATTCACTGCACATGTAAAGGTCAACATTCTTAACTCACGCCACTTATACATATATGTATATATAATTACGAATAATAATAACGTATAACTCACACCACTTATACATATATATATATATAATTACGAATAATAATAGTAACATATACATGCAACAACGTCTAGGCCCCAAACTAAGCATTAGCTTGTGTTTTGGGTACCAAGCGAAGACACCACATACATATAACAACCATGACCCAGTACCAGTATCGATATTCATCATATAAATACTGACCCGACCTGGGATTTGAACCCGGGACCTCCAGCTTCGCAGGCAGGTTCGCTACCCTACCCACGCCTGCCCACCCTACCCAATAATATTCAATTACCAAAGAAATTTTCAACAAGCATTCAACCAAAAAACGAAATGATACATTTTTCTTCACCCAATCTTACATTCTCATAAGCACCATAACAATTTCTAATACATTTCTGTAACCAAAAGTTTAAATTTCACTCAAATTTTTAGTTATAAATAGCGTTCAGTGATTCGGCTAAATATCGTTTAGGTGTTTAACTTATCGCCCGGCATTCAACTAACCGACTATGCGTTAAGACTAACTAGCTGATTGTAATATCATAATGCTGCAACATAAACTTAAGGGTTTTGATGACATTTTTGTGGCAAATTGATAATTAAATATCTTCAACACACTACCAAAATCATCAATCACTGATACATCGCATCTCCTGGCGTCATGCGAAAGTGAGTCTGGTGCCTGGTTATGAGCTATTCTCTCTCCTAATCTGGGCTCGTTGCTTGACTCCGTCTCCTTACGCATCGCCGTCTTTTAGATTAGGTCTCAATATTTACCGATCCCACCATTGTGTCTGTGAAGAAAATGC
This sequence comes from Luffia ferchaultella, assembly GCA_949709985.1. Classification (NCBI taxonomy): domain Eukaryota; kingdom Metazoa; phylum Arthropoda; class Insecta; order Lepidoptera; family Psychidae; genus Luffia; species Luffia ferchaultella. The sequence continues at coordinate 11,127,238 of OX453243.1, read as the reverse complement.
AGGTACTTATGGTCTCCATGGGCTCTCTTGAAAAAAAAATGTTGGTCGCTTTTCCAGGCATTATCGTCTCAACTCTCAACCACATTATAATTAAGAAGGACGCACTGTCTTCTATACACATACCTTCCTGTCTTGAGCCTCCAGGCATTTTCCGAGGCGATGGCAAGAAACTCAATAGCGTAATCATGATTACATTCAAAAGTGGTAGAGCTCTTGTTTGGGATGTAACTTGCATGATACCTTGTACCAAAGTTATTTAAAAAATACATAAAAAAAAACTGGAGCAGCTGCTGAGTCAGCAGCTCACAGGAAGATAGCCAAGCATGTAGAACTTTTAAATCGTTACCAATTCATACCTTCCGCTGTCGAAACGATTGGTCCCTGGTCGAAGGATGCTATATTATTTGCTCACGATTTGAGTGTCACGCTGCGTCTGTTAACAGGTGATCCTTTGAGCAAGGAATACCTTGTTCAAAGAATCAGTGTTGCAATACAGTATGGCAACGCAGCAAGTATCCTTGGTACCCTAAACCTATCGTCTCTTTAAAATTTTCTCATTTACCACTATTTAGATAGTATTTTTAATTTACAGGTATTTTTTTTTAATTTAGATTTTAATATATAATTTACTTATTAAATAAATAGTTATTTACATGTCTTGCAATTAAATGTCGAATATAGATTCAAAATAAGTATATATCTTAAAATATTGTCATTCATTCATGTGTCAGCGACTCACCGAGTGATAGCGTATTTCTGTCGTATCTTTCGCGAAACAGAAGTAACACGATCACATTTAACGTTACATGTGAAAATATAATAAACTAAGTTAGTCTGTAATTAAGAAAAATTCATACAGGTGCTAGGCATTGCAGCGAGCGATTTAAAGTACGGGATGTTGTTCCAAAGTTCATGACCACATCAACAGGACCCCCGCAAGAATCGATAGTGCGTTCAATCAGTTGCTTCTCATATAAATCCTCTTTCCACTGTATAACATTAATACTGTAATTTTAAAACTTTGATTAATTTTCCATCATACTAGAATGATTATAACTTTAAATCAAACAGTAAACAAATTTTATCAAGGCAATGTCAACAACAAAGTATTTGTTTATATACTGATAAGTATTTTAAGATAAATAAATTGTGGTGTGATAATGTATGCATTGATAATGATATACCTAAGTAACTTACTTTTCTGATTTCTTAGCTAAGACAAAGCCTTCATCTTTCAATGTTGCAACAGATATGACCACTCTATTGCCATAAGGGGAATTTTTAAAGTGATGTGTTGCAATCCTCAACGCCCACAAGGCCAAACCTCCTGTACCAACCAACAACATAGTAGCTTTATCTTTATGATTGTGTCCATGTAAAATTTTCTTGACACAATTACTAGCTGTGGTGATTGTATTCATAGCCAGTAATGCTCCAGTAGGGAGCATAGCTGCTACACACAATGGCATTTCATCGGGTACCAGCACAAGGCATTTAAAATCGGGCACCACAATATACTCAGCATAACCATGTGGTACACCTTCATATGGATATAAAATAACTCTAGAACCCACTTTAATATTATCAACTGGCTCAGCACGATCACCTATAGCATCAACAATACCGGCAACCTCATATCCAGGAAATATTGCTCCATCGCGTATGCCGATGTGCCCTGGAGTCGGTCCATGGTTGATTCCAAATATCTCCATTTCACTGGAGAGACTCCCGATTGAGGACACAGATGATGTACTGCATACAGAAGCTGAACGAACTCGATTTGCTCTGTAGCATGCTCCAGCATAAGCAACACGTAATCTTGCACCATACATAGGGACATCTGGTACTGGCACATCAAAATTAAATACACACTCTTTAATTGTCGGCCCAGGGGACTCAATTGATACTTGCCTACACAGCTTGCTCATTGTGACACTGTAAAGTAAAACATGAATAACCTTTTTTTAGTAATGGCACTTAGGTATAATCCAACGTAATTATAATAGGTATAATGAAATTAATAATATTAAGAAAAAATAGTGACAACTGATCTAAATAATATGCACATATCACAAGATTTGTGTATATTCTGCTGATAATATAAAAATATATTTATTATCTGTTTTGATATAACGAAAAATATATGTTCAAATAATTTAATGGCCAAGGTAAATTTGAAAATATCAAACTATAACTATGTTCCTGAAGAGATTTAAAATAATATAAATAAAAAACTGCAATTTTAAAAATTTGCATAGTTCATGTCAGACAGAAATCAAAGCAGATGTTTCAGAGCAGCACATTAGAGTTGATAGCTATAAAGACTGATGTAATCAAACATCATAATGAAAATGTACCTACAAATGTAATGGCTAATGTGTTCTACTTTTCAAAATTATTATATTTATAGATCAGATCCAGGATTTCGTTCTTTTCGGAGGTGGGGGATTTGGATGGTATTTAGGTGTGTTATGATAACAATATATAATTAGGTTGCATGTGTTGGTAATGACAAATATGGTGAGATAGTAAATATGCATAGGTAAATGTAGCAGTCAATTCAACCAGAGCCAGATTATGGCATTGTCATTGAATTAAATATGTTTCAAAGAGCTCAATTGTTTGGGGGAACTGGTATAAAATGTTGGCATACTTATTTAAATATTTGAGATTTTAGGCGAAGATACACTTTGGAACCTGTTGATTCCTTACTCTTATATCTCTCCCCATAATAACTTGGGAATACTAAGTTATGTTCAGTGAATATTTATAAGAGGAGGTATTAAAAATGAAGTAACCAAAAAGTGTAACATATGGACAAACAAATAAACATGATACACTTTAGTTTGTTTGGAATACATGTTTAATACCATTAACTGTTGCAATCATTTAATTTAAACAAGGTTGAGACTTATTTGCCTCACTCCACCGGGATATATCACTTGAAAAACTGCATACCAATAACATAAAAATCACACTGACTACAAGCAATATGGCAAGCAATATCATATGTTGAAGAAATAAGAAGTGACCTTCTTGTACATTTAAGGTTAAAGCTTATATTATACAAGGAAAGTTGTTGTTCATGTGCAATAATTGAGTCGGCTTTTAATGCTGCCTAATGCAAATAGTGTTGTTAACAATGATCAATTTTAAATTCGGCAAGGTAAGTTGACGCTTCACCATTTTTTTGAATAGTTCTGTTAGGTCAGGCTTTTCTCGTGTGCGAGAAGCGACGCGACGAGGTACTACGAATCCCTATATTTTTTTCGCATTTCCGTGGAATAATATTTTCTGCGTGAGGATCCTACATCCCGCTTCTTTAAGCCCTATTAAATATTTTTAAAATTTTCGTCCAGGCAATATAGTAAAACACTACCCAATAATCAATGGAAACAAGACTCCAAACCAAAATACGAAAAATTATCAAAAATTTAAAAAAAAATGTTAATACAAAGCATAAAATCATTCGATGATTATTACTGTGGTACCTAGTAATATTTTGTGCTCATAAATAGCAGCGAAATGTGGAGTCACCTACTTAAAATATACAACAAACAAAAATATTTTTAGCACTGACCTTTGTTATGAAATCAATCCCCAAACTATTTTCTCAGAATCTCAGTCGCTAATTACCCGCTAATGCTATGTAGTACAGACGTGAAACAAACGATGATAAACTAATACAGGAATACGAAGACTCTCGATGATGTACTAGGCTCACCAACGCTCACACCCAAATCAAATCATCCGAATCCAAACCAAACCATGTAATGCGATGTAATGTACATATTTATTTACGTTATTTGCGTAAAGCAGCGTAAAATAATCCAACCATCAATCCAACCCAAACGCCACAGAACAATATCCAAACGCTGTGCTGTCAGTGTGGTGCAGTGCTGTGTGTTCTGTGGTACTGTGCTGTGCTGTGCGTGCTGTGTTGCTGTGTATGTGTCTGTGGCATGGACGTAATACTACTTGCTACGTAGATTCAGGACTGTGCTCTCCGGAAAGAATATTATACAAAAATTAAACCTTTATTTTTGTATATAAGGTTCACTTCAAATTTTAGAATATAAAGAAGCAAAATGAGTTGAGAGTTGATTGATAGCTACCGGAGAGTCCCTTTGTTCCTTTCTAAAACTTGCTATTAAAAAAAAACATGTACCTAATCTAATAGGTTCTTAATCGAATTTTATAAATACGAATATTCATTTAATAACCATTTTCTATGACTTCTAGTTTTTAATATGTCTTGGTATTTGGATGATAATAGTCTTTTTGAAACTTTACAAATATCTTAAAATTTTCAGTTTCATTTAAAACGGATGTCATAATATATGGTTTTATACTGGCAACTAAAACGGCACTGGCAACTAATTTGGGGGATTTTGACGGGTGTATTGTCAAAGTACAAGAATGCCTTCTAGACTTCAATAATTGTTCTGAAGTCAAAGTTGAAGTATTTGACGTCATATTACTAAGGTGTCCATAATCATCATAATAGTTTTTAAGAACTATTTGCTAGATGCTTATAATTTTTTTAATTATGATTTAATGAATGGGAAAGATGGAAACCGATATATTTATAACGAAAAACTTTTTTTGTCAAAGTAGGAAAATAATTTAGTACAGTTCTGACGTCACGTCATACATGCATGCGAGAGACTTTGGTGTGTGATTTCGATTGGGAAGGGGTTCAGCATTTTCTATTCATCCGTATTTCCAACATCCTATAATATTTACGGGATTTTCTGGTGCCAAACGTAAGAAAGGAGTCTACATTTCCCTACTTAACTAATATTTCTTACTTCTGGTTCCCGCTCAAGCGCTCAATGCAAGACATTTTGTACTTAAAAATACTGTTTGGGAACCTAGAGTATTTTAAATCCGTTTTTGTTTCGACGGATCATTGTGGATTTTTGGGATAATTGGTTTTTTTTGGAAATGAAAGAACTTGGTCACTTGTAGAAAGTTATATTTTTGGGTTCTCACACTCGCTTGAGACGGTAAAGCATAACAAAATTGATGAGAAATATATTTTAAACATTTATATTTAGGAAATTCCTAATTTTTTCTGCAGCGTGTTTAAGCTCTTTGGGATCGTTTTAACAAGATATCTCCTCAATGATGGGCCCTGAGGCCCGGGTGTGCAAAAATACGTAACTTATATCGCGCTTGGCTACTTACTTATGTGGGACTTAATTACTTTGTAAATAGAGGCGGTCAGCCATCCAATTATAAATCACAATCTAGGTAGCTTTATATTTGGGTTCGAATCAGAGATCGAATCGAATCAGAATCCAAAACTGGATATTTTGAACCCATTATCTTTTTTTTATTTTCATAAAGAATTCCTTATACCTTAAAAAAATATTATGGTCACCTTAGCAATATGACGTGAAAAACTTCAACCTTGACAATACACACGCCAAAATTCCCCGAATTCTCGTTTTAGTTGCCAGTATAAAACCATAAATTAAGACATCCTTTTTAATAACAGGAATTTTTTTATAAATTTTTAAAGTGTAACGTAAAAACTTTCAAAAATATTATTATCATCCGAACACCAAGACATATCAAAAACCAGAAGTCACAGAAAATAGATATTAGATGAGTATTCATATATATAAAAATCGATAATAAACCTACTAGATGAAATATTTTTTTCTAATGGCAAGTGTTAGAAAGAGAAAAACGGACTCTCCGGTAGCTATCTCCTACAAACTCATTTTGCCTCCTTGCGGCTTACAAACCTAAGCCTTAAGTAAAGCTTACTTAACTAACTACCTAAACTAACTAACTAAAGTAACTTAAAGTAAACTTTATGCGTAATGCAAAAGGTTTCTTTTTTGGATTATATATGTTTGGAAGTGCACAGTCCTGAACCTACGTAGTAGGTACGGTTGGGTACGGTAGGTACTACTCTGAAGGTACTACATAGTACGGCTCTCTTAAGTTGGCGGTCAAAAAATGTTTTTATTTAATTTTTTTTTTACTTATTCATTTGTTCGTCGTTTGTTCTTGATTGTTCGATCAAATTCATTGTTTATTTATAAACTTTTTTATAAACAATATTTAAAAATTCTTACTTAAGTTGGCATCCGGAAGAATTTTTTTTTAATATTTATTTTTTTTTAATTCGTTTGTCCGTCGTTTGTTTTTGATTGTTCGATCAAATTCATTGTTTGTTGGTCTTTCAATTTTTCAAAAACAATATTTAAAAATTCTATCTTAGTTATTTGCTCGTTTTAAAGTTTTTTATACAAGAGGTAGTTAAAATATCTAGACAATATTTAAAAATTTCAAAAATTTTCGCAATCAATTGTGAACCATAAAAACGATAACCAAAGTGGCTGAATTTGATACAGAATTAAGAAATAGTTGCACGTTAATGAATAACATAAAAACTGACCCAATATTTGGTTGCATTATTCGGTAATCGTCGTTTAAGGATGCTTAGTTGTAACCCAAAAAATAATAATACGATAAGTAAAGTGGCTGAATTAGATACAGAATTAAGTACTAATTGCATGTTAATGGATGACATACAAACTGACCAAATGTTCGGTTGTATTATCCAGTAATCGTCGTTCAAAGTTATAAAAAGTATTTTTAAACGAGGATTATTGAATAATGTAACCGAATATTTGTTCAGCTTTTAAGTTTTTCATTTCGGGAATCGAGGGTCCAGAATGTTAGAGAATTATATAGAAAACTATGTTCCACGACCTTGAAAAAAATCACACAGCTAGCCAATGAATGTTACTTGTTCTTGAAACATTCGAATTTAAGATAATGCTTATGGATAACTGTAAAAAATCAGAAAATCACTAAAAACGTGTAAATTGCACTCCCGTATTGTAATAACTGAGTCGTAAGTATCACGAATTATTAAATAAATTTTATGAAATAATAAAGTTAAAACTATAAGGAAGTCCTTGGAATCTTCATTTCTTAATAAATATATTTTGTGTAAAAAATATCACAAACCTGCTCAATTTTTACGCTCCAAATCTTTTCATACAGATTAGTGTAAGCGGTGTGAATACAAAATAGTACGAAAAAGCGTCGCTTGCGCGCAATCGGCCACGCGCCTTCATAGTGAGAGCACGTCACTTTGCACCACATTGACGGAACGCGATCGTACCGTGTACTTACACAAAATCAGTACACAGTGGGACCATACCTGAGCTTAATAGAAATAAAATGAGTACAAAGAAGTACGAAGGTAAATTCGCCTCTGTAACGAAACATCAGATTGAGCTGAAATTTAGAATACATATGTAACTTCGATGACAATGTAATATTATGGTAACATGAAGATGTTCTGATGATTCAGTCGGAAGGTGGTCTCAAGAACTCTGTAACGAATCATACTATTGAATACGTCTCTGTATTTCTTGAAAAAAAAAATTTACATATCTGGTTGCCTATAGGAAACCATTCCATTCCATCAACCTTTTTTGTACCCCACTGCAGGGGCTTAGGCCTCCACTCAAAATGAGGGGCTTTTTTTCTTTCTTTCTTTTTTTCCTTTAAACCTAGACCATTCACGTAGCCCCAAAACTCACGAGACCAGGGCGATGTTTCACTCTGGCTGAAATTGGGAGTCTTCTGAAGAGATCGAAATGTACCACATTAAACCACGGGATAGCATTCCACCTGAGTCTTACGAAAAAACGTGTCCACGCAAACAAAGTCGTGGACAGCAGTTTACATTTAACATAACAATTTTATATATGATAACAAAATACAAAGTTACAGTTTTATTGGAGAGTCAAAGTCAGACGACCAACTGTGCATGCCTACTTAATTGCGTGTGCGGTGCGCGAACCTCGATCGTTGTGAGAGTAGCGCTAAAAACCTAAACTTCGCTCGGCACGCCTTCGATGCCGACCCTTAACAAGCAACTTGTACTTTATTCTATATCAAATTCCGCCACTTACCTTATCGAAATTGTTTTTACGCTATAAAAAGTACTTATGTTGGAACGAGGAATACTGAATAATGCAAACGAATATTTGATAAGTATTTTTGTTCATTATTGTGCAACTAGTACTTAATTTTGTATCAAATTCAGCCACTTTGGTTACCGTATTTTTTTTTGTCACGAATAAGCATCTTTGAAAGAGGATTGCTGAATAACGCAACCGAATATTTGGTTAGTTTTTATGTCATTCATTAACGTGCAACTAGTACTTGATTCTGTATCAAATTCAGCCACTTAGCATATCGTATTATTATTTTTTAGGTTACAACTAAGCATTTATGAACGAACATTACTGGATAATGCAACTGAAAATTTGGTCAGTTTTTATGTTATTCATTAGCGTGCAACTAGTACTTGATTCTGTATCTAATTCAGCCACATACCTTATCGTATTATTATTTTTTAGGTTACAACTAAGCATCTTTGAACAACGATTACTGAATAATGCAACCGAATATTTGGTCAGTTTTTATGTTACCCATTAACGTGCAACTAGTTCTTAATTCTATATCAAGTTGAGGCACTTTGGTTATCGTTTTTATGGTTCACAATTGATTGCGAAAATTTTGAAATTTTAAATATTGTTTAAAATTTTTAAGTACCTCTTGTATAAAAAATTTTAAAACGAGCCAATAACTAATATAGAATTTTTAAATATTGTCTATGAAAAATTGAAAAACCAACAAACAATGAATTTGGTCGAACAATCAAAAACAAACGACGGACAAACGAATTACAAAAAAAAATATTTAAAAAAAATTCTTCCGGGTGCCAACTTAAGTAAGAATTTTTAAATATTGTTTATAAAAAAGTTTATAAATAAACAATGAATTTGATCAAACAATCAAGAACAAACGACGAACAAACGAATAAGTAAAAAAAATTAAATAAAAACATTTTTTGACCGCCAACATAAGAGAGCTACGTAGTACGTCCATGAATAGATTTTGCTAGTCTGATTGAGCGTGAATTAAGTCGTTGATGGTCGTGTCACTCACTTGTCAGTTGTCACTCGTGTCAGTCAGTTGCAATCCGTTGTCATGATGTCAATCATGATTGGGATGTGGGTTATTTTGAGTTATAAATTAGATTTAGATTGATTTAGATGAATTTAGATTAGATCATTAGAGATGTAAGGATACAGATGCCATGGGAATTTGCTTACGATGTAAGAAAAATGGTAACATATGTAAAAAATGAGGTTCAATAAACAAGAACTGATAGCTCTAGCTTCACAAACCTCGCTAAATTTTGACCGAGAAGGTGTTTTATTCGTTAAAGAAAAGCAAGAAGGTTTTTTTCGTAGATCTGAAAGTAAGTACATGTATTGTGTGATATATTGCAAACATAAGGATTCCGTTTTCAAGGCTCGCGAAGCAATCTCTCTAAAATATGTTAACTCTGATGTACCTATCCAAATAGGAAAATTTTTGCCATTTAATTTAGACCTGTTTTTTAACCTGTGAGTTTTAGTTTATAGATATGTTATTGCTGTACACATTTTATTACGAAACTAGGCTATAAGTAATCTAGAATAATGTAAAAGTTTTTAACACAGTTTAAATTTTAGTCAGTATTAAACGATGGTTTCGGCTTCGTGGGAACTTGTTATTTTATTTACGTGGGCCAGAACAATGCTCAGAACCTATGGGTGTTATAGTGTTAGAACAATGCACAGTACAAACACAATCGCAAGATGAACTTGGCCACTGGCCTTTCCAAATTGGTGAGTAACATTCGATATTTTTATTAGGCATAACAAGTTCTGAATCTACTAGCAAAATCCTCAAACTCAAAGAGTAGCCAAAAATTAGAAGAAGTTTTAAATCATATGGCAGGCACATGATCAATATATTTTTATAATTACCTAACAATTAAGTATATTTGCTTGTTATGATTGTTGATCACTAAAATTATTCAATGTTTTCCTACTTAGTTACCAATGTTTGTTTATTTAATGTTCGCAATATTCTAATAACAATTCTCTTGTCTCTATTTGATTAAAAATAAATTTCTATTAATGATGTGAATCAAAAAGATTTCCTGATTAATATTGTTGTTAATATGAATTAAGTAGGTATCAGAAAACATGAAGGTGTACACTTCCACAAGTAGTTATTATTAATTAATACTCATTATTAAAGTCAGTGAATTATTATTTATTAATAACGCAACAATCCCGCTTTAAGAGGTGGTACATTTTGGACATTGACAAAAGATATTGAGTGGTTCAGAAAATTTTGACCATGCTTAACTAATACTGGTCATGTAAACGTGAATAAACAGAAAACATCGGATCATGACTGACTGTAACAGTCATAGATTTATGAGGAGAAAAAGATTAACATTTGTTTATAAAAAATTACTAATAATACTATACAATATTAAAACAGTTTTTATCATATATCTTACAGACAAAATATTTTACACTGCTTCAAACTTTTCCCAAGTGCATCGTGTGACCTGTCAAATCAAAGTGCTTATTAAAAAAATCCAAATATATTTTTTTAAAGTAATTTTAAAATGCATGGTTTAAAAGATGTCAACGTGATGATAAAAGTGCATTTCGGAACCTAGCCTAATATCATATCATTTGTTGCTTTTTTTTTTGATGTGTCTTACTCTTACCTAATTAATAATTATTTAAAAAAGTGAGTACCATCAAATTTCAACCATTGGACAAAGACTAGTTTTTTCAATAAAAAAAATCTGAAATGAATTTTGAAAAAAATACGGTCTATAATACTTCACCTACCACAGGAAAACTTTAGCAATAAACAAATTATAATTTTGGGGAGCACATTATACAATAAAACCACAAGAAACATAAAATATTAAAATATTTGTGATAATATAGTACCTACATGAAATGTGTTGCTTACTTTCACTGAGAACTAATAAATAGGTACAATGTATTTACTGTTCAAGAGGTTACTATGGTGCCTTACTTATAGGCACGAGTCAGGTTCAATTTTTACCAAAATTTTATTCCATTAAAAAAAAACATATATAATGTGATGATTTATAGTACAGAACCGCCCTCGCACTTGACTGGTTTTTTATCTCAAGACCGTTAAAGGTGTACAGCCAAATATTATGTGTGTTGCATATTTATAGTGAGTTAATATTATAACTCATTATTTTATGCTTTACCATGTCCTCAATATCCGCTAGCTTATCCTAACTAGACTCTTTGGATTCAATTAATAATAATAATAATAACACATACAATCACAACAACGTCTAGGTCCCAAACTAAGCATTAGCTTGTATTTTGGGTACCAAGCGAAGACACCACATACATATAACAACCAAGACCCGGTGCCAGCATTAATATTCGTCATATAAATACTGACCCGACCTGGGATTCGAACCCGGGACCTCCAGCTTCGTAGGCAGAGTCGCTGCCGACTAGGCTAAGCAGTCGAATTAACTAAATTAATCAAAATACCCAAATTAATTTGACAAAAATGTAACTTTTAAACTGCTCATTCATTATGATTAATATAATAATAACCTTCGAAAACCATTAAAAGAGAATATATATGTATGTATGCATTTGCCATGTAATTGCAAGAATATAATTGGAGAAAATAATAATTGTTACTGAAACTTTATTTTCAGTTTGGGATGGCATTGTAGTCTACAAGTTAGCTGCATATGTGAAATCGGAACGTACTGCTTGGCTAAATGCAATAAAATTAGCATCATACGAGCATGTTAAATCACAAATTATAGCTTTACAAGAGAAATTGGAAAGAATTAGGCCAGCTCTCGATATGGATATCAGTACATGGAGAGAATTAAAAGGACTGGTCATGGGTAAGCTTGAACTCAATGCTGATTTTATTTATGTTGTATTTGTTGAAAAAAAATGTATAAAAATGGTCATAAAAATCTTAGGATGACAACAAAAAAATATCACACAATCCTAGCTATTTTAAATAAATTAATAATTTTTTTTTAAAATGGTGAATTTGAGATCAGTGCATCATTAAACAAATATTTATCATAGAATTTAACTAAACATTAATATGAACAGACAAAACGTGATTTAAAATCGCATAGGTATATTATTTTAGTGGTTTTTTCATTTAACTGTATATTTATGTCACGACTGACACTTGATTTCAGTACTGGCCATCTGTTATTCCTGATACAAAACTTATTATTATTGTTTAAAATGTCATTCTTAAAAGCCCTCACTACTAAGTAAGAAACATATTTTTAATTTACCTACTAATAATAAATACATAGTCAAATATAAAACTTTGTATGCAAAATTTAAGCTGAAACCTTTTTTGGTCCCACAGTATTTTTCATAACTTACACCAGGTTTGAAATTGTAATTACTTATTGTGCCTACGGGTGAACATGCATTTCGCTCCCGCTCGCAGATCCATAATGTCTCTTTTTTGAGTAGGTGCATAGAATAGGTAATATTTTTTGTACATACCTCTCGCTTTGTATTACTCATAAACAATAATTCATTTGTTAAACTATTGAAAAAAATGACCACATTACATAAATAATCTCAGTTCAGGGACCATCCTTAAACTACCTCATGCAGCAAAAAGAGCGCAGGAGGTGGTATACCAAATTTAACAAAATCTGTCCTTGGCAAGGGGAAACTTGTAAAAAAGCAACATATATTTGTAATGAATCAATACAATATATATTATTATTTCATGTTATATTATGTGGTGTATTATATGAATATCCTTTGTACATAGAATTGACCTATTAATGCAACTTTACGGTGTAGCTTGATAATTTTTTGCCTAAAATTCTATGTCTGTATTTATTTTTTATCTGAGTAGCGCTTTTAATAGACTGTGAAGATGATGCTAAAATGATGAACTTACTAAAAATTACAGATATAAATGAAGTTCCTCTTTGTGAGCTTGCTCTGTCATGTGACAATTTATTATGCGATGCCCATGGCAAGCCACCTTCACCAATGATAGTGGTACATGTGAAGTATCCAAACGGACAATTGATACGTTATGCATCTACTGAAGTTGTAGAAGTAAGTGAAAAATGCTGTAACTTTATTGTATTGTTTAACTATGCCAAAAAAAGGGAAAAAATACTGATTTTAGTTATTATTACTTTAGTATTTTAAACTCATAAACAGAAACTTTTTTTTAAACTGATTTATTTTTGTTCTCATCCATGAAAAAGTTAAAAAAATGTTTGGAAACAGTGATTATTTGCAATTCAATGTGTGTTTCTTGCAAATATTGGATTTGAGAACAAAATATATTTTTATTATATTTTCAATTCAAATTCAAAAAGTTTTTATTCTATATAAGATGTTCACACATACTTATTGAAAGTCAAAACGAATTGCTTAGGTACTGGTTTAAAAACTAGAAGGAGAACAACAGGCAAGAAACTCCTCCCTGTTTATGTATTTACTCCCTGTTTAATATATAATTACTTTTTTTTTTTTTTTAATTTAAAGTGCTTACAACTATTACAATGAAGTCCATGCGCACTTATCACTTAAATACTCGGTAATACAATAGTAAGCTTTTTTATGAGTTGGACTTTAACTCGCTTTATAAATTGATTAGAATTCAAGTCTAACATTTCTTTTGGAATTTTATTGTAAAAACGGATACAATTTTCCATGAAAGAATTATTAACCTTTGAGAGTCTGGATCTGGGAATTGACAACATATGCTTATGTCTTGCATTTAAGTTGTGGCCATCGCCTACCCCAGAGAAAGCATTTAAGTCTTTATGAGCATAAATTATATTTTCATAAATGTATTGACAAGGGACTGTCCAAATGTTACCTTCTCTAAAGTGAGCCTTTACACTATCTCTAGATTTTAATTTATATGTAGCTCGAATAGCCCTTTTTTGCAGAACAAATATTGTTTGAATGTCAGCGGCCTTTCCCCATAGCAGAACATCATATGATATTATACTATGAAAGTAGCTAAAGTAAACCCGCCTCGCTGTAGGCACATCGGTTAGTTTTTTTATTTGCCTAATTGCAAAAACGGCAGAGCTCAGTTTACCACCCACTCTCATAACATTAGGACCCCATTGTAAATTTGCATCAATAGAAATGCCCAAGAACACAGTTTCATTAACCAAACTTAATGAATCTCCATCAAGTCTCAAATTGACATTTTTACATAGGTACTTATTTATATTATTATTATCATATGAAATTCTATTATAATTAATAGTTTCTGCATTAATACATAACAAATTACATAACATATGATAGCTACATAGAATTAATCTCATTTTAAATTTTCAGACTAGTAGCAATCCGAGTTTTTCAAGGACAATTATATTTCGTGCCAGCGACGGTTTGACCGGCGACAGTTTAATAAGGATATCCGTTTATAATATGCGAGAACAATTATCGCAGACTGCAATACCAATGGGATATGCAAATATTTTACTTAGTACTATTCAGGTTATTATTAATTTAATCGGTAATACATTTTTATCTTTCTTCGTTTTGATAATTTTACCGCATTAAATACAATTTTATTAATACTTGCAGTTGCCCATTATAGGTAGTATGAATTTAACCCTTCTCATGCCAACTATAATATTAGATACAGTACCCGGCGGTAAATATTGCACGTCAACCTTTGGAAAGAAAATCGGCTAAGTTCGGCTTCTTAGAGCGTTATATCTATTGCACACTGCCTATATGACGTTTGGTAGTCGTGGTTCAAATGTGATAGAGTGCGGCCGCGTCCGGTTAAAAATATTGTTGGTGCTAGTTGCTAAAACCTCAAACTGTAAATCATTTTAAGTTGTACGATGGCATCTATAAAAAAAAGGGAATCATTTACGACGCCAGTCACGCGAAATTATCTACAATGTTTATAAATATTTTGTAACCGAAGCCGAAAGATTTAAAAGAATGAGGATGACAATGTAAGTAATTATTTTAAGGAGGTTCAAGGAAGAGTTGCAAATGCCATTGGAATTTCAAGAAGAACTTTGAACAATATATTAAACGAAGTAAGTGCTGAAACACATTGCAGTGCAATTAAGTTCAGCTTTCCAAAAAAAGGGAGAGCAAAAAACTAATTTAGTTTAGATGAGGACGATTTTGATTATGATGTCGTTCGAAGAATGGTGTAAGATTTTCACTTGCGTTTTAAGGAACGCATGCGTTTTGCATTTTAAAAACAGAAATTAATTATTTCATTTACACTATAAACATACTACTAGGTAGAAGTAATAACATAACACACATTTACAAAATAAATACACTTCGCTCAAAGGATAAAACAGAAATACAATTACATTACAGTGCTTCTATTTTCTTAATGTCTCTCGGCAAACATGACAATGATATAAATATTCATTTTAGTTGCATACCTAATTGTCGAAAATAAGAACTTCCTCATTTTTGGGAGTCGGTTGAAAATGAATTTAATTTGTTTTCATTTTAATTAATTTTGTTGGTATACAATACATGTTGAAAAGGACTAAATATTATTTAAAAAGGAAGTAGTTTTACAGCTCTATATTCACGCGGGAATGAAGGGAAACAACAGTAAAGTATTTAGTTCTCCATTCAAATTCTGATAAACGATAAATCTAATAATTGATTGACATGGATATTGGCATTCATTTGTATTCGGAAATGTGATTATTGCCGATGTGCAATATTTATTGCCGGGTGGGTACTGTACTATGATGAATATGCCAAGTATATTTGTAATTATGTGGTGGTTATCATGACTTTCAAGAAACTGCTGTTATAAATAGAACTGAATTTAATAGCCAGGCTTATTTCAAATATAAAAATAATTTAATATTACTGTTAGACTTTAAAAATGGCTCACAGGTCTGAATTTTCATGCAATCTTCTTGATTGTTTTCATTTAAAATTTGTTGAACTAATCCAAGTGGTACTTATATCTAGAATTCGATACAAAATATCTGTGTTGTGTGTGTATATCAATTTTTTTAAAACATCTGTTTTTAAAAAATCAATACACACACACATCACAGATATTTTGTATCATAATAATTACTTCTCATCAGAAGGGTTAATTATGTTCAATTTTATTACATTTTTTTTTAACATCTAATCAGAATTGTTTTCCAATATAAATTTTCTTCACTCTACTTGCTTCATTACTGTGCATAAAATTTCTTAAATTAACAATTAAATTTTAATTTTACAGGACACTCAAAGATTGAGAATAACGCTAAGTACACACAACAAAGATGTGGGATTTGTAACTTTAAATGGCTGGAGTCTTGAACCTAGTTATATTGGTGCGAGTCCTAAACATTCGAATGGGCCAAATAGCATGGATATACCACAAAAAGCTTTATCACACAGAAGATCGCATTCTCTTCCTCCTAGGCTTGGCATGAAATTAAAACTACCTTCACATGGGAATGCCTTTAAGCAGAATTTCGCGAATGCTTTTCAAATTACCTATCGTTTCCATTCTGGTCTAGGCGGCGATATTACTGTTCATGAGATAATGGCTGAATCAAAATTATGTTTTCAAATGCCTATAAACTTATTGTGAGTATGTTATGCAGCTTGTGTGACATGGCGAACTATATTTATTTTCTATGACTGTTTATCACTATCTTTAAACTTAAAATTTCATTCTATTGATCATGGTATATTATGACATGCAAAAAAAAAAAATAATTAAATATGTAGGAAGCCATCGTCATACATACTCCAAAAGACATTATGATGAAGCTAGTTCTTTAGTCTCAATTATTACAGAAAAGGCACTTTGGTGTATTTTACTGATAAGCAGATCTTAAGTGCCACTGGTGCGTCAGAACGTGCATATTGTTATAAGTATAACTTTTAATTAGATGTAGTCTAAATATACCGAACAAATTTTACTCTACAAATTGATTTCTCGACAATGTTCTACGAAATGACGTTTTATTTGTCATTTTAGCGCATTTATAATTAATTCAAAATTGTTTGTGATACAGCATTTCGAGGCAATATCATATATCAGTAATATGGTCCAATATTTAGAAAATATTATAAAACCTTTCAGAGGCCTTTATATCCAAAGAGAAAAAGAATTGTTGCAAGAAGTGTTATGTATGGGTGAACTGGGTGGTCAATGGAAATTCAGGCAAATGGAATTACTTGATACACATTTGTCTTTACTCAAACACTACAGTCATGCCAGGCAAAGCATGCAAACATTTCTGCAGACTTCCACAGGAAAATTTTTCAAACAAAGTTCTCGAAAAGGTTATTATTACATCAAATCACTTTCCTTGCTTTACATATTGTACGCCATTTAAATAGTTTTCCGATATTCCTCCACTGCTTCTAACATATACAATTTTGATAGATGATTCAAGCCTAGAATTTGCACCTGTCAATTTGCACTTGCAACGAATGTGGGCGCATAACGATACGCTAAATAAATCTGGTTTCCATGACATTATCACTGTCGGAGCTTTCGCAGCTCACACGCATAAAGCTGGCAAACCTGGAGGCTTGATAAGGTAAGAGCTGGGCGTTTATTCTCTTCTATATGAAATAAAAATAAATATTTCGTTGCACTCATTGAATAGAGATTAGTAAAAATTCAGGAATTATTGAGTAAAAATAAATTTAATTTGTCTGAACTAACTAATTAGTATGATTGAAATAATATATATTAAAAAAAATATCTTTGTGATTTAAATCTATTGATGTATAATATCTTTATTATTTATCTTTATCAGTAACCCCATTGTTTAATTAAAATATTCACATTTATTGTTTAATATTTTAAGCTGCATTTTTCTTTATAGGTTAGTCCAGGAGATGAAAGATATAAACAATATAAAATCAACATTAAACTCGCCTTCAGCTAGCAGAGTGCAAATGGCTTGTGATGCAGTTCAGGCTATCAAACAACTAAGAGGAGAAATAGTTGATATCATGGCCAAGTTACTTGCTTTGTCGAAAGTTAAACAATCGACGGGTATGATGCAGCTCGCCGAAGATATGATAGTTAGAACCAGGACTCTACTAACCCTATGGGACCCAGGCTTGGTGGAAGAAGCATTGTCTTTCATTGACAGACACAAAGTATCGCAGCCAGTTGCTTCAATGTTACCGGGCTTAACAATCAAAGATAGACCTCATGTAAGTCATGTAGCACAAATCTCAAAGTGACATGTTTTAAACTATAATTAGGTGTACAACAAATTGTACAAATATGCGTCCGTTGTTCCTTCCGTCTGAAACAAACCTTAATTTTAACTTCTAGTAGAAGCATGTTTTAATTTAACGAGAGATTAAAGGGTTGCCATCGGCACATATTCTATATTTTAATTCTATAATTCTATATTTGCGAAACTATAAACAAGAACTTTTGAAATAATCGTAATATAAATAATTTTCATTCTGGTCCATTTCCTATACAAAAAGAAAAAAAAATATCTTAATAAAATATAAAATAAAATAACTGGAAGTATGCATAAATAAATCTGTTAATATCGGAAGAGTCAAACGAATGGGCCCTGGAACAAAAGTACTGTAAATATTAAATATATCAATTGTAATTTAAATGTAACCGTATTAAAGATAAGAAATCTGCATCCATAAAAATTTTAAAAGTCACTTCTCTGAGCCACAAATTATATGTACATAATTTTTTTTTAAACGTCCTGTGTTTTTTTGGCACTAATCCATTGGGTCATTCACAGAGATTAAACCTCTCTAATAAACATTATGTTTTTAATCAAACGAATACCTTAAAATCTAACATTATTTTGTTGATATAAGAATATATACAAATTAATATTTTTTTGACTAAGTTTACAATTTCTTTAAATCACATATCGACTTAACTAATAAGTTGTATGGAATGTGATCCGTTTTTGACAAGACAAAATTCTTTAGAGGATTAAGAAATAAATAATCAAATTATGTATTGACTAGATAATCCATGCAAATATTTTTTACACACTAAAATTCAATTAACCTTGGCTCCTAAGGTTGCATTAATATTTTATTTTGAAAAAAGGATCCTAGTAGTTCCCGGGCCTGTTTATTTTTCATAATAAATAATCAAATCATCATAAGAAGTACTAATGGAGAGTACTCTTGAAAATTAATGTATATGGATTAATTATTTGACGACCGCTTAGCCTAGTGGGTATCAACCCTGCCTACGAAGCTGGAGGTCCCGGGTTCGAATTCCAGGTCGGGTCAGTATTTATATGATGAAATTGTTACTGGTGCCGGGTCTTGGTTGTTATATATGTATGTGATGTCTTCGCTTGGTACCCAAAACACAAGCTAATGCTTATTTGGGGCTTAGACGTTGTTGTGATGTATACATTAATTAGACTCAAAGTTAGATTTTATGGCCTTCCTTTGATTTTAAAAATGTATATTAATTAAAATCAGTAAAAATTCCTAATAATAATTTTAGGTCATGTAATTTAATGTGAGTGATGTGCTATGGAAAAAGAAATCAATACAGTATCACATTTGCGCGAGAAAATGTGGTCTTAAATAGTCTGTTTAACATATTCTCTTGGCAACAAGTAAAAATGCTTTTTGCTTATTCATAAATTCATCTTACTTCAAGTTTTTATCATCTTAGAGCCAGAAAATTTTATTATTTGGTTTAAAACTTTGCTAGTACTTTATGTAATTTCAAACAAATTCTTATTTTAAGAGTGCATATACTTACATGAAACAAAAAAAAAACTTTAATTTGAAATGTTTTGGTTGAGGAGTGTTCCTATCTTGTGTTACAAGGAAATTGACGCGCCGTCTGTTATCTTACTTTGTAAATATACTAATGCACAGAGCATTAGAGTTGGAATGTAGGCATTTACGCTGTCCCCTTCAAGTATGTAGTATAACGCATTCTTAAGACAGATGCCATAACCTGAACTATAAAATGGGGCATCAAATCATACCAAAAATGTAAGCAAATTAAATAAACGATGAACTTTCTATACCGAGACAAAACTATTTATACGTGCATAATATTTTACCTATTTTCATTATGTGAGTAATTATTATTGGAACGCGTATCTCCGAACAAATACCGTCACATACTACTTTGAACCTAGGGATTTAATTTCTTACTTTCTGCTTTTAAGAAATATTTCCATACGGAAATGTCTTCAATAGCAGTTTAAGAAACGATTATCAGTTCATTAACTGTATTTTTCAACTGATTAATTTTCTTGTCACAAGGAAAATAAGGAAGACGAAAAATATCCCCTGACAAATCACTCTTTCTTTGAATTAAGAATACGCTTTCACAGTTTCATTCAAGTAACTAATGTTTCTTGAATCAAGTGTCCCTTTTTTCTGTGTTGTTAGATTTGCATCAGATGTAAGTCGATACACAAGTCAAAGAAAGCACAGTACAATATCAATGATACAATAGATATGATACATAAGTGTTCATGTTTGATATGCATTTAACCAATGTTTTTATATATTTATTTTACAGCATCTTTCACCTTTTACGCAACTAACAGATCAACTGAGTAAACTTGATTTGCGTAGTCCTGAATTAGAAGATTTCGCTACGCCTTGTACGCCGAAAGTGAACAAAATGGTGTGGCCATTATGTGATTCAGCTAAATTGTCTTCCAGTGTGCCAAACGTATGTTGTGTTGAAAGTTCAAACGCTAATGATGCGGTAAAATACACGAATACGGGAAATATTGATATTAAGAAACGAATTCAACCTACAAAAGAATTACATTTCCACAATGACCATTTCGACAAAGAAGCTGAAGTGTATGCTAATCTCGAGCGATTCCAGAGTTTAAATTTCCACAAAAAAAGCAATGATTTTACTCAAAGCTCGCCCATAGACCAACCGTTTAACTATAATTTAGTTAAATCGTGTTCACAAAGTCCAGAATCTGACGTTTATGTCAAAACAAATGAACAAAAGAACTTGGGAAAAAATGCATCATCATTTGATCAAGAGTATAACGGTGAAAAAGTATTGGATCCAAGTAATAGTTTGGTTTTTCAGATGTCTTTTGAAGAGAACGACATTGTTGATTACGAACTAAATGAAACTAAAAAAAGTAAGGTAAATAATACAACATTACTAGCTTTACAGTAAAGGGTGGTTGAAGCTTGGGAAGCGTTAACAAATGCTTTTGTATAGGGATATATTTTAATATATTTATTTGGTCAATATGCATGGATGTTGTAGTATTGTTAATTACTGGTAATTATATATGTATATGGATAATGTGTTAAATATATATATTTTAGATGCAAGCATTAAGTAGATTTATTTCATCCACAGAATGAAATGGACAGGGATAGCATAGATAGTGTAGCTAGTAATGATCCTATTGCAAAGCAGTATTTAGATGTTACTACAATGACTAACTCACCTTCAGCTAATTATTATCAGCCTTCTGATGAACCAGAGCCATGGGACTTAACACAACTTAATATAGAAGCGAGTGTCATGTGTCTTGTAAGCAAGGTACGAAGGACTAATGCATTTGTAGCTATATAATGCAATTTTGAGCATGATAAAATGAAATTTTTATTTATTGCAATTACATAAATGTATATTATAGGTGAAATTTCTGTGTGGCCGTTGTGGTAGTCCTGCAATAAGGTTGAGACACCAGAAATCAGTTCAAGCGATAAGTGTTGCCAAGGAGCAGTCCAGAGTAAGTATTGATTCTTCTAACAAATACCTGGGGGGTGATTCTCGGACCACTTGACTTTATGTCTCATGAGACATTGTCGATTAAATTAAATATTTTTCCACCGAAAACGTAATTCTTGATTCTCAAAAGCCATATAAAACATTACAACTTTTGAGTCATATGAGACATACCAACTTTCATGAAACAAAATCACGTTTTGACTAGAAACAAAATATGTTTCATTGAAATTGTCTCATGAGACTAAAAGTCAAGCGGTAAGAGAATAACCTCCCTGTTATGTAGATGATAATATCTATAATAATTTAGTATTTGTTTCAAATTATTTTCAAAATAAATAAAATCTCATGATTTTCTAACCTATCAAATATGTGTTGATGATCTGTTGGGTTAATTGGTAGGTACTTTATGCATTCCTATGACATTTTGTATCTTTTATACCATGTTATAATAAAAATTGCTTGATTCTTTTCCTTGTGCCGATGTATTCTGCCTTCGTCGATAGCTAATTTCGAAATATTTGAAGTTGTCATATTGACAAACTTCATTGGTCAAGGCACTATAGTGTTGAACATGTTAAAACACCCAGGAAACTTACTACACGAATCTAGTGAATTTTCAGAGGGCCAAGTGCGAGTTCTTTTACTATTAACTGTGTAGTTTGCGTTTTCCGTAATTTGTATGGAAACTCGTAGTTACCTAAAACGACCGCTAGATGTGCTGTACGAGTTTCCATACAAATTATAAAAAACGCAAACTACATAGTTAATAGTAAAAAACTCACACTTGGCCCTCCGTTAATTCAAACAAGAGAGTGTAGTTGGCAGATGAAAGCAAACTGTAGGTAGTTGTCCACATATCGCTCTAGTCATGGATCTGTTAATATTTTCGTGTCCTACTGAAATGATTTTGCAGGTGCCCAGTCAAAGTAGACTCGTAAATGAGACGTTTTGTAACAGCTGTCTAGTTTTATCGCACCCGAACGCGTGCTTAAGGGTCGTATAGGACCACATAAGTTTCTCCGAATCTGTCAAACGAATTTTAGTCCATCAGACATCTCTTTTTCTCAGTATTTCTCAACACTTTCCTTGGCTTATCTAGTTATAAGATTTGGTTTACTAATTTCTTTTTTATTTGATTGTTCCTGGCTTTACACTCCTATTTATTTTCATCTCCAGCGGTTCATTGCCTAACAGAGTTCTCGTCATCTGCCCTCATCCATTTGATCGTGACTACATAATCGACCACTGATGTCTCCTTGGTTTATATATATATAAGTCAATTTCCATTTCTCTCATATTTCGACTTTTATGAATTCTTAGCATGCTTCTTATGTTATCTTACATATCTCAGTTTTTCAATTAGACAAAGAAGATTACTTCTAACAAGCTCTTATTACAAGTAAAACAATTTGGATGTAGCCAAGGGAAATAATTCGTAACAATTGAAAATCATTTTGCAATTGCTGTTTCAATTTTAAAAAAATAATGTTATTATTGCAGCAATCAACGGAGTTCGATCAATCAGAACTTACTTCATACAACAACATGAAATCGAGTGTGGACGCTAAGCATAGTACATACATGTCTGCTGCGGTAGACACTGACAGTGCTCTAGTCGTTGCAGTCGATACACTTCAAAAAGTGGTCAAGAAAGGCAACAAATTTACGGATGGTAAGTGATTTGTTTTTGTGACTTCCACGCTGTCTTTAATTGATACACAAAAACGTGCATTCTGTTAGTTATCGCGTTTCTACAGTCTGACAGCATAAGGTATTAGTGCTGCATATTGGCTTTTATGAATTTTTCAATAATAAATAATAATTATCATAACAAATATTTTTCGACAACCCTGACCCCTTTTTACTAGTCTAGATGTTGTCGGCATTTCCCTGGATATCTTAGGCGTTTAATTGCTTTGTCTCGGTACGAAGGTATACGAAAAATAACATTGTATATTCACGCGTGTCTTAATATGTTATTCAGTATAAATCAAACATTAAAAAATCGATTGTTTCAATATAAATCATCTTTCAGGATTAAAACTGAGCGAAGTATACGAATGGTCTGATGAGCTAAGACCACCAATGAGAAAATTACGACAAGCTATGGATGGGTTACTAAAAAGTGGACGATTGGCACATGCAGTGTTGAGGCTGAGGTGTGAATCTGTTCAACGTACGCGAGCACACGCCGCTCTGCAAGTCAGACGGGATGCGTGCTTTTCACAAGCTGTGAGTGTAATTTTCCTCAATTAGACATAAGTATTGCCTAAGCAATGGTAAGCAATGAATTATACAAATAAATGAATAATGTAAATAAACAAAAAGACAAAAAAATTCTTTCACGGTATCGTACAAGTATAAATTTTTTATGCTTAGGAATGGAATACAGATAAAACATTTGACTTCTTGAATATTTTTTTATATCAATACAACTATATCTTGATCCAAAGCTCTTTAATTAACTAAAAAAAGTATTTATTATATTATTCACTGTAAAGACGAAATGCACATGCTAATCTGGAACGATTTACCTTATATTAAAATTTTAAAATATTGCTGACGATAATTTCTAATTTCATATTCAAATTATATGACTATTTAAACAAATATTATGAATGTAAGTTTCAACACATATTTTTGAAACTTATGCAGCTCAGAAATCAAATACACTCTTTTTTGTTTGACAAACTAGAATATGTCCACCATGCATAGAGCAAAGATTAGTTCCCTATTCGTACTGAATCAGTATCGAAGTGCGATCCCCATGCTCGATTACGCGGCCCGCCATGTTTCCCGCCACACCGCTTCTATGAAATTATGTTACTGTGACGTTTTCGTGATAATTTCAGAGTCGCACATATGTATGACAAGAACTGTTCATGTCCTATTAATTTCAATATTTTTGATCTGTGTACAAAACTAAATTAAGAAACGAAATTTCACGTAATAAGTGTGGCTATCTGAAAGTCAGTTAAAACCTCGTAACAATTAAGCCGTTTCGAACAGAAATGTACAGTTTAATATGAAAAAAAGAAAACAGTTTAATTTTACTTGGGTATAATTTGATGTAATTATGATTTTTTTGCCTCATTATAGACGAAACGGGTTCCGTTACTACAAGACATTATGTTCTTGGCAACATAGTGCTATATATGCAATATATCTGTATTTTATTTCTATTTGCAGCTCACAACAGTCACTACTGGTTTACTTTGTTGGTTATGGACCGCACCTGAAAATGTAATTGTTTCATTATTGGAGGCTGGCCTTGGCCCATTGTGTGGCTTTGAAGGGTTACTGAGTCTTTATCGTTCAGAAAAAGCCATGTGGGGCGATATGGTCGTAGCTATTGAAGATTTACAAACCGTTCTGTTTACTCTTACTAAAAGTAATCATGGGTAAGTTAAAGAAAAAAAACCCGGCCAAATGCTAGTCCGTCCCGCGCCTAGGGGTTCTGTTTTGTTATACAACATATTTATCGCTACTCACCGCCAGATGGCATGTAAAAGTACATCTGTAAAAGTAATATATATGTACTTTTTTTTATAAATTTAAATTGGTATATATATATATATGTATATACCAAATTAAATTTATTAAAAAAAAATTAAGTCATATAACCACAGATTAACGGTATTATATTTTTCTACTATGTCAAAAAATTGTAGACTTAAGAATTTAATATTAATTTCAATTTGATACCTCAACATGTCCCTGAGAAAAAAGGTCTTCGTAGACACACAGACAGAGAGATGGACAACGAAGTAATTCTATAATTGTTCATTTTTTCCTTTTGAGGTATATAACACTAAAAATGGTCAAATTCGAGTCAAGCTCACGCGTTCACAATAAAATTAGTTATTACAGATTTCTACATTTGTATGTGTATGCTAACGTTCTAGTTAGAATAAACTAAAATAAAGTCAATGCAAATGGACATCAGCGTCACAATAGTATAACAAAAATATTTTTGTAATAAAATCTGTCAATACATAATTCTGTACATTAATTAGTAACAAAATTGACAGCAGTGGCTTATATCAGAGTGAACTATGAATCGAACTTGAACTCGCCTACAAAACGACAACTTTTATATCGGTAATGCTCCTGTCTATTTTCTAATTTTCTGTTCTACGGAATAATTCACAGGAAAATATAAATAACATTAATTTAATACTTTTATGCTAAAATTTTATAATCCCGTTTCTTGATATTAAACTAATATTTAATAATTGATAAAATCATTATAGTTGTATCTTAAAAAAGAGACAAATGAAATATTTTTGTATCATAGAATATTTTTCGTAATTAAATTTGGACATATATCCGAAAATACACACACGACAATAAATAATAAATATATAAGCAAAACATGGCATGTGTTCTCTATGTTACTGTCCATTTGGATAAATATTTACCATGCCTGTTTGATTAATAATAAATTGCATAATTCATTTTTTACTACAACAACAAAAAGTGAAAAAGTTTCTCAAGTATATGTTTCTTACAGATCTAACACAGTACCTCAGGTCACTGGCTCCAGGTCAGCTTTTAATGTGTTGATTCCAGTCCCAGATTCATTGTATGCAAAATTTAGTTTAAAACAGGTAGATAATATAAATTGATAAGTATTTTTTAATTATATGAAAGTAGCTCAATACAAAACTCTTATGACAAAATCATGACAATGTTAATAATTATTTTCAGCATTTATCGTTTACAATTACTGCAGTATTTTTTAATGTGGGAATAAACGAAAAAGCTACTCTAGCAGAAGCTTTACGAGAGACACTACCTCAAGAACAATCGAATACTGATAATTTCGATAGGTTAAATAAATACTATCACAAGTATAAGAAAATATTCCCCGCAGATCATACGAACATTAGCAGAGGTTTGTATAATTTTCCTAATTTTGTAGTAAACTTTTTTAAAACTTTAATTGTATGTAACTCTACTGAAAAATAAGATTTTTATTATTAAATATACACCCAAGAAAATGATAATGTAGTAAAAGAACTAAAAAATTTAATGTAAAGAAAAAGAACCGTTAGCTAGTATTTGATGTACAAATACCTGTATCTAATCTAAATTGCAGCTCATATAGCCGCTAAGAGTTATTTTCACATTTACACATTTTGAAATTTAAATAATTTCCATGTGTTTATTTGAGTCTAGGACTATTAGACTGTTATTCATAATAAACAATAGTCCCATAGAGTCGACCCATTGATGGATCCCCAGGATATTTTTTCTCCATGGTGCCATGGCTTAGTGATGGAATTAAAATAATATTTTTATCGAAAGTAATTATTTTGCTGTATTAAGTTCACCGCCTTAAACAATAGAAATAATGGGGTTAAAAAAGTTCAAATAAAGATTAGGATTGACTATGGAACTCTCTATGTTGTATATAATATAAAATGTACTTATATACATTTTACAGTTGCTATCAACATAATATCGAAATTCGTTATACCTGTATATTTGCCTATTAACCGATAAAATTGATTCTCACGCTTTTAAAAACATGTTTTAAAATCCTTCAACCCAATTATTTCTGTTGTTTATGACAGTAGAATTAATACGACGACGAAATCAATTTTGATTTAAAAAAAAATTTCAAAACTGTCAGACGTCAAACATAATTATAAATTTTAAATAATATTGTTAAATTTACCTGCTAAATGATAGAGTGAACCTGTTTTATTGTCCATTATCAAAATTAGTATCTAATGAGTTGAAACAGATTGTTGAAGTTTTAAAACATTCAACCTAAACCATTTGGTCCAGTTTGAAATTTTGCACAGATGTTCCATATGATGCTGATGTAACTTGGTAACGACAAAGAAAAGGATTTCGAATGTCTAGACAGAGAAGAATGTTGTAGGGGGTGTGCTTATCAACTGGCAATACTCTATTAAACACATGCTTTATTGCACCATTGTCATCGTCTGTTTTGCCCACAAACCAGGAATGTATTTATGACGAAATCTACCACTGCTTTAATGGAGGTTGTTATCTACAGCAAAAGTTTTTCCTATACGCATACATAGATGTACAACGGGATTCCATGTCGTGAAACAACTGTGTCTTACAAATACGACACAAAAAAATTACACATGTTATTTTGACATTTAAGCACTTTGAAGCTGATTATGAGTTGTGACGTTCATGTAAAAACTGGTCAAGTGTGAGTCGGTCTCGTGTCCTGGAGGGTTCCTCTTAGTTATTATTTTAAGTGAAAGACTTTTTTGAACCCTCTTAAAGCCAGTGTTATAATTTTTTAGATTAATTAATTAATTAAGTAATTTTTGTTTATTTAATTTGAACTATTTTAATTACATTTATTAGATTATTTAGATTAAATATTTAATTTGTACATATTATGTTATTTGATATTTTAGCTTTAGCTCATCCATCATCTTATATTTTTGAGATTTTCTGGTGTCAATCGAAAGAGGGAGCTGCAAACTGCACCATCTACTCATATTTTTGGATAGGCGTGACAAAAATTTTATCATTAGATGGGATGTCTCAGAAGTGTCCACAATGTCCCGCTAGTTCTCTACGTGCCTTCAGTTCACGTGGTCTGAAGGTACATATATACGTACATAAAGATGTGGTTGGCTCTGACGCTTCGTGCGCCACCCAACAGTGTATAGCAAGAAACATGGCGGCCGGCAGGATGTGCGAAATAATCAATGGATGTATTAAAACCAATAAAACAGCCAATTGGTAAGCACTCCTGACTTTCGCATATGCAGCTTTGAAGGCTCCAGACACTCGGGATTTGGCTAATTTCACCACCAAAGTCAAACGGAATATTGATTCCACTGGTGATTGTTGGATGATGTCAGCGGCGAATCAGATTTCCCGAGACCGCCCTCAGTAATAATGACGATAGAGAACAAGGTCTTTGAAGGTGATCTGCGGGGCGCTGCTCGTATTTTAATGTTTGAAGACTCGGTGGCTGCTTTGGGTCCCGAAACCCTTGCATACCTTCAATCAAAGCACCCGTATCCGTCCCGAGCGTTGGTGTTCCCGCACGAGCCGGATCGATCCACTCCCACGTGCTCGATTGAGGTCAAGGACGTGGTTCACGCGCTTTGCATTTATTACATTTCATAATGGTTCATCTGCGAGCCTTGACGGCATTCGTCCTGCACACTTGAAGGAGCTAACCTTGGGTTCGGCAGGGAACAACAGCCAATGGCTTCTGGAAAGCCTAAGTTATGCCACTTTTTGCTTAGTGGCCAGATAAATTCAGAGGTCTGTCTATTTATTTATGGTGCCAATTTATGCGCCATTTCGAAAAAGGAGGGGGGCGTGCGACCTATAGCCGTAGGTAGTACTATCCGCCGCTTGACTGCCAAATTATGTTGCCGCATCGTGAGAGATCAGATAGGATCTTATCTTCGGCCACAACCAGCTGAGTTTCGTGCTAACGAAGCCATGCCTATGGCCATTGCTGCAGGAAACGACTTCTTTTTATCGCCCAAGCACGGCTGAAAGACCTTTCTGCCCACTTTGCTGCTCCCAAACTTACGTACCTTTTGAGGACGTCTCCTAGCTGGCTTTTCCCGGAGGAGATTGATTTTTTCGATGTCGTCTTGAAGCATCTCCTGGGGGAGATTTTGAACGTCCGTCTCGAGGCAAACCAGTGGATTCAAGCCACCGTACTAATCCGCCATGGGGGGTTGGAGGTTCGGTACGTGCGGGATGTTGGCCTTCCGGCCTTCTTGGTGTCGGCGCATGCGATTGTCGACCTTGTCACTGATATCTTATCTTACAAGGGTGGCAAGGCGAACATGCCCTATGCAGCGGATGCTTTAGCCTCTTGGGCGACTCTCAACCCTGGCGCGCCCTTGCCGGCGATCCTACATATAGCCAACGCGCATGGGACGAAACGGGGGCTAGGAAGATTTTTAACAGTCTCTTGGACCAGGCGGCGGGGGTGGACCTAGCGAGGCTGCGAGCGGTGTCGCGGGCAGAGTCTGGAGCGTAGCTAAACGCGCTGCCTCCCTGTACATGGGTACCCTACTGGACGGTGATTCTTTGCGTGTGGCAGTGGGGCTCCGCCTGGGCTGCGATGTTTGTGAACGACACCTATGCATCTGCGGTTCCATGGTGGAGGCCGACGGACACCACGCGTTGAGTTGTTGTCGCTGCTCGAGGAGATTTCCGCGACACCACGCTATTAACGACATTGTCCGCAGGGCTTTAATTTGGGCCAATGTTCCATGCGTATTGGAGCCTCCGGGTCGTAGCCGTTCCGATGGTAAAAAACCCGATGGGATGACTTTGGTGCCATGGAGAAGGGTAGGTGTCTACTTTGGGACGCCACATGTGTCAGCACATTTGCCGCTTCTCATCTTGGTCGCACTATGGGATCAGCTGGAGCCGCTGCGGAGTCTGCGGCCGCCAGAAAACGAGTCAAATACTCTACTCTAGAGGGCAAATGCTTGTTCGTTCCTCTCGCGGTGGAAGTGGCTGGCTGTTGGGGGAGTGACTCCAAACCAAACGTCGCGGGCATCGGCCGTCGTCTAAGGGAAAGGGGATTCCACCCCCGCTCCGGTTCCTTCCTGGTGCAAAGAATTGCCATTGCTATTCAGCGCGGCAATGCAATGAGTATCATGGGCACCTTGCGTCGGGGGTGACGAGGGGTGGTTTATTGGATTAATTTTATTTGTAGGTATTTTTAGTTTTTAATTTGATATTTCGATAAATATATTTTCATCTCCTTACTAGCCACTGAGATCATAGAGACAAAATTCCCCGTGGACCCATAAATTTATGAATCAACTCAATGGGACCATGGGTAAGTAATTTTTAAGTATTATATTTTACTGAAGTAGTACTTCTTTTTAATTATTTTCACAGCATCAACTAGAGTAAAACCTCTGGATGAAGTTATGGAAAATTTAAGAATTGCTGTCCACAAGAAAGTCAGCAAGAATGTCGAAGTCTTACAGATGGCCGCCTTAGCTACTAGACATATGAATGGTAAGCATTCCACAAATGTATGAATCTATCATAGAGGCATAAAGATAATGCGTTTGCCATAATATAGCGTATATTATATATTACACGCCGATGACAACTGATCAAAATAAGAGACTTTTTTTGATTCTGGCCTAGATTACCCGGTTTTATAACATTAAACTAAGGGCCATTACTTTCAGATCACGCCACCAACACCAACAATAATAAAAGAAACACAGTAGTGCGTTATAACAACGTGTTCACACACATGCATGCACGCAACCATAACGATTAAACTTAATACCTAATATTAAGACTTTAATATTCACATCTACTGCACTGGCCTCAAACTAATCCATTAGATATATTAGTAGCGAAGCGAACCGCTGTGACTTCGTTCGTATGGTTATCATAATTCCTACACTTTTTCAAGTTTATATATAGTATATATCTCAAATAAAAAGTAGCGTATATTCTCTAAAAAGTCCTCTAGCTGCCAGTGAAGTCCCTTCAATTTTTTTTTAAACCGTTTCATAGATTAGCGCCAAGAAATAAGACAGACCAAAATTTATATACGCGTATTTGGGTTTTGATTGCGTGCAAATCCACATATGAGCATAGGAAGGAATCTATTTCTAAATCACAGACAGACTTAATTTATTTGTACAAAGCCGATATACGGACACTCACATAACCCATACTTGATCCAAGGCTGAAAACATTTCCAACTTGTATCGACACGGGAAAAATAATAGTTTTACAAATATGGTAAACGACGAATGGAACGATTCTATTACAAGTTCTAGTATCTATCTATGACATAGTTTAAAAATAAGTAAATTTTTTTTTCAGGAGTAAGAATAACTTCATGTAAAAGTGCCAAAGATAGGACTGGTATGTCGGCGACTCTTGAGCAATGCACCATATTAGCGAATGAGTATCATTTAGCTGACCACGAATTCGAAAAAGCTCTCGACTGCTTTAGAAGGTAATTGCAACAAAATTATTAATTTTCCACATAAGCTTATTCCGTCCTGCGATTGTTGCTATTGCCAAACGTACATACACATCCCGAACCAATTGAGGTTAGTAGCGACATTTACATTTCAAAGAAGAAATACTGCTTTGTAAAATAAAGCCTGTCTAACGGCTCTACACGCAAATTGCCCAAAAGCTGAGTGCACGAAACCGACTAATTTTTTTTTTCGTAATAAATTTTTCAATTGGCGATACAAAAGAACGATCTGTGGGCAGGAAAGCGCCTAGCCTCGTTTAAGATTTGCACATCGCGCGTGTTTTATATTCATAGTGTAAGGAAACGCCAAAATATGCTGTTTGTAATTGCACTAAACATCCCAACCGAACCCGAAACTACTAGTGTTTTAATGAAAACCACATGCAAAATTACAAGTTTCAAAACTTAGTGGGAACAAAATAACTTTAATGGATGGCTCTAAGCATTTATGAAATTTAGTTTAGGTCACACTAAATATTTGTAAGTGTAAAAACTTGTGTAAGTGTAAAAAATGTTGTGTAAAAACTAAATATTTGTAAGAGCTATCGTTAATTATTAATTTCGTTTGTTTCCAGTGAGGGTTGTCGCCGTGAGAATACATTAAAAAATATCAGTGTTAGAAAATACGCTTTCAACAAGTTACAAATATTGGCGTTACCAAAGAAGTACCGACCCCCGCGTGGTAGTTATGGGTCTACGCAGACTTAAAACGATTTATTTACAAATTAATATATTTATTTAATTAAGTGACAATCACGAATATGATGCAAAATGAATTTTAGACATTATAGCTTAAACGGCTCTTACATTCCTTTACTAATATTTGGAATAATCATTAATTGAAACAACGACTGATGGTACATTTCATGGCCATCCATTTCGTGAAATTTATTTAAGAATTGATTTTAATGTATTCTTGTAGAAAAAAAAAATAATTTCATGTTGACATATATTTACATATAGTTAAATATAATAGAATAATTTATTATTACATTCTTTGTTTTATTAATTAATTTGTAAGTACATATATCATAATTTGTGAGTATGTCTTGAGTTTTACGGTCAAATCTCTGAAATTACACATGTATTTGTCATACTTCATTACTACTACAGCAACACGTAAAAATTATCTGCCAAAAAATTATGAGTATAAAGTTGCTGTGTGCATAACTATTATGGTTGGTACGTGGTAACGAAAGCTAACAATATGTCACTGCTTGCTACTAAAGAGTAAGGTGAGGTTATCAGTCACACATTTAATTACAAAGTACCTATCTTTTTTTTTTTTTTTTAATAATACATGGGACTTCCCACACAGCGTCATCTAGTCCCAAAGTAAGCAAGTATTATGCTTGTGTTATGGGTTACTAGACAACTGATATACATACTTAAATATTCTTTATAATATATACATACCTATATAAAAATTTTTTTTTATATATATATATATAACAACCAAGACCCGGTACCAGTATCAATATTCATCATATTAATACTGACCCGACCTGGGATTCGAACCCGGGACCTCTAGCTTCGTAGGCAGGGTCGCTACCCACTAGGCTAAGCGGTCGTCGAGGTATCGAGGTAGGTAAGCGTTATCTAGGTCGTCATAAAATTGTTTAATATGTAGTTTTTTATTTTTTATTTTCCCAAGTATTTATATGAACAGTTTGGATTTAGTACCACTATCTTTTAACGCCGTTAATTCTCTGTTTAATTTCTGCTTTTAGAAATCTTTAGAAATTTTTAGACCATAACTTTTCATTTTTATATTTTTGTACTTTTTCTAACCCATCACCTTCCCCACCCTAAAAAATATGTAACCTCAGTCCAAAGTGGCGCCGCCCTGGTGGCAGAAATGGAAAAATGTTTAAACATGAGAATTTTGGCATCTGTAAACAGACATGTATACAGAAAAGACACAATTGAAGTATTTTATTTTGACTAATTCCATAATTGAAGGGGTGAGTGGACAAAGGTGTTATCTAAAAAAACAAAATAAATCGACTTTTTACATGGAATTAGATTTTAAATGATCATAAATCGACTGCGCAGTTTTTGTTTCGTGTCAAAAATTAAAGACTTATAGCAAAGTATTAACTGACAAACATGCATACATTTCGGGCTTGCAAATGTGGTAGAAGCAACATAAAAACATTTATAACTCATTTTGAACTTTTTGTTAGTTAACACCTTTGTCCACTCACCCTTTCAATTTTGAAATTGTCATAGACTTTTGTAAACAGATAGAACATCACTACCAGTTTACAAGAGTCTAATAATTCATCACTATCTAAATAGATTTTTTTTTAATATAGATAAATTAGACAATCAGAGCATTCAAATGTAAACATAGATAACAAACTAAAATTTTATCTTAATTTCACTTTCTAAGAACGAAGATAGGTGAATTTAGGTAAGTAGACCAAAAATAAATTGATTAAAAAAACAGAAAAAGAACGTACGCCCAACCAGCACTTCAGACATAAGCAAATGTTTCCAATTGTCACAATATCCTTCGATATGCGCTGTAACTCGCGTCGCAAGCCGCCACGTCACGTCTCGGCCACGTCACGTCTCGGCCACATGGCATATTTCTGTGAGCATATTTGAATGTGTATGGAGAAGCGCAGTGCACGGCGGAAGAGATAGCAGATACGTATTGAAATACTAAACTTAAACGAAACGAGTAGATTATTCTCTACAGAAAGTGTTATCAATAAACAATTTCGTTCTTTTGTAGAATGTTGCACAAATTCTACACTACACCCTGGAACTAGTCTTTATGTATTTATGGTAAGTAATTACAATTCCAATTTTCAAGTTTCTATCTTTAAAAAAGCGTATAGGTAATTCCATACAAAAGGCCTACACACAAAATCCTCCCCTTCCCGTTCCTATTGAATCAAATTATGAATCTAAACCATTCTCCAATCCACTTAATCATAGCCAAAATTATAAAAATCAGTGCAGCCATTTAGGAGTTCAGTGACATACGAACAAAATAATACACATACGAAATTTTTAGCTTTCTGTACTCTTCCATATAAACTTTAACTATGCCAAGTCTTACACTAAGTTTGTGCAATCTACTTTAAAAGTGGTACAAAGTTTTATCTGCATGTATTAATATATAAATAATCAGATCAAGTGGTGTTTGATTCCCTGTTACAGTAAATGATTTTTTAAAAATTTGAATATGCAGTTTTAGTTTAAAATTTTGCTTATGATTGCTTTGTACACTTTTCACTATTTCTCATAGAGAATTCGGTCATACAGTTTCAACTCAAAAAATCGCCCTGTATATGGATTTTAGCTTTTGGCGTTACTTTTCCCTTTATACTTTAACTATGCCAAATCATAAACTCCTCCGTATCCGCAATATGCTTTAAAAGTAATACAAAGTTTTCTCTTAACATTTTACTATATAGATTATCAAATCAAATGGTTTGATTCCCTGTTAAAGTAATAGATATTTTGAAAAATGTGAATGTACAGTTTTTCTCAAAAAATGAGCTTATTGTTCCTTTGACCACTTAACTATTTCTCAAAGTTTAGGTTGACCATACAGTCCTATCTCCAAAACTCATCCTGTACATAGATTTTAGCTTTCTACACTACTCCTATCACATGAGTAGATATCCATACAGAGCCCAAGCTGTCCAACGACGTGCAACATTTATATCTATTCTCACAAAGCTGACGCCTGTTACACATATAAGAATTTAGAATAAAATTAGGTATGTAGCAAAAAGGGTATTTGATAAAGTAATAATGAGTAAGTAATAATGATTGGTGTAATTTGACCCATTCTAAAATAAAATTAGTTATAAATGATTAAACAATTTTGTTTTTTTTTTTTGTTTAGTACTTAAATCGATATTATACGTGAACCCGTCCGTGAGAGGTCACGCTCACATCGCCACGCTATGTGGGAGTGTACTACGGCGACCGCTTCTATGTAGCTTGGATTCTGTATGGATATTTATTCATGTGCTCCTACCCCACATAAACTGTAACTATGCCGAATATCACACTCCTCCAAGCGCGTAGTATGCCTAAAAAGGGATCTAAAGTTTTTTCTTCACATATTATAGTGTTTCTCACCAAACAAGAACAAGACTTCCACTCATAAAACATTAATAAAAAATAAAACTTACAGACATGACAATTTTAATAATAACCTTCGGTGTAAAAAAATTACGAAAATGTATTCTTATAAATATATTAATACATAAGTTATTATTGTTACTACAAATATAATAGCATTAAAAATAAAAATGATCGCATTTAAAAGTCGTCATGCTGGATATTCATCCCCATCATCTGGAAGAAAAAATAAGGACATAAAATTAAAAAGAACAACTGATCAAATACGAGTTGGACTCATACATGCTGAGTTCCATGGTATTAACAAATATTTCATTTATCTTGTTTCTTTTAAGAACGTTACAGTAAAATCCATGATGAAATCTATAATAATAAATACTTCAATATTTTATGAGATACAGTAGAACGCACGGATGTTTGCCGCTGTGAAGTTATTTACAGAAAGCGTCGCAGTTGCACAAAATAGGAGCGCGGGGGACATGAAGGAGAGGTCGGATAGCATACGTTACTCGCTAGCATTACTCGTTCGCGTGTGCAACGTCTTCCTTCCACTGCTACCCCTCGCTGCGTGCGCGGCTGTACCTGCGCAATGACTCATTCGCAAGCAACTCAGGGCGGCAAAGATCCGTGCGTTATACTGTAATTTGATATCAGACATTGAAAATATAGGTCTGAGACACATCTGTTTGAAAATACTTTTTTTTTGTAGTGTCTTGGTGGAACGCCGCGTTCTTTAGCGGTCACGGTACAAATGTGTGCACCACGCCGGTGGAAAGCTGGTTCAGTAACATAAATATTTATACAACATTGTTTTTGATTCGCAGAGTTCCTTGCAACACAACAATGTGTTAAAGTTATAATATTTTTTAGTGAGTTATGTACTTAAGTGAGAAAAACTCATTGGTAGACGCCCGGATTGGAACCACGGCCGCACGGCCTTGCGGCCGTGCGGCGTATTGCAGGACGCAGTGGAACGAGGGGTATATGACTGTACCTGCGCAAGCACGCTTATAGCGTTGCATTCCGATCCGCCATAAAGTTTGAGGCGAACTATACCTATGAGTTATTATCATGACTGAAATGAATAAATGCAAATGACTTAAACAGGCGTATAACGGTACGATACGTAGATATTTAAACATCAGGTGACCATACTTTCGTTACAAACGTGTTCTTATCTTGATACCCGAAAGCGTTTTGTAAGCTAATCTACGAATTAAGAACAATGTTGTTTATTGGACATACTGATTCCCAAGAAGCGTTTAATAATGAAGGTTTAGAATCATATTGATTTTTTAATACAATAATAACTCAGGATATTTCAATTTTATTAACCATGTGAAATTTAGAACAAGAATTTTTAAATTTAAGAAATACACACCATCATCTTCTTCTGCTACGTGATTTTGCTGTAGCACATCTTTGCCATCTACTGCTTTGTTTACATCGTTGCTATCTATATCATGTACATTAATATTGTTATCAAATACATTCACATCTTTAACATCTTGAACATGCATCAAGTCTACACGATTTTCATTTGTTTCTTCTTTGAGCATATTTTCTTGTTTATTACTTTCATCAGACTTTTCGGGGATATCTAATGGCTTAGGTATATTTGAGTTTTCATTCTCTAGTACTGGTAAAACCGGTGCGAAGCCAGGTGGTAAACGATTTGGAACTATTTCATTGCTTTTTTCTTTATTTCCTACTTTCATACTGTGCAATTGCAATAACTGACTTGATTTGTCTACAGGCTCTTTTTGAAAATTATTCAATTGGCCCTGGAAGCAAGTATAAAAGTTACTTAAAGAGATTTATAAATTATTTAAAAAAAAAATGGAATAGGCACCTGTAAAAATTAACTTCATGACTTACTTCGGTAATATGATTTTTGAAGTCAATTTTGTACACACCGTCACTTTCTTCAACTTGATGTGAAAATGTCTTGTTATTGTAATGTCTGACACCTGCTTCAAAATTGTTTGGTATTTGTTGAGCCTAAAATTTAGACCATACATTACTACTTTAGCATTAGAAAAATAAGAATAACCCAGATAGATGCATTGGATTATGTATACTTCTAAGAATATTAATAAAATAATTGATTAAATAAATGTAAAGATATCATTTACCCGTAAAGATTCATGAAGTCTAGCATTTTCACTACGTAAGGTGTCAATATAGTTGTATTGGTCTTTCATAGAATTTTGCAAATGCTCATTATTGTTTAATAGTTCCTTATATTGTTCCTGAAAATTTATAAATACAAACTTTAAATTTTATTTATCACATATGTAATGAGTTTTCTTTATTAAACTTCTAGGTAAGTGAAGATCTGTCAAACGATATACATATTTTTGATTTTTTTTAAATTTATAATAAGGCACTGTTAACATTATATTACCTTTAATTGATTTACTTCTTTATTTTCTTGATTATAGTACTCTCTGACTTTTTTACATTCTCCTTGGAGATCATCGAATTGGCTCTAAAAAAACATATATAAATTAGTCAACTAAGTTGAATTGGTGCTCCAAGAATTTTATTAAAAAAAAAACGTGATACAAATAAGACGACGTAAACTGGCGAAGTGAGTAAACCTACGTAATTCTGTATTGATTCATATTCATCAGTCATCGCCACAGGATATGAAAATATAAGTAGTAAAATTGATACTAAATAAGTAGGATGGTAGTTTACCTATATATCAAATTAACAAGCTTCTTATTTTGAATTTTGTTTGTTAAATTGTGTTGAATGATTCTTAATTAGCTACATTTCAGGTAATGAGAAGATCAAGCTCCAATGTCGATAAGTTCATAAAGTCACACAGTCCACAAAGCTTTGTAATTAATTCCTTTCACATTTTCATGAATAATTAAAGCTACTAAGGTACAAGAAAGCATTTATCCTTACACATATTATTATTATTTATTATTATTCCCATTACACACATTTATTACACAATTAATGAGGATTCTTCCCCTGAGATTATGTGGCACACAAATATCGAGTGTCTTCATGTACCCAGTCTTTTGCAAAGGGCATAATACCATTTTATCATTATACTCGGTTGCTCAGTACTGATGTGTTGATCTTGGTCCACTTATTCACAGATTTGATTTTATTGTAGTTAATACGGTGACCAGAGCAAGCTGCAACTTACATGTTCAAATTAAGTTTAAAAAAAAAATTTTCTTTTATAACTACTCATATGGTATTAGGTATCCCAAATCTCGAAACCTTAATACACCCACAGACCACTGTTTATGAAATGAAAGCTGTAAGTAGTACGATTTTTCAAAAAATCAGCTATTAGAATGTGGTGACCATTTTTGGTCTGGGGACCTTGGACTTTGAAAACATTATGGAGCTGTCAACTCACATCACGTCCATTATGACAGACTGCCTGTTACAGTCTGATTCTGTACGCTGAGTTTAATAGTGTCACGGAAGTGAGACAGGATAATGGTGCAAATAAGATAGACAATAGAAATTTTATATTGTAATAAGTGAGGAATCGAATGTGCTATAGTTCTATCAGAGCTCAAGCTATAATTAGGTCTTTTTTTACATAAAATCTAGATAACAACACAAACTGATGAAACAAAATATACTTTTTGTAATAATATACTCAACCTATTCACTAATTGACGAAATTTGGTTAGATTGAAAGTCACGAGCCATTTAATTAACAGAGACAACTGATTGGTAATGATTGATGACAAGTTAAAAGGTTAATTTAAAGCAAGAAATAATATTTGTGCGTCAATTTTACATTGTTTTTGAGTCTGCAGAAATAAGTGAAAGTGCCTATGGAATGCATTACAAAAAAAAGGAATAATGCGACATAAGCCACGAGTAGTGACAGCCGAGTCGCAGCGAGGCCCCTTCTAGTTTAGGTCGTGGTTTGAATTGGTATATAACAATAAGTTTTTGTGACTAAATACATAATTATCATCACCCCCATCCTAAGAGGAGACCTAAGCACCTGCAGTTGGACATATGAGCTGATATGGTGTAGTCTTTCATCATAACAATGCCATATTACACACATATTTAGCCTCTCAGAAAAAATTGAGAGAGTTTACCTGGGAAGTGTTAATGCATCCACCATACAGCCCTGACCTTACACCCTCAGATTTTCACAGGTTTTGGTTTCTTAAGAATTCCTTAGGTATTCTAAGGTTAACATCAAGAGAAGACTGTCAAAACTATTTGTCACATTTTTTTAACCACAAAGCCCAAAATTTATACAGCAACGGGATCATATCAAAATGGCACATAATACTTAAATGTAATTAAACTATGAAAAAAAGCACCTTGAATTTGTATACCTACAATATACGAAAAGATTTCCTCCCCAACCTAATATCAGACTTAAGACAAACATGGTAAACCTATAATAAGAAATCATACCTACTATTAGAGTGGCAAGCAAAAACCTTCAGGTATCAAATTCAATGGCAATAAACATGGTAGTACACAAACCTGACAAATAGCAGATTGTTGCTTCATCGCTTTAAAACTTTCCATAACATCTTTAAATTTATCTTTATCAGCCTCATGAGCCTTCTGTGAATCACTGAGCATCTTGTCTATGCGGTTTTTATAGTCTGTAACAACTGAATGTAAAGATTGATATTACTGAAGACTTAATTAGCCAATATTTACAACTTGATGGTTTTGATCTGAAAGATAATACACAACTATAAATCAACAGACTTTAATTAAAATCTCTAATAATAGTAATAAATAAACATATTTAACATTTTAGTCAGAACGATCACAGCTGATATTGAACCAATTCTTTGATATTGATAATATTTGTGAAACAAGTAAAAAAAGTTACTTGACAAATTAATTAAAGAGCAATTTATGATGAGCACAAAAACTAAAATGTAATCATTTTTAAAAAAATATCATACAAAGTGAAGAATAATTATTTTGTCGGTTGTAATAATACCACTGCCGGTTGTAATAATATCACTGTTTTCGCATAACCTAGTAAGTACTCATGTAATGTGTATATGGCACCAATTTTATGAGAAATAAGCCACTCAAATGTGTTTATATAAGTTTGTATAATTATACATTGAGTACAATTTAACAAATATACTTTTTCCTTAATTTAAAAAAAAAGATATATTCCACATCATAGAAAAATATATGGGTACTTTACTCTAGCTTGGTACTTTAATAAAATATATTTTAAATTATCCAAATCGGTTAAGGCGATGAAAACCCACAAACAAAAACCAAGTTGAATATAGAACTTTATCGTTTTTAAGGTCGGATATAATGGGAGTCAACTAAGAATAGGATCGGCATAGGTTATAGGCAAACATATACAAACCTCACACTACATAAACCACCATCATGAAACCAATTTGGACCTACGGAATACCTCTGTGGGTTACCAACACCAGCAAGAGTGATATAATGTGTCTACAATGAGGACAAAATGGCATCCTGTGTACCATAACAAATACTTTGTGGTTTCCCAGAAATGACGAGATACATGAATAACCTCAGTGTGCCAACAATCAGCACTGTGATAGAGAAATACAGGGGAAAATACGCAGAATGCCTGATTGTTCGTCCCAACCCATTGGTGGCACAGCTCTTAAAACCTTATTGAACTGAAAAAATGTTTTTGAAAATGATAATTAAGGCTCTGACTACTGCATTCAAGGCAGTAGCTCATTCATTAAATCAGCTTATGGTTCTGCGACTGATTGCCAATAAAAAAAAATTATTAATTTTCTTTTATACAATTTTTTTTAAATAAAAAAGTATATTAGACAAAGAATCGTACCTCAAAAAAAAAGAAAAAATCCCTTCTAAGTTCACTTTATTGCCAGCCCATCTGTCTGTCAAGACCCTTTTCTCACCAATGGGTAGAGGTAAAAAGTTGAAATTAATGTCAAATAGGCAATGTCTATCTTTCCTTTGAGATGTAAAAATTCAATCTTCAAAGCCAATGCAATCAAAAACTGGCTATTTATTTCACATATTATGATTGGGCAAACTCACTCATCAAAACTTATAGGATATCCTTTTCGTTAACCTATAATCTTGAAATAAAGGGAATTTTTATATTTACAATTGATACATGCATCTTTGTGTTATTTAGCGGTGAGTACGATAGATACATTAAAATATGTTTCTAATACTACTATACTACAAAGCTATAGTTATGAAGTGATGGTGTAACTTTAATAAATAAATTTTAAAAAAAATACTATGCAACTTTTTGGGTGTGAGTCCTATTTGCATGTAGTCTTTTTTTTAAAGTAATTTGTTCAATAAATAAAAGAAGTTTAATTACGATTTATAATAATTTTAACTTTTTTTTAAGCTTTTTAATCTTTTGTGTTAATCCTTCTGACATATTTTACTGTATATGACGGAATATTTTCTTAGTCATATTTTACTTGCATATTACACCCCTAAGACTAAATCTAAATGGTCAAAATTAAAGCTATTTGATTTAATTACCTAAAATTTAGTATAATGTAAATAGCTAAATATAAAATATGCCAAATCTAAATAAAAAAAACGCATTCATAATATTTTGTTTGTATCTATTTTTTAATAGGTACCGTATTCAAGAATACTTAAAAGTTATAATAAGGCAGTTCGAACAATGCTTACCGTTTAATTGAGATTTAACTGAAGTTAATTCCGATAAACATCTTTTTTCAGACCATTGAATGTTCTTGAAATTTTCTTGAATAAATACTAAATAAAGATACACAACGCTAATGACAACCACCAATAAAATAAAGAAAAAGAAAAATCGTCCTTTGGATTTATTCAACATTCGTGAAACCATTTTCAATTCTTAAAAATAATACTTTGAAGTCGTCTCGTCATAATTCATAAATGTTCATAAAAACATTTTATCACACGTCCAACAAATGTCTTCCTTTCACAGAGGTTACGAAATTTCTATAAAATTAAATTCAATACTACACTCACTGTTGAAAGGTAACCGCTAAAGAAAAAATGTTTTTTCTATTTATATCCATTTACCAATAAATAAACACCTATCGCAACACCTAACGATGGCGATGGCGATTGATCACAAGCAATTGATCACTGTTGATCACAGCGAGTGATGGCAAAGCCATTGACAGTCAGGCCCATGGACGTAATAGTACCTACTACGATGCTACTACGTGGGTTCTGGACAGTACACTCCCAAAACTATATAACACAAAAATGAAACTTTTGCGATACGCATTAGGCTTATTTTAAATTGTAAACAGTAAGGAGGCAAAATGAGTTTGTAAGGATAGCTACCGGTGAGTCCGTTTGTCCCTTTCTAACGCCATTAGAAAAAAATATTTCATCTAGTAAGTTTATTATCGATTTTTATATATACGAATACTCGTCTAACTTATTAGATATTAATCTATTTTCTGTGACTTCTGGTTTTTGATATGATTTGGTATTCGGATGATAATAATATTTTTAAAAGTTATTACGTTTTTACAAAATAAAAATTTTCAGTTAAATTTAAAAAGGCTGTTTTAATTCATGGTTTTGTTTGTACT
Source organism: Luffia ferchaultella (assembly GCA_949709985.1). Lineage (NCBI taxonomy): Eukaryota > Metazoa > Arthropoda > Insecta > Lepidoptera > Psychidae > Luffia > Luffia ferchaultella. Next base: position 11,083,909 of record OX453243.1, on the reverse strand, counting down.
GACGACTAAAATGATAATTTGAGGAATTTTGAAGTGTGTATTGTCAAAGTTGAAGTTTTTGAAGTCATATTACTAAAGTGACCATAATATTTTTTTAAGTTAGTAGGAGTTCTTTATTAAAGTTAAAAAAAAATTGATAATTAGTTCTAAATTTCCAGTTCTTTTTGCAGTGCAAATTTAAAATACTATGTAAAAAATAAAAATATTCTGATATAGGACCATCCAAAAAGTATGTCACACGTTAAGAGGGAGGGATTGGGTCGATGAAGTTTGCGGTTTTCACCATCAGTTAGATAATTTATTATATATAAGATAATTATAAAATATTGATAAAAACAAACATATGTTGTCAATCTCCATAACAAACGTAATTATGAAATTATTTTTTTATTACTCCTTTTAAGCTGTTTTATCACAGTTTTGTAATTTTAATAATTTCAGTGTAATGTAGGCTGATGTTTAAAAATACGTTATAATAGAATTGTTCGTTTCTTAGTATTTAAAAGCAAAATAAAGACATTTGGTATTTACCGAACGACCGAAATTCTTTTATTTTCTTTTGATTTGGAAGAATTGTGTTTAGTGGCAGTTTACTGCAACACAATCCATTTTTGTGGCAAATTTATTTCGCACTAATTTATTTAATAATTTACTCCTAAATTAGCAAAATTTTTAATAAATTAATGCAAACATCAGTCTGACGTCCGTCTGACTAGTCAGACTAATGTCACTGAGAAAGGGGTACAAGTAGGTTGAAGCAAGCCGCATATACATACTTACATCATTTTCACTCACACTGAAATTCATTTTGTGGAAAACATGTGAAAAATGAAACAAATATAATGTAAATACAAGACTACCTTCTATACTTCAGTAATTATTCTGAGTATCAAACAGTATAATTTGACGTAACTGACATCTTGGTAATCAATTGACATCCCGTGTTTGTTTTTACCATACGCAGAAGAAGAATAGATTTTATTTGTTTTTTTTTCAAATATCTATAAAGCCCTACATTATATATCGATTGCTGTTATAATAAAATTAGATTATTTGTTTATAAGTACCAAGTATTTCATATGCATCTAGTTGCTCTATCTCCCTCACAAATCATTGAACTATATTGACAGGGCAAAAGTAGTATGGAAGGAGCCTCTAATTTTTTTTAAATTTAATAGACTTTTTAGTTTTTTCTCAACATAAGAAACCAGGCAAATATCGAAGTTCGATACATCGACCATTAAAAAATCGATAGAAATATCGATATTTTTATGCGTATAATGTCGATATTATCGATATATCGTACATCCCTACTTGTCTGCCGCTTTCTTTGCTTGTTGCGTTCGCTGTTTTGACCGGCGTAAGATTTCATTTTTATTTGAAGAAGAAAATTGTTCAGGTGAGTTGTTTTCGGTTGTGCTTTTACTAATCATTAATTTAAAAAGCTTTATAATTATATTTGACTATTCCAATTGAAGATAATTTGTTGGACAACATGCACGTGGCTTTGGTTGAAGTTGAAAGTAACAATTGTTCCAATTGAAATTATTTTAATTCGAATTAAGACAATGATTATTCATGTTACTGTCGTATTTTAAAGTCGTTGGACTGTTATTACATACCACAATCACTATACATTTCCAAATGCAACGGTTTTGAATTACCGTTAATGTTAGGTATTTAATTGAGGTCGCCCATTTTCTAAGCCGTTGAAAAATAGCTTTTTTTTTATAAGTTGATATTAGAAATAAAATTATAATTTTGTGTCGCAATACAGATCTTTAAAAATGTCTAAAATGCCGAATTACGGGAAAAACCGTAAAAGGGGCCCATCTAGGTTGGGAAATATGCGAACCAAGAAAGAACGCAAGATGCGTAATAAAAACGATTCTGATGACGCCTATGATAGTGAAGACTCAATGCCGGAATCATTGACGGAGCAATCTTCTCCAGTCAGTGAAGATTTGATGCCAAAGCTACCCGAGGTATTAAATTTATATACATATTTAAGTTATTTATATGCCAGGGTTGATACAATAATTACTATAATAATTAACATCATTCTCGTTAAGTTTATTAAATTTTAATAGCTGTCAATATTTTTAATTTTTAGGAGCTCTTGAAATCCTTGTACAAAACTCCTGGTGTGCTTTGTATTGCCGGAATGGTTTCATGGGAACTAGTAGGCAAACGTGAAAGTAATCCTACAAAACTTGTACATCCAAACTTATTCACATTCCACCGATTCACCAACCGTAAGGTCAGTAGTATTGCACATCATCTGAACATGAATTAACAATACCCTATTACTATCCCCTACGGCCACTAGACATTCTGTATAGGAATAAGAAACATATCCCTTATGTACATGTGTGTGTAAGAGATATGGTTCTTTAATTAACATCCTACATATCCCACTGCTGCACAACGAGCTCTAAGCCTATCAGGACTCTAGGTAAATTGTTTATTTATGTGTACCTAGTAAACATTGTCACTGCCTCAAACTGCTGCTGTCATTTGAACACAGCCATGTAAGCTCATGTTTTTATTTTTAAATAGCAGTACAAATTACAGTGCTTTAAGTTTACCAAAAGACAAGATAAACAAGTGCCCCATTATTTTGTGATCTGTTATCAGGGTGGCTATAAGTAATGAGAGATTTCGTTTTTATTTTATAAATTATTCGAATAGATTCGAGAACGTTCTATGGCAGGGGGTAAATATGGAGTGAGACGCAATCATGCACATCAGTAACAATTCCGCTGTTATTGTGTGAAGTATCGCAGAAAAATGAGTGATATTAAAACCAATATTAAAACCACACCAAAAATGAGTGATTATAATTATTTACTAAATAAATTAGTACAAATGAAAAGTTACGTATGACGCTCATTACTTATTAGCCAATCCAATATTAATTTGATCAGTTTTTTCTGATGGTAGAAGAACATACAATTTATGATCTTGCATGTTAAAAGCCATATCTTGTGTACCAGATATACCTACCTATATGAGAGAAATAGAGAATGAGAGATAATTTATAAAAGTTTATTTTTTAGTATCGCCTGATAGTAAGTGGAAGCACTTCAGCACACTCTGTGCTCATTTCTGAAGAAGGAGAAGCTTTCACTTTAGGTAAATATTTTGATTTTAAAATATAACTTCTAAATTTTTATGTATCAAGAAATAAAATAACTAGTTAGTTTATTACATGTTCGGGGGTCGTCCATTTATATGAAGCTTAAAAGTGGGGGATTTGGATAGAATCATGGTCTATCATGAGATGGCGAAGAGGGTAGCGCTGTGTAAAACATTTAAATACAATTTTTTTTTAATTCAATTTTTCTTTTTACATTTAGAAAATTTTATTCATTTATGTCTATCTATAAATGCAAAAATTATGAGTATGTAATGGAAAAGACAGACATGGCAACTATAAAAGCCCTATCAAATTACTTTTTCACTGAAGGACCAGATAGCCTTAAATTTTACCATGTATAGCCAAAGGGATAATAACTAATTTAAAAACATTATTAATGGACGATCCATTTTGTAAGAAATGTTTTTTTTACAACTGTAACAATAATATGTTGTTACATTTGATGTTATGTTTCAAATATGCAGCTTACTTGCAAATGATCGGTTTCACAGGCAGAAACAACTGTGGCCAGCTAGGACTTGAAGACACAAATTCAAGAAATATACCGGAATCTGTTCCTGGTCTGAAAGGGATGAACATAATACATGCTGCAACAGGAAGGAATCATACATTATTTGTAACAGGTAAGGTTTTTATTTTAAGGGCATAGCTTACCTTCAAATTTAGTTAGTAGCAAGCATTAGGTACTTTGTATTACAATTTTAATAACATGTACAAATCTAAAACCGTGCTATGATTAACAATATCAATTCAAAAGTAATTATGTACTTTATAGTTTTGATATGAGAATCATTGTTTAATTTAATATTTTAAAGTTAATTAATGAAGTTGTTTCTTTTGCCATGCGAAATTTTAAGTGTTAATGTATATATCTATATATTATAAAGAATATTTAAGTATGTACAGATGTGTCAGAAAAGTAATAGGAATTGGTTAACATTGGATTGACATAACAGGTTTGCCCGAAGCACACTGAAATTTTGCCTCAATTGTGGACATCTTTATTTTATCCCTTCATCCTATAGATCCAACTGTGAAGGAATCACGACTATATTATGTTTAGTGTTGAAGTTATTTTAAAACTCGAGATAACTCCATAGAACCCTTATAACATTATTTTGTTTCAAAAATATGATTTTGCAATTATTATACAATAGGATCTTAAAAAGGGCTATTATATCTACTAATTCAGTTGAAAAAGAATTAAAAATAATTGTAAATACAAGGAATAATCATGATGATTTCAAATTTGGAAAATATTTTTTATTTGGTTAGTCTCATTGTATCTGCAATTTTCTTTTAACTCAATAGTTTAATATTATAGTCTGCTATATATTTTCGTTCTTTATTTTGTGTCATTGGTAACTATATTATGTGTGCACAGAATCAAAATCAGATGCACAATCGATAGCAGTACGGAGAAAACCACAAATCAGTAAAAATAGAAGACAAAAAAACATTTACTTTTTTTATATGTAGTAGATGTGATACCTAAACTTTGTATGAAGTTATATATTATATTGTTGCTGTAATAAAACAATTATTTATGTGAATCAGGTTATTATTTTGAAAGGTATGATAAAAAATAGTTTTTTTGCTGACATCAGTGTAAGTTTAATTAACTTTAAAACTAAACATAATAAAATTGTAGTTCCTTCACAGAAGTTTTAGTTCTTCGTTGGATCTATATGGATGAAGTGATAAAATAAAGATGTCCGCAATTGACGCAAACTTTCAGTATGCGAAGTTATCCAATGAAATAGTTTTAATAAGAGAAAATCAAATTATAATGAAAATACTGAGTCAAATTATAACGAAAATACTGAGTCAAATTATAACGAAAATACTGTAAAAACAACTTTATTACTAAATACATTTGGTTCAAATTGCCTTGCAAATTGCACGTACTTCCAGTCACATTACTTTTCTGATTGATCTGTATATCTGTTGTTTGGTATATATAATACAAGCTTTGCTTAGTTTGGGACTAGATGGCGCTGTGTGAAATGTCCCAAGTATTATTATTATATCTGAAAAGTCGGAATGTGTTTCCACATTCTTGGTGATTATTTTATTTAAGTAAGTTTAAGCTTGATGTCCACCTACCATACTCAACTGTTAATAATTGTGTACTTTTGTAGTATAGAAGAAACTTTACTATTGATTATTTGTTTTAAAATAAAAAGACTGCCTATTACAAAATTAATATGAAAAATTAGACATTTTCTTAGTGGTAGCGTAAAAAAGAGTAAACATATAAAAGATACATAATTAATATACCCTTACATGTCTTTTTCTGGGTATTCAATAATATTTGTTAATCACAATTCGAGTTGTTGTAATTTGTATAAATGCGTGGCCACGAAGTTGAAATCTGTTTAATTCTAATCTGATGAAAAAACCGTAATGAATAGATTTGTAATTTTCTATACACATCGATGCGATCGTCAGACGCGTGACGCATGCGGTGGCGGTCGCGAGAAGCGCGGGGGCGGTATCTTGCACTCGCGTAATATAGAATAGAACAACGAAACTTAGTACATGGCTGCCGAAACTTAGTACATGGCTGCGGAGTTCTTACACTGAAAGACTACCTCCATAAGGCGTGTCGTGTTTCACATATGGTTGATTTCTATACCTACAACAACAAAGACATCACAAACCAAAATCATTACTTTGTTTAGACTTACGTTTAGACGGTGGGATCGGCTATAGCTTTTCGAGCTATTGATATCTTGATAAATTTCTTACAAACTATTAAAAAAAACACATCCATGTTATATACAAAATCAGATTTTTTGGCATTGGATCACTCGACTCGTTCGGTAGCGTTAATTGGCACGAGCGAAAAATTAATATTGGTGATAAATCGATCAATAAAAAATAATTACTGGAATACAGTAAAAATTTTTTTTTTCTTTCTACAGCTGCAAGGTGTAAATTTTCTACCTAGAGGGTGCCTATCTTTACAGTGTACATTGACTCGGCGTACAAACCTGCAATGCTAACACTGCTTGCACGCCCACGCCACAAACCGCGATACTGTTTATGCCGTGTGTTATTTTGACTTGGAGTGAGTTAGTGTAACTGCGTTTTTTCCATTTCAATAGTGTTTCAATAATATGGTTGTGACATACAGACGCATGAACTGATAGAAGGACATAAAGAATAGCGAACGATAAACTGTGGACAGTTTTTGAAGTGAAACTTATGGCACGGGTAAGCCTAAAACGACTCGAAAATGCGTCACGCTGAATAATATAAGTGGGGGAGATATAAGGAGCAATCGGCTTTCACACGATAAGCCGGTTGTTCCCTATATCCCCACTACTAACTGCTGAGTGTGTGTGGGAAGTAAGGCCAGAGCGTTACTCAGTTTCGTGTCGCTGGCAACTGCGTCATTGCTCGGAGTGTCAATAGATGTGAAAACCAGATTGATGTTGATAATTTTAATAACATTATGAAAATCCAAATTTTAATACTAAAAGTTGTAAGTTTTCACTTCTGTCGGCTTCCTATAACTGCCAATCAATTTTACATATACGTTTTGTCACTGGGCCGCATCATGTCGAACATTTCAAGAAAGTGTTCCAAATGTGATATAGTTTACCTTTGCTTTCGACTATCCACTTATTTCAGTCTGTAAACTAAATTTAGCTTAAACAGTTCAGTAACGAAGTGTTTATACAAAATGTGTACTGTTGGATAATATTGAATGTAATATTTGTTACAGACAGGGGTACAGTCTATGCTTGTGGTGATAACAAGTGCGGGCAATGTGGAGTTGGAAAAACTTCACCGCAGATTTTAGTTCCGACTAGGATTCGTTACAAGTAAGAATCTTTAATTACTGTTTTTAACATTAATTCCCAATTTTAGCTTTGGACTTTTACTTTTAAATTGGTTATTTTTATTAGTCCACATATGCAATTTTGCTTTCTTCAAAAGTATAGTTGTATTCTTAGAGAACTTAGTAGGTTAGAAGTGCCATGCGACCTTATTTATTAAAAGACACATGTCTTAAAAATAATTCTTCACTATGAAAATAAATGACATTTGTTAAGTCTTGTTTAAAATGTATCTCATTTGAGGAAACGTTCAGGTGTTCATCTTTTTCCCTTACCTTTTTGGATGATTCAAAGTCGCTTTTTAGAGTTTAGGCTTTGAGATCTAAGTTTGTATGCATTATACCGCATATTTGAAGGGGACAGCGTATCCACTTACATGCCAACTCTAACTTACTCTAATGCTCTCTGGTTGAATCAGATTGGATTTGATACAAAATTTGTTTTGCAAGCTAGAAGCTTTCCACTAACGAGCACAATTATAAAGATCCTTCCTTTTTGCGTTTAACATATGTAATCTAGAATATATTTAGATTAGTTTCCTATTAACGTTTGTATGACAACAATAATGTAAATAATGTAATTAGTTAAAAATGTTGGTATTATTTTATGAGCTGTTTTTTTTTAACTCTGACTTGCTTTAAAATTCTACAAGGATGTCAAATAGTGTGATAGTACGATAATAGCATAAAACCAAAAATACAGCACAAAACTTCTTAGATTTTCTACTTATATGTATCTATTTATGTCAACTACTCATACTTCAAAGTCACATACTTTAATATCAAATCAATCAGACTAATTGCCTTCCGACTAGGTGGGAAATGTGAACATTTCACCAAATGTTAAATTCATTCCTTTTGTTTGATTGGATTTTTATTTTCTTGTGTTAATACACTTAGCAATTCATGTCTTATTTTGTTATACACTATAATACACATTTGGGTTTCAGTGGAGCCGCAATAATAAAAGTTGGGTGCGGTGCAGAGTTTTCAATGATTCTTGATATTAATGGAACCCTTCATTCGTTTGGCCTTCCTGAGTATGGGCAGCTCGGTAAGTGCTTAATACAATTTTATCATTTTTTGAGAAAGTTTTGTTTTTCATCCACACTGCAGTAAGTATTGGTGAAAATCTGTGTTTTCGTTCAATTGCATTTTATTTTGATATGAACTAAATAAAATTGTTATATTAAACTCTGATTGCAGGACACAACACTGATGGCAAATATTTTGTCGCATCAAATAAAGTTTCATTTCGCTTCGAGACAGTACCAAAGATTATTCCATTTTACTATGAAAAATCTAAGGATGGCCACGTCAAGCCTATACAAGAGGTTGCAATAGTCGACTTCTCGTGTGGCAACAACCATACGGTAATTAGGTTCCTGTTTTAATGCACTATTATTGCTATTTTACCTGACCCCAACCGCGCTTTTGATTTGTACAGTTACATGCTTACCGTTGATGTTAATTGCCGATATGTCACAACACTGGCTCACTGTCCCTTCCCGAAATGTTTTTAGTTTAATCATTTTGAAACTTTTAAAGGTAGGAATTGAAAATTGGAATTGTAGCTACTGATAATAAAGTGTATCAGGGTTTTTCGATTTTCGTATTTTAAGGGGAGAAAATAATAGGTGAAAATTTGTATAGAAGTAGCGGTGACTTATGGGCTAACAGTAATTGATCGCAGACTTGGTGATAGGAAAGAATAATAAACCCTGTTGTGCGCATATCTCAGTATATGCCTATTAATTAATATATCAAAAATTGTTATTCATAATTAAATACCGTATCACCAGCCAATTGATGCCCCACTACAGTAGCTTAGGCTTCCCCTCGGTATGAGGAGGCTTGGAGCTTAATCCGCCATGCTACTCCGATGCGGGTTAGTGGATTTTAACGACTGCCATCTATTGATAGCAACCGGGACTGACAGCTTACCGTGCTCTCTGAGGCACAGCCATTGAGAGCTATGTATATGAGTTAGAAAAAACTCATTGGTACCTGCCTTGGGATTCGAACCCTGGCCATTGAACAAGAAGCGGGCTCGATATCACTTGGCTATCACGACATTCTTAAATATTACTACTTAAATAACTATTATATAACATGTACTATAATATTTTTTATAGGTCGCAATTGATTCCAAGAAGAGGGCTTTCAGCTGGGGTTTTGGAGGTTTTGGACGTCTTGGTCACGCTGAGCAAAAAGATGAAAGTGTGCCACGTCTTATCAAGTATTTTGACTCACAAAGTCGTGGTGTTAGGTCCGTGCACTGTGGATCAACTTACAGCTTGGCTGTCAACGAAACCGGTTAGTTAAATATTTATGAAATTATGAACAGAAATTACTATTGTAACCATTATGGACGGTCTCCATAAAATAATTAATGAAAGAGTAATTATTTAAAAGTTTACAATAAACTTCCAAGGAATATAATAGATACGTCAATAAATTAATTCAAAAATTATGTAAAATGGCAACTTATGTTTAAAGCATATTGCTATCTAAAAGTATATACAAATAATAAAAATGCTTAGCATTAAATTACTCAAGTCTACTTAGCTTTTAATTTATGTCTATTTAAAATATTGCAGGAGCTTTGTTTCTGTTTGGCCAAACGAAGCGTACTGGTGATGCAAACATGTATCCCAAACCTGTGCAAGATCTTACAGGTAAATATTATTTATAAGTCAATGTGTAATGTTTCTGTTATAAAGTAAATATATTTTAAAGTATAATATGAATTTTAATAAAATTTCTGTTTAGGTTGGAACATTCGCAGTGTGGGTACTAGCAACACGTCAATTGTAATCGCGGCTGACGATACCATTGTAGCGTGGGGAGCATCTCCTACCTATGGAGAATTGGTAATTAATTTCTATTATTTTTATCTGTCTATTTACATATACAGGTTGAGGTTTTAATGACCAGCCAAATTTTAATATAATGTTCTTTGGCACAAAACCGACATCCGTCTTGTTTCCTTTTAGTATCGTTCTATAGAAAAATATTGAGATATGACTACACAAACCTTTCCCAAAAAAACCAATAACTCTAGTCACCATTCATGGCCGCCGCCCCATTCCGTTTCAAGGTCTCGGGCGCGTACGTTTACTATAGCCTTAAGAAGGCAACCCAATGTTATAAAATAACACTGTAGATAAAATAATTTATTATGAAAATGTAACCCATATTTTTTATTAACGCTATGAGGTATTGCTGATACCTAACATCTAGAAAAATTTTGGACGGTTACTAAAATCTCACCTTGTATACTAATAAATATTTTTCAAATCTGAACCAATATTTATCTATAAGTATATATTATTTTACTTTGAAACTATTTGATGGTTGTAATGCAACTTTTATTAAAATGTTTCTAGAAGTACTTTAGGATTGTAGACCATTAAAAGACGTGTCTCTCCGAAACGGCTTTGCCGATACTGATGCGGTTTTATGCATAACATAGTCACAAAGCGGCTTTTTGATCGTCACCAGTCTATGTCACTAGGCCCAGGCTTACTAACTGATTTTTAATAAGTAATGAATAAAAAATGTAAAATAAAATGATTAAAGAAAAAACCACTACAGTCAAAAGGTTATTTAAAAAATATTAAATAAGTGGCCCCTAGAGTTTAGAATTTTGTAGGAAATTTCATTAATATATGAGGTGATCGGCTGAACGTAGTCCAAACTTAAAGAGCGTGTAGAGTTTACCAAACTAAGCAAAAAGTTTCAAGTGAGCAAATGGCGCAAACTAATGATTACCTAGAACAACGTATTTAAAGTTTCATTTTTGAAACTTTTTGTTAGGTAAGCTCTACACATTCTATAAGTTTGGACTATGCTCATTCGAACATCCCATATGTTATCAATTTTCTAAAATATAATTGGTCAAATAGGAATGTAGTTATAGAAATGCATTAACTTAAAATAGTTAATTTGTTGAAAATATTTCAATAATCATATTTTATTACAGGGCATGGGAGAGTTACAAAAGTCCACAACCAGACCTAAAGAAATAACCGCCATGGAAGGAACCAATGTGACACAGGTTGCAATGGGTTATTCTCATGCTCTTCTGCTTTGTGATGATAGAAATGATGAGGTGAAGCAAAAATTGGCTGAGTTGCCAGTCTTTGAACCGTAATTTGGTCAATTATTTTTTTTCACAGCGTGTTGCCCCAAATACTCATTCATAATTTGAAAACCATGTTTTTAGATCAATACTTTTGTGTTCAAAGACATTTTCACAATGTAAAATCAGGCATTCTTTTTGCAACTCTCTTGTATTGCACATATGGATAAATCTGGTTTGATGTTTGCCCTATTGGTTCTTGCTTATATATGAAGGTTTATTTATGCTATAAATTTTATTTCTCCATTTGTACGAAATATCTTGGTTTCGTAATATAAATTTGGAAATCATGTTGAACAGCCAATTCACTGATCATTTTTTCATGAATCAGAATTATTTATTTTAGTAAGTTTCCAAACGTACTTAATTTGCTAGAAAATCATTGTGCATCTATGACTAGACGTAATAAGCTACGTTTTCCTAAAGACACTTGTAGGCCTATACTAGGCCAACTTTTGTAATGGACTGACCTCAATGAAAGTTTCTCAAAATATGATAGATTTTGAGAATCTTACATTTTACTCTAAAATAGTACTGCATCAAAAGCTAATTCTATGATAACGTCCTTAAGAATAATCATTATTTTGTCACATTGTGTTGTCACTTTATAAAGCCTAAGAATAATTTAATTTCAAAATATCTGAACTGAAAATATAAATTCAGAATATCACACTGTTTAACATCACATTTTAAATTTATTTTGTTACCACAATTTTAATGTATACTATATTATCCGTCCTTACACAACTACTACTTGTATAGTATACATATTTGTATGGGATAAGATTTTATTGACAAAATAGCTTTCACTCATAGTTTTCTATTTAACTAAGTATACATAAATACCAAATACATTTGGAAGTCCTGAATGATAGCAGTAAGCAATAAAATTAACTATATTCGATATTTTTTTGTATGGATGACGCAGTCTGACGCACATTAATGAAAGTTGATTTTATTGCGTGGTTATCGTATAGGGTTTCAAGTGTATCCTCTATCAAAGGCATACTGCGAAAAAGAGTACCAACGGGGCCCTATTACTTAACCTACACTGATGTCCAATTCTTCCGTTTGTCAGTTCTATCTGTAAATGGCTATATATTTTTAAATGTAATAGGTAACCGGTTAGAGTTTTAACTGAATATGTTATTATGGCAGATATGCTATCAAATAATAAGATAAAAAGAAACATTTTCAAAAACAAGCTTTTATTTTAAAAACAACTCGGAATTTAAAAATAGTGAGCTTTTAAAGCTATAAAATAGCTATTAAAATATGCAAAAATTTAATTTAAAAACATGAGGTTTTATTTAGATAGAAAGACATTATTCCAGAAGCTATTAACATGGGGCGTATGTAAATTATGTAGTGGCCAGTTGTTACGGGTATAAAGTCTAACAAAATTTTAGAACTATGGGAAGGAGCAAAATTTTTACATGTTCAAGTTTCATTATCCTGTTCATAGACCATAATGTAGGATTCCTAAAATAATCCCATAAGTATTATCCTACGAATGGGTTACCATTTATCGCAATGTGACATCTTTCAAATATGATATTGTTTATTAAAAAGTTATTATCATTTAATAAAAAGTTTTTCCTTCCTGGATATAAGAGTTCCAAAATTATCTGCTTGTTAATTTCAGCATGCTTTTGATAAATGAGCTTTTGTAACTGAAATATTTAACTACCACTACTACTTAAATACCACCTCATTAATAGGAAAATTGTGCTGCAGATCTGTAGACGATAACTTCGCAACAACTTTCTAACTATTGGCTATGATATACCAACAACAATAAAATCGTAGTATGGGGTGTATGTACAAGGGAGGTGGGTAGAAATTATGAAGTCACTATTTCCACTTTTAAGATAAACATGTTCTTTTCCCATGAAAGCTACTTTTTCAATAAAATTTCAAACCACAGAGGTAGCACCTAGTTCAGTTGTGAATTATATTACATTCCAAATTTAATATGAAAAAATTCGCAGTAGTATAGACTAAAATGGTAAATGAGCACATTGTATTGGATGTGCTGTATTATTTTATATTCGCAATTTACAATTTGATATACAGATGTACTTAGATTCTAGAAGAAACTAATATTAATTTAGATTAAAAATAAAACTTACTTTTTAAAGTCATATTTAGGCTTAAAGTACTTACTTAAAGAACCTAGATAATAATTATTACTATACGCGCCACCGATGTTATAATAAGGCCGCCGGCTGTACGCACTGGCCGTTCGGAGTAGAGTGCCAGAGGCGCGCTGTCTCTGCTCGGCGAGTGTGTACGTACAGCCGGCGGCCTTTTACGTCGGTGCCGCGTATTGTACTTACCTCTGTTCCCACCAATATATCTTAAGAAAATCAAAGCTTGCAGAAATTCTAAATAAATAAAAAAATGTGTACACAAATGTTTGATATATAGTGCAGAAAAAAAATCTCAGTAATACATTCAATAGTAGTGTTAATTTAAGAGATGCACCAATTTACAGTATACTCAGTATTCGGCCGATTAGTGTCTTATACTAAATATTCAGTTCAAATGGTATTTTTGGTGTCATTATTTTCAGACAAAGTGGAGTAAATCGTATGGCTTTTATGTTCAAAAAAACAATAATGTTCATAACTGATATTTAATAGATTGTAAGTGACACAAGATTTATCTTATCATTTACATAATCTTTAAAAGTGAAATTTATTTTTCTTGAAAAGTGATTAAAATGTAAAAAAATAGAATATTTGTTTGTTTGCAATCATTCACTTGAATAGATGGGACATATAAACATGTTTAAGCTTCTATGTTGTTCCATTTCCACATGGCCAAATATTCGGCCAAATCACTATTTGGTGCATTACTAGTAAATTTTGAATATAAAAAGTACCAATAGTTGCATATTGTAACCTTGTTTTAAATTATTTTAACATGATTATCTTGCCAGTGAATGACATCCATAGTTTATAAAGCAATTGTTAAGCTTTGATTCAAATATTTTAAGTTAACTATTGGTGTACTGTAATATTCCAATTGCTCCATTCTGTATGAGACTGAATCATTTTCTAAAATAATGAAAAAATTTAGATTATGTTATAATTGGTGAGAGTGTTAAATGTAATATTAAAGTTGACAGTTGTGTGATGTCACTGTATGATTAATTTTTAAGGAGAATTTCTCTTTGTAGTAAAGCTATAAGACAAATTGTTTCTACCTCATGATACAAATACCACTTAATAAAATGATTAATGTGTGTTTAACGTTGATTAGAAGTGATTTAATGTGAAGCCACCGACATATATGTACCTAGGGTACTAGACTCGTAGATCCCTTGCAATGTACGGCGCACGGAAGGTAAACGAGAATGGTCGAACGGGTCCGAAGATAGTTGATTGCAATGTTGTTGTTGTTCACCAGGGCCGTATTGTAACAGTCGTTTAACTTAATGTTTCTTTTTTTTTGTTGAGGAATAAAAACGTATATTATTGCAATATCAAAAACTTTTTTGAGTTACAAGAAAAGTCCAATCACTGTTAGCTTAAAATTATTTATTAATATAATTAAATGACAAATTGTATGTTGTCAAAAACGAAATTAATAAAATATGAACTTACCTGTGATAAGTAATCCCATCTGCTTTTTTGGAGTTCCGGATATTGTTTGTGCACTGTTTGAAAGCATAGCACGGCATTTTCTTTAGATAATTTTCAAAATACGTGCAAGATACAAATTAATTTCAATCGACTATACTAACACAACGACTATTTAGACTTTAGTCCGCGCACGGCGATGGGATTAACTTTCATGCGCAGTTTCATTCTGTGATACAGTCTAGTACCTTGATACATACATTATATGTCGGTGTGTGAAGCGGATACATACCAGTTAATTGAAAATATTTGTAAGAAATCTTTGGTTTTTATAAAAGTTTTGCATACCGGTGACTCTTGGTTCACCATAATATAGATCTCTTGATAATAAAAAAATCTGTTAAGTACTGAAACGTGTTTAATTTAATTAATTTTCAAGAACAAACTTTATTACTGGTACATGAAATTCCGAAGGTACATTATATTTTAGGACATTTTCCTTATGTTGTGAGACCTTGTTCCTTGCCAAATTTTATGATTCCAGGTCAACTGGTAGTATGTACCTACCATGCAGGTTTTCACTTATTTTCAAGTGTCAAAATAAGCGGAATGAATACCTAAAATTTTTTTAAAATGTAATCTACAAATTAATTATTTCTGGATTTTTCTCTTGTGCTGTGAGGCCTTACTTGTCAATTCCATGACTCTATATACTGTGTAAACAAACATGCGCTGTTAATGACCGTATTTTTTTATTGCATTGATTTGAAACTTGAATTTTTCACGACCCAAAAGGCCGTAGACCTAAGTATTTGAAATTAATATTACCTAAGATGATACCTCCACGCATTCCTGAGAACAGACAACGAAGTGATCCTTTAAGGCTTCCTCAGGGAACCCTAAAAATGCTATGTGTACCTACATAACACGTGAAAAGCGTACCTCAATACTGGTGTGGGATCATCTTTAGATTGTGTAAGCGATAGCGGCAGCGCGACATCCAGCAGTAAAATGGTCAAAAACTAGTTTCTACTTTGTTTTTGGGGTTCCGTCTCAAAGTTACGGAATAGATCCATATAGGATCGCTCTGGTGCCTCTCTGTTCGTCTATCGTCGAACAGATATCAGGGAATGTTAAGTATTTGATAGATTTCGATAAAACTGGTTCTAAAATACGTAGAAAAATTGCTCGTAGACAACATATAAGTATAAAAAAGAATGGCACAACGAAGTTTAAATTATACGAAGTTTAAAGTATATAGGTATAATTTAAACTTCACTTGGTTTAGTACAAACACGAAAAAGGTGATCTAAAGCATAATACACTAAAAAGTAATAATTAACATCATCTACCTGTAGGTACTCAATATATAAAGCTGAAGAGTTTATTTGTTTGTTTGAACGGTCTAATCTCTGGAATTACCAGTACGATTTTAAAAATTGTTGTATTAGCCCAATTTTTGAGGGAGGTTATAGGTTATAACTAGGTACATATAAAATAAAGTCCTCCGCCGCGTCTGTCTGTCTGACTGAACGCGATAAACTCAAAAACTACCGAACGACTTTTCATATAGTTATAGTTCGCCTCAAACTTTATGGCGGATCGGAATGCATAAATCCAATATCTACGACCCCCAGCGCTCTATGCTTTGAGTCGCAATATTATGTGTCCCCGTTATTAAATGTTATGAATTCTGTAATGGAGAAAGCTGTTACGAATTAACTCAAAGTTACGATGATGTATTTATAGAGTAGAGTACCTACTATTGAAACAATTTTACTCTGCTCTAGCATTATAGGCGCCCTTATCTACTCTCACGACGGGTAACTATACCGGGTACCCATCACTACCAGTTTACCCAGTAACGTTGGACTTCCCTATTTTGACTATACTTTGACTGCATGTAGTGAAATATCTATTATAACTAGCGACCGCCCGCAGCTTCGCTTGCGTAGACTACACGTTCCTGTTATAGGTAGGTACTAAGTATTAAAGTTCGAGATGGTACCTATACGTACTTTTTACTGGAACTAACTTTTGTTTACTTCCATCAAAACTTTCAATTCCCCATTCCCCACACCCCTTATACTGAAAACCCTGAAACACGTCATTATTTATTTATAATGAACTGAATAGACACATAGACGTACAGACAAACAGACAAAAAGTAGCTAATGTCAAATCTCTTGACAACCTTCTTTCCCGTCTGCAAAGTTTCCTAAAAATCTGTTTAGCCGTTTTGGAGATTAGCTCAAATAGACAGATACCTACACGTACAGACAGACAGACAGACGGACAAAAAGTAACATTTGTTAGTTTCGACGACCTTCTTTTCATACTTGTGAAGTTTCATTAAAATCGGTTTAGACAGATGGACGTACAGACAGACATTCAAAAAGTTCTGTATGTCACTTTTGACATATGACATATTTCCATATGCGTAAAGTTTCATCAAAATCGGTTAAGCCGTTTTGGCCGAAGCCGATTCAAACAAACAAACTCTTCAGCTTTATAATAAGTATTTCTATTATATAGATTAATTGATTATAAGATAATAAGAAAATAAATATTACTGAAAACCGTATCAAAGTCTATTGCGTAGTTTGGAAGTAAAAAGTTAACGAACAGAGGCAGACAGCGAATTTATTTTCTCCCGCTATAGTTTTCATATTTCGATAAAAACTGCTAAGATATTAATTTAAATTGTATGGTGTAAAGAGCAATTATAATATGCATGAAATGCTTAAGACAACTAACGTATTTAATTTGATAAGGATTAATATCACGTTTAAAAAACATCTTCGCACATAGTATATTATGTTAGAACAAATTTGATTGTCATAGAAAAGGTTATAGTAAGTTAACACATGCTGTCGCGGACTTTTGGTTAGAACTTTTAAAGGGGAACAATTTCATAATACACGATTTTTGCTTAACATCAACCGTTTACGCAGCGCGCGCAACAGATGCTCTCAAAAGGAATAATTTTTCCCGTTTTTGCAACATTTTTTATTGATGTTCCACTCCTATTGGTCGTAGCGTGATGTAATAGAGCCTATAACCTTCCTCGATAAATGGACTATTCAACACAAAAATAATTTTTCAATTTGAACCAGTAGTTCCTGAGATTTGCGGGTTTAAACAAATAAACAAACTCTTCAGCTATATAATATTAGTATAGATTACAGAGTTAATATTTTGATCCCATGAGGTACTGTCATCTGGCTTACGATTAAAAGATTCTGTACCTCTATCTTAATCTACTATGCCGCTATCACCTAATGAAGAGGACCCGGGAAAGTGGTTCAATTGACCCCAGGTGATGCGACAGTTGAAACGGTAGGTACGTAGTATTAATTGAAACACTTCAGATATCTTTTGAATAATTGAATTTTTAATGGGTTTAAATGATCTAAATTACACATCTATCTATTCAATGAGATCATGAAAAATTGGGACATGTTTAAATTATACTCATGTTTCTAACATGACCCAAGTTTCAAACAAGATCTATAGGTAACTGTAGGTACCAAATCTATTCAGTTTTTTTTTAATTTTCAGATATAAATTAATGTTTTTAAACATCTTTCGGTGATATGCTTACTATTTCTGGGCATCTAGAAAAGAAAGAAGTAGGTATTTTCAAAACAATAATTTGTTGGTTGTTTTGTTTAAGTTCGTGGTGCGGGCGGTTGGAACAGCGCAACGATTAAAATGTTTCAAACGTTCATAGGCAAATGGTTTCAGCCGTACCTACCCATTTCATATTCTTCATTTGAAGGTCAATGTTTTACTTTAAAATACAACTTTAGCGTTTACCAATATCTATAAATACAATCTCAAATAGGTGTGCAATACATTGAAACAAGAAAAAAATATTAAAATACAAGAGTTAATAATTATGAAAAAACCGAAAATTAAAACATCGTAAATTCTTACTTTTGGGTGTTAAAATTTGTCAAAGAGTCCTATGCACAATAGCGTTGCCAACTATATACCCTGCGCGCCACTATCCAAAAATTCTAACCTGACCGATGTAGTTAACAAACGTAGTGTCGCTCTGATGGGTATAATGGTTTCCGAGAAAATTAGATTGTTTCAATCATTATGCGTTTCAATTGTACCCGGTCTCCCCTAGGCACGGTCAAATTTTCGGCTCGTGTAAGTATTACCTACTTGCATTTCCTTTCTGATATATATATATATATATATATATATATATATATACTTAAAATGGTCACTAAAACAAACTAGAATTGTGAACGTATTTATTAAAACATATAAAATACTAAGAAAATTAGTAATCAGACCCGCAATAAATTGTTCAATGGTTTTTTTGCATTAGGTCTATTTAATTTAACATTTTCAGTTAAACAATAGCGTCGTTTTTTATAAGTCCCATTAGTTTTTTCTGCCTTAGCTACGTCTACTTTGAATACGATCATTATTATCCTTAGACAAACTCGATTCTATCGTCTTGAAATGGCAATTGGCTGGACTTTAATTTTTCACGAATGTATTGCTCGTATTTTTGCAACAGCAATTGCTATAACGGTCAGTGTCACAATTCCACTAGCCGAAATAATAAACATATTAATACAGGAACGTAAACTACAATGTAATACTTCTGACTCGTTCTTACTCGCGTTAATTTGGCTCAGACAGATTGTGGCTAGCCTCCTTAGGTACTTTCTTTTAAGGGACAAATTACGACGCGGTTCAACGCAGTGGTGTACCTATCCAGGATTCATGCTTGGGGAGGCCCATATTTTTTAATGAACTTAAAAACCTATATCAGTGCTATACATGCAAGGTACGTAGGTAACTACGATCTTAATACGGAGCTCGGGAATTTTCGTCAATGCGACATCTGACATAATTTATAAAAGCAGAGTACCTATTTGATACTAATTTCAACTTGATACCTCCACACGTTCCAGTGAAAAAGGATCTAGACAGACCGATAGACGCACAGACGGACAACGGAGTAATCGTATAAGAGTCCCTTTTTAGGGTCCCGTACATCAAAGATGAAAAAAAAAATCCGTATAGGGTCATTATGGTATCCGCCTGTCTGTCCATCTGACACAGCCTACTTTCTCCGAATCTACTAGGTAGATGCACAAGTAGAAATTTGATACATGCATGTAAACCTACAGAGTTTGATAACCCCATCACAAACGTATAGCGTAAATTAAAGATTTCTATTTTGGGGAGCAAAGTAGAAAATTAATAAAAAAAAATTTTCTTAGGGCTTCTAGTGAAAAGTCAAATAAAAGTGTTTATTATAAAAAATACAAGCATATTTTAATATTTAAGGTTTCAAAGATATTAAAGAAAATTGATTATACCCCTTATCACTGGAACTGTAGTGTTTAAAATTTCAAAGAAAATACGGAATATAGACCTTCGTATATATTTTATAGAAAAAACTAAACAATAAACAAATTCAACCATCATCACTTTGGGGGCAAAACAGAAAACTAAAAAAAAAAAATCAACTGCGTCATGTTTCATATCAAATGAAAGTCTTGTTAGATAATTTTTTTATAATATGTTTATTATAATTTTAAAGTGCATAGTTTAGTATAGATATTCAAAAAAATTTATGGTAAACTCCCATTGCCCCTGTATCTCAGAAAGTACTAACCCTAAAATTAAATAAAGAATCCGAAATATATTGCCTTACTCATAGTTTACAGGAAAATAAAGTCTTTTCATTCTCGCAGGAAACAGGAAATATTCAAAAAGAGAAAATGCATAGATATATCATAAAGTATTGCTAAATTTTACTAAGAACTAATAAATTGTATTTGCCTAGTGGTTACTATGGTAAGTTATTTACACGAAGGAGTCGGATTCAACGAGAAGTATGATGAACTTACGTCACATTTAAATGTAATTATCTCTACATCTATAATCTACATGTTCGACGCAACAAACTAATATGACACTACGACAGAGAAAACATTATGGCTTATATGCTCTGCTACCGACTGCTATATGCAAATGCTACAAATTTACGATTTTTGTATTAGGTTATGTGCGCGTTAAACATTAAAGCGTCAAGAATTAAAATACAATCTTTCTTTGATATTTTTTTATACTACCTTTTAGTTTCCTGGTTGGATTTGTGGGAAAGTAGGTTGTACCATTACCTATTGATTATAAACCTACGGGACGAACGGCGTGGTGCGGGCGCGGCGCGGCGCAGCGGTGTCTTGGGTGTCCTCGATTCACTAGCTTCTGCGTCTACGGGTCTACTCTTCGGTCGTCTTCAGGCGATAACAACGGTCGTGTCGAACCACCCCTTTGGCGGTAGCGCCGCTATTTTCTCCTATGTGATGGTGATTTAAAATTTCGAATGTCCAACGGGTCTCTTCTTTTCACATTTACAATTTAAAACAAAATATCAAGGAATTTTAGGACTAAACTCTCTACTTCTCCTTTGGCAACCACCTTGTTTTTTCTCGATAATCTATACCTACTAATGTTTTTGTATTCATCACTTCAATCGACTTAATATAACTCAGTACGTGGTCTATATAATCTATACCGGTCGCGATGCGTTCGCTTTCATACCCCAAATTAAATTAATAATAACGTATACATCACAACAACGTCTATAGGCCCCAAACTAAGCATTAGCTTGTGTTTTGGGTGCCAAGCGGATAGACACCACATACATATAACAACCAAGACCCGGTACCAGTATCAATATTCATCATATAAATACTGACCCGACCTGGGATTCGAACCCGGAACCTCCAGCTTCGTAGGCAGAGTCACTACCCACTAGGCCAAGCAGTCATCATTATAAATTTATTCAAAATATATTGAAATCCTTAAAAATAGTCTTTTTAAACGATGCCATAAAAGTACGAATTGACTATGAAGGCCTTTACTGCGTTTACCGTCTAACCACTCATACTCTAACTAGCTGGTGCCAGATGACGAGTTTCAGTCGGCGTGATCCCCGCGCGCCGTTCTTTACCCCGCGAAATTGCGTTTGACATTTTCAATACTGTGATTTTTTTCTATCGAGCAAAGTAAACGTATTTACGTTTTTCTCGTTGTCGCTGTATGAAACATATCCTCCTAAGTAAAGTAACATATATTTTTAGTTACCCTAGAGCACTACAATTTTCACGTACTATCAATAACAAAATCTGGCTGTGGCCCCTTAAAACCAAACGCTCTGTATTTATAAGGAATGATTTGTGAAGTTATAAGGTGATGATATGTTGCACTAAACTTCCTATGAATGTTGACATCTATCTGACTGATTTACTTATAGAAATAGGGGAAAATTATAGTGTTCTCAGCTGCTCCTCGTCGCCAGTAGAATGTTGTAGCACTGCTAGTAAAACGAAATTGTAGATAAAATAAAGTCAGTAAACACTTAACACAAAAATTATTTACTTTATTTTAAAACACAAATCTAGACAATGAGTGACATACTTACCAGAGTGCGGTGATTCTGTTAGTAGTGTTTTATATGAATACAAGGTTTTTATAGGATTTGAACATTATAGTGTTTGATGTGGCGTTTCGCTACCTGAGTGGCTTGACATGTTTAACACATTGTTGTTTTGACCCATCAGAAAACGATTTGTGTGATACAGTTAAGTCTATTTGGCTGTCCGATGACTGACTGACGTGCCGAAGTAGCAAGAAATTAATATATTTTTTCTATAAATCGTCGACATTACGAAATGACCGGAAAGTATCGTAAAATTGTAGTCGCCATTTGAAATTAGGTTTAAACGGTCATTATTCTTATATATTTAATTATATTTGTTTACAGAAATAGGTATATATATGTGTGTCACCAAGTTCTCAATACTATAAAAAATTCCGTTGCGTGGTTCGTGGTTATCGAGAAAAACGTCTGTGATAGGGGAGACCGGGTACAAACGTAACACTTTGTATTTTGACACTGGTTTCTAACTAAGTATCATATCTTTGATGAAATGAATATAGCCACGTATAAATTTCGTTTATGCTCTACAAATTTGTATTTAAGTTTACTTCATTACTTGATGTTTATTATGAACTGGAGAGACTTAAAAATAAATTGCCGATTGTTACTTTCGACCCCGAGGTCAGGGCAAAAGTAACACAGCGTGGGTCGAAAGTAACATGATAAAGGTTTATGTAATAATTATGAAATGCAGTATCAAATTAAGTTATTATTTATTAGAAAAATATGTTTTATTAAAGGAAATGTTTATTTGTACTTTTAACATTTAAACAGTACCTACTTCTTTAATGAATGAACAATATAAACAAAACAAAAGTAAACAAAACAATTATTGACTTCTCATCGGGAATTATTCTTAATCACAATACTTAATAATGTGAACAACTTTTATGAAATTCATTCTCTGTTCATACTCGCAATTATGGCACACATAGTATGCATCATCGTTGACGCATGTAGCATGTGACCAATGTTTACATTCAATACACTGTATCCACTGTTCGTTTTGTCGACTATTGCTAATAGGCTCTAAACAAACGAAACAAAAGCAATTTTATTCATCGGATGAATTTTAATTTTCACTGTTTTCCTCTCGTTTATTTGCCTTCTTTGTCTTTTTACTTTTCCTTCCTTTTTGTAGATATGTATCAGTATTACGTAGTAAAAATTTTTCTTCGCATTCTTTCTTTGCATTTTTCATCAATCCAATTTTTTCGGGCGTGTCAGTGAAAATAACAATTTCACATTTCTTACGTCCTTTATTTGTTAAATTTCTCGTACCTGCTCGCTGAATAGGTCTATAATATTGAGGTGAGAAAAGAATTAGCTGAGAAGAACCCAATTGGGCACTCCTGTCTCGTCCATGTTCCCAATATTTCTTGGCTCAATTATACCTATCTATAATGGGATTTTTTTTATAGCTGTACAATGTCCCATGGCAAACATTATATTTTTTTACCAGGGCTCCAATTGTTCCGATATCATTTAAATATTTGTCAGCAGCAAATCTGTACATTTTCATGTCAGTGGTCTTTCGTGCTGTCTTTCTTACCCGTTGTCGTGGCATTCTGTTGATATAAAAAAAACATATGAAAATAAACCATAAGTAAATCATACTCATCACATTACATAGCACTCCGGGGACAAAAGTAACATGTTACTTTTGTCCCCGTAGCGCATGTTACTTTTGTACTCACCCACGTTTTTGACAAATAATGAATGCCTACCTAAAAAAGAAACTTGCTACGCAAAAATAAATAACAACACTGTGTAACCAATGTAATCAAGAATGACTATACAAATAGGCACACTGATATCATCATTTTAATACTACTTAATCACTAAATGAATAAATGTCAAAAAACTTACTTTTGGTTCGCAAAATCACATGACATCCTCTAAACATCCTTACAACGCAGTGCGTGCGCGGCGACTAAGTGAAAGCCGGGGAAAGTATTGTTGGCTATCTCCTGACAGTAGCGGGGCCGCGTTTCGACTATTGGATAAACCTACAGAGCATTTGTTACTTTCGACCCGCCGTTACTTTTGTCCCCGGTCTCCCCTATGTCATTCAATAGCACTGCGCTTTGGGTTTCAGCGGTAACTTATATCTAGCAATAGTTTAAACTCCCGCTTTTCTTTTTTAGTGGGTTTCAGCCCCCCACTACCTGCATATCGCGTGCCCTGCAGGTGTTGTCCGGATAGAGATTCTCCTCTTCCGATATAAAAAAACTCGCTCTTATTTAAAAGAAAAATTCAAAGAAATCGGTACGAGTATTCTTACCGTTGCTTTACAATTATTAAGAAAATAAAATGTGTTTTAAGTATGAAAAAAATCGACATCTTCGTATAACAGATAATCATAATATATATACAAAGAACAAAAACACGTTACCAAGCTTGCATTTTATTAAAAAAATTAACAAAATTAGGAGATATTTTGTGGGGCAATATGTTTAGGTACCTACCTATTTACATGTAGAGAAAGATGGTAATCTTTCCCTTCAAACTTAATTCCTGGCAATTTATTGACTAATTTGACCATGTCATATCGAGCAAGTAGGTACAAAGCTAGCCGTAAAATACAACTTACCTACTTAAAATAAGGTCAATAATAAAATAAACTTTGAGTGATTGTTTAAATTATAAATCTGCGTGGTTGTAAATCCCCCTTTGCTCACACGGCTAAATTCAGCATAGTGTAAAATAAAAATTATCAGATATTAGTTGTAAAATAACCAGTACTAATATAATTGATGTGTTTTATTCCCTTTTTTCCAGGACCTTATGTATTATATTTAGAAAAATGAATCGAATTCGAGACGTTTTTGTCCCAAAGTTCCATAAATATTTATTCTCTTTTCAGTTAATTATTTTTAAGGCAGTCGGTTTTTTATTATTTTTATATTATTACGTTTTTTTAATAAGTAGATAATGAATATTAGAAAGATACTACCTATGCGATTAGATAAACCAACTGCTACTGATATAACAAAACAAGTTATAGATCAGGACAGTAAAGTTAATTAAGTTCTCTGGCTAAATTAATAGAAAGAATTTTACATACGACGATATAAACAATGCTATTTCTAAAATATTCGAATGGTTCACGGTCAATTATTTGTTACCAACTAAATTAAAAAAAAACCAAATGTATAAGATTCTCGCTACCGAACGTCAAACAGGCACCTACCAATATTATTATTAAACGCGAGAAATTATGGACCTTGTGAATTCTACTGTATTCTTGGGAATCACATTGGACGTGAAATTGCATTGGGATCCTCATATCACTAACTTGGCGAGAAGGCTCGATTCTGCAGCTTACGCTGCCCGAGCAGCAACGCCCCAGAGGCCACCCGTAGGGCACCCATAAGGTATGCCCAGGTTATACCCGCACATAATACCCAGATCACTTTTCAGTTTATATCTTTGTAGGAGTTTGTCACACACAAAAATGACCTTATTAATTTATACTTCTATTTATGTCATCTACCCAGTCATGTCATAAAGAGTAAGTTAAACAGGTTTGATAAAATGCAATGAAATTTTTTCTAAGTCCCTCAATGTTTTTCGGCAATCAGTTGCCCCTCTATACCTCTCTGGGGGCTGGTCACAGACAAAAATGACCTAAGTAATTTTTACACCTATTTGGGTTCTCTATCGAGTGATAAAAAAAAATTAAGTTTAACAGGTTTGAAAAAAATTATGAATTTTGTTTAAAGTCCCGCTGCCTTCAAAATGGCATACGGTACCGATACGGGATGCCCAAGTTACACCCGTACGGAAACTTTATGTTTTTTACCGCTAGATGTCAGGTAAATCTGAATGTAACACACAACAGTTATTGTCATAATGATGGGGAATGTTCTAATGACTTAAATAGTTAACCATGCCAAGAACGGTTACTTTCATTTCCTAGATTTTTAACTAACTCAAATCATAGTAGTACCTACCACTGGAAATAGAAAGTAAAAAAAAAGTTCCGTTGTACAATGTTGTACATTTTTTTGGACCAACTGGTCCACGGGCAAAAAAATGTCCCGTAGAAAAACTCGTAGTACAACCCTGGTAATACCACGGGCTAGTCATACAGTCATCCCCGCAGCCACGTAAAACCCGTACGGGCTTCTGGTTTTCATTTGGCCTGCCCGTACGGGCATTTACGTTTGCAGTCATATGGGGCCCTTATGATCAAGTAGGTATTATTATTTGGATACGGCACACATACGGATTGTTCGTATAGTACCCATATGAGTTCGTATGGGCCCCGTATGGCTCTCTGCTGATTTTGCTGCTTGAAAGGATTCGTTTGCTTTGGGACATATAGAAACCGCGAGATTGGTGTATTTCAGTGGGTTCCATAGTTTAATGACTTATGGCATTCTGCTGTGGGACACGCTGCCAATGTGAATACAATCTTCGCGTTGCAGAAGCGAGCTGTCCAAGAAATTTATAAATTAGGACCGTTGCCGTCTCAATATGTAGGTATCTATTGAAAGCATACCTAATGCACGTAAAATAATTATTGCATTATTTAAAAAAATAGTGATCGGCGTAATTTTAATACAAGAAACAAAGATAAATTTGCTAATCATGTCAGCCGCCTCAATAAAATTACAAAATCTTTTAACTTCGAAATAAAGGTATTTGATTTGATTTGATTAAGGGGGTAGTCTTACTCTCCGTGGCTTCGATTCGGCATCGCTATCTCCGTTTCAATCTCTCTTCCTCGACCCGTTCATGAGTGACAGAGACGACTAAAGCAAATTCCTAAAAATACCTATAAAATACCTACTACGCGAAACAGCTAGCAGGCCGTGTCTGTTTCCACTCCTGAAAAGAGTAGGTAGGTATGTTCTAAGACCAAAATTTACAGCGTTATCAAGAAAGGCTGTCCCTAGGGCGACGTATTTTCTTTTTTTTTGAAAATCGTATTAATATAGTACTATAGTCTTATTTTCACAACAAAAAATTCGAAGAAAATCATATTTCGTAAAACTTTTTATTATGTTGTTTATGAAACACTAAACGAGGAATAGAAAAAACAAAAATACACCGCCCTCAGGGCTTTACTTATTAGTTAGGTATACTTACTTATTAGTACCTACATATATCTTTTTCTGTAGAAATCAGTCTAGGGATTGAGCGAGGAAGGAGCACGGGCTATGGACCCTCTTTTTTGCATGGGCCTATCATCTTAACTCACGTTACTTTATACAGGCGATAAAGAGAACTTACACTTATCATAGTAAAACCATTTCAATATTCAATAATTTGAATGTTGTATTATTTAACTAAGGAAATAAAAATAGGTTAAAATCTACATATACCTACTCATAATTGCCATATTTACAATTTATACCAATACAGATAAAAGGGAAATATAAGGACTTTTTGTATGTATATTGTGGGTCTACAAAATGTACCTAGGTACCTATACTTATTCAAATACCAACACCGATTCACTTGTTAGATACCGACCTACCTAAATTATAAGCAGGTCCGAAACGCTTCGCACTTTATAAATGTTTATTCTGTGTATGGATCATATTTATAGGTAGATAAGTATATTTTCGAGTAGCTTAAATTCGAACACGATGATATTCTAACTAGATAGCTTTTAGAACTGCGTGGGAACCAATCTATTTTCTCTTAGACTCAGAGTTGAACATCAAATAAACCGAATGACGACAAAACATTTTTAACTTTGGCATAGGTACCTAGGTACGATCTATCTAGCTATTACTTGATACCTAGCAAAATGTTGCTCGAAGCCATGTAGGTAGGTATTAAGTACCTACCTACCTACATACTACCTACTTACTTCTTAAAAGATATATTATAAGGTATAGGTCAGCTTAATAGCAGATATTAATACAATTTAAATTCTGTGGGTTTTCCTAGAAAGTTTAATCAGACGCGACATCAGTTTTAAAGTAGGTACCTACTAGGCATACCTACCTAATCAAATTTATTAAATACGCTATGGACTTACAATTGATTGGTTGTAACGTTTTAGGCGGATTATTTCACTGTTAAAGCTCTTATGGCGAGAGCAACGAACAAATTCAATACAGAAAATATTTAATTCTAACAATGCTTAATCACAACACCACATTAGCAACAAAATACCACATTATCTTCTATAAAAATAACTGTCATATATGAAGCCTTTTATGTAGTTTGAAATATATTTAAGTATATTGCAACTTCGGCTTTGTGGCAGATTATATTCTAGAGTCGTACGAGACGAGGGACGGATCGAGATTATGTCGTGAACGGGAAGGTGTGGTGGCAGCATACGCATTGCGCGGCTATTGGCTCGCTAGAGTGCCGCCTCGGCGCGACCCGCCCGCCCCCGTTGCGGGCAAATGAAAAGGACGCCGCCAGCGCCCCGTGCCGCGCACGACCGAGATCACTGCCGAGGGGAGGGGGCGACCACTCGAAGCGGCTACGGTGACGCGCGCGGCTCCGTTCATTCTCGCTCGGCGCCCGCTATGTAAACCAGACTTGTTGTGAATCTAAACAAAACCGTTCAGTCGTAGCGTCGTCGCGAGAGAGGTAACACGGGTGACTCGGTGAGGTGTTGCGCGCTCCGAGCCGCGCTCGTTCGGTGATGGTGTTGTAGTGAATACCGGGGGTGCACGATGCACTCGCTGTTCGGGGAGCAGACCCCGTACGGTTACCGCGGTGGCACCGCCGGTGGTTACTCGGCCAGTGTCGCGCCCTATGCCTACGAGCAATACCGATACAGCTACGGAGCACCTTATCTGCACCCGCACCAACAGCACATCGGCGCGCCCAAGGACATGGTCAAGCCGCCTTACTCCTACATAGCACTTATCGCGATGGCCATCCAGAACGCACCCGACCGCCGAATCACGCTCAATGGTATTTACCAGTTCATCATGGAGAGGTTTCCCTACTACCGGGAGAATAAGCAAGGCTGGCAAAATTCAATCAGACATAACTTAAGCCTAAACGAATGTTTTGTCAAAGTTGCACGCGACGACAAAAAGCCAGGAAAAGGAAGTTATTGGACGTTAGATCCAGATTCTTATAATATGTTCGACAACGGATCGTACCTACGTCGCCGGCGTCGATTCAAGAAAAAAGACGCCTTGAAGGAGAAGGAGGAGGCGCTAAAACGACAACAGCAGCTTCAGCAGGCACAGGAGGCGTTGGCAGCGCAGGAAGGTCTCGGCGCCGGCGATCCGCTCGGGCACACTCGCGATGACAAGCCCGACGTCAAACCGCGCCTGTTTGAGTGTCGGCCCAAACGCGAACCTGGCGCCGAGTGCCCTCGCTACGACAAAATCATCGAGCCACTCGAAGAGTTCGGAGATGCGCGGCTCCCCACCACGTACGGTCAGCCCTACGCGCTCGCTGCGGAAGAGTTCCGCGCGGCTGCGTCCGCCGGCGGTTGGTATGCTCCGCCTGAACCAGCTGTCGCTGCCGCTGAACAGCTTCCTCATGGTTTCCGCGATATCTTCGAACCACCCAGCTGCCAACTGGCCGGTTTCCGGGGCGGTTCACCCCCGCCGGACGCGTACCGTGGCTCCCCGCCGCACCCGCACCACTATCGCACGCCGGGGCCATACTACCATCCGCAGGCGTGCGTCGCCGCCGGAGCCACGTCCGCACACCACAAGTCCTACTGAGATCCCGCTTACAGGTGAGTTTGATCAAAGTTCGCATGCCTACTCCCTAATAACTGCTCGGCGACGGTGTCTGCTCGCGTCCATGTCCTCGTTTGCGATAGCTGCTCAGCGAGTGTTTGCGGTGCGGTGCGCCGCGGGCCGAGTCTACGTCGTTGTTGTGGTTGCAGGGGCGGCGGCGTCGTGCGCCGCACTGCAGGACGGATTTAGCCTCGTGAGCGTGAACGGCGTCGGCTCCAGCACGGATAATAATAGCGCGGCCGGCGGAGGTGCCGCACGGAGCGCCTCGCCGCCGCCTGTCGATATCACAGTGTTTACAGATCGGCGGCCGCCCCCCGCTCGCCGCACCACACGGTACGACACATCAGACATCGATTTAAATACGTCGATTCACATCATCAGCTAAAACAGATGGCTATAGAAAGTATTACTTTGTCACGAACATCAAACTGTAATAGCTTGGAAAGCGTCGAAAAAGGAATAATCACACATTATTAAATACAACTCGTCTACAAAAATGGTACACTTATAAAAAAATATGACAGTAATAATTACACTAAAATATTTTATTTATTTATGCCATGACAGTCATTAATTAATGGCTAGTACATATAGGTATTAAATTGTTACCATAACTCTAAGTTCTTGCAGGATGCCATCGATATGTAATCTATATATGTGCTACGAATTATTTGTTGTAGCAAGTATTAGAATTAAACGCGTCCATTTGAATAAGTGTAGCTTTAAATTTGCCTATCAAATATCTCAGGACATATTTATACTTTGTATACAAATAGCTATTAGAAGACCTTCAATAAACATACAACAATTGGAGATGTACCTACCCTTAAATTATACAAAGAACTATTTGGAAATATTTAGCACACTGAAAAAGTACTATTGTGAATCCAGATTTTATTATGATGGTTTCACTGTGAGTAGAGCAATTGTAGATCGAAATCATCCGAAAAAAGGGGAAACCGAGGCAAGACAACTACTCGTCATCATAATTACGTTACAGGAACCATAATTTTCGCTGAAGCATTTTTTATCCTCTTCATATCCCTCGTTTTTTATTATGGGGGTCATCCATTGCTCGACATTTTTTTTTCAGGGCATAGGTAAACAAGCAAAAAAAAGTTAGGTAGGGTAATCATATTTTATATAGAATGAACAATTTGGAAAAATAAATAAATTGATATATATTTTTAGGTAACGAACAACATAACGAGCGAGCGAAAGGGGACGGCGATAGCAGCCTAGATATTGTATGAAGAAAAGAGATGCCGACGTCATCATGTTTCGCGGGCAGTTTCCGCAACCAGTGAGAGACAATATAAATCAGAAGGTACTTTGACTATATACACTCCAGCCTAAATAGTGTGCAATTAACATTGGGACTCTTATAAAAGCGTTATCATCAATAACATCAAAAAGTGCAGTGCTTACAAAAATCTGTCTAAATCTTTCAATAATTCTAATGTCACTGCCATGATTTGTTTTATAAGAATATGAACACATACATCTATCAACGTCTTTCTCGAATGAAAATTCTGTACTTAAATAATTGTAAGTTACCATGAAAATACATACTGTGTAAGCCATGCACAACATTTGTAGTACCTATTTAAAGTTATTAAGTCGTTTGTTTGATATCACGTTTCTATTTAGAATTGAATAGACAACGGATTGAAAAATAGTTATTATTTAAATTGAGTTTGTCACGTCTCAAATTGACTGTACTTTTATAACTCATCAAATGAAAAGCTTCTGAAGCCCATATATAAACTTTTGAAACTATCTTATGGTTGGTCATTCCAATTAGAACTAAATTTTTAATTTTTGGCGCACATGGTTTACGTTATTTTGGTGTGCTAGTAACAATTATGTAAGTAAATATTAAAATATTATTGTCATTAGCGATTAAGTGATTATTTAGATAAAGATATTATTTATGAAATATTGTTATTATAACGTGTATGTAGAAATCTTTTGCATAAGGCGGTACACCGGATTACTGCAATGCAACTTAAAAAGTACTTATAAACTCTTTAGAAATCAAGTACTTAAGGTTATGGATACACTGAAGGTGCGGCAATATCAAATTTGATTTTTTTAAACTGTAGAACAGCTCGATTTTAAATTATCGTATTATTGCGTAACCAGGCAGAGCGGCCTATAACCTATAGTTTGGATTGAGCCCACGCATCTCGTAAACGAATATAGAGAAACTAATGAAAATTGTCAAAGATTTTAGCTTTAATGAGGCCTGTACAGGTACATTCATTTCAGTTAACCACAACCAAGTTTTAAATTGTTTAAGATGCCAACATATACATTTGCATCACATACATTTTGTCATTGTGATCTCCGTTTATGAAAAATACGCGGAGTGCGGGCTTACTGACTTCATTGTATCCAAACCGTTGAATTCTCCATCTCAGTGTTCAGTGAAATTTATTACTATTTTATTACT
Organism: Luffia ferchaultella; assembly: GCA_949709985.1. Classification (NCBI taxonomy): domain Eukaryota; kingdom Metazoa; phylum Arthropoda; class Insecta; order Lepidoptera; family Psychidae; genus Luffia; species Luffia ferchaultella. Next base: position 11,051,551 of record OX453243.1, on the reverse strand, counting down.
TTAAAACTGTAAATAATGACACGTCCTTAGTTTCATATTTTAGATGGCACCTAACAAGGTCTGATTTCGTATTTAATAAAATTTTAAGAACAAGTTATATAAAATGACATCTATATCACCAATGAAGCTAGCGAACACTGAAAGTAATTTGTGATAATTAAATTATCTTTTACATTTTTGTAAATAAAATCATACTTAAATACTTTAATTGTCTATTAACATATTCGTGTAGTTATATAAAACGAATTCATATACCTTTGTGTCTTTGTTGAAAATCTCTGAACGGCATACTTTATTAAACACGATAGATTTTCAATGTTGATATTAAATTATTTCTTGAAAGCCGAAAAGAAAAAAAGTGTTTAATTGAACCTCTGCCACCTACCGAGAGGCGTATTTTAAACGTCGAATTTAAAACTTTAACATAGAAACTGTAATAGAAATAGATTGTATTTTCTAAAACAGTTAATTGTAATTATTTGTTTAAATAACTATAGATACACGTATTTGACAAAATGATCGGATTCAAATTTTTGATAGTGTGTCGATCAAGTAAGAATATCAGAAACGTGATTTACCTAGTGTGTTCGGCCAGTTTGACCGTTTTCTGTCTTTCGTCAGTTGCGTGGGCGTTTATAAACAACTGAATCGATGGGATGCAGCTGGGTTAAGACGGGCTAATAATTATGTGCCTTTCCTTTACAATACTGACAAAAAGTAACCAAAATCACTATTCAATTTGAATTAATATAAATGCAAGTAAGATTTTGCTAAATAAAAAATATATTTGTTTGCAGGTAAAGTAAATAATCTATAATTATTATCAGTTAACATAACAATTATATAAATTAATTATAAAGCTTCAATTTCCTTAGCATAAGTAAGTTAATAACTATAGACCCCGTAAAAAAATACTTTTTTTTTTTTTAAATTTAAGAGGATATTTACACTTCTATGAAATTATTATAGATAGTTACTCGTACATAGGTACCTACGTAATGTGTGAATTTTCAAGTTCGATGTGTAGATAAGTAGACCTGATTTAATTGAGATTGAAAAATGCTCTAGTAGTTACCTACAGAACTGATTTGGATCATGTTTAAAATTTCGCTGATTAATTTTATGAGCATGTATTTGGCATATATAGATATTACAAGTATTTTCCCGAATTTCTGTCAGGCTACTTGGTAAACTCAGAAATATTCTGAATAAAAATCTTTGCCACATTCAATAATTACTTATATAATCTACGTCGTTACAACAAACGTAAACCGTTATTAAATTATGTTCAGAACATAAAATTTCAATCGACCGCGACATTAATACATGAAATATACGTATTGTAAATAAACCAACAACATATACCTACCTACGTTACTACAAAGACAAAGGAATTAAAAATTTCTTTTACAATATTAGGATAGAGACTATACTCAATGAGACTTATACTTTTAGAGTAGTTTGTTGTTAAACAGTACGCTTTCGTTATGTATTTTCATGTCCATATTAAAAAAAAAAAGAATTTAAGTCGCAACCCATGACTAGGTAGCTATTTCCGCATGACTTAATTTATTATTAACTATTCTCCTTGTTGTCAAAGTCATACCGTCATAATACTTTATTTAAAAAAATTGGTTGAGTGGTCCTCGAGTTACGATTTTTCAAAAAAAGAAAAAAAAATTTCTTCAAAAATATATTCCGTATACATACAGACATTATTCTAAACTTATTTAATTAATTATTTTATTTGCTAATTTAGCAGTACCTAATGAAAAATACACATGTTTTTTTTTGACTATTTTATACATTTATAAGGTGTGATCAGATTTCGAGCTTAATAATCACATATTCCGTTTTAACTAAAATTTACCTATGCAGTTATTTTATTAATCTAATAATTATCGGTTGATAGTAACGGTAAAAACAGAAATTTACAATTGCAGTGTCGATATAAAAGAAGATTGTACAAAGTTAAATAAACCACTTATAACTGCATTTCACAAAACTCATGAATTTTATCACATGCAATAAGCACTAGTTTAATTATGATTTTTTAAAGTTATATCAATTGCAATTATTGGCAATAAACTCAAAGCGATCCCTTCATTACGCACTCAGAGTTAAGAAATATATCTTATTGTATACGCACATAGGCGTCATTTACCCATAGAGAAGGCAAGCATAAATACGGGCCTTAACAGAAAAATACAGAGAATAAAGAAATAATTAAAGAAAAGAAAGAATGGAAAATATGAGTTTAGTATAGGTTATAGGTATTTATTTATTTTGATTCTAAAACCACCGACTACCATTCTTCGCCGCTCCACGAAGTATTATTACATGCATAATAATCTGTGGGTTTTCGATATTAACCAATCACCACAAATCTTCCACGAATACAAATCATTTCATTTAGTGCAAAAAGGACCTTAGATCTTTACAGTAGAATATCGATTCCTGTGCAGGTGTTCAAAGAAGTTTTAATAAAATGATTTAATGAAAATAAATGTTTATTAAAAAATAGTCATCATTTTCTGTAAAAAAATCGTAATTTTTTTTATTTATGCCATATTTAGTTCTTGTCCTAGTCTTGACTTTTATGTATATTACTTGTACCTACAAGTAATATGACAAACTCGATGTTTCATTTCTCTGTTGGATTATATTGGTCCAATCCACATTGTGCGATTTTATATTTTTCTTTTTCGTCGGCGAAATAAAAGGACCAATAGTGCTTCTGACTGAATGACTGAATGAATAGTCGTCGGCAAGCGCCGACTTCGCCGGCACATTGGAACTTGATACCCGCTATCACAAGAAAATGAAAATATTATTTTTTAAGTATTTTAGAATATGTCTGTTGCTTCATTTGATGAGCTAACTGATATTTTAAAGGATTCGGTATCTGGATATATCCAAGATACTGTTATGCGTAAAAGCATTCCAGCTGAAGGAAGAATAGCTCTAGCAATTAGGCAATAAAATTTTTACTTTGTACTAGCTCCCGCCCGCGGCTCCATCAGCGTGGTTATAGGGACGTTTCTTTATCCTGTGTTTTTCCATACCCATTCATGCTTTCTTACAGAACTTATAAAAAAATCGATATTGTAGACTTCTTCGCTCATATTCGCTGACGGGTACACTCACTCGGACTATAAGCTAACGACTGACGCTGTGGAGCTCAAAATGGCATGTCGACGTTGGCATTGCCGACTGCACGTCGAAAACTCGAAACTCACCTATGTCGGTCGACGGCTGCCGTCGCGTCGCCGTCTGCCGTTAGTCTAAGGATCGACGGCAAACGACTTCATGCGCCGTTGGTTTCAACTGTAATAACGACGTCCGTGTGTACGCGCCCTAAATATGGAATTCATATGGAAGTAATATTGTAAAATGACTTCAAATATTTTTTTATTATTTTAAGTCGGACGGCTTTCATTAGCCGATAATACTGAGTTATGTGATGACCGTCATTTATTTCAATTTTATGCGCACTGATCTCCATAGTGTATTTTTTTTTAACTTAATTTTGTTAAGGCTTTTGTCGCTTGACGACAACATCAGCTTTATTTATTACACAAAATAACTACTAGAAAATAATAATAACTATTGTTGGTATCTAAATTGTTTCCCATCATCATCATTATCAGCCCATTTTTACCCCACTGCAGGGGCTTAGGCCTCTCCCGGGGTGAGGAGGGGGGCTCGGAGCTTAAGTTCACCACGCTGCTCCACTGCGGGTTGAGAACTGTAACGACCGCCATCTATTGACAGCGTCCGGGACCGACTGCTTAGCGTGCCCTCCGAAGCACGGTGTCAGTGATATTGTGTACTTAAGTCAGAAAAACTCATTGGTACACGCCCGGATTCGAACCATGGCCCTATGGAGCCTTATAAATTTGAGACAGGTTCGTTGCGCTCTGGGCTATCACGACACATTTCTCGTTGCTTCTCGCCTTTCCTCAATCGATGTTTTGTCGAATCTATATACTTAGCATCCCGGCCTCCGAAGAACGTGGAAAAGTCAGGATACTGTTATAGATACCAATCTGATGACCTTGAACCTCCAACTGAATCTTAAATTGTCTTTTTTGACACTCGTTCCGAACTCATTCCATCAGCAAGTGATATTATGTCGTCTGCCTTTCCGCGTGTTATGCAATTTCGTGTAAGATTTTAACACGTGTTCTAATCTGCCTAGCGGAGCATAATGTGATACTTAAGAACATTATGCTGTATGACATTTTTTGTTCGTCTATATTTGACTCATCCAAATACATAAGTTTGATTGTGCGGCGCATTGTTATACATTATTTCTGGACAGCGGGAATGAGTCATCTCTCCACTTAACCAACAATGTTCACAATATCAATTCATTACGCACACAGAGCTAAAAAACTTATAATAGAGTATGCATAGGGGTCATTTATCATTAAAGCTGGTTGAAATTATTTTGTATGGTGTATAAATGAATAAATACATATACAATTTTTACAATTCCGTCATAAAATTGTCTCATTACATAGCTACTCTATTAAGAAGTATTTCTTAGCTCGGTCATTACACATGCATAGTTTTCATCTACATCTGACGGCAGCTACTTTATTCTTTCGTTTGTCTAAAAAAAAATATTATATTTTGTATAGGTAGTTAAAAAAAAACTTTTTGTTTTATTTTACGAGTAGGTAGCATATCTAAATATTTTGTAACACTGGAAAAAATCGCCTTTGAAATTTTGGCTATCCTAGGCCGGGATCGTGTGGTATCCTATATTATGATATAAGCTGGCCGAGTGGCTTAGCACTCCGCCTTTGATACAAAAATCTTAGGTTCGATCCCCGCCAAAAGTACGTAAAGGTAGGTAGGTACGTACGTACTGACCAAATAAGACCAAAAAGAAATTGCATGGTTAAAAAGCCCTTAATATATATATAATAAGATCATCATACGCTGATCTGCTGCGTATCATTGCTTAAACTCATTATTAACTATGCTTAAACTCAATATTGAGGTAGAGTTGTACCTACCTATTCAAGTAGTGGAGAAATGAAAAATCACGATAATTTTTTAACTTCCCGCTATCCAAGGGAAGTTATTGATTTGGGTCCGATTTTCGGAAATCGAGTTTTCATCAGATCCCCACATTTTGAGGTCCTGGGAAGCCATTCTGCCCATTTTCGGCTGGCCGTCCGTACGTGCGTGTATATGTGTGTGTATGTAACTTTTTTTTGTCGCACGATATCTTGAGAACGTGGATTGACCGATTAAGATCCGCGATACGGCGTTTGAAAGGGTTCATCGACACTTAGATCTGATTAGATTTTGAAGTCATTCGGTTGAGCTGTTTCAAAAATATTCAAAATATAAACTTAAAAAAAAATTTTTTTTTACGTTTATTTAAAATAACTTTGAGATTGGCCAAACCGATCTACTTGAAACCTTATACACGTTTTTATACATAAAGTACCGCCAAAAATATCAAAATCGAACGACGCGTTCAAAAGATATCGCAGATCACAAATTTCCGAAAACGTATTTTTTAAACATAACTTTGAGATTTTAAGATCAATCGATTTTTGACTTTACATATAAGTTTTGTAGGTACTTACAAAATTACATATATTGCCATAAATTGCATTAAAATCAAACAAAGCGTTCAAAAAATGTCGCAGTTTGCAAATTTCCGAAAAAGTGTATTTTTAATATAACTTTGAGTTTTTACGACCATCGATTTTTGACTTCACACAAAAATATATAAAATGCCGTAAATTGCATTAAAATCGAACGATGCGTTCAAAAGTATGACAGTTCAAAAATTTTCAAAATAACGTTATGTTAAAATAACACCAATATTAGAATCCCAAAATATCAAAAATCTATGCAAATAGTATCTTTTTTTTAAAAAGTGTTTTTTTTTGTCAAGAATTACTATTTGGTCAATTACAATATATTTCCAATACTATCGATTTTCACTTTACAGATTCGATCTATTTGGGTCTTTTGCATCCAATAGTACATGTTCAGTCAAATCTGGGCAAATTCGAATTATGCATATAGTGTGTGTATTATACAGGCTGAGATTTTGGTCACCAGCCAAAATTTTTCTAAATGATCACCAATAGACATCATTCCGCAAATAAAAATATACGTCAAATATTCAAAATCAATAATTATATCCTAAGTATTGGTAATATTGGTAGTTATGGGAAAGGTTCACGAAGTCTTAACTGAATATTTTCCTATTGAACGATACTAAAAAGGAACAAGACGGCCAACGGATTTTTATCAAAGGTCATTTATATTAAAATTTGGCTGATCATTAAAACCTCAATCTGTGTACACACACAATACTCATAATTAAGAGAGAAGAAATATTGAGGAGAATTACACATTATGTGATTATCTTCACAAGTATGCTAAGTCAGCAGCTTCGTAAAATCTCACAATCACAACCTTGAAACTGAGCGTCTAGTATCAGAATACGACGCCATAGAACATAGTTGCAAACAATGTACGTTTGTGTAATATGATTCAGCGACAGGTTTCTTAGAAACAATCTTGGGTGAGCGCACGTGTGAGTGCAAAGTAACAAGACATTTTTGTCTTCGATTTCGGTTACAAATTAGAGAAGACTAGGTAACTATTTCTTTCATTCTGTCGAGTGTTCAAATTGAAATACTATAAAGGATTGTCAGAACTTACCGAAAAACTTTGCAAATTAAAGCACTAACTGGTACGACCGATTGTTTAATTAAAACCGTTCATGTAAATATTATAAAATATTTCAAGTACATAATATAGTATATCCCGTGGTAAAAAGTAGTAGGGTCAAATTATGTTTAAAAAAACATGTAGGTAATTGTAACTGCGGACACCTATCCCGTTGTGCGGATACCTTAATTTTTAAAGTTTGTACTATGACCATATTGTATCCTATTGTTTCTGAAATATACCTACGTGATATTGCAAGCCTGAACAACAATTTGTTTTAAAGCATTTATATAGTTGTAATAGTGTTTAAAATATAAACATTTTTTAAATGTTTTTCTTTAAACAATCCTCACTTTTCCTAGTTTTGTTGCAAATATAATAAACTTGTAATTTTTTGTTCATAAAGTTGCTAATGTTTTCTAAACTAATACGTTTATATCGTAGTCTTTTTAACATTTAAAACTTGGTATAATGTCTGTAGTTGGATGCGGAGGGCGGAGGACTGTGTGTGGTGGCGAGCTTTGGGAGAGGCCTATAACCTGCAATGGAGAGAAACGGGCTGATGATGATGATAATATTTGAAACAAGAACTTGGTTTCAACTACTACATCGAAAGATACTACTTCAAAAAATATTAAACGTACCTATACGATGTAAATGAGTACACGCAATTCGACGTAAATAAAGGAATGTTCCAGAGTTGCAATTACTTGAATTTTTCATCCTGATGATTTGGCCTACTATTTATAATTTTTTTTTTTTCATGGATCACGGATCATGGATCACAAGTACGAGTATGTACAAGTTCTGAACTTTATAATTACGGTAATTTCAAAAATTCAATACATTTATTGTGCGTATTTAGTACTTAGATCAATATTGTTAGTAATGTTTATTTAAGCAAGTAACACACGCAGAAGTTTACCACGTATGCGCAGACCGACCGAATAGACGTAAAGTTCTATTGTATTAAATAGTATGGTTTGCTTGGTGCTTGGACCCAACTGCGGTGTTTACACTATTTCTTTTTTTTTTAAATTGCTCATAAATGTAAAAACTTGGATTCTAAATGAAATTAAATGCACATTGTGTGAGGGTAACATATTATAGATGATATTACTTTTATATTTGTTTCACCAAATCCTACATTTCAAGTGTACGCACAATAATAGTATTTATTAACCTAATTTCTTTATTTAACATTTATATTTAACATAATAATTACAAAATATTATAAGAAACAACAAAAATTAGTAATTCAAAAAAGCTCTTACACTATAAAAACGATTTGCTATAAGCAATGACCTACTCAGTCGTCTGAACATCTTTAAATGGAATTAGCAGTTTTTAAAAATATTAATACACATAATATAAGAAATGTTGATAGGATGGACAGTTTTGTAGGAGATTTGTATAATTAGTGTAGATGTTGTGAACGATGCTGACAAGTAGAGACATCTTGTTGTCTAAGAAATAGACGTTTATATTTGAATACCAATAAATAAACTTACTTCTAATATGTACAAGCATGACAAGAATATTATATATTCTGAAATAAGGCCTACAACTACAACAGGTGTGAAACAGGTGAAACGAATTTTAAAATATTAACGTGCCTAATATTAGGTAGCCATATGCAAAACAAAAATTGATTTAGTAACTTTACCCACAATCAGAATTAATTTGATTCCAATGTTTTCTCGTAAATGCTAGTTAAATAGACAAATCGACCATAAATAGCTTTCTTCATGCTTAGCTCTGTAAATACGGCCAAATAAGTTACAGCAAGTCACGGCATGCACTGGCAGCTAAACTATTACTGATGTACACGCAATACGTATCGGCAAGCCTGTCGACTGTCTCAGTTACGAAGACCTTCTTCTCCCTTCGAAAATAACCGCGAACTGAGAGCTGTTCATCGTGGCTGCCAACACATGTCCAATTTCGCCTGCATATTCGAACCGCACAGGCAACCATATGCAGAAATACCAATTTTCATATCCATCTGATCACATATATATACCTACAAGTGCAGACAGTTTTCTTAAATAAACGCTCATGTTTGCCTGTATTTACCTGTAAGGCCCATCTATGTATGTGATGATTTTGTACACACATCCGTTTAATAACTACATATTATAAAATAAAGTCCCCCGCCGCGTCTGTCTGTCTGTCTGTCTGTCAGTCTGAACGCGATAAACTTAAAACTACCGAATGCATTGGAATATTAGGGACACCAATGGACAGAGTGATTCAAAAGAAAGGTTTAGGTGTATAATTTATTAATGTTTTGTGCGAATAGTTGAAATATGACGATTATTGTTGAAGAAGTCGGGAAAAAATCAAACCGGCTGAGAGCGTTGATCGAAAACGCTGCCTAATTAATCCCTTTGAAATATAACAAAATAATGTACCGCAGAATTGTTTCTCTTTTATAGGACTAAAGAAAGTCCGCGATTGCACATGTCTATCTTTTATGGATAACTTACTATACCTATATTGTGGTTTATAGGTTGACTTTTCTGTGGTGCAGTTGCATCCATTTTTGATGAATTGGACTATAGTCCCACTCTGCCGCAACACGTAGCAACCACCAAGTTATTAGCGTTGAGGAGACGCTTACGCGCATTTGCAGTGTGCACGCGCATTACCGCGTCGAACATGAGCACCAGTCCCGCTGTAAACATACCACTGGCTTAATTATGACGCCAAAGTTATCGTCTTAGCATGGGAATGCAAGGGCGACTTACGATTATGTCGGTTAACGGCCGCTGTCGGGATACCTCGTTACACCCTCAGTCGCCCCATTCTCGTGCGTGGTATTTACGTTTGACGTAGAAACTACCTACTGACCCTACCTACCGATACCTACCTGTAACTACCGATAATTTTTCCGGAAAATGTACTTTATTGTAAAAACCTACCTTTTTTTTAAATGTAGACTTTGAATAATAATACCTAATCCCTATAGAATCAAAGTTATATTCTTATGTCGACATCAGTCGATGTCAGTGTCCTACCTAATTACCAATGACAGAATTTGCTCTCACACAGTGATAATTGCTCTTCCACGTTATTTTGAAGTGAATACTTTTTTTAGCGCACTTTTTCTGAACAGTGGACAAACCTGAACCATCACACGCTCGGATCGGTGACGCTGAATCGGGTAAACTCGGCTTCAGTCGGTCGTTGACGTTTACTTTCTAACAAGGAGTGTACTAGCTTTCCGCCCGCGGCTTCGCCCGCGTGGACTACTCAATTGTACTGAAACAGCTAAAAGAACGCGACGCTCAAAGACACTGTAAGAGTTTCTAGAACATTTGGTTATAAATCTGTATCCTCCTATACAACATTTCATCAAAATCCGTCAAAATCCAAAACTCATGGAAAATAGCTATCCTAAAAGAACTATGTGTTTTCCAGGATAAATTTATCCTGTCTATTATTCCACGTCTTCGATACCTTAGCACTAACTAGCATCAATATCCGTTCAGCCATTTTAGCGTGAAGAATAATTATTCCACAAAAACCGTGCCTTTTTCGGATCAACGAACGGACGACCACTTAGTCTAGTGGGCAGCGACCCTGCCTGCGAAGCTGGAGGTCCCGGTTCGAATCCCAGTTCGGGTCAGTATTTATATGATGAATATTAATACTGGCACCGGGTCTTGGTTGTTATACGTATGTGGTGTCTTCGCTTGGTACCCAAAATACAAGCTAATGCTTAGTTTGGGACCTAGACGTTGTTGTGATTGTGTGTGTTATTATTATTATTATCAAATGTAGTCTATGTCACTATTAAGCTCATAAACTATCATCATCATCATCATCATCCTCAGCCCATTTTTACCCCACTGCAGGGGCTTAGGCCTCCCCCAGGGTGAGGAGGGGGGCTTAGAGCTTAAGTCCACCACGCTGCTCCACTGCGGGTTGGGAACTGTAACGACCGCCATCTATTGACAGCGTCCGGGACCGACTGCTTAACGTGCCCTCCGAAGCACGGTGTCAGTGATATTGTGTACTTAATAGCGTGTCGTGATAGCCCAGAGCGCAACGAACCTGTCTCAAATTTATAAGACCCCATAGGGCCATGGTTCGAATCCGGGCGTGTACCAATGAGTTTTTCATAAACTATACCAATGCAAAAAATCACGTCGACCCATTCCATTGCTCCGTTGCTGCGTGATTGACCACCAAGTATCCAACATACAAACATGCGAACTTTCACCATTAATAGAAGCAGAGTTCAGTGGCTTTTTACAGTTTACAAAAGACAGACAAAAAGTAGTCTATGTCATTTTTGACAACATTATATTTATTAAAATCCTTTCAGCCGTTTCGGAGATTAGCCGGAACAGACAGACAGACACTACGATTTTTTATACATGGAAAAAAACCCATGTCGCTCTTGGCAACCTTCTTTTTTGTCTGCAAAATTTCATTGCAATCGGTTTAAATTAACCTGGAAAGACAAACAGACAGACGCACAGAGAGACCAAAAGTAGCATATGTTCTTTTTCAAGTTCTAATCTATCTCTGTACCGAATTTCATCAAAATCGGTTCGGTGGTTTAGGCGTCATTTATTGGCGTATATTTTGTATATAATCAGTGTAATATTTCAAGTGTATATAATGTGTGTAGGTGTGTAGGTATGCAGTTAGTATTGAATACTATTTTTACGTATTATAAATATTTGAGCGTAGTTCAGTATAATATGCCCGTTATTGTATGTTTGTATAGATTTCACTTCTAACGTAACGTGCTCATAGGACACACCATCTTTTTTTTTGTTGTAACATTGGGATTTAATGAGTTTCGTTGATCCGATCCAGTTTAACTTTATTTACTGTAATGTGATGTAATTTTCAATGATTTTAGAGTATCCTGCCTCAAAAGGGAAAAAAGAATCATTATAGGATCCTTGGTTGTCCGACTGTCTATCGGTCAAGACCCTTTTTCTCAGGAACTAGTGGAGGTATCAAGTAGAAATTAGTATCTAGTCCATAATAGCCCTACGTTCCTTTGGCGCTGTAAAAAAAAATAAACCCAATAAAACATAGTGCCTTTTATGCCGCATCTTTTGACACTCGCAAGTAAATTGTAACTTATAGGGTATTTCGCGTTGACCTACAATTATGAAATTAGGCAAGCAAGGAACGCCTTACAGCACAGGTAAAAAATAAATCCCCAAATTATGAATTTACGTCAGTAAACGTTTATAATAACTGTATGGAACTCTCAGGACGCGCATCCAAACTCGCACTTGGCCGTTTTTTTTTATTGGTTGCGTGTAGAGTTTCTTTTGGGAATCTGACAGAACACTAATCCTGTATTTGTTTACACATTTTTGATAAATTAAAACTGATTTAATCTCTCTACTATACGAAACGTGATGTAATGTGACACATAACCATTCCATTCATTTTTTCTAGGAAGAGTATAACAACATACCGAATAGAGCCAATGGAGAAGTTTCATGATGTTCAAAATATAATATTTAACCGTGACCCCGAATATTTTTTTAAATGATATATTTTATTTGTAAATATGTTTATTTTTATGTCAATAATATTATTATTCTATATTTTAATATAAGACAATATTAAAAATAACAATATTTAACTCGATAGAATTGAAATATAAATCAAAACTAATAAGACAGCATAAGTTTTTTTTAAATCCGTCAATAAATGACTGAGAAATAAATTTATGTATTTTCGCACCGTTTGACTGGTGGCCTCTACTGCCCGTGACGTCACCCGACCCACTCGATCGAGTGTCGCGTCGGCTTACCGCACTACAAACTATTGCCGCCTGCACTGTTATTATTTTATGAACTAAGTTCATATATTTCGTCCAAGCCTATAATTTCTTATGGTTTTTTTTAATGTATTAGGCAGTTAAGATTTTTTTCTTTATAATGGACCAAAGTTTTGTTAAAAGAACAAAGTGATAATTTGCCTAAAATTTTTATTTTTACAGTGATGGACTTTTTTCTTCAAATCCGTCTTATGTTAGTGCTGAAATAAAAGGTGTTAAACTTATCAAGGAAGTATCTTCTTTTATAATTATCTAAAGTCTGGTTTTTAGGGTTCCATATCTCAATAGAAAAACATGGGACCTTTATAAAATGTCCATCCCTGCCCGTCCGTCCTTTTGCCTGTCAAAACCTTTTATCTCGGGAGCGCGTGGAGGATCAAATTGAAATTAAAACCATATACCTACCTACTCAAGTCTACAGTCCTTTTGACAAGTAATATCGTCTTATACTACAAGTATAGGGAAAAATCTGAAAACTATACATTTGTGATTAAATCAAGAAAAATATAATCTTAAAGCAAATTATTTAATGCTAAAAAGCTAAAATTTTATATATATTATAGACATAAGTTCTTAACATTTATAATAGTTTACCAACACTCTAAAACCAGTGTATTTACTTGTTAAGACGAATCAAACAAGCCCAAACACCGGACATATAAAACTAAATAAAAAAACTCGACAAGGGCGAGTCGGACTCGCCCACCGAGGGTTCCGTTCTTTGTAGGTACATATGACCGGGCATACCGTTGCTTAATCTCGATGATTGTTTATCCTTAATCCGATTTGCACTTGTTCGGTTTTCTTTACTTAGTTTCATATGTCCAGTGGTTGGGCTCGTTTGATTCGTCATAGACAAGTAAGGACAGCCGTTGGTTAACTGTCGCGCATTAGAGCATGCACCCGGTTCTACCCGGTTCCAAGAGAACCGGGTATACCCGGTTCTTACCTAATCTGGAGAACCGGTTCCAAAATAGTAATACCCGGGACTACCCGGTTCTTCGGGTATTTTATTATATTCAATTGGATAAAGATATTTGCATTACAATAAAACAACCATGTGCAAAAGTAAAGCGCGGAATGTTGAAAAAAACGATGCGGGAGCTAACTAAGTCAAGAGACAAGCCACGAGCGGCGAGTAGGCGCGCGGATTCACTATTCCACCAATTCCTCCATCATGCATCTTGATAAAAACTTAAACGTAGCAGTCTAATAATGTCTATAAATCTTTGAGCCACAGTCCAAAGAGCACAATTATTAGAAATTTAACAGATAAAAATTTGTAATTAGAAGACCTATATACTGGGTGTTCAGCTGAACGCACTCCAAACTAATAGAGAACTAAACAAAAAGTTTCATCTGAGCAGATGGCGCAAACTAACGCTTTATTTATTTATTTATTACATAGACACAGCAACAGTGAACAAACTTAGAAATAGGTAAATATAGAAAATGTACAAAAAGCAAAGGATGTGAGTCTGTTGACTATAGACGGCATTGCAAATTAGTGCATAGCAATAATCTAACAAAAACGACCATATAATAAAGAAAGGAAAACATTTATAATTTGGATAAAGCTCTTTTAAATGAGACATAACTGTAGTGATGTATATCGAATTCATCATTCAAGGCGTTATATAGACTATTGGCACGTTAAACAATCGCATATTACGCAAACGATGTTTGTTGTCTCTGACACCGTTAGTTGTCTTGTGAAGAAGGCACAAGTCCATAGTTTTACGTCTGACGTAAATACTGAAGATGAAAGTACTTCAGGTAATCATTATACTCTAGAAGTCTTTTCCTCGTGTCCAGCTTAACGCTGAGACAGCGCAGGAAACGCGCTAGAACTGACTCGACTCGATTAATATGAACCTGACAAATCGGACACCAAACAGAGGAACAATATTCAGAAGGCTACGGACCATTGAAGTGTAAAGTATTAGGAAGGGCCCTTTCTTCTGAAGGCCTTAGTGACTCGAAAAATGAACCCCAGCATCAAGCCCTGCCCACCATCCACCCATAATGAAGTCTGAGCACACTATCAACCAACACCCCCAAATCACGAACCACGTTGGTGCGCTTCAATGGAGACCCGTTTATATTGTACGGATAGTAAATTATTTTCTCATTCTTGGTGAAAGATATATAGTCACACTTCGTGACATTCATGGACATAAGATTATTCTCGCACCAAAAGTGCAACAGATTCAAATTGTACTGTAGTAGAAGACAATCTGACGAATGGATAAGAAAAGTTTGAGATCATCAGCATAATATAAGCAGTTGCAAGTCAGAAGGTCACTAATAAACACTTAGAACAGTAATAGTCATAACACTGTGGAATCCCAGAATTTTTCAAGATGAGTTAGCACTGCGCTTTCGGGCAGATGTACCCCGAATAAAGTGGACGGTGGGAATAAAGGGATGAAATGTGAACTTGTTGAACTGACGAGAAATATTCAGCTAAAAGATTAGCAATGCCGGGACCTGTATCAACCATGAGAAAAAACCTTTTAACATTGCAATACGTTCAGCCGAACAACCCGTATTTAATATACCGCGTGTTTGGCTGAACGCAGTCCAAATTTATTGAGCGTGTAGATCTTACGGAACTAAACAAAAAGTATTAAGTGAGAAAATGCAAACGGTCACCGAGAGAAACATGTTTAAAGTTGAATTTTTTTAAATCACTATTTTTTAACGTTTTGTTTTTTCGGTAAGCTTTATACGCTCTATAAGTTTGAACTACGTACAGCCGAATACCCGGTATTGTTACGCAATACAAATAAAAATACTTTTAACTAATATTACCCGATTCTACGTGAAAAACCGAAAAGAACCGGGTACCCGGTTCTACCCGGTTCTTTTCGATTTCGGAACCGAAAACCCGGTTCTTGAATAAGTGCCGGTTCTGCATCCTCTATCGCGCATGCCGTTGCTTAACCACGGTGATCGATTACAAATAATCAGTCATCGAGATTAAGCAACGGCATGCCCGGTCATATGTACCTACAAATTTGTACGGAACTTTCGGTGGGCGAGTCCGACTCGCACTTGTAGGTTTTTTTATTTAGTTTCAGCTGTCCGGTGTTTGGGTTTGTTTGACTTGTCTTAACAAAGCACTCTGGTTTTAGAGTGTTGGTAAACTATTATAAAAATAAATAGGTACACAGATGTCTTTATTAACCATATAAAATTTTAGCTTTTTAGCATTAAAACATTTGCTTTAATGCCATGAATACTAAAGAATATCATCCCTAGGAATAAAACTATTTTTAACTCTTTTTTAACCCCCAACGCAAAAAGATTGACCTGTGTGTATCTGTATAAGTGTGTATCTGTCCGTGGGATCGTAGCTCCCAAACAGTTGAACCGATTTGGATGCGGATTTTTTATATGAAAGGTGAATTAGTCAGGAGTGTTTTTAGCTGTGTCTGATGAAAATCAGTCCAAGATGGCCGCCGCCACAAAATGGCGAATTAAATTTTTTTCCATCTCCATCAATATGGGTTTCAGATGAAAGGACTTGACTAGTAGAATACTATACACTATGACAAGTTTCAAATCCAAGGTGGCCGCCACCACAAAATGGTGAATTACATTTTTTCACTACTCCATCAATATGGGTATCAAATGAAAGGACTTGACTAGTAGAATACTATACACTATGACAAATTTCAAGTCCAAGATGGCCGCAACCACAAAATGGCGAATTACATTTTTTCACTACTCCATCAATATGGGTATCAAATGAAAGGACTTGACTAGTAGAATACTATACACTATGACAAATTTCAAGTCCAAGATGGCCGCAACCACAAAATGGTGAATTACATTTTTTCACTACTCCATCAATATGGGTATCAAATGAAAGGACTTGACTAGTAGAATACTATACACTATGACAAGTTTCAAATCCAAGGTGGCCGCCACCACAAAATGGTGAATTACATTTTTTCACTACTCCATCAATATGGGTATCAAATGAAAGGACTTGACTAGTAGAATACTATACACTATGACAAGTTTCAAATCCAAGGTGGCCGCCACCACAAAATGGTGAATTACATTTTTTCACTACTCCATCAATAGGGGTATCAAATGAAAGTACTTGACTAGTAGAATACTATACACTATGACAAGTTTCAAATCCAAGGTGGCCGCCACCACAAAATGGTGAATTACATTTTTTCACTACTCCATCAATATGGGTATCAAATGAAAGGACTTGACTAGTAGAATACTATACACTATGACAAATTTCAAGTCCAAGATGGCCGCAACCACAAAATGGTGAATTACATTTTTTCACTACTCCATCAATATGGGTATCAAATGAAAGGACTTGACTAGTAGAATACTATACACTATGACAAGTTTCAAATCCAAGGTGGCCGCCACCACAAAATGGTGAATTACATTTTTTCACTACTCCATCAATATGGGTATCAAATGAAAGGACTTGACTAGTAGAATACTATACACTATGACAAGTTTCAAATCCAAGGTGGCCGCCACCACAAAATGGTGAATTACATTTTTTCACTACTCCATCAATATGGGTATCAAATGAAAGGACTTGACTAGTAGAATACTATACACTATGACAAGTTTCAAATCCAAGGTGGCCGCCACCACAAAATGGTGAATTACATTTTTTCACTACTCCATCAATATGGGTATCAAATGAAAGGACTTGACTAGTAGAATACTATACACTATGACAAGTTTCAAATCCAAGGTGGCCGCCACCACAAAATGGTGAATTACATTTTTTCACTACTCCATCAATATGGGTATCAAATGAAAGGACTTGACTAGTAGAATACTATACACTATGACAAATTTCAAGTCCAAGATGGCCGCAACCACAAAATGGTGAATTACATTTTTTCACTACTCCATCAATATGTGTATCAAATGAAAGGACTTGACTAGTAGAATACTATACACTATGACAAGTTTCAAATCCAAGGTGGCCGCCACCACAAAATGGTGAATTACATTTTTTCACTACTCCATCAATATGGGTATCAAATGAAAGGACTTGACTAGTAGAATACTATACACTATGACAAGTTTCAAATCCAAGGTGGCCGCCACCACAAAGTGGTGAATTACATTTTTTCACTACTCCATCAATATGGGTATCAAATGAAAGGACTTGACTAGTAGAATACTATACACTATGACAAATTTCAAGTCCAAGATGGCCGCAACCACAAAATGGTGAATTACATTTTTTCACTACTCCATCAATATGGGTATCAAATGAAAGGACTTGACTAGTAGAATACTATACACTATGACAAGTTTCAAATCCAAGGTGGCCGCCACCACAAAATGGTGAATTACATTTTTTCACTACTCCATCAATATGGGTATCAAATGAAAGGACTTGACTAGTAGAATACTATACACTATGACAAATTTCAAGTCCAAGATGGCCGCAACCACAAAATGGCGAATTACATTTTTTCACTACTCCATCAATATGGGTATCAAATGAAAGGACTTGACTAGTAGAATACTATACACTATGACAAATTTCAAGTCCAAGATGGCCGCAACCACAAAATGGCGAATTACATTTTTTCACTACTCCATCAATATGGGTATCAAATGAAAGGACTTGACTAGTAGAATACTATACACTATGACAAGTTTCAAATCCAAGGTGGCCGCCACCACAAAATGGTGAATTACATTTTTTCACTACTCCATCAATATGGGTATCAAATGAAAGGACTTGACTAGTAGAATACTATACACTATGACAAATTTCAAGTCCAAGATGGCCGCCACCACAAAATGGTGAATTACATTTTTTCACTACTCCATCAATATGGGTATCAAATGAAAGGACTTGACTAGTAGAATACTATACACTATGACAAGTTTCAAATCCAAGGTGGCCGCCACCACAAAATGGTGAATTACATTTTTTCACTACTCCATCAATATGGATATCAAATGAAAGGACTTGACTAGTAGAATACTATACACTATGACAAATTTCAAGTCCAAGATGGCCGCAACCACAAAATGGCGAATTACATTTTTTCACTACTCCATCAATATGGGTATCAAATGAAAGGACTTGACTAGTAGAATACTATACACTATGACAAATTTCAAGTCCAAGATGGCCGCAACCACAAAATGGCGAATTACATTTTTTCACTACTCCATCAATATGGGTATCAAATGAAAGGACTTGATTAGTAGAATACTATACACTATGACAAATTTCAAGTCCAAGATGGCCGCAACCACAAAATGGCGAATTACATTTTTTTCGCAGATACCACAATATGGGTAGCAAATGAAAGGACTTCACTAGTAGAATTATGTACAGTATATTGAAAGGGAATGAGGAATTTTAACTAACGAAACAAAAACTAAAAACTGAAAATATTTTTTTTGTCTGATCATGTATGAATTAGTTTAACTAAATAACTAAACTTAAATTTTTTGAAATAAAAATTAACTTTAAAATTTAAAAAACCCCTGACACAAAAAAAAACTAATTTTTAAAAAGTGTGAAATAATACAAGTTTGTTCATTGTCTAATGATTTTTGATCCTCAAAGGCGTCTGGGATCGCTAAGTAAACTTAAAATACCTAATAATTAGCGGTCCCAGAACAATGAACAAACTTGTATTATTTCACACTTTTTAAAGGTTAGTTTTTTTAGGTAGTTTATGTCGGGGTTTTTTTTATTAGCAATAAAAGATTTTTGTAAAATACTTTTTGTCCTTCATTTTTTTCTTCATCGTAATCGTAACCTACGTAGGTCTGGTTAGGTTTCGTATGGTTTCTCACTGAAATCTTTTATGTCTTTACCCGTTGTGTAGGTATTTAGAGTTTTAACTGTCGTGCTATTACACATTAGAACTATACCTACAATATTTATACGTAAGCTTTTTGTCTCAGTGGTCTCAGCCATCACGAGAAATTACTCTTATCTATAGAAATAACCGAAACACTGCGACTCGTTAGCGCGCGCGAATGACTGAATACCAATGAATTCGGGTCGCGTGACGTCACATGCTGAGCCATCGCATAGAACGAAATTATTTTTGCAAGCGCGACTTTAATGTCCTATAACTTCTTTATTTGAAGAGATATTTTCCTGATTCTTTCACACGTGTGTTTTATTTGGCTCATTTTTTAATAAGTGAATTTAGTGAATTAAAAATACATAAAAAACAAAAAAAGTAATAGTAAACTTCTCCATTTCGTCTTACGAGTTTGAAGTTTGTTTACACAATCATGTATCTACGCTTCACTCAAACGTATAGTTTTGTTTAAGTTTATTACATTGAGAATAGCGTTCTTTAAATATTATGATGAATCACTACCAGAAAAGCAATGTACGATCGGGACATGGTAAAATGTGAGGAGTACTATAGCTAGTTAATTAACTAGTTAATTTATTGTTCCTGGTCTATTCTTGTAACGTAATTATGCTGACGCATTGTTTTTCCCCTTTGTATTCCTCATGTTTTATGATGATTTATGGCGAGTGCGTTTTATCCTAACTCAAATTCGGTTGTTTAGCTGTACTCCCATAGGTTTTGACCATTCACAAACATCTTACAGTCCCAGGACTGACATCTAAGGTCATATCTGGGTAGCGAATGAATCACGCGGACTAAGGAGTAGGTAATATTAATTTATGATTTTTATTTTGTTTTTGTACTAACTTCAAAGAGGAGGCGGATTTTCGCCGATTGTAAACAGATTTGATTGATACTTTTTTATTTCGAGACAGATCCCACTTTAACTTGAAAAATATATTCCTTCTCCATTTGGGAAGGGTGGGGATGAATAGGTGATAAAACAACCAAACCCGAAAATGATAGCATTTGCTTCCCTATCTTTTTTTAAACGATCATCTCTTGCATTACTAGTTTTCTAAAAACAGAAATCTATTTTATCGCTATCTTATTTGACCAGCTTGTTTAAAAACCTACACATACTAAATACAAATGAAGTACAGTTACTACTAAAAATTGGTAAATAAAGTAAATTATTCTACAAAAACAAACTTACTTAAAAAGTTAATGATAATATATATTTTTATTTCAAAGAAAGGACTTAAACTTACCTAAATATTTACAGTATGTAATTAGTTCTTTTGTGATTGGTGCCAGCCAAGGCAAGAAATTAAATACATGTAACCAATTTACTTAAGTTTTTAAAACCAATTTTCTATGCTTATTTAAGTACCAATATTTAGTATATTGTCCTTTATTGCTCTTTTGCTTAAAGTAAAAAGACATTATATTTTATATTTTTTAAATTATGTTTGTACATAATAGGCAAATCTATTAAAATATGAAATACCTATGATTATTATAAATGATCTATGTGATTTGTACTTCTTAGAACAGAAACGTCAAACAGCCTGATACAGCTTGAAATTACATGGATGTACTTATTATTCTGTTAAAATAAGCATTTCCTACACCTTGCATATAGTTGGACATGATTATGAACTTAGTAGCCATCCATATTTAAATTCTATCAAGATTGAATTAGCCGGTTTATTGACGCAGGTCTAAAACGAGCTGGTTTTACATTTATCTCATCTTCTACTCGGTTTGTAATAAAACAAAACGGAAAAATCATAATTGGATTCAAAATTGTGAGACTTTTAGCATAACCTTGGACGTAAATAAATTGCAAAATAATGTTGTTACCTTATTGGAGAGATAGTTGAGTTAGTCATATTTTAAATAACTCCAGTAAGTTCAAATAAATTCATCACTTTTTCATGATAACAAAACAGCCCAAGGTCGGGTCACAAATTTTTACATATACGTTCTCGGTATAAAAAAAAACATTGTGCGTTTCACAGAAATAATTTTGACTATATTTTATGGTGTAACAAGAATAGATAGACTTGTTTTTATGCACTGTATCGCTATATCGGACTCATACATAAAAATAAGTGATTTTAGGCCGCGCTCGGAGTGTGTATCCATAAGTTTACTAGTGCACTATTAATAAATTATTTGAAAAACCTTGATTTGATTCCATGAAATATAATTTTAAGTGATATCGGTGTTCTAAATGCTATGATAAACTTAAAATCATTTTAAAAGCTTTTTCTCAAAGGCCACCCACAATCTGATCAGAAACTTATAGAATAAAATAAACATTGTCATTATACCTATCACGTGAATTATCTCGATAGTTTGTTGTTGAAAAAAAAAATACATAATTGCTTGCAATTATATAAATTTATTCAAAGAACAAATCTATGCTCAAAAAAACCACAAACACTGTTATCGAACAATCAAATTGAAACTTATGTTGATTAATTAGACTTAAGTAATTATACTTAACTGCTATCGCCAAAATCTATGGTGTATAGAAAATATATAAAGCAAATAGTGCATATCAAAAATTTGTCTCTGATTATATAAATATGATAAAATATCATCCAAACTAATAATATCAAGGTAAACTATGTTTATTTACTGGTTCGTAGTTTCTTCGTCCCGTGACAGAACAACAAAACTACATGATTTTTTTGCGTTGAGACAGGTATACGGACCGTCAGTAACATAGAGGCTACTTACCGGTGCTCCCGGATGAAGATTTTCATCACTACATATAAAATAACGCCTCCTGCCGCGTTTTTCTGTATGAACGCGATAACCTCAAAAACTACGAAACGAATTTTCATACGTTTGGCACCACATCGTGGGCACTAATGGACGGAGCGATTCAAGAGGAAGATTTATGTGCATAATTTAATAATGTTTTATGTAAATTGGTTGAAATATGACGATTATTGTTGAAGATGTCAAAAAAAAACCAAGCCCACTGGAGTTTTCATCAAAAACGTTATATACACATATTTATACAGTATTAATCTGTATTAAATTTAATACGTCAGTTACCTTAAGTATTTCATGCACATTATAATTGCTTTTTAAACCATACAATTTAAATCAATATGTTTTAATACAATAATACAATTATGTTTAAATCGATCAAATATCTATGGATGCTTGAACTTTATGTTCACATAAAAAAATTTTTAGTTATAGCTATAGCTATATTTTAACTTAATAAAGGCCCGCAGCATCTAGTAAGGCATAACGCTTAAGCACAGAGCTGTCCTTTATAAATGGAGTGGGAATGGCTCTCTAGATAAATACAAGGCGAAAGTACTTAAGGCTCCTGCCATAGCTATCCTAAAATCAAAATTTCACATACACGTTTCTAGTGAGCCTCTACGTTTTTCCTAATCAGAAACGCTCGACGGTACGCGTATAGCGACAACTGACTATCGTGGACACACGCGCTATCTATTCCTTTATATTTTTTAAAAGAAAGTAAACAGTAATAATAATTTAGAAAGAAAGTTTAAAACGTTTTTTCTATAATGTTCCAGATAATCAAAAAAAATTGTGTGTATTTTTAATACTATGGTGAATATGATCTCTTTCTTGAAAAATGGACACAAACGGGCTGATTTTCTAAACAATTATTGTGTTACAAACTTTTTTTTTTTCAGTAATGCGTAAGGAATTTTAAACATATTTTAATTTTTAAAATCTCGGCAGCGTTACGGTATTTTTAGTGTCGTGTTCACTAGGTTTTATGTAATACTGTGTAAAATTTCTGAAAGTTTGAATTATCATACAATTTGAGCAATCGGTTGCGATATATCTGTGTTGATACCGTTCTACTTTTTTGAAAAATATAGTCAAAATTAAATAACGAAGACACAGAAAGTTTTATATTTTAAATCACTAAAACACGGTGCTTTCGACCGCATTGTTTCTTGTAAAGTACCTACTATTAATAAAACATACTTTTAACAGTAATCGAGCAGGATCTAAGTTTTTTTTAATAAGCTGGTCATAAGTTTATTTAAATATACGTACTTAATATTTGTGACCTTGAAAATCAGTTGCGTGATTTAAATCGGTATATTTTTTTTGATTTCTTTTTGTTGTTGAATGCAAGCCTATCCACTAATTTCTATATACTAATTTATTTTTTATTTATTTATTTATTTATTAAAGCACAACCACATCACCTATATTCATACAATAACCAAATAAATATTCTATAGTATTATTCTAATATACATGACACTTTTGGTGTACATAACATTTACAATAAGGTAGCATTAGGTAGTCACTTTGAACTCAAACAAAACTCAAAATACTTAAAATTCTTTAAAATGTCTGTACCTATGTCTAAAAAAATACAATTTATCTAGTGTAATATTTATCACTTACAATTTAATTAAATTTATAACCGCCATCGTGATAATTTAGTTTTTTTAGTCATTGATGATCATGTTTCTTGATCAGAATCAATTTACGTTTAGTTTTTTCAATCCATCGATTCTGGTTAATATATCAATGCCATATAGGTATAGCAGATATGTTGCGCAGAACATTTTAAAAATTCTCTTTTGATCAATGCTAACTCCGGAAATAGCTAGTCATTTAAATAACCAATTATTACACCACAAACAACATAGACCTTGAGTTGACCCCGTACGGGATGAGTGAACCATTGCTTGTTATTTTAAACTTACAGGGTTCAATCTGCGTATCAGAAATCGTAGATTTCATTTATTTAAATCGCTGATAAATCTTTGCTTTTTGACTTTGAAAAATTATGCAAAACATACTGTTTTGATTTAAAATATTAAATAAAATTTTTTTATAACTACTTTCCGCTATCAAATCGTTCTGAGATTTTCAACACTTTTACCGTAACATACCAAATTCATTGATTAAGATTTTAAATAGCATTTATTGTAATTATTAAAAAATCCTGATCGATTATACTTCGATGTGAAAATTTATGTTCTGATTACGCAAGCACTGTGTAAAAATTTATACCTTGAGATATGAGTTGGTATATCACGTTAGCCTAGACCCTATTCGAAATATTTGCACAAATTAATCATAATTTCAGACCTCACAATGAGTGTTATATATAAATTGTAATCAAATGCATTGTAAAAAAAAACTGGTAAACGTAATAGGTAGTAAAACATGTTTACAGAATTAAAAAATAAACTGATTAATTTCACTCACAGTGTTATAGAAATAGTAAAAAAAAATTAATAGTTCCTAAGTAGCGTTTATACATAATCTAGAAAAATTATCACAATTTTATTGTTATAGCCATTATAAACCACTACAAAATTATATTATTAATTAATTTGTAAGTTACTTTGACACAGGAAACAGGTTCTTCAATAAATAAACTGTGAAATATAAGTTTATTGTTTTAAGTTTTGCAAAAAAAAAAACAATAGAATATATCTGTTTTTAATTACTGAAAATTACATAAATTTTATTCAATAAACGATATTTCACTAGCACAGCGTATAACCATTGATATAGGTATCATCACACGGTGCATGTGTGGTATCGTGTCGTGTCGCACGGTGTCGTGATAGCCCAGAGCGCAACGAACCTGTCTCAAATTAATAAGGCCATAGGGCCATGGTTCGAATCCGGGCGTGTACCAATGAGTTTTTCTGACTTAAGTACATTAACTATCACTGACTCCGTGCCTCGGAGAGCACGTTAAGCAGTCGGTCCCGGACGCTGTCAATAGATGGCGGTCGTTATAATCCCCAACCCGCAGTGGAGTAGCGTGGTGGATTTAAGCTCCAAACCCCCCCCCCCCCACTTCCTCACCCTGGGGGAGGCCTAAGCCCCTGCAGTGGAGTAAAATGGGCTGATGATGATGATGATGATGATGACACGGTGCACGGACAACACGGATAATTACAACATGTTGCGCTAATGTGGAGTAATGTGAAGTTCTCTTAACGCCATAGGTCTTGTAGTCTCGTTCGCAGCCTTTCTTTATTTTTGTTTGAATAAAATTTGGCCCATATCTAGCTGTGGTGACAACTGATATATACGTAGTGATGTATATCTTTGGTTACAACTAGTTTAATATATAATGTGTATAAAAAACTGTAAAATATAATTAGACTGCCTGTAAGCCATATTTACCCAAAAATCTGTTCATTGTATTTCACTGGCACAGCAAACTAACCTATATCTTGTAAAAACTGTTATAAGAATTAAGTATTGAATCACGTGTACCAAAAAAAAACGAACAGGTTCTATAAACTAAAATCTCAGTGTACCGATCGTACGAGTAAGTTTTTAACATGGATTGTGTAAAAAAAACTGTAAATACTTACAAGAATATTATAAGTGTAGTTTTAAGTGTTAGTACATAACTACACTTGTATTATAAACAGCGATACAATAAAAAAAATATATAATTGATTTGTTTTTATTGCCACTAGACAACTTAGAAAATTTCCATCGCACTATGTGTTGGTTCTTTGCCTTTTGTGTTCTGTACTATTCGAATCCTGTGCAAAACGAGCCATGGTAGGTACAAAAACCTACTAAGACAAAAATGGAAGGGTTTTTTAGTTTCATGTTTTACAGTACGTGATTGAATTATTTCTAAGTTTCGACCATATTTTTATTGTGATATACTCTTGCTAAATAAAATATGTTTTATATAGTTATTGTGTCAAATAAAAAAAAAATATTTATCATTATTATTACAGGCACTTACTGATTGTAGCACCGGCAAGTATAAGACGGAGGAGAAGCGGCAAGAAACTTCTTTAACTTTTTTTTTCATCACTACCAAATCTACCCTAAGATAAGTGCTCTCCACCAGTCGAGCAATTCATGGCCCCTATAATAAAAGCGAGGAATATGAAGTGGAAATTAATATGCGTCGGCGGAAATTATGGTTCCTGTAATATAGTTATGATGACGCGTGGTTTTTCTTCCTCGGTTTCATCGTATTGGAGATGATCTTAGTCATCGAATGCTCTACTTATATTGAAACCATAATAAAATCTGTATTCACTATAGTACTTTTCTTAGTGTACGCTGTCTGTCGGCTCGTCCCTCTGTTCCACATTGAACGTTGAAATTTTCACAGAATATGTTTTGTTATGAAGGATAATAATAATAATACAAGGGACATCCCACACAGCGCCATCTAGTTCCAAGGATATCCTAAAACTTAGTGTAAGTAGAGTGCACACTCTAAAGTAAAAAAAAAACACTGATCAAGCGTGAGTCGGCTCGCGCAAATAATCCGAACTCAGTGTAAGAAAATACATTCTTTTTGGATAATTACGGACGTAAATATATTGTAAGATGGCATGAAGCCTTCGATGCACAGATCCGATTCGCACTTGATTTTTTAAAATATCAGTTAATTAAAACGATTACAATCTTCTTCTTTTTTGGTTAATGGCGTTCTAACATATGTTAATTCTGCCAATGTCTAGTGTATTAGAGTTAAACTATTTTTATTGAACAATAATAACAACAGGCAACGTAGTACAGTTAATGTGGAGTTTTTTCAAAATGCCACAAGGAACTACGACGTTCTACATGCGCCATTTTGAAAAAAACTCCGATTACAATCAATGATACCTTGATATTATTTATTATTATTATTTGAATATTCACCAACACAGTAATATGCTCTTATATAACGTCAATGGTTTTAAGAGGTGTAAAGATAGTTGTCAGTAGATATATAGATACATAGACAGACCGTAGTTAGAGACCCTAATTGCGGTGCTAAAGGTTGCGGGTTCGATTCTCGCCCGGGACAAATATTTATGTGCACGAACTTGTCTATTTACTATGTGTATGGGTGTATGTTAAATGTATTATATATATACATGTATTGTAATACTACGTATTATAGTACCGCTTAGCCTAGTGTGTAGCGACCCTGCCTACGAAGCTAAAGGTCCCGGGTTCGAATCCCAGGTCGGGGTCAGTATTTATATGATGAATATTGATCCTGGTACAGAGTCTTGGTTGTTATATGTATGTGGTGTCTTCGCTTGGTATCCAAAACACGAGCTATTGCTAAGTTTGGGGCCTAGACAACATTGTGATGTATACGTTATAAAAAAAGAGTGGAGGTGAAATGTCAACCTGTCGACTGTGTCTTCGCTGCAGCCTGAAGTTCACTTTTTCGTGTGTAGCAATTCACGTAGCAGACGTACAGATATCACGCAGAAACCCTTGCCGTGGCTGTGTTCGCTAAAAACGAAAATCTGAAGCTTGCGGGAAAAATACTGTCATCGGAGCGAAGCACACGTAGGTAGGTATGTGCACAACTAAATTTTCATTACATACCTGTAGTTTTATAATTTAGACGGCTTGGTGAAGTAGGTTCTTCTAGTTAGTAAGTAATAATAAACCCAGATTTACTTATAAAACTTATTAATTTAGACATCCGCATTTATAACATCCAAAGCATAATTCGACCACACTCGAGATGTCAACCATCGTCAAATTTTGATCTTCTTCATAGTTTTAAGAACAAACTACTTATATTATCAGAATAAACCTGAAAATACAAAGTAATGAATATAAATGCGTAATATTTCGTCATGTACATTCAGCACAAATTAAAATGCAACAATTCAGTTTATTTTCCGAACAAGTAACCAACTGCGTGTCGCGAAACAAACTCTCTAAATTACGGCAAACACCGTAAGATCAGGAATAGATGAATGGATTTCTATATAATTTAACCATACTTCGATTATATAATGGAATTTACAGTAAAATTATATAGCTTTCTGATTGTTATATCAAGATATTCATTTTCGTTTAGTGCCTACATAAATGACTATTTTATATATTTTTTTAAGATCTAAATTATCATTGTTAATCAGAATGTCTAATGAGTAGATATATATAGGTACAGTGAGTACGTCTTCATGAATGAATGTTAAACTCCGTGAATATAAAAGTTTTGTTTTTAACTTCCCGCTATCCAAGGGAAGTTATTGATTTGATTGATCTCCACGTTTTGAGGTCCTGGGAAGCCATTCTGACCATTTTCGGCTGGACGTCCGTATGTGTGTGTAACTTTTTTTTGTCGTACGATATCTTGAGAACGTGGATGGACCGATTAAGACCTGCGATACGGCATTTAAAAGGGTTCATCGAGACTCAGATCTGATTAGATTTTGAAGTCAATCGGTCGAGCTCTTTCAAAAATATTCAAAAAATAAAAATGAAATAAAATTTTTTACGTTTATTAATAACTTTGAGATTTTCCAACCAATCTACTTGAAACCTTATATACATTTTTTGTACATAAAAACTGCATCGAGTGCTGCCAAAAATATGAAAATCGAACGACGCGTTCAAAAGATATCGCAGTTCACAAATTTCCGAAAACTTGTGTTTAACATAACTTTGGGATTTTAAAATCAATCGATTTTTGGTTTTACACAAAAGTTTTGTGCTTACAATTACATGTAATGCCATAAATTGCATTAAAATTTTTAACATAACTTTGAAATTTTACGACTAATAGATTTTTGATAGTAAGTATACAAAAGTTTTGTGCTTAAAAAATTGTACACAATGACGTAAACTGCATCAAAATCAAACGAAGCGTTCAAAAGATATTGTAGTTCAAAAATCCCAAAATAACGTTTTCTTTGCTTGAGCTCGAAGAACTCTAAATGTGTAGAAATTCTATTTTTTGACTTGCAAAACATAACTAAAATTTTATGACCAATCGATTTTTGGCTTTACATGAAAATTTTGTGTAAAGTGCTTACGAAATTACATATAATGCCTTAAATTGCATTAAAATGAAGCGAACCGTTCAAAAAATGTCGCAGTCCACAAATTTACGAAATGTTTTTTTTTTAACATAACTTTGACATTTTACGATCAATAGATTTTTGACCTTGCACAAAAATTTTATGCTGACAAAATTCAATAGAATGCCGTAAACTGCATTAAAATCAAACGAAGCGTTCAAAAGATATTGCAGTTCAAATATTTCCATAAAAACATTTTCTTTGATATGTCCCAGGTATCTGAGCTTGAAGAACTTTAAATGTATAGTAATTCTGGTCTAGGACTTGCAGAGCTCGGAAAATGAATATTATGAGCTCAAAGAGCTCAACTGAATAGCTTTTTAATTTTCGAAAGCTTTGAACTCGAAAATAGTGGGAAGTTTCAGGGATGTCCTGCAAGATCAACCGATTTTATTTTAGAATGTAATGTTACAGTATCGAATGTAGACTAGGTACATCCAAACTTTCGCGAAAATCTAATCAAACTCTGAGTTCAAATTCCAGTAAAATTCTACAGAAAGATGCATTATAACAACATAAAAGCTCCTCAATTAGGCGGTTCTGTGAACCGGCAGAGTGCGAACCGCCTGCGAGCTGTCAGTACAAAAATAGTGCGAAAGGGTATAAGATTGGGGATAGAGCCCATATGGAGTGTCGCCGGCCGCGAACACACGTCAATCAGAATGCTTCTATGAAATGACTCACCGCTCAAAATTAAAATCAACAATATTAGTCGAAATATACGTCGTTACTAATATTGAGCTAAATGGCATCTCAAGTATAAGCGTTTTTTACTAAAAAATGCGCGTTTTAGGTTTTACTTACGGTGAACTGTAGAGCGTATCGCAGCCGTACCTTGTTAGCAAATAATTGCAATTCCTCATTATAGACATAAATTTTACAATATAGTATAGATATAAATCTAAACATATATTCAAGCACTTTTAACATATAATATGTACTTATGTTATTCTATGAGTTTAAATCTGACTTAAGTAAATTTTTATCTTAACATGATGCGTTGTTCAATTTATTAGTGTATAATAAACTTTAGTAAGATATACGTTATTTCTTAGCTCGGTGGTTCTGCATGTATTAAGTAGGTATATATATGATATTTACTGATTAAACTGATCTCTGCTTGCTGATTCTGTTTACTGATTCCGTTTACTGAATCTGACTGATGAAATAAAATAAAAGTAATGGCGAAAATCGCTTATTACTGGTTATTGAATTATCGAGACATACATTTTTGTTTTTTTATAAAAAAACGAGCAAAGACACTTAATTTAATAATACTTATTTATAGTTTCGCTCCTGTGACTTCGTGAACTAATTTACTATTAGGTTCCTGCGACAAACTGAATGGAACGATTTGTGTTTAAATATATTGTTTTCTAATGTGCTAAAATTACATAGTGTTTTTATATAGAGAAAAATATAAAAAAAATATTATTTCATTCTGCTTTTAATTGATTTATTCTTAATTACATGTAAACCTTGGGTATATATTTTGAATAACAGTCCGATGTCCACTTACACCCTGTAGAAAGAATTGTTTCATACAACACCCTCACTGGAATATGCAAACCTGAGCTCATATTTACTAACATTCTCATTTTAATAAACATTTATCAGTTTCAGAAGGCGTGCATCATCACACAAAGAGCCTGAGTTTTGAGAGTAATTTCTATATAGGTAATGACACTGAAAAATTTTATAAGATTTTTAATGGCCGAACAGCTTAGTTTTGTGATTACCATTTTAGTTTCTCAAAATTTAAATATTTGAACTATGGGTCTTTTTGAAAAATTTAGCGCCATGTTTATTTATTTTTGAAGAAATAGATTTTTTTAATCGACACAAAAAAATCGATTATAAGATATAAGATTAAGAAGTCAACATTACTTCGTCAGCGAAATAATCAATTATAGTTTGAAAACACTAAAACACCAAACGCTGCAGTCAAATTTATTTACTGTATAAAAAACACCCCATTTTTTCTATATTTTAGATATACCTATCAACATTTTTGGCCAATGTCCAAAAGGTCATGCCCCTTTTGTTAATTTAAGAACACAAGTTAAGAATGTTACATTCAAAATATATTTGTAAACTAAACTATTAAGACAATGGGGTTCAAATTGGAAACACAGGTACGTTCTTCGGATGTAAAAAAAATATTATTAATAAGTGCAAGTCCGAATGACGTGCAGAGCCCTATAAGAAAATAAACCGGGTGCAATAATCTAGGAAACTGCGATGGGTCTATTCTAATGTGTATATATGTATATAACGGACCGTAAACATTCGAGTAGAAAATTACTATGTAAATCATATGGTGTCTGCCTAGATTATCGGCGTCAGCCTACCTTTTTATAGGTCACCGCTACTCACTGGCATGTCTTGATTGTATTCCAAGGAAAAGTGACACAAACAATTTATTGACACATGCATTTACATCTGCGTAAAAGAAAGAAACAATTTCTTTTTGTGTCAGCTTTTCTTGGAATACCTATAACTCATCTAACCTCAAAATGGCGAAAAAGAAATGACAAAATTAAGAGACTTTTCTGGGATGCAGTACAGCGACCGAACCATAGAATATACAAGGCGTAGTTTAATCGTTCTACTTGGGTTGGGTTGGGACAAATTAGTAGCTTGGTAGGTTGAGGAACTGCTTCAACAATATCGTATTCTGATCTGTCGATCTTCTTCAATTTTTTCAAACATGACATTGATATGATTCAATAATTCGTATAAAAGAACAAAATTTAGTGTTATTAAATTATTGATACAAACATAAGATGATTAAAATTTTAACGCTGAAAGAGGATATAAATTCAATCGAGGGTTCGATTCAAAGTTTGATGAATTATTATTGAAGCAAGATGTTTTGAACTAAATAACAGTTTCAGATTCGTCATTAAATATAGAAATTAATTTTTATGTGCATGTAATGTAACACAAAAAAAAAATCATAATAAACGTGTAAAGTTGCCACAAGAAGCGACTCCATAATTTAAAGTTTTTTTTAGCATTTTTCTTTTGGCTTTCTTTTTAATTTTGAGTTAGAAAACTTTTTGAATGGTAATATTCAGGATAACATGTAAAAATAATTGTTATGAAAGAGTAGTTTCTTTTGTATAAAATTAAATATTTTCTATTGTTCTTCAAAAAACAGCCTGTATATTTCGAAAACATAATGTGAACGAGGGTTAAAAAGATGCAGAACCCTTCTCTTAGTCAGGGACGGGAAGTCCTTTTTGTTTACCTTTTCTCCACCCTATATGTAGTGAATCAACATAAATTTATTTAGTTTTTATGATTTCATTGACTGCAACAATCTGTAAATCCTTCATTGTCTGAGCTCCTAATTCGTGTGGGATAAAAGAGCAAAATTAAAAATATGTTTTGATAAACCATCTCTCACGTCAGCCTCATGGATAGGCAGAGATAAAGGAGGGAAGTAATATGCAACCTAGTCGCGATTTATTAGCTGACATGCTAGCTGTTATTCGAACAACAGACAGATTCGGATCTTGTGTATTCAGAATTTCGAAGCTGCAATTACAATTTGGCGGCAACGGAATTTGTAAGAGTTAATTAAAACCATATTTCACAAAGGCTAAACATTAAATATTCTAATTATCTTTTTTACCTGTTTGTCCAAGAGCAGCTATTAAGGCAACAAAAAGAAGTGATCGGCGCTTGGGCTTTGGGGCTTTGGTTGTTGAATAAAGACTTCCGAGCATATCCGAACAAATCTTATTGCAGCAACCCCAAGTGAGCACGAACGAGCGTTGCTGTCGGTGACGATAGTGAAAGGGTGAAGACCATCCTTGTACGAGCAGTCGAGTAGGTCGCAGCAATTGCTCTGTCTTGTTACGTGTTGGTCACGTATCTATAATCTTTAGTATTAATTAAATTAGTCGAAGACAAGAAATAATATGCGAATATTGATTTCTATAAAATCACACGTACCCAAAACATCAGGACAATATTACTAGTTCAATTTTCAATTTGGTAATCCGTCAAGTCTACCACTTCAATAGATTTCTTAATTCGATTATACCTATAGCTGAACGACAGTTTTTTAGCACATCGTAAGTGTTGATATTTTCGCATTAGTATAATGGAAAGCTTAGTAGGTACCAGACTACTTGTTTTTAGTACCCTAAGTATATTGACCGAAGAAATCTTTATAGCTTTCCTTCTTGCCTATAAGTATTTGAGAACTAAGTAAATCTTAATATTCTTGCAATACATCTTTTTTTTCGAGTATGAAAAGTATCTTTAATATTGAGGTCAGAGCCGTGTATCTATCATTTAATGATATGTATTTTTCAAATGAATAAATAGTTCCTCATTCTCTAAATTTCATTAGGTATACATGGATAGCACAGCATCAAGAGCAGCAGAAAGAGGCGAAGTTCTAATGGGTAAAAAGCTCCGCACTTCTCATACAAGTACATATACAGTATGTCCCTCGGTTATAGAATAAAAATTGCATGTTACAAATTTGAACTAATTTCATAGACCAAAATTAAATAAAAAACTACTCTAATTATTCATCATCACCAGCCCATTTTACCCCACTGCAGGGGCTTAGGCCTCCCCCAAGGTGAGGAAGGGGTTTTGGAGCTTAAATCCACCACGCTACTCCACTGCGGGTTGGGGATTGTAACGACCGCCATCTATTGACAGCGTCCGGGACCGTCTGCTTAACGTGCTCTCCCGAGGCACGGAGTCAGTGATAGTTAATGTACTTAAGTCAGTAAAACTTATTGGTACACGCCCGGATTCGAACCATGGCCCTATGGCCTTATAAATTTGAGACAGGTTCGTTGCGCTCTGGGCTATCACGACACTACTCGACGACGACACGATCACGATTCTAATTATTATGATTTTAAAATTGAATTTTTCCTTTTTTTAAATTTATTTGACTAGTACACCAACACATAATTTAACACGTAACTCCTGAAATAGAAAAGGTATTATAAAGTTATTCATAATCTCTAAAGATATTATATTTGCGGATAGAATAAAAAAAGATAAATTGTTCGATTTATTAATCTATTATTTGATTTTTAAATATTCACTTTTATTATTATATCCACCAGTATATCTTTGAGGTTAAGTTATTTAAAGCGTTCAAATGGATGTTAGTAACTTTGTAATACTTATGCGACAAATTGTGCGTCATAGTAGCCAGCGCACCGAACTTCGAATGTAGCAGACTAGAAGGCGTACGCTTACTATCAATGATTCAACGACGACAAATTTTGTCAATTTCATTTACCTTAATTTTTTTATCGGTGTCAGCTTTTAATTCAATAGTATGACCTAGACCTAGACGCAACACAACATTTAGTAACATCTGAGCCATACCCGTCTCCCGGCCGACTCCCTTCTTCATCTTATAAGGTTCATACGTGATAACATTGGTTCCTGGCTAGCATATACTCCTCTGTTGAACTGATTCAAACCTCTCCGCTGTTACAACAATGGAAAAAACCACTAAAATTGCAACAAACATATCCACTGCTAACCAACCCGCACTGGAGCAGCGTGGTGGATTAAGATCCAATCCCTCCTCAACCTGGGGGGGGGGCCCAAGCCCCTGCAGTGGGGCATTAATGAACTAGTGGATGTAACAAACATGCTTACGTGTAAATCTGCGGGTCATTGGTACTTTAAAAAGGTATGATATTTTCTACCTCCATAACTTGACGGGCCAAGGCCTAATGACAACAGATTATGAGATAATATGTTTTTTTTTAAATCAAGAATTTTTTTTCTAATTTAATTTTGACGGGCTTTAGTCACTTGGTGACTATGTCAGCCCTAATAATTTCACTATATAAGTTAGCATATAAATATATAAGGTTATTAACCGCTTATACTAAAGTCCAAATCGGCGACCTCTATGTTGCAACAGTTTCTGTTCATTTTTTGTTACCTTCAAATTATTTGAAAAACAATATTTCTGCTGGCTTAGTAGGTACACGTAAAATACTTCGGACTCTCGAATGACACCAAATGTTTTCTGATTGGCCAAAACACGAAATTGTCGAAACACGTCAAGCCAATCAGGTAGCGAAACGACGCATGTTAAATCATATAAAATAGCTCGTAAAATACTCTAATCCTCACCAGTAGAAACACCACCGCACCGCACTTTGGTACGCAAGTCCTTGTCCAGACTTGTGTTCTATAATATTGTAAATAGTTTCTGTATAAAGTTTATTAAATTTATTTTATTAGTAAATTCATTTTTTTTTACTACAACATCTACTGGTGGACGAGCCGGCTGAGGACACGACAACCTTCCCTTCTTTCTACAAGTAATGGAGTCAGACAGATGTCAATTTTCATAGGAAGTATAACGCCATGCGTTCAACTCCTATAAATATAATAATCTTTATGACCCGTTCTTGTGCAAAAGTATAAAACGTTAGCAGCTTTCCAGCACGGGTAATAAGGAATCTTTATTCGAAGTCAATGTTTCGGGTACCAGTCACTTGGTAGGACTATGCATATTTTAAATAAATTGTCCAAAAGTGTTCTGCTAACAATGGTAAATAAAGAATTGTAATGGTGACGGAATTTTTTAATCAAAATGTTTTTTCATGTTTTGAAATTGGCTGCTTCTGATGTAAAAAAATCGTGAACGGCCTGTGGTCCCACCGATTTGACCTGCTGGTAGGGCCACGATACACAACCATGGTATACACGGGTATGGGCCACGGGTCCATACCCGTGACCCTACTGGACTACGGGCTATTAATAGTAAAGCTATTTTTCTATATTTTTATTAAGTAAATAACTAAAATTAACATTACAAGTAATTTCTAAATAAAAAAAATTATTAAACTACCTATAAATTAAAAATACTATCTAAATAATGTTATATAAGAAAATTTTAAAGAGACGACAGGTTCAGGATGCTAAGGATACGTCGTTAGTGCCCAGAGGTCATAAAAGTACGAATTGACTAGAAGCCCCTTTCTGCGTTTACCGTCAATAGCTAGCTAGCTCATACTCTACATAGCTGTTGGAAGATCGCGAGTTTCAGTACGCAAGGTCTCTGCGCGCCGGTCTTCACCCCTGCGAAATTGCGGTTGACATTTTCGAGACAATGAAGTGTCATTTACGACACCTCCCAGCATATCATTACATCAGCTCGATGGCACCATAATTATCTATCGTCTTCCAAATCACACACTAATATATACCTGAAAAAGTTCCACATGATTTGATTAACTATTGAGGAGTTTCCTCGCGAAGAAACGATCCTTGCAGCATGGTAGGGAAAAATAATCAATTTTTAAATGGACAACCAACACACTTAGGATATACGAACATTGTAAGTTCAATAAAAGCTAGCGAAAAATACATGTCTAAGAATATAAATCCACAGTATAAATTCAGTAATTGAACGTTCTGAGTTTATTTTGACAAAATGTCGCTAACTTCGAAGTTGAGTGGCGGTATTAAATTGTCCTTGCCTCTTTCAGTCACCTCTTCGCTCGCTCGAAGCGAAACGGCAACGTTTTAATTGCGTTTTATTTTTTTCGCGAAGTCCGTCCGCCCAATAAAGCATTTCTCACTCGTCGCAAGCCTTTGATGTGAAAAAGACGTCACAGTCCCCGAGTTCTAAAGCACCGACGACATCAATGTGTCCGCGTCCCCAAGTGTTAGAGATAAAAATGACTGATTTCGATAATCTGCAACGGATATTGAGTCAGGTGTGCTAGACGGAAATGCTAATAGTTCTATGGAAACGTTTGATGACGATATCTTATTATAAATAATGTTGACGAGCTTTGGCGATCTGGCTCAATTTCTATATTAGCGACGGTATTGCGATGAAATAATTCTTCTCTCTGAAATTAGAATATGTTCGGATAAGTCTGGCGCGCGATTGTTGGTTTGCAAACGAATGATCTTTTCCTTACTAAACAATAGCTTCATGCAAAACAGATATATAGTTTGCAAATATATCGGAAGGAAAATGCGGCGACATTCGTTTCCATGCCAAGGCTATTCTATATTTTTTTTTGATAAATTTAATAATAATAAATAAATAAATCTTTATTGACATAACCCTGGTACAATCAATTATTAAGTCCCTGAAGCCTGAGGTAGGTATATATCTGTGTTTCAGGAGTCAGTGTCTTATCCCAATAGTACTATCTTAAGATCATTCTAATACTTATAATCTAATTCTATGCATGCATGTGTGTTTGGGTGTGTGCATGGGTGTATATTTAAGGGTTTGCGTGTTGTGTGTGTGTGTGTGTGTTTGTGTCTGTCTCCTGTCTCAAATTTATAAGGCCATGGTTCGAATCCGGGCGTGTACCAATGAGTTTTTCTGACTTAAGTACACAATATCACTGACACCGTGCTTCGGAGGGCACGTTAAGCAGTCGGTCCCGGACGCTGTCAATAGATGGCGGTCGTTACAGTTCCCAACCCGCAGTGGAGCAGCGTGGTGGACTTAAGCTCCGAACCCCCCTCCTCACCCTGGGGGAGGCCTAAGCCCCTGCAGTGGGGTAAAAATGGGCTGATGATGATGATGATGATGAAGGAATAATTTTGCTAATACTATAGCAAACACGATTGTGCTAACGCATAATACACCGTGCGCAAGAGTTCGAAGCTACCAACATCTCTAAATTTTTATAAAGTTGGAGGAGTTGGATGTAATTAAGTTTACAACAGGTACTGCGCTATAATAAGGAATAATTTTTAGAATTTTTTTGAGATGTTAGCAGCTTCGAACTCTTGCGCACGGTGTATTATGCGTTAGCACAATCGTGTTTGCTATAGTATTTGCAAAATTATACCTTATTATAGCGCAGTACCTGCTTACAGCACGTACTTCATCAAAATTTCAAGTTATTAGGAGTGCCTACCTCATCTGTTAAATAAATCGAAATCAGTTATTTTCGTCTTTTGAATGGTATAGGAAAAATGCTTAAGTTTTGCATGGCTGTAAATGATGAATGCGACATTGTACGATTTTTGTGGACGGGTAGTTATGACAGATAAACTGTTTATGTAATCTATGCTATTATATAAATCTGTTCGGTCTGTCTGTACATACTATTTTTTTCCCAAATTTCGTGATAAGTATTCAGTTTACGAGTATGACTTATTGGCTTCAATCCTAACATTTTTAAAATGGTCTGCTCCTATGTCCTTTTATAACTCAAAAAACGGGTGACCGATCTTGATGAAAATTAGTATATATAGTAAGAACATGTGCAGATGATAGGCTATATATGATTTTAAGGGGGGTAGTAGGGGTGAACTTTGTACCTACGTTAATCTTTGTCCGTTGCTGGTTAAACATGAAAATTTGATTTACAGCTACTGAGCATGAATAAATAATATATACGGGGTTCTTGGGTTTTCACGTTTTAAGGAAGGAAACGTGGGGGTAAAAGTTTCTATGGGTGTATCGGTGTTTTTAAAAGTAGGAACTTGAAAATTTAAACTGTAGCTATTCATCACAAATAAATAATGACTTCGATTCATATGGTACAAATCTATCTAGCTTAATTTTCATTTGGTGCAAATGGAAAGATTGTAGGTATGGTAAAGTTAAATCATTTTGCTGATTCTGCCGTAGGTAGATTGATAAGCGACAGACGCGACTGTTAAAACAATTGAAAAGCAGTTACAAAATTGTTTTATTAATTTTTATTTTGGAAAGCAAGTATTTGTTTAAAAAAAAATTGTATTAAATTAAATACTTTCACCAAGAAGATTCAATTTAATACTTAAACCAAAATCATCTCAGTTTTCAATTTTAATTATACAATACTATAACAACTGTTTAGTAACTGTACCTACTAGTGAACAGTGTCTCACAAACATCGTGTAATTTAACTGAAATAATGAAAAAAGGATCGAAAACACCTAAGAGAATCCTTTTCGAACATTGGCGAATAAGCGATTAGGCAATTAATATCACTATATGTATACAAGGAGCTAGAGATATCTACCGAGACAACTCACATCTAATGAGTGACATGTACCTACTACAACAGGGTGACACATACACCACGCAGCAAGTGCTAAAGTGAGTTTGTATGTACTCTATGATCAGTATTCAATGGCTTATGTTTAACTTATCACTAGATGTAGTAAAATATTACCTCAAAAATAGTAAATGACCACCAAAATTAAAATCGCGATTTAATTTGCACTTATAAGCAAAGTTTTTACATCTTCCTATCCTATTAAAGCAAATGACTCCAAACAAATCATTGTTAACCCAAAAATAGGAAATGATCACTAAAATTATAACCGCATTTAAATATTAAATTGTAACCAAAGTTTTACATCTTGCTATCCTATTAAAGCAAATGACTCCAAACAAATTATTGTTAACCCTAAAACAGTAAATGATCACCAAAATTATAACCGAATTTTTATGCGGTTATAATTTTGTGAAATTTGTAATTAATGTGAAATTATATCCAAAGTTTTTACATCTTGCTATCCTGTTAAAGCAAATGACTCCAAACAAATCATTGTTAACCCAAAAGTAGTTAATTACCACCAAAATTATTTATATTAACCACATTTTAATTTAAAATGAGAAATATTCTCATGTCATTCAAAAGCTTATTCATCAATTTCGAATTAGTTTTGTTTTCAAAATTGATTAACAGGCTTATAAATAGACCACTAACCTTAACAAAACTAATTCGAAATTGATGAATAGATTTCTGAATGGCTAGTCGCTCCGCTGCGCTTCGTTCCTCACATTGACATTAAACCAACCTAACCTAACCTAATGATTTCAAAAAATCGACCATTAACCTAAATTTACCTAATTGGAAATTGATTAACAGACTCTTAAATTTAACGCCGAGTAGCGGAACAGTTTTAGGTAACTTTCTGTGAATAAATGCTCGTAAACCCTCCCACAACTCAGAACTACTGGTGTTCTGAATACTGGAAGGGTTTCCATATACGCCGCGGCGCGTGCGGTGCGGTGTCGCGGGAAGGGCGGTGTCCCGGGAGGGGCTTTTAAGCTGGAGACATAACTTAATTTGGCATCATTATACCTTATTTGGTAATATGCCAACATTTTATGGCAATCATAGTGGTTTATCTTAGCAGAAATAGCGCATTAATTTGCTCGTTAAGATTTGGTGATAATTTACTACATTTGATCTTTGAATACAATTTGAAGTGCAGTCGTGACTAAAATAGCTAAAACTATTGTAATTTTAGACTCCAATTTTTTGGTGTTTATTATATTTGTTTGATAAAAGAGTTTAGGGTATTAAAGTATTTTTTGGTGGTCATTATATTTGTTCCGGTATTCAATTATCAGGATTGCAAGGTAATAAACAATTTCAAGCGTAGGTTATATAATCTAAAGCTGAATTATATATGTGATGAATTTCTAGGTACATGTTTAAAACTGCAGTTTTCCTACCGTATGTAACTAAAATAAGTTTATTTCCTTCAAATAGCGGAGAAAAAGGGAGTGATGAAGGGGAGTCCGTATATACGTTTGTCTCTAAATTCATCTAGCTTTTATTGTAGCGTCAAAGATTATCGTTATATCGAGATTCTTATAGATGACGACAAAGGTAGAAACATTATTGTAAATAGAAACGTACTTTATTTTACTTATTTGCAATGACTATATTACTTAACCATAAAAGTTAATTAAATTATTTTTTATATTAAATTACATTCTTTATTGTAAAAGTGGTAATTTTTATTGCTGTTTCCGTATTTAAAACTCTAGACCAAATAAGTTTTTAATTTAAAAACATAAATTATAATAATAACGTACCTATAACTCAAGCTAAATATTCTGTACCGCTTCAGGCATATTGCAGTATGTAAAATAGAGTTTTGCTCAAGAATAGAGAGTATTATGACGTGCATATAAATAATATTATTTCTATAACTTCTGACCGAAGCCAAGAACATATGCAATTGTTTTAAAATTACCAGAAAAAGTAGATCAGGTCTAGAATACATCTGGTTACGGTTATTAATTGATTCTCCTTTATAATCAGAAAGCAACCACTGTTTGGCTCTTAATAACTAACTTAGAAAAAAATATTTTGTTATAATTTTTTTTACCCAAACATCAGCTTTTAATAAATTCCTTTATCATAAAATTCAGCCTCCTGTTGTGTATGTAGCCAATATTTCACTATTTTTAAACTTCATTGTCACTTTTTCACGTGAGCCAAGGAGACGAAAATTATTTGACCCTATTGCGAGGCTATCAAGGTGATTGTCAGAAGCCCTTCATTTGAATTTTTTTATTTTTTATTTTTATGTATTAGAGACAAACAGTCTTTTACATATAAACATTTAATTTCTTATAGACCTAGAGCCTCATATCTTATTACATAAAATAGATTATATAAAAAATAGAAATAAAAGTGCATCCAACAAAAAATTAACGTTAACATCCCGCATATAAACTAAATATAATAAAATAGTGTAATACAAATTAAACTGTTAGGTACTGCTGACTGCTATTCCCATTCGACAAAACTGTCAAGACCAGTTTCTTTAGATTAATTAAAGTGCAGTTGAAAATATCGATATCACATAATTTATTGTTATACAACCGGCAAGCACGCCTCAATTTTTTCAATAGCTCTAGAATTTGTTCTCCTCACTTGATCGTGAATGTTTGTTTTACAACTTTTAACGTTTGTAATTCATAACGTTTGTATCGTATTCAGTATACTTACAATAGACAACATTTTTAATTTTTAACGCCTAACATTTATTAGTTTAATTGAAAGAAACAAGAAAAAAAAGTGACCCGCTTACTCTTTTTCGATATAATAATATTTTCAAATCTTTTACGAAATTTTAAAGTAGCGTAAATTAAAAGATCATTTCTCCAAAATGGTGTTGTTTTATTTATTTATTTATTTATTTATTTATTGAAATCAACAGCTCTGTTGTATCTATTATTGCTTAGTTTTTGCCTTTCCTCTATGCAAAAAGTAATAATTTGACCTTTTATTAGTTGGCATTTGGTCGACGTTAGGAAACTTTGATCACACTTTATATAACTTATATACTAAGAGGTGAAAACGGATTGACTAAACAATCGTTAGGATGGCTGATTTAGTATCAATAACATGTTATCCCGAGGGCTATGTGAACAGAATGGAGTCTGTCTGCCGGCATGACTTTGGTGCGTTTGTATGGTTGATTCAAGATACTATACACACTAGCTATACGCACAGTAAAAAATGGGCATGATTCGTTGGTGCGTTTAGTGTAAAAAGACGTATCTGCCAGATGCACCAAAGGCATGCCGGCAGACCGACTCCATTCTGTTGACATATATGATCTATACGGTATTGATACCAAATCAGCCATCCTAAAGCTAGTTTAGTCAATCCGTTGTTTGGATAGGATACAAATGACCTTATCACCCTTACATACGAATATTACGTTCTATTTATAAACTATTGAAAATTTGATAATGACTCATATATGAGTTTTTTAACAGAAAGGTCACTGCAAGTAAGTCTACGGCCTCAGTGAAAGAGCGTTCTGCGGGGCGTGCGGCGTGGCGTTCATGCGGTGTTCGAGCGCTCACCAAGTGGTCTTAGTAAACGCCCAGCGTTCGCGTTTACATGGCGTCGATAGCGTCGTACGATACTATTGACATGTATTTAAATGAGAATTTATGGATGAAATTTCAATTACGGGAAGGTTGAAGTGACGTTGTTAAACAAAGAAAAGTGTTGAGAGAATTCGCGACGCTTTATAAAACATTAAGATTGAACGAAAACAAATTCCACGAATATACAAGAATGTCAGTGTCAACCTTTTTCAATTTTTGTATAATTTATGCGATGACAACCACATGTCAGGTTTTTTTTTTTTAATTTCTGAAACTATGACTTCGAACGACATTATGAAACGCTGCACACGCCGCTGCAAAACTCAAACTGGTTTGAACGCGCACGCCGACGCTCCGCAGAACGCAAACATGCACGCTGTCCTCACCGCTCCGCCGACCGCCCACTTAGACCACGTTCATTTACAAACATGCGTTTGTCATGAACGCCGCACGCCCCGCACCGCCGGACGCTCGATTTGAGCGGGCACTGAGTCCGTACACTAAAGGTACACGTCTTTTTTTGTTGTACCCTTTTTGGAACAAAAATATTAAAATAGCTGCATTGGAAGCTATCCACAGGAACACTGATAACCATGGCCACTTTGTTAAGTACGGGCTAATTGCAGTCTCTTACGGCCATGGCGTGTGCCGACACTGTAAACTGTCCACACGTCTTTGGTTTGCCGCTAAAATTGTCC
Organism: Luffia ferchaultella; assembly: GCA_949709985.1. Lineage (NCBI taxonomy): Eukaryota > Metazoa > Arthropoda > Insecta > Lepidoptera > Psychidae > Luffia > Luffia ferchaultella. Next base: position 11,007,998 of record OX453243.1, on the reverse strand, counting down.
TAGGATTAGGCACTCGCGCGTTAATAAATCCGGAATTTCGGAATACAAGAAATATATTATTGTTTTATTAATGAAATAACTATTAACGACACTGATTACGTAAAAAAAATATACGCACAAACTAAAAAGTGACCCTGTTTATATCCAATTGGCTTAAAATTGCTACAAACGGTTTTTTAATTTTCTTTAGTTAGAAAATTTGAAGTGTTGTCAACTGGCGATAGATGTCTGTTTCTAAACTTTTTGTGCCTTAAAAATATCGCGTACCCACCCACGCACTTCGCATCGCGCCGGATATTTTATTGTAGCGCTTGTATTTTGAGGTGTATAACAAGTGTGGATATATGCAAAAAAACGAGCTTTATACTGTTACAACTGGATACTTATGGAATCCATGCTAGAACGGCGGTTACTTTCTCAATAGACCAATAAGCACTACTTCTAGAATTATTCTGAAATCCTCTGTAATACAATCTTCTAATAAACCAACATAAAGGAAAGTCTGCATCTTTTTATCAAGCTTTCACCCAACTACAGTTGAAGTACACCTTCCAAGATAAGAGATACTGAGTTTAAACCATAAGCCCACCACACTTGTTTGGTATGGAATGTGCACTAAGAAAAGTGTTTTTTATATATTAAGATGGTTCACTAAGAGTAGAGTAATGGACGACCTAAACACTTTTCTGTGAACATTTAAGCTCCACCGCCACAGAAGCGATGGGGCTTTAGCGTTTATAACTGAAAGCTTCTTTGTCAATGGTGTATTTGAACATACCAACCCACGAAAGGTGGATCAAAGGCAGGGGTGTTTAGCCTCTCGACCACTAAACTCTTTATATGGTGAATGACATTATAATATACTTTTAATAGAGTTGAGTGCCTTTGTCTTATCTGAAACTTTATAACACAGTGATTTTAATTCCGTCAGGTACGGGCGGTCGTGGGAGCGCGCAGCTGCCTCCCGCTCCGCTGCTCTTGACAATTTGAGTTGCCTTCCGCACTCTACCCACCTACCTATATACACGCACCTCGGTTTTGTTAGCGATTTCACAGAAAATCGTTACTGTTATATACTTTACACCGTACGTTAACAGGAAAGTTTATATATTTAAAAAAGTTTACGGATATATAATACATTTTATGCGGAAAAATGTTTCATTTTATGTTTGCTGTTATTACTACAGGCTAAACTGATATTTCTGTACCGTATTCGTATTTTTAATGATAATATTTTCTTTGTAAATAATATTTTGAGCTATTGAGAACTTCATACTTGAAATATATAAATCGAATCCGTGCCATCAAAGAAGTCCCGTAGACGCGGCGCTGTCTGCGATTTGCATACACTCCTTCACCTTGAAAATTATTTCTCTTCTCGCGTTTCGTATTACTTTAGGCATCTTATACTACTTTTTAAACGTTGATCGACAATCAAAATCGATATTGAGCAAATTTCTTGTACTCACAAACATAGATAACCAACCACTTGATATTTAGTTCATTTTTTTGCTGCGGGACTTTTTTGGCGCGGAATTTACAACAAAAATAATATTTTATAATTCGTCAGTCATTTAAAAGCCAATTCAATCCGACCTAACTATTCGACTTTGATTAGGTCAGTGAAATCGATGTCGAGCAATTTTTTTAAATCACTATATGTGTCAATTGCTTTTTCGCAAATATTGACGAAACTCTCAGGTCACACTTTTATCCACCGACTTAAATGTACTAAACAATCCAAATTACATTGTAGATTTAATATATTTATTTATATGTATTCATTCGAAATCTATATATGTAGACACACGTTCCATCCACGATACTTTCCTATTTTTTTTTCATAGTAATATACATATACCTTTTTCTTTGCTTTAACGATCCTCTTAGGGTTGCAATCGTAAAAGTGGCTGCGGGAGAGGAAATGAGCTTTTATGTGGCGTTGTACTGGGGCTGCCTGCTTCGGGGTGTTTTCACAACAAACAGCGTTGCCCATTAGCGGGGGGCGTGACGCGAGAATCGATCGGCATGTTAGGCCCAGGGCCTTGTAAGCATCTCTCTGCGTCTCACTTATTGTTCTATTATTTAAAAATGCTTGTATAATGGTCACTATGAATATAGTGAATTTGCATATAATATTTAATTATTTTACATGATGAGTTGAAATAAATCCCTATTTTTATATTTTTTAATTCATAACTTGGATAACTGATATGTAAATAACATTTTCCACATATTATTTCATCACCTACATGTCTCCCCTCTTCCGTCTTTCGCTTACAGTAAAACTCAATTAGTCATCAAAATTTTAAAACGGAATTTTCCTGTTCTTGTACTTAATTTTTATTTTAAGTGTTATATGCCTCAAAGAATTGTTTTCCAGTCTAAAAAACTAACTCATTTAAACTCATTTACCTATACGTCTGTCCTTATTCTATCTTCTCACTTGTAAACGGTGAGTTTTGTCGACTTTGAAATATAGCGAATGCATACCTAGTTGTTTCGATGCGTATCCAGATCCGATGTTATTTTTTAACTTAACTATGAATTACTGCATCTAAAACAGTCAGTAGTAAACGCAGCTTTGTAAATTAAAGGAAATCTGCAGTGATGAAAGAATCCGTGAATAAGTCCTGAAAACTGCTTTGATTAATACTTTAAATAAGTAGGTATCTGTCACTGTTCATGTATATTTGAAACTGTTGTCCTTACACATATGGTCCCAGGTAATAGACAGTAGGTATTTAACAGGTAATAAGTAGATAGGTAAATATACGTAGGTAGGTACAGAGTGGGAAGGGCGGGCGAGCGCTCAGCCGCGGCTGTTATCTTGTTTGGTCACGCGCCGCGCCACCGCCGCCGCCGCATAATAATTTCCCACTCAATTATTATGTTAACGCACTCGCTCTATACCGTGCATTCACTGTAGCGTATGATTTATATAATCTAGTCTCTTCCGTTCATATTTGGAATGAATTTTAATCATGAAATTGTTTTCGCTTTCTGTGCTAATCTTGAGCAGTACAAAGCAGTACGCACACATTTTAAACCGACGTCAAAAACAGGAGGGGAGTATTTATTAGTTGTGACGTCCGAAAATAATAAATATCAAAGTTTTGTTATTTTAATTAACAACCAGAATATAAAATTAAAAACTAGGAAAGTGACTTAAATATTTCGTTAATAATTTAATAATTATGCAGATATACCAAGTTAAAACGATTTTTGGGTGTACCGTGTAATGAAGATTTATTTTAGTTATAAATCGAACGGTTTACAAAAAAAGGGATGAAATATAAATTCAAAATTTTATATGCCTATAGATTTTATTGTATCCAAGACATGATAATATTTTCGAATATATACAATTGTAAATGGTATATTTGGTGATAACTTGTTAGTTAGGTTGTGTTTAGATTTTTCTACTTGTTTTTCCTTTCACGTTAGGATCAGATTCCACAATTATTTTAGTTTAATTTCATTGTAGTATGTAGAGAGTTTTGACGGACAGACTAGACAAAGTGAAATTATGTGGTTGCGTACATAGATTAACAATTATGTTTCACAGAGAAAAGAGCTTATGCTCTGTGCGTATGGTGTACTTCCGACAATTTATTTAAGACTAGCGACCGCCCGCAGCTTTGCTTGCGTAGACTACACATCCCTGTTTTAGGTAGTATTAACATTCGAAATGGTTTATACGTAGGTACTTTTGCTGAAACTAATATTGGGTACACCCATTCAAACTTTCAATCTTCATTCTCCCCACTCCTTTAAGAAAACCGGTACTCCCATACTTTTCACCTCCCATTTACAACCCTTAAAATGTGAAAATCCAAAAATCCTGAAACACGTCATTATATATTTATTTTAAAACTTTTATGTTTCTAACTTTAAAAAACAAAGATTCTCATACAAAACACCTCCATCCCTCCCTCTTTAAATTTGAAATTTCCAAACATTCCTTTCTTAAAAAATTAATACTCACGCTATAATATAAACCACTGCTCCAAATTTCGGCTTCCTAGACTTAGTAGTTTCGGCTTTATCTACGCTGATAGATCAGTGAGGACAAACGACAGACAGCCACAAAAAGTAACTGATGTCACTCTTGACAACCTTCTCTCACGTCTGCAAAGTTTCATTAAAATCCGTTCAGCCGTTTTGGAGATTAGCTCGAATAGACAGATGGACCTACATACAGACATACAAAAAGTAGTGTATGTCATTTTTGACTACTTTCTTTCCACATCTGTGAAGTTTCCTCAAAATCGGTTTAGCCGTTTTGGAGATTTGCTCGAATAGACAGACAGACAGATAGTATTATTTTATACATATAGCCTATAGCCTTCCTCAATAAATAAACTATCCAACACAAAAAGAATTTTTCAATTCGAACCAGTAGTTCCTGAGATTTGCGCGTTCAAACAAACAAACAAACAAACAAACAAACTCTTCAGCTTTATAATATTAGTATAGATTTATTTATATGAACCTAATAACGAACTACTAGTAGAAATGTATTTTAAGAAAATTCAACACGTTTTCGCAATGTGAATCAGACACGACCTACATTAAAAGGACTTAAATGGGATGACAAGAAAAAGCTTTCGGATTTATCGACGGAGCCTCACCCGAGGCATACTTGTGTGCTTATCGAAGAAACGTCTTCAGCCAATTTTGTACCTCTCGCTCACTTGTAGGTACCTATTGCTTTTCTAGATTACGATATAAAAGATAAATATCGATTTACAGTAACTACCTACATTGTGCTCAATGCTGTCCTATACACAAAGCGAGTCCAACGAACGAGTTTTAAAAGGAAATTGTTGTAAATATTAAAAGTAGGAAGTATGAAATTTTCTTTTGATTACCAAGGAAAAATATTATTTCTTTAATAAAAATCCATATTCTCCAGACATTTCTGTCTCATAAATGCGTTTGCGATAGAACTCTGGGGAACTGGACACAACGTATATAGTTCGTAAATGTGATACTACATTTTCTATTGTGAAAGTTGTCCGAATTCTAAAAGAAATAGTAGTCCGTAGGAGCCAAGTCCAGAGAGTACGTAAGGTGACTGAAAGTATCTGAATGTAACCTCTGCAGCGATGGAACGGTTTTTGAGTAGATAAGTATGAAGTCTTGCGTCATCGTGAAGCAATAATTGTTGCCATTTGGCACAATTGAGTCAATATTGTGGGTATGCTAACCTCAAACTATGCTGCTAATTTATTAAATAAATAAATATAATAAATATATTGGTCGCGGGTTCAATTCCCGCCCGAGACAAATAAATTTACTTTCGCATATACGATATTAGTTAGTATTTGTTCAACATCTCAAGTTGATACGTTTAATATATTCGATGAAAATGCTGACACCCCTTTTTGCTCCCTTGGGGGTTAGAAAATTGGTAAAGTATGTATTGCATGCGAGTCTTTAATCATTGACGACCGCTTAGCCTAGTGGGTAGCAACCCTGCCTACGAAGCTGGAAGTCCCGGGTTCGAATTCCAGGTCGAGTCAATAGGTATTTATATGATGAATATCGCTACTGGTACCGGGTTTTGGGTGTTTTATGTATGTGGTGTCTTCGCTTGGCATCCAAAACACAAGCGAATGCTTAGTTTGGGGCCTAGACGTTGTTGTCATGTGTACGTTATTATTATTATCATTATTAGTAAAATTAATTTTTCGAGGTCTCAAGTTAATATTGGTACGCGTATGAAATAATATAAAGTCGTTTTTCAGGTCAAAAATTAACACTTTTAATTCTATTAGGAACTAAATCTTGAACTGTATTTAAAGGTAGGTATCTATCTCAATAGAGTCTACATTTACGATACATAAGAATTTCTTATGTAAGAATGCGTCCGAGAGCAGCGAACCTGTTTCAAATTTATAAGGCCGTATGGCCGTGGTTCGAATCCGGGCGTGCACCAATGAGTTGTTCTGACTTAAATACATATTGTAACTATAACTGACTGTACTTCGAAAAGCACTTTAAGCAGTCGGTCCCGGTTGCTGTCAATAGATGGCGGTCGTTACAAAACGCCAACCCGCACTGGAGCAGCGTGATGGATTTAAGCTCCCTCATCTTGAGGGGAGGTCTAAGCCCCTGTAGTGGGGTATAATGGGCTGATGGAATAGAATGGAATGTAAGAGTTCTGACTGGACCCACTGATTTGTGTAATGCCTTGTAGGTCTGTCAGTTTGTCAGTCAGTCTGGCGCAGTCAGTCAGACAAATCAGTACCAGATTCCTTTATAAGTAAAACATATGCATAGATAGATCCGTCATCAAATTATTATTAGTTTTAAAGGGTCACATGAAAAGATTTTTTTCGCTGAAAATTTATGTAACACAAGCATATTTACCATGTAAAAACTACTGGACCAGTTTTCAAAATACTTCACGAATAATTAGTTTCTTTAGTGCGAACAGATTTGTGGCTAAACAAAAAAAAAATAACTGCAAAGATACGGTGCAAAGATACAACATTATTTATCTAAATACTTTTTAAACAAAATATAGGCAATCAGGAGTATTTTAGTATTTTTTATTTTAATATTTTTTTTAAATATTTTTTATGTTATTTATATTTCAGTATAAAATTTTTTTATATATTTTTATTTTATAGTATGGATTTTTATGGAACAATAGATGTACCAAAAATGGTTAGCTGGTGACTGAATGGGCATTTTTAAAATAAAAAATATTTATAGAGATGAATAGAAATAGGTGTCCTTCTTTAACAGAAAAAATACGACATTTTTTGGAGGCGTGATTACGGAGATATAAAAGGCAAACGCGAAACATTAATGTGACGTCACTATCACATGCAGCCGTCAACGGCCATATACAAACAAGTACAAATCGTATAGCTATATTTAGTAGAAATCGATTGTTAACAATTTACAATAAAATATTTTAAAAAAACCTTAGTTACTTCAGATTGTCTATCTATACTAATATTATAAAGCTGAAGAGTTTGTTTGTTTGTTTGAACGCGCAAATCTCAGGAACTACTGGTTCGAATTGAAAAATTCTTTTTGTGTTGGATAGTCTATTTATTGAGGAAGGCTATAGGTTATACGTATAAAATAATATTATCTGTCTGTCTGTCTATTCGAGCAAATCTCCAAAACGGCTGAACTGATTTTGATGAAACTTCACAGATGTGGAAAAAAAGTGGTCAAAAGTGACATACTTTACTTTTTGTATGTCTGTATGTACGTCCATCTGTCTATTAGAGCTAATCTCCAAAACGGCTAAACCGACTTTAATGAAATTTCACGGGTATGAAAAGGAGATGGTCAAAAGTGACATACGCTACTTTTTGTCCGTGTGTCTGTCTGTAAGTCTATGTGTCTATTCGAGCTAATCTCCGAAACGGCTGAACAGATTTTAATGAAACTTTGCAGACGTGAAAGAAAGTTGTCAAGAGTGACCTCAGCTACTTTTGTGGCTGTCTGTCGTTTGTGCTCACTGATCTATCAGCGTAGATAAAGCCGAAACTACTAAGTCTAGGAAGTCGAAATTTGGAACAGTGGTTTATTTGGAACAGTGGTTTATTTTATAACGTGAGTATTAATTTTTTAAGAAAGGAATATTTGGAAATTTCAAATTCAAGGAGGGAGGGATGGAGGGGCTTTGTATGAGAGTCTTTGTTCTTTAAATAAATAATGACGTGTTTCGGGGTTTTTGGATTTCCACATTTTAAGGGTGGGAAACGGGAGGTGAAAAGTATGGGAGTATCGGTTTTCTTAAAGGAATGGGGAGGATGAAGATTGAAAGTTTGAATGGGTGTACCCAATATTAGTTTCAGCAAAAAGTACGTATAAACCATTTCGAATGTTAATACTACCTAAAACAGGAATGTATAGTCTACGCAAGCGAAGCTGCGGGCTTCAATGGTCAATTCCCATTATACCTACCTACAACGTTCTACGTATTGGATTTGTTTGTAGGCGTTCGACAGCTGTATGTAATAGTGACGTCACATAAATATATATATAGGAATCTCTGTTTTATTATGCCTCCAAAAAATAACCACATTTTTTTATTCAATGAAGACACCTATTCTTATAAATATAAAAAAAATTGGACTGTTACAAAATTTTGAAAAATACCCAGTGATTCATCATCATCATCATCATCAGCCCATTTTTACCCCACTGCAGAGGCTTAGGCCTCCCCCAGGGTGAGGAGGGGGGGCTTGGAACTTAAGTCCACCACGCTGCTCCACTGCGGGTTGGGAACTGTAACCGCAGGACCGCCATCTATTGACAGCGTCCGGGACCGACTGCTTAACGTGCCCTCCGAAGCACGGTGTCAGTGATATTGTGTACTTAAGTCAGAAAAACTCATTGGTACCGCCCGGATTCGAACCATGGCCCTATGGCGCCTTAGAAATTTAAGACAGGTTCGTTGCGCTCTGGGCTATCACGACACCCAGTGATTGCAGTCTTCTTTTAAAGAAAGTTTAGTATTTATTTAAAGTTCATATCTATACGACACATATTGATCACTGATACTACTTATCTTGTAATCTATATATTTGTCCATAAATAACAACAGAATGCAATTCGCAACTAAATGTGAGACAATAGACAGCCCTCGGTTGCGGCAGATAGCGCAAAGCACCGCTGATGCGTGTAAATTAATCCTATGCTTTGTGTTGAATACGACCTGCTTTAATCTCACTATTGTTATTCGGGCCACCGGCCTCGTTGGACTGTAGGCACCACATAAGCAATGCCGCAAAATTAAAAAATATATATATGAAGATTATTGAAGATAATCGGGGTGATATCTTCTTTCATGAATCCATGATTAAAGTAACTTGATTCGTACATTTATTAATTTAATGTCAAATCTACACAATTTCGATTATTTTTAATAGTATATTTCGACTGTCAAAAAATCGAGCAAGTTATTGTCATTATAATCTGTGATTATAATCATGACAGCAATGGGAAGTGCATTGCTTGACAAGTTATATTTATTATAACGACAGTAAAATTTGGATCCCTGGTCTACTCAAATGTTTTCCTTACTTGAAATTAAAAGTAAACACTATATTATAATACGTATGTTCAGGATAATTCCACAGATGAATTGACAGCTTCACAAGTTGTCACCAGTTGGCGTTCGTGTAGATGTGGGCCCGGATATTTTATTGTTTCCTATAAATTTTTGAAGGTTGGAAGCGAATTTTCATAATAAACAAATATCGTATTTTCAAACGATACCTTCATTATGGTTTGTACCTCAATGTACCTACTTCTAAAACAATGGAACATCGGTTTCCTAGCGATACTAATAGAAAAAATCCACAGATCTTGCAGTCCCCGCAACCATCGGTTTCATTGAAAATGAACCTACCTACACCCGATTTCACAGATTATTTTATTTTATTGCCACGAAAACGTGGCACTATTCTTTTCAACTCTTTAAACTCAGAAATAAATCAACGAAAAAAATCTCTGCTACCCGTGCGAAGCCGGGGCGGGTCGCTAGTTCAACATATTTGAAATATTTAGGTTTTAAACTGCAGCCTCTGATATCCTTAAACGTTCTGAACTCGATAATTAAGCATTCGAACGAATACAGGCTGAAAGGCGATGACCGTAATGTTAACAAGTTCCCGAACGTCCATAAAATCTAACATGTGATGTCAAATTTCTTGTTCGATTTCCAACTGATTTCCAAAATTTTGGTCTCAAACTGTAGCTACTGACGAGTTCTAACCTTTGGTATAACACTTTGAAGCAATCTGACGAATACCCTCTGAAATATAGTAACTTATATCCACAAACACAAGCGATCGACCAAAAAATCTCATCTTTCGGAAATAATTTCTCTTACAATTACCAACCGATTTCCAAAAACTTGGTCTCAAATCGTAGCTACGTTAATGGCCGAGAAATTTTTTTTTTATTTTCGATATCGATTCCCGTTTTTGAAATATTTTGGATTTAGTAAAAAAAAATTCCGAAAAAATCCTGATTTTTGTACATTTTCCAATTTTTTTCAAAAACTACTTAACCGATTTCCAAAATTTTGATGTCATATAAAGCACAACTAAATTTTTAATCTTTTGAAACCTTAAAATCTTGGCTAGACCTCATACCCTCGGAGTTATGGCCAAAAATGCGTTTCCCGTGAAATGGATATGATAGTCATTTTCAATGACAAAAGCTATATTCATACTATGTTCTAGAGTGTGCAAAAATGATTTCTTTGAGTCAGACTATGAGGTGCCCTAAGATTCATTTAGTGAAAACCGTAAGTATTTTGACTGATGTGAGTTTACAACATAAACTATTTGGCGAAATCATTATTGTTCAGGTATTTATATAGTTATACTTAGTGTTATTGATAATATGCTGATGTGAGCATTGGTTTTCTTGAAGTCGTTATTTTTATCATCAAATAGAAATGCTCCTTTTTTCAATACAAATATAGCACAAATATTAAAATTAAGTCCAAATTCCATTAAGTATTTAAGTCAAATAATGGATTACATAAAGTATTTCAAAAGTCAGAACTAAAAATACTTTTGAAATCTAAAATGAATTATTGTAATTTAAAAATGTAATTTTAATTTCTCTGCAATAGTTACGAAAAACTAGAATATAAACGAAACAATGGACTCATGCTTACCTCTCGATAATAGCTTCTTTTCTTTTAACACATTTTGCTTTTCATTTTTTTTTATTCAATGTTTAATTCGTTCACTGTCCAGCTTCCATATTCATCAACTATTTTTATTAAAAATCAAAGTTATTGGGCAGTAAAAACGAAAAAAACCCACATGCACGTGAAAGGTAACAATGGATATGTCTCCAGCTACAACAGCGCCGCTAAACGGGATAAATTTTCTGTCAATTTAGTCCTGTTTTAGTCTCAAAATAATTACGTTTTAGTTATGTAGTTACTATACTTATTTGTATCTTTATTTTAAACCTAACTGTTAAAACGAAAGATACTTTAAAGCGTATTATCTGTTAATACGCTTAAAATAAGGACGCTTATTCCTATAAACACACAGGTAAGTTTTTGGAGCTTGACGCAAGATATGGCTTACTTCAAGTTATTCGTTCTTTCTTTTCTACAGTCAATAACTAAATAAATAAAACTTTTCAAATTATATTCGGACGGAAACTAATTTAGTGCGACCGCAGGCTAAAGAAGCCAGCTGTTGAGAATTCACTGTACGGATAACTCGCGAATTAATTATCAGTGAACGCTAACTGTGCAACTCTGTGAATACTGACAGCATAGAATAGGGTAAGTCCCCATTAAAGAGGGCTCCTACATACATTTCAATGAAATTATTATTCGTTTTGATATAACGAATAATTCTTTATTACTATGTGACCATGTTACTAAGTTAGTAGTATATATTCATATACTCAGAGCTTAACGAACTAAACAAAAAGTTTTAACTAAGCAGGTGGCGCAAACTAACGGTTACTAAGAAATAAATTTTTTATTAATTTTGTAACCTTATTTTTTATGGCAATAGGAAACATACAAAATTACAAACTGAAAGTTATTATTTTTTTATTAAATTTACTTTTCTGCTAAAGCAGCTTCAGTCTTTAGTGAAAATTCATTTCATTAATAAAGTGATGTACGAATTTTAATAGTTTTTAACTTAGATAACTTTTTGTATGTATTTTCGTACTTTTTAAATGTAGCGTGCAGAGCAACAAAAAAGCAAACAAATGTATATTAGACTAATCGTATTCGGGCCAAGTTTCAACTATGCAATATTTCAAACTGAAAACTATTAGTGTGGTTGTATTTTTACATGTAAGATTTTTTAAACTGACACAACGCTGCATTCTTATATTAAATGCGCAACAATTAATCCATTGGGGTGAGATTAGAGACCCACGTCTTCACTTCCACTAATCCAGCAATCAATCTACATCCCCGACATTCTCGCTGGAGGCATAGCACAAAAAGATCATCCCAATTTTCACAAAAAAAATCTATTTCGCCTTACCGGTTACTTTTTTAAAGCTTACTGTTCGAAATAAAAACTACCGACTTTAATACTCCTATTATAATTCAATTTACTGACAAAGAAAAAAGTATTCGCTAACAGTTTGCTACACCATTGTTACTTATCCTGACCACGTTTCTAAAGGTAAATAACGCAAGGCGAGAATTTAAAAAAAAAAAACTGTTGCAATTCTGACTTAGCACACAGTTTTATTTTTATCTTTGGATCGCATTTTTCATGCTCGATGGAAATTTTGTATTGTTTTAGAGAACTAAATAGAATAGAATTTGTATATAATTAGGGGTCGTCCATTAATCACGTGATGTTTTTTAGAATTTTTAACCCCCTCCCTTGGTGCGACATTGTGAAGTTTAAGACTAACCCCCCAATCCTACCCAAAATCAAGTGTATTTTTTAGTATATCACGCGCTCAACAACAAAATAAATACACGTGATATCTCACTACACACCCTATCCTCCTTGTGATATTTCGTGCTTTTTGTCGAACCCCCTCCCCCTCTTTCTGGCCTCACGTGATTAATGGACGACCCTTTACTTGTTCGTTTGATTCCCAATCAAAAATTTAATTTTTTTTTAAAGCTTTTATTTAAATTCACTTGTAAGTTCTGAAATTTTACAATGAATATTTTACCCACATCCACTGAAGCTATCAGGCTGAAATTCGGTAGACATATGCCACTTCGATGGCAATACACTTACGTGATGAACACGACCTGATGCTGCAGCCAGGATTGTCTCCTCATGATGACACTCCTCAACATTTAGTAGTACGAACACAAAACTTTGTATATATTTTGGATTTCGAAAGTTAACCATGATTTTTACTGCGAATTGATGCTGCAGCCAAGGTTGCCTTCTCATGAAGGCAATCCTCAATGCCTAGTGGTACGGACCAAAACTTTGTAAGTATATAGGTCGGATTTTGATAAAGGTAACCATGAATTTCACTATGAACTAATGATGCACCTTGGATAGTTTGTCACAAGGGAACTACTCAGCAGTTAGTAGAACGCACATTAAACTTTGTATATAAGTTAAATTTAACTAGTTAACCATAACTTTCATCATGAACGAATGATGTAGCCAAGACTATCTCCACACGAGGGAACTCCTCAACGGTTTATCGAATCGAATTCAAATTTTACAGAAATGTTGGATAACAATCTATAATTATTTTGGTACCATCGAGCTGGATGACAACATTTTTCTTAAACAAACTAAAAGCAACGTAGTAAAAATGAAAAACAATTATCAGCGTTTAAGGTTTAAAAGAATAGCTATTTAATTGTGATTTAAATGTTTTAAAAGCTTCACATGTCAAACGTCATTTGTAATTAATTTGAAATTTTTCACAATTTTAAATATACACTGACCATTGAATTTCATTTACATAATTATTATGATCACGGACGCAGGAAATATATATACTATATACTTTTCAGTACATTGGGATGAATAAGGGCCACAAACAAGAGGGTCTAAATCGTTTTTGTAGTTGCCCAGGGCGATGCAGCGGTTGTGCAGAGGGTTGGCGGCAAACGGCAAATATTTGTACGCGAAGCCCGCACCGCCGCCGCCGTCACGCCGCCTAATTGTTCTCTAAATACTACAGTCCGCCCTTTAACAAACTTCTTCCAAATTGCCGCGCTAGATGCCATCCTTCTCGTGCGGCTCGATACCATCCTTCTCGTGTTGACTTTGACCGACGGAAAAAATAACATACTAATTTAAATAGTTTGCTGAATAAACAAAAACAATATATGTACATCGAAATTTAATCGAAACGTCGATAAACGGAAGCGTTTTAAAGTAATAAAGACTGGCGCCATCGGGACCTGTTAATTGAATAAAAAAACAATGTAATCCAATGCGGCCACCGCGGCGCAAGCGTCGCCGGGTGGTCGACGTTCGTACTTACAAAAATACCCGAATGTAATTAAATGTGGATAGCTTGCACTTTATAGTCGGCTGCGCGCGGCCGCCGCTGTTTGTTTATCTATATAGACGTGTTTTTACGCAATCTGGAAGTCGTAAATAGGCGTTCACCAAATTATCTCGTCCACGCGTGCCTCGCCTCGCCCGCCTGCACCTCGCAGTTTCCACTTTCCACGCACAATTAGCTTTGTACTTACAATCAAATATTCCTTACGTGTGTCTGGTTCAGTACTCTATGTAAATTTTAGGCACTTTAAAAATCGTTGAAGGCTGAAAGAAAACGTTATTATCTTTTTATTAGCGATCTCAATACGTCCGGAGCTCGGTTTTAAAGCTCGGTATTCGCGAGGAGGTAATCCGCACGGAGCCCCGTAATCCGAGCGGCCAAGTTCGTCGGAAGCCTAATGAACGGCGCGGGCGGCGGTCTATTAATATTAATATTCTTCGCGAGTTTACGAACTGTGGCGCGGGTAACTGAAACTGGTAGCCCCGGGGTCATCTTCGCCTGATAAAATATTTCGCTGATCGGAATCCACTTAGCGCGAAACTGATAACTTCTTAATTGTTTAACATTATTCATGCCAGTAAGTAGAAATTGATGAGTCATTTTTCGTTTGTGTTCGTTTATTTGTTATTTGAGATATACTTCAGTAAGATTAAAATCGATGTAAAAATTGTTCAGACAGCAGTTTCAGTGCCTAATTTAATTTTATATTAGGTCTTAACCTATGAATTTGCTGTTTTATATGAAATGTGTTAAAGTTGTTTTTTTTTTCAAACCTCTTTATTTCTGTTATTCACCCGTGCAATCGATGCATCTTTGCCAACGCAGTGGCAGTTTATTGATGCCCTTCAGTTAAAAATCAATTGGAAAGTTGCCCAAATTTTGAAAAAAGTAATAGTCGGTAGGTGCAAGGCCTGGTGAGTAAAGCGGATGAAGAAGAACTTCCAAATCCAACTCTAGCAGCTTGGAGACTGTTTATTGTGCAGTATGGGGTCGCACGTTGTCGTGAAGGAGCTACAGTAGAGTTTTCTTTGAAACAGTCGACATTTTGATGAAATTTGGTAAACACAAGATGTCAGGTTGTATCATCACGCAAAAGATTAGTTGCATATTATGTCAATAAATCGTGTAGAATTTGAGCACGCCTTCCTCAACTTTCCAAGGGTTCACTCGATTTTGATAAAATTTTATATGTTACAGAAAGAACTATCTATAACTAACTATGCTAACTAACTAACTATGAAACTGGTGATAGATTGACTAGGTAAATTTTTATAAAGTGTGAATTTTAATGATGTATAATGTATATTAACTGCTAAGTTATGAGCGTTTCCCTTTTGTCGGCGTCCCAATGCTCATATTGTACGAGATCATTTTCCGGAGCTCACGGTCTAAGTATCCACATAGGTCGCATGCACAAAAATGTTTCTGTGGTTAACACAGTGCCCCCTGTTGATGTTGCATCTTCCCAGTGCCCGCAACCTACTATCTGTCTCGAGAGTCTTCCAAAAGTAAAAAAATCGATCCGAATTCTCCGTCACATTCCTAAGGGAGCCAGAAATTTAGCTGCGGGTAAACTGTGCGAAATTATCGAAAAATGCCTGGAAACTAATCACACCGATGACTGGATTTCCCTTTTATCCTTTTCGTACTTGGCACTAAGGGTCCCAGAAAACAACACCACGGGTAACCTTACAAACAAAGTTAAAAGGAACATAACTTCCGCACGTAATGATATCAATTTCAACCCATCACCTTTTAAGCTGTTGTCTGTCGTAAAAAGTATTGAGGGTAAGGTACACGAGGGGGACTTGAAAGGTGCTGTTCGCCTGCTAATATCCGATGACACGATTGCCCTACCTAGTTCGGATACTTTGACTTCCTTGCTTTCTAAACATCCTTCGCCTTCTCGTCCCCTCTCAATCCCGCCGGCACCTGATTTTTCAACCCCAGCCCTCACGGTTATGACTAAAGACGTCGTGCAGGCGTTGAATTCGTTCCCTAGCGGTTCAGCGTCAGGCCTGGATGGCATCAGACCTGACCATCTAAAGGAGCTTACGTCCTTGTCGGCGGGAGAAAATGGTCTTCGAGTAGTAGGGTGCCTGACTAAATTATGCAATTTTCTTTTAAGTGGTCTTCTGAACTCGGAGGTATGTCCTTTCATGTATGGCGCCTCTCTCTGTGCATTAAGAAAAAAGGACGGAGGCATTCGTCCAATTGCTATCGGGAATGCCTTCCGTCGCCTGACCGCTAAAGTGGGTTGTCGTGCTGTTAGAGAAGAGATGTCCACCTACTTATACCCGAACCAGTTAGGCTTTGGGGTCCGTTTGGGTTGTGAGGCTGCCATACATGCGGTACGTACTTTTGCTGTTGACCCGACCAATGAGGACTGCATAATTATTAAGCTTGACATAAAAAATGCATTTAATAGTTTGGAAAGGGACATTCTTCTGAGTCAGGCCAAAGATAAAATCCCATCTCTTTACCCGTTTCTTTTTCAGGCTTATCACTCCCATAGTAACCTGTATTATAATAACAACCTAATTATGTCTCAAGTTGGCGCGCAACAGGGTGACCCTCTTGGGCCTCTTATTTTTAGCCTCGCTATCCAAGATGCTATTTCTAAGTTGGAGTCACCTTTAAATTTGTGGTATCTCGATGACGGCACCATTGGTGGCAGGCCTGATTCGGTGGAGCGGGACATCCGTGATCTGTTTCCGCGCTTACGCCAGTTGGGGCTCGAAATCAATACAGCGAAATGCGAAATCTACCCCTGCAGTTCTTCGTCGAAATCCTGTCTAACGAACTTTCAGGATTTAATCCCAGGTCTAGTTCAGCTGGACTCTTTCAGTCTCCTGGGTTCGCCCGTATTCCCGGAGGCTCTTTGGCTCTAGAGCATAGAAAACAGCTTTTACTTTCGACCCAAAAGCGCCTACTGGACCTTTCTGCCCATGTTGCCCTCACACTATTGCGCGTATGTTTTGCGATTCCAAAAGTTACATACCTTCTTAGAACATCACCCACTTGGTTGTTTCCTCAGGATATTTCTAATTTTTATGAGGCTCTAAAAGACACTGTTCAGAGCATCCTGAATGTGGATCTATCCGAAAACCAGTGGTGCCAAGCTACATTATCCATCCGCCACGGGGGCTTGGGAGTTCGGAGAATGCGGGACTTCAGTTTACCGGCTTTCCTAGCTTCGACACACGGGGTTATGGAACTTGTCACTAACATACTTCATTATAACGGTGGCAAAGTTTACATTCCTTTCATGTCCGAGGCAATCAAAGCTTGGTCAGATATTTATCCGTCCTCAGAACTGCCGAATACCCCAGAATGCCAACATCTGTGGGACGAGGCGAGTGCGAAACGCTCATATGAGCGTCTCCTAGGTGAGGCTTCTGGTGTAAATTTAGCCAGACTTAGAGCGGTGGCTCGGCTGGAATCTGGGGCATGGTTGCATGCTCTGCCCTCTCCACACGTGGGTACTCTGCTCGATGATGAGTCTCTTCGTATAGCAGTGGCATTGCGATTGGGTTGCAAGGTGTGTGAACCTCACCAGTGCTCGTGTGGTGCCATGGTGGAAGGCAACGGTCACCACGCCCTGAGCTGTAATAGATGCTCGGGCAGGTTTCCACGTCACCACACACTTAATGATATCATTCGTCGCGCCCTCATTTCGGCCAATGTGCCCTGTGTTACCGAACCACGGGGTCTTAGTCGCACGGACGGAAAGAGGCCTGATGGTTTGACCCTGGTGCCTTGGGAAAAAGGGAGGTGCTTATTATGGGACGCAACTTGCGTCAGCACTTTCGCTCTCTCCCACCTCAACTCAACAATGCGTGTGGCAGGGGCGGCCGCTGAGTCCGCGGCCCGTCTGAAACACAATAAATACTCAAACTTAGAAATATCCTATATCTTTGTTCCTTTTGCTGTGGAGACCACGGGCTGTTGGAGCCTCGAGGCGAGAAATTTAATTAAGAGCATCGGTCGCCGACTTAAGGAGAGGGGGTGTGACCCTCGCTCGGGGTCGTTTCTGATGCAGAGGCTCGCCATAGCGATCCAGCGCGGTAATGCCGCGAGCGTTATGGGTACCTTTGCATCAGGTTCGCCAGGCACGGGTTATTTTTAGCTTATATTATTGTATATATATTGAAAAATTAAATACACATATACAAATAAATATAGTAAAGCTGGCAGAGTTTCTTTGTCCACAAATTATTTTGAGGATTGTGGAACGGAAGAAAAGGCCTCTAAGAAGGCGAAAAGAGATGTCAAAGTTTATAATAATAATAGTACCTTGGGTATCCCACACAGCGCCATGTAGTATCAAACTAAGCAAAGCTTGTATCATGCCTACCAGACAACTGATATAGGTAGGTACATATTTATGGAAAAAAATTTAAACTAACGCATCTGCCACTTCGAGATTTCGTATGAGTAATCCACTATACGTGTCGTGATAGCCCAGAGCGCAACGAACCTGTCTCAAATTTATAAAGCCCGAGGGCCATGGTTCGAATCCGGGCATGTACCAATGAGTTTTCTGACTTAAGTACATTTACTATCACTGACTCCGTGCCTCGGAGAGCACGTTAAGCAGTCGGTCCCGGACGCTGTCAATAGATGGCGGTCGTTACAATCCCCAACCCGCAGTGGAGTAGCGTGGTGGATTTAAACTCCAAACCCCCTCCTCACCCTGGAGGAGGCCTAAGCCCCTGCAGTGGGGTAAAATGGGCTGGTGATGATGTGATGAATCCACTATACGAATGATTAAGCAAATACCTATATTAACTATAAGAATAATATCTAATAATAACGTTATACATCATAACAACATCTAGGCCCATAAATAAGCATTAACTTTTGTTTTGGGTACCTATACCAAGCGAAGACACCACATACATATAACAACTAAGACCCGGTACCAGTATCGATATTCATCATATAAATATTGATCCGACCTGGGATTCGAACCCGGTATAGTTCCAATCAAACTTTATGGCGGATCGGAATACAACGCTTTAAGCATGCTTGCGCAGGTTCAGTCATATGCCCCTCGCTCCACTGCGCCCCGCTACACCTAAAACTGGTTAATGCGACGCGACTTGTGCCTATGTTCACATCCGCCATAAAGGTTGATTGGAACTGTACCTCCAGCTTCGTAGGCAGGGTCGCTACCCTCTAGACTAAGTGGTCAACTATACATTTATACAAACTAGTGGTCGCCCGGCGGTCGAAGTTTGACCGTACTCACTCTTTTGAAACCACCAATAATAAATAGACGAGAGTAAGTCAATTCAAAGGTATATATAGATTTTAGCTTTTGGCTCATCGTTTCCAAATCTCACATTCCTACGTACCCGTAATATGTTTTATTAATAGTGTTTATATATATATATATATATATAGATTATCAAATCATGTGGTTTGATCCCGTGTTAAAGTAATAGATTTTATTTTTAAATTTGAATATGCAGTTTTTGTTTTCTCAAAAATCGAGCTTATGATTCCTTCATACACTTTTCGCTATTTCTCATAGTTTAGGATTCAGCCATATAGTCCAATCTCAAAAACGCATGCCGTAGATATATAGATTTTAGCTTTCCGCGCTTCTACTCTACATAAACTTTAACAACTATACCAAATCGCACACTCCTCAGTGCGCGCAGAATGCTTAAAAACTAAAGCTTTTCGTTCACGTATTTATATATAGATGTATAGTCCAGGCGGACGAAGTCAAGGGCGATTATTATAAAGTTAAAGCCATAAACACCACCAAAATATAGACCAAAGCTGATCTCCATACATAAAAAAAAAAACAGGTCCTGACCGCTGGATCCTTGAAACATGAAATTTTGAAATTACCCATGAAAAAGAGAATTGAAATTAGTAAATCACCGTACAGCTTCAAGCTTTAGATCTATAGAATTGAAATATTTTACAGTTCTTTAATATTTATGTATGCATTCACTGATAGTTTTCAGTCAGTTAGTCAGACTTTAAGGATGTTAAATTTCATATATCGACGCACAACTTCAACCGGTGCATCTGGTTTGAAAATTTGCACCGGGTTTGCTCTTATAAGGGAAACATCCAGTAAGCAAGAATTTATCAAAATTCTACCACTGAGAAGGTGAACATGGGTGCTAAAATTTATGTGCAAAAATATAAGTGAAGAGTACATTAATTCGAGACCTTGCACAAATACTTTACTGAAGAAATAGATAACTAAACACGTGTTTTATCGACTTTTAAACTTCAATATGTAACGGTCTGGAAAAGGGTGTTTTTATGTACTATCAAAGCACATCCGATACCGCTGGTATAGAAACTTGAACTTTTGTATATAGGGATTATTTATACTAGAGCGCAGGGATTCATTAAGAAATAACTTAAGAAATAACTGTATATATATAAGAGTTTATCATAACGCAATTTGTTTAACAAAATACATCTAGATAACAAATTAATTTTATTTGTCATTAAATACTCAAATTATAAATTTATAAAAACATTTAACTAACTGCTCACGATTAAGGAGATAGCATGCCGCTATGTATTCATTGTAGCCAAAAATTGAATGCCTGCGCGTATGTAGATACCTTTTTTTAACCATCGAGACCTAGCGACATGACAATGGGAACGTCCGCTTTTCGTGACGAATGTCAGCGATCGAAATGACAATATATGTGAAGTATTTTCTTTACATTACTCTTCAATGCATCCCTAATGACGGGGCTGACGGGCTGGCCCCCGCTTCGCCCGACCACCGTCGATGACATTGCAGCTTCGAAACTTCAAGTGTTATTTTAAGTAGCGCATGTGGCCGGTGCGAGCTCTCCACTCTGTGATTAAATTGAATGGACGGCTAAAGGCGACGGTTTTCATAAAATATATATGGAATTATCGAAATCCGAATATATATATACCTAAAGCTGTAACCTTTTCCAGTTATAAAATGGTTTTAATATATGTCTAAGTATTTTTGTATATTTAAACTACACGAGTTCAAAATTACATTAGAAACATGTGGAATAGCATGTCAATTGAAGAGTTTGGAAATTATATATTTTGGAACTCTCACTACATATTTACACAATTTCCTTGAATATATCTATTTAAAATAGAGCAGAATATGTCGTGCGGTTGTCTTTACAACTTTCAAGTTTTAATTTCCGACTACTTTATACCGAAGAGTGAAGATTGAAGGAGCTATCAGCGACCATAACAGGATACTTTATATACTCGTTTTTGCTATTATTCGTATTATTTTTGCGAAATATCTTAAATAAAAAAATGAAATGAAGCTTGTTACATGTCTCGCTGAAACTCAAAAACGGCTGGACCGGTTTGGCTAAATTTGGTTTTGAAATATTTCAGGAAGTCCAAGGAAAGTTTAAAAGGTGAAAAAATGTGAAGAAATTGCAAGGAAAAACAACTACTTCATTTTCCCATACAAACTGTTTGTACCTGTCAAACAGGGTGCATTCAAAAATAAATTTCTTTATTCTTTTATAGGCTATCTCGAAAACTGCTCTAATGATTTATATGAATTTTTTTTAGATAGGTAACATTCCAAAACAGGTATTTAAATGGGTTTAATGGTTATTAAGTACCAAGGGGCGCTGTAGTTAATGTGTGTCTTCGAAACGACTGCACTGATTATGATTCGTTTTTTTTTGCATTACATGAGTATCACCTGCGAATTAAAACAGCTCCGAGGATCTTAATGTGGTATTTTGTATTGCGTAGATATTACCTAAGAGCAGGTTCTTAGATAAGGATTGCGGCTATGAGCCACCAGGGGGCGCTGTAATACATACATTTCTCTAAAACGGCTAAGAGGACCTCTACGCAGTTTTTTACGTCATAAACATATCACCTAATAGCATGTAATTACACAAAGTTTGCTTTCATGGGCCACTGCGATAATTATGTTTTTCTAAAACAGCTCTGAGGATTTTGACGCGGTTTTTTATGTGCATAAATATCATCTAACAGCAGATTCTTAAATAAGGATTGCGGCTATGAACCACCAGGGGGCGTTGCAGTAAATACCTTTCTCTAAAACCGCTGGGAGGATTTCTACGCTGCATTTTGTATTATAAACATACCACCTAAGAGCCTGTTCTTAGATAAGGTTTGCGGTCATGAGCCACCAGGGTGCACTACGATAGATATGTTTCTTTAAAACAGTTGGGAGGATCTTGACGTGGTTTTTGTGTTACAAATATATCACTTAAATGTTCTTCGATAAAGTTTGCGGTCATGGGCCATCAGGGGGCACTGTAATTGAAATGTTTCTCTAAAACGGTTGGCAGGATTTTGATTGGTTTTTCGCTTTACATATGTATCACGTAAAATCAAGTTCTTAGATAAGGATTGTGCTTATGGGCTACCAGGTGGGCGGGGCGCTGCAATACATATACGTTATAAACTGTTCTGAGTTCTGAGGCGGTACGAAGTTCGCCGGGTCAGCTAGTATATAATAAATAAATCTACTTGTATGAAAATAACAATATTTTACTGCTTTTATTACAGCCCTGGTACTAAGCCGAATTGTTAAAAAAACTGTGTCGCAGGTACCAGTATATTATCTGCTAAAGTGACGAATACATTATGTCACATAGAGTGACATAATCAGATTGCGACTATTGACCTATGTGAATAGAAAGTAAAAAAAAACAAAATACTTCCCGTAAAATTGTACAAGCCTTTTTGAAACGGTAGGCTTTCATAAGCATGAGGGGAAAATAGGGCACCTCCCATAGGACTCTACGCATGCGCAAAACTCCAAGCAAGTATCGACCGTAACCGCTAGCCTCTCGCCTCTACGTGCCCGTATTTCACTCATGAAAACATTTCACAGATTTTTGTGTTATTTTTCACATTAACCAAATATCTGGTTTACCAAACATAACATGTAAATTACAAATTACAATTTATTTTATTTTATTCGTGCGAAGAAAATTCACTTACAATGTTTTGAATTCGTATTTAGGGAATTCAAGAAGTGAATTAAATGAATTCATCACAGGATTTTTCGAAAGGGTTTCATTTGGATTCCAAAATTTGTTCAATAAATTGATTTATCTAGTGGATGTGGAAAAACTCTCTGGTTATTACCGTTAAACTATAAAACCGGAAACAGCTACCGACATTTTAGTTTTGAAAGCTATACGATTTCAATGCCTGGTTTTTAGTAAATGTCAAAACAGTTGTGCGAATAAAAGTTTTAAAACAGTAAAAACATAAAGGGCAGCGCCTCAGAACGCGGGGCGAGAACCGCTTTTAAACGTACCTACTTGCACTCAGAATATAAATAAAAAACTGCCAAGTGTGAATTGGAGTCAAGCGCCGTCGATTTCTTACTACAACAGAATGAGAACCTCATAGAAATATGAGTTTGGAGCGGCCAGCATCTTTAGCGTCGGATACTCGGGTTGCCACAATAAAGAAGTTAAAGAATATTTTAATTCAATCAATAAACAACATGACTAATTAAATAAAATGAAAATGTGTCTGTGTGTATAAACTCAATTTTTTCCTTTTTAAAGTTAACCGCTGAACCAATCGTGTTTTAAAGACAGGGGAAAAAACCTTGTTTCCTCAAAACGAACTTAGGTTAAGTTCATTTTACCTCAGGGTTTTGCAACCCTTTTACTGATAAATTATTCTATCGATATAAATTAAATTTGACATTCACGTAGTTTGCATTTTTAAGATGGGCATAGATTACTTCATTTAATACACTTATAGGCAAAAGGGCTCAAATCATAGGTGTGCACAAAATGGTATGCATAATTGCTAAAAGTCAGAAACACTTGAAATTTTAGCGATTTGTTGCAGACTCCTCCATTAAGTTTCGATAGAGAAAAAGAGAAAAATGGAGAGAGCGAAAAAAAAGTAATAAAGATTGATGGTTGAGATTATAAAACTAGCTCTGGATGAATTAAGTTTGCATTAATATGTTAAAACCGAAATGATACCCAGGTGTAATCAATCTGTGGACGGCCGCTTGTCAAAAACGTGATACAATTAATAAAAATCGCATGTAGGTAGGTACTTTATAAAAGTACATACTTTTTAAATGAAATTACATTTTACTTACCAAACTTCCGAAGGCGTTCAAAATTCGCGCAGCATTATTTATGTGGACTTATTTTAGAGAAGTATAACCAGTCATCGTTAAAACAAATTATTTACTATCATTTATTTGCGCGTAATCTAGAGATAGCATTTCAACTGTTCCATATAATCACCTAGACGCCAACGTACTGGTGTATCTATGTGTTGCCGGTTTGTAGGCGAAATAGCTGAAGACGACCGTTCGTCAACACCTACGCAACCCCCTTCACACCCGAAACTTTGTCAATGTCCGAATTGAGATGTATACTCTAAACTAAACCATACTCTGCTTTTTTTTAAGTACTATGAAAACCGATTTATACAGAATTTTTCGTAGGTCTCACTTCTTTCCAAAAAATATTAAGTTTACCATCATTTACGCTTTAAGCACTGGCAAAGGCACTGGCCTTTGTCTATAAGCGATTGGATTTTCGAAACGGTGTGTATACGGCACTAAAGTTGCAGATTCTTCGCGCAAAGCACTAAAAAAAACAGTAAAGTAGAGCGGAACGAGCGAGCGGAGTGGAGTTTCGCAAAATAAAATCAGATAAAAAAAATATTTATCAGAAAATTTAAGAAATATACGTTAGTGTAGATTAAAAACGAGCTTAATGCAAATTGTCCAACTCTGAGGGCTGTAAAGTTTTTATAGTACACATAAAATTTTTACTTTAACTCAAAATTTTGGTTTAAGATTCTAGAAGATTGCTGTTTAAAGATTTCTTAGTATTTTCTCAAGATCCATTATTTTACAGTTTATTAGATTATGAAATTAATATGTTTTCGGGATGCTTATGATTAAGGCCTTGACTCAAGGTTTACAAGTGACCTAACAAACCCCTAATCACCTCTATTATTTTGATAAAATACCATAAAAATGATATAAATTTTTTTGGGAATGCCCTTGGGCTAAATACGTAGAATAAACTTAATCTTTGACGATATATTGTACCTACACGTTGGTATGTATTCAAAATTTAAAGTTCCTATATATTCTGGAAAAATTATCTCAAGTTTCTATTCCTATAACTGGACAAAATATTACATTGTTTATATTTATTGATTCATATTTTTATTGCAGATTGAACGTACGGTGCATATTCATGCATATTTTTATTTAATGCAACGCCATGGGCTAAAAATATATATTATATCTATTTAACCCTTCAGGCAGCGTGGTCGATTAAGATTTATCAATTGAAGTGTGGAGAGTGGGGCTTAGCTCGGCTAAAGTTGGCTCGTTGTTTGGTTAACGCGCGGCTGTGACGGTGCCGCGGTATAAATCAGTAGTGCTACGACATTACAACAACATAGTCACGTGCTTGGCGCCCGAGTTTAATACTCTGAGATCAAATAATGAGAACTCTACGGTAAAACGACGCCTTGAAAAAACATCGCGCGTCATAAATTCTCGAATAAAATATTCCCCAATGCCAATAAATTGT
The DNA here is from genome assembly GCA_949709985.1 of Luffia ferchaultella. Lineage (NCBI taxonomy): Eukaryota > Metazoa > Arthropoda > Insecta > Lepidoptera > Psychidae > Luffia > Luffia ferchaultella. Next base: position 10,982,442 of record OX453243.1, on the reverse strand, counting down.
ATTTTATAATCTTGATAAATTACAATATGCAGTGTATTAATATAACACGGAATATGTGACCGAAAAGAAAAGAGAATTTTTGAAATGAGTAATCATGTCGTAGTTTCTAACGTTATTATGGTAATTTTTTTTAAATTGTACCTACTTACTAGTTCCAATCGGTTTTGACAAATTACACGTACATATTTTATGTACAAATTCAGATTTGATTTTAAATATGTGATACAAGGCCATATAAGGCCATAGGGCCATGGTTCGAATCCGGGCGTGTACCAATGAGTTTTTCTGACATAAGTACATTAACTATCACTGACTCCGTGCCTCGGAGAGCACGTTAAGCAGTCGGTCCCGGAATTCTTCACAGAATCCCGGAACTCCGAACCCCCTCCTTACCCTGGGGAGGCCTAAGCCCCTGCAGTGGGATAACATGGGCTGATGATGATGATGATATGATACAATAATTTCAATACAAATTGTGTACGAATCAGCACGTCATGGTATGCTAATTAAGAGTTGTAACTAAATTGTAACGTGATTACCTACATAAAACGATTTGTATTAAGGATAAGATATGAGTGAATAAGAAACGTAATAAACTAACTTTCCGCTCGCAGCTTCGTCCGCGTGGACTACATATTGGTAACGTGACCACTAATGGACGTGACACTTCAGGGCATTGTGAGAGTTTCTAGAAAATTCTGAAACTTAACTACCTAAGAAATCTCTATACCAAATTTCATCAAAATCCGTTCAGCGTGAATTTTTTTATTTATTTTAGCGTGAACAGTACCTATTCACAGGAACCATGTACTTTACGGGAGTAAAACGTATCCTATGTGTAATCAAAATTCGTTCAGCCGCTTTAACATTGTAGGACAGCTATCCTTTAAGAACCATGCCTTTTTCCGGAATAAAAAGTAGCCTATGTCACTATCAAGCTCATGAACTATATCTGTGCTAAAAATCACGTTGACTTCTTGCTCTGTTACTGCGCGATTGACTGTCAAACATCTAAGTATCCAAACATTCAAATTTCACATTTAGAATAATAGTAGGATATTTACCCAGAAAAAAATTCAATTCGTAATGTAGATAGATATGATTACCTACTAGCGCTAAAAACATTCTGTTTTCATTAGAAATTCTAAGAGTGAGATTACATTACAACACATTCAATATATCGACTACGAATAGAGGCGTGCTTTACGTGAGCGCGGGCCGATTACGAGCCAAGTTAAGAAAAACCCTTAGAGTAAACACAGACCCCGGATTCCCGTACAAAACGCACCCGAGGCCACGATGTCTCTAGCGGGCCCACACCGAATTCAATGGAGCGACAACAAAAGCCATCACTTGTCGTTAAGATCTACCTAGTTTTGACATGTTGTCATGTTATTTTTAACGCCCCGAACTGTCAATGAAGATTTCACTCGCCGGTCCAATTTGGCACAATAGTTCCCACTCCTAATTCCCTATTATGTTTCGCAGACGTAATGTTATTGCGGCGGCCTATACAATGAGGATTAGCTATTATTTGCTCAAATGACTTCGTGAAACTGTGCTCAGTTGACTGCGTGTTTGTTCACCTGCGAGATGCGCCGGAGTTCCCTGCCGCTAGTTTCCTCGCGCCCATTCATTTGTAGGCTTCCGATTCATAAAGTTTCTACTAGTATTGTTTTATTAATTCCTTTATTAATTTGTGATTCGTAAATATTTAAACGTGTGAGCTCAGATCGCGTGGGTACCAATTGGCTTAAGTGGGCAGGAATAGAATATATTTTTACCAGAGTTCAAATGGAATGCATTTATAAATACCTGACAGAAAACATTTTTTTCTCGATCTTATTGTTAATTTCTAATATCAATTTAATTGCGAAATAATATACAAGTGATACGTATATTTTGCGTCATTGATTGTATCGGAGCTAAAATACAAACATAACGCCTAACAATTTTTAATCCATTGAAAGTCCTCTATTAATGTAAAAACTGGAGAATATGCAGAGAAAATATGAACTATAAAAACGTCGTCTGCATTCAACTAATAAATTCGCAAAGTGGACCCCCCCCCCCTAATTACCATTTACCTTTAAAAAAACGTAATATTCACAATCTACATTAAAATTTTTAATGATTATTATAGATAGAAATCATATATTTAAAAGTCTCGTTATTAACACAAAAGTCACCACTACACTACGTACATATACGTATTTATGTAGCCAGTATTCATTCATGCAGCTCTCGACCGATTACATTCTATTTAATTTTTATTAAACAAATGTTTACACAGCCGAAGGTTGGGAGATGACTAAGCGTTTCCCTTCACGATGAATTTTACCTCCACAAAACGGCCAATAACAGGTCTATTGTATTGAGGTGTAGAATTTTAAAATATTTTGTCGAAGCGTATGCATATGTTAAGAAGGTAGATGACATACGCATAAGTATTTATATACTATATTCTATAAATATTAAATAGAAAATTCAAAGTTTTGATTGATACATTGAGTTTTATATAATACACCACAAGTATTCATAACGTCTATAATGCAAATTACATAAATTTGCGACTTAATTTTTTTTATGCGTTTGGTTGTTCGCAAACTGGATTTAGCCTTTTATTTTTAAATGTGTTTGAACATTTTCTTTTTGATCTCGGCATTTCGGCGTAAGTTCTAATTTTATCAATAAATTTTTTACCATTTATATAATAGTTTCTAGTCGCGAATACCTATTAATAGCTATGTTTAAGTAAATTTTTGTGTTACTAATTGTATAAATGCTGTTGGTATTAAAAATAAAATAAAATGAAACAATAAATCAATATATTTTTTTTAAAATATAGTTAACATTTTAATCAGTTGAATACAGTTATTTTGTTTAATTCCAACATAGTTTTTATAATATTGCGAGTTAAATCCACTGAGTTAAAAACCAGCGCGCCCTATCGAGACCTCGTCTTTAGCGCTCAGTCCCGCGATCTCCGACGTCGCCGAATAAATCTTTACAACGACATTATTATGATTTTTATAACTTTTAAAATTTATAAGAACGAAGTTTTCAAATGCACACGTCTCTAGTAACGCAATTTTTCTGGAATGCCGCTGGGGTGACGAGGACGACGTGCATCGAATTCACGTCATAGATTTAAAGTAGGTATATTTGTATAATGTAACAGTATCATCATACAAATATAATTACCTAGGTACTTCTAACATTTCTGGCCATTGTCCTTTCCTACAACATCTTTTGTGTGCAGACATAACTCCGTTGAGAGCCACGACTTTCGGCGGCGGCGAATTGCGGTGCGACGACACACGCCAAAAAAACCCTAACAGTTTTAAAATCACGAAAGTAATATACTAGCGTTTTATACCGACGCAACGTAGAATGCCATCGGGTATTTTCATAGTCCAAGAAAAAAGTCGTATAACGCCGAACTCGTAGACTAACTTAATTTGACAGCAGCTTTGAATTATTATGAGATGTGAAACATTTGAAGTATATTATAACAGCAGTGTATGACGACCGCATCGATTGTTCAGTAACAATATTTATCGTCTCCTATCAAGTTCGGCGTTTTTCGGCTTTTACGAAAATGGCCGGGCGTTCTATGTCGCGTCGAACTGCGGACGAGACTGTCGAATATCAATCAAGAACGGAAAGAACAAATCAATGTTACAGACCAGCACGCCGTATTCTAATAATTACTGACAAAAAATAACTTAAAGGTGTGGTCATCGAATTTCTTATAACTGTACAATTTTAGAAACTACAATAGCCACAAAAATGTTGGCCTATTCTAGACCTATCAGTTTGGGTACAATTAGTGGTGTGGTGGCGAGTCCGGTCGTGGTTCAAAGCCCAGAAACGGGCTTGTACCAATGAGTTTTTCTAACTTAAATACATAACTATCATTGTCTCCGTGTCTCGTGCGTCCGAATATGCTAAGCCGTCGGTCCCGGTTGCCATCATCAGATGGCAGTCGTTAAAATCCACCAATTCATGCATTAGAGCAGCGTGGTGGATTAAGCTTCAATCATCTTCCTCTCGAGGGGAGGCCTTAGCCTAACAGTGGGGTATAATAGGCGGTATAGATATGGACTTACCTATAGGTACAATTATTATTCATGAAAATAATATCTATAGCTGAAAGATTTTTCACGAGGTGACCTATGTAACATTACGAAAATAAAATATGACGTTAAAAAAATAAATTGTGAACCATATAAATATTTTATTAAATGTAAAACCATTTACGTTTACTGATTTAAAAAAAGAGGCATTACAAATTCATGCTTATGTAAATGAAAGTGTTTGCTTATTTCGAAGGTGAACTAGAAAATTAATACAATATTCTGAAAATAAACAAGGATACTATTGAAACAAGGATAATATTGAAAATAAACAAGGATAATAAGATTATCTCATTTAATAATCGTTCTCTAAATAAGAATTTTATGACTTTATATACAAGGACGCTTACATTATGCATGACTAACTCGAAATTAGCCTGAGTAGTGTTGAACGTCAGAGCGTGCGTCAAGTGACGCTATTCGCTTTTTTCAGGAACGAACCAAGTTCATGTTTACATACGGAATGAATATTCTACACAGAGAGCCGACGATGGTCAAACAATAATTAATTATAAACCTAAAGTTGTCACATATAGGTAACTTTGTTCCTAGAATGTAACACGAAAACACATGTAAAACTTTTCATGAAACACAGGGTGCAGCCATTAGCTTAGGTCCTATTGTTTATATGGAACTTTATATTTAGTGTAATCAGTTCTAGATTTCTATTTTATTTACAACTAGCGACCCGCCCCGGCTTCGCACGGGTAGCAGAGCATATAAGCCGTAGGTTCTGTTGTAGTGTCATATCATCTTGTTGCGTCAAACATGTGGATTCTATTTAATTAGATTTATATGTAGCATAATTGCATCCTACTTGGAGTATTTTTAATGTATTTTATTTCCAATTCTGTAGATATTTGGAAAAGTAAAGAATATATACATAAAAACAAACTAAAATATTTCTTTATATACCTACAACATTGATACCTTCTGCCTAACCACGTCACAATTCAAAAATGGCGTCGTGCGTGTACGTAATAAACTTCAAAGAAAAAAGATAGTGGTGTAACTTATCATCGGTAAGTAAGCAAACCATCAACTAAAATCAATCAAAACAATTTTTTGTCTTTTGCCGCCATTTCCACATATATGAATGAACCATACAGTTTGGATACGTAGGTATAAAATGTTGGGGAACTATATGACCTCTTAACAATTGGTAATTATACAATCGTTCCTCAGAAAACAGCATTTTATTTCTTAATATTATCGCATTAAACGGGCAACTATTTAAGCACAACTTATTAATTCACCGATCCTAGCGACAATAAACGAAGCCGAGTCAATTACTTACACTTGAAGTAAGGCTTAGTATAAAAGATCACTTGCGCCAATATTCTTGTACAACTTTTTATCTTTTATAACACTCTTTCAAAGACTTACTGAAATTTGAAATACTGTTACACTAACTCGATATAATGAAAAGTTCAATAACTTTTATATTATACGACAACTTTAATATTACATACAATATATTATTATTAAATATAAACTGTCCAATTGTGTGCCCAGAAATTTCTATTTAAACTTACTATTTAGACCCAATTTTATTAAAATATGTTTTGTCTCTTTCATCCAACTCAAGTTTCACAATCGATGAATAAGGACCAAACATATTTTAACTAAGCCGGAAAACTTTTCTGAATTGTACAGAATGTGTTTTAATTTAAATTTCATTGAATTTAATTACTGAATATTGGGCACTTCGTGACATATAAAAGACGGGCTCCAATCGTGAGCAAAAAAATTAAAGTAGCTCCAAACCTGCCGGTCTAATCCGAGCGACCTCTAGTGTGTAACGATGACAGAGACAACTGTTAAGTATGGCAGCTCATCTAATGCCACGTTCCTTCCTTGGTATGGTCATTATAAAAACAGTTAATCCATTGCAGATTTCAAATGGACCGAGGCCGGAAGAGCGATTTTTTGTCATGAAACATTTGACAACCCCCTGACGTGGGGGCACGAAATATGAGTTCGTAAGGTCTGGGAAGTGACTTATTTTTTACTCTAGTGCCCGGCAGCTTTTGCACCAACAGCTTTAAGTTTGTTTCAGATCAAACAGCTTTATGGCAGGGACACGTTACATTTTTTTTCTTGTAAACGTTTTATAAGTTCCCATTAATTTTAATAGTATTGAACTCTCAATTGAAAGTAAAAATATCAAAAAAAGTATGAATAACCTTTGAATCGACTGCCCGATTGGCCGAGTGGTTAGAGACCCCAACTGTAAACCCAAGGGTCGCGGGTTCGAATCCCGCCCGGGACAAATATTTATGTGCATGAACATTAATATTCGTTCCGTGTCAGGGTGCAAAATATCTATATATGTGTAGCATATTATAAAAAATATACCTATATAATTTAAGTACATCAGTTGTGTAGTAACCCATAATACAAGCATTTTTATAAAGCAAAGTATTTTTATATATTATATATATATATACCTACTAGTTTTATTTTTATGTATGACTTGAAAATTCGACACATAAATTGTAAATTATAATTGTAAACTCTTTTCGATTATTTAGCTGTGTTTGGAAATGCTTATTGGTAGAAATATGCTTATTATAAGAAATCATTTCTATTAGTTTTAAATACCTTTCGTTTTGATTTGCTAATTTACCTAATCTATATCAGAATTTGTACTGAAGTTTAATATATCTGAATAAACGCTTTCTTTTTTGGTGTCCCGTAGATCTCCAAATACAGTAATAGAATTTCATATTTTAGGGTTTGATTTAGATATTCGAGACAAAAAATTGTATTATATTTTTAAGATCACATAACAGATAAAGTAATTACTTAGTATATTTTTATTTACTAATAGCTCTGCCCGTAAAACTGTCAGTCATGGTATAACTTGAAACTGTTGACAAAATCCAACTAAAAGACCTTATAACGAAGCAAACACTGGTTTCACCCGAAAAACAGTTGTTCCCAGCTTCTTACAACGCAATGTGGCGAACACATGAGGTTAAAATCTGTAGCTATTGTTTAGGTAACGTAATCTCAGTTAGCGCCGAGCGACCTACACCCGGCTTGTGAGTCATTACGAAGTATAATAATTCTAATAACATATTTAGTGGGCCCACAAGATCAGAGATACTTCCGCTTAGCATTAAGGTGTTTAGAATATTAATTACTTACATAAATAATAGAACATACGTTTATCTATATTAACTATACCAACACAATTGTTAAGCTAGTGGTAATAAAATAGGCTTTAAAATATCATAACTCGTATTCGTAATATTTTTCACTATTAAAAATTACGTATAACATTTGATCTTTTATAAGAGTTCATATGCATGTAAAATGTTTGACGTTACGGAAGAGGAAATATCTTCCGCCTGTTAAAACGGTAAAGCAATTATTGAGTGCGAGTTTGATTTGTTCCTTTGCTATCAACCGCGAGATGGATCGACGGTTAAAGGATTCCTATATTTAACTGGACGAATCCGTTATGGATTATCTTGCAAGATTTAATATAAAAAATAATATAAATAATTGGTTACAAAAAGCATTATTCATTTAAATCATCAAAATCATTTGTAGGTATCTTCGTTATTAATATTTAGACTAGACTAGTAGACCAATAATACCTATAGTGGTGGCAAAGTTTGAATATTATTTTCTTTATAACATTTTATGAAAGTAGCATATTCAGTTTTGTCTATGAGTTTTAGAGACTTTTACCAATACAGTGTAATAATTTTTTTTTCTTTCACATAATTTTATCCGATTTTCTTCTAATAGTTAAACTTTACGTCTTTATGTTATGTGAACTTGAAAACATAATTGAACACTCAATTAATACTTTATTTGTGACGTAATTTTTACGAATAATATTAACACTTTAAAAAAATTACCTTATACCAAGCGCGGACGTTAAAATTAGTAATTTTTTTAAAATTAATTAGTGATAATTGTTAATTTTGAACAGTACGTATTTTCAATTATTTTATACAATATGGTAATATATTTCTATAAAAAATATTTAATCTTTCAAATTGTGCAAGCATACTAGGTATAAGCTTTTTTCGTACGCGTTGTCTTTTTTTAATTTGTGTTCTAAAAAATATTTATCAAACTTTTTCCAAACTTTAATTGAAACATATTTAACGAATTTAATTATAGACAAAATACAAATCATTAAAAATAATAAATAAATGTCTATATAGTATTTCCAGTAAAGATGGGTTTTTTTTTTATTTTGTTTTAGTTTGATCTGCTGCGATCTATTTAAAAAATTATAAAATTATATAGTTTTAAAAAACGTATAACACTCGACTCCATTTCATACAAATCGAAGATACAAACTAATAACACAAGTGGCCACCGTAGGTCGCTGCTGCTGTTACCTCAACGCGATACAGTTTTACATTCGCATAGTTGGTGTTTTGCGGAGAGCACGATTTCACCAGTGTACCTATATAGGTTACGAAGATCTTTTTAATTCCAGAGAATCACCATTATTTCGTTTTATGTTCGAATTCAGCTAATAAACAAACACTGTATTTTTTGTTGTATTAGTTGCACGGTAAACGGCACGTGACAACATCGTATTTGTAATGTTATTTCAAAAAGCTTTGAATTAATTTCGTAAATTAAATAAACTGTCGTCTTTGTGATTCAAGAGAGAAGGGTTCAAAAAATTCATCTCTTAATATGAGAAATACAGTAGTTAGATATATGTACTTAGACCTTATTAAAATACATATTTCGACTCACTCAACTTCGATACCATAAAAATTATAGTTCCTTATGTCGGACTTTCAATGAATACGGGTCTCTGCCAGCTCTGACCAAAATGTAATAAATAAAAAACATCTACAGTATCTGAATCATTTTCTAGTCCACCTGTTACAGTGTTCGGATGATACCTACCTGCACATGGTTATTCGTCTACAAATATTCGCCAAAAGATAAATAGCCAATGTGTCGGCATCACCCTTCGATCCATCACAAGAATCATCACGACACGTGAAGTCGGTTCACACTTGACCGTTTTTATTTTTTAATATAAAAGAGTTGTCAAAAATTTAATTATGCTCCACAATGACAGCTATTAAAATACAACTTAATTTCACAAGTTCAAGTTTAGTAAAATTCATTGATATTGCCCGGCCATTTATTTCAAACGTCTAAGTCGAAACGAACGGTTTCAAATAGGTACTAATATACTAAATAAATACACCGGTGTCAATATTCGACTCTCAGTTGAGAACCAATGTTTACCTATTTCTGAGTAAATAAATGATTGCGAAGGACACGAACCACTGTGAATCCAAAATCTCTTGAAAATACTTAAATGTATACATAAAGAAAAATATTTCATTTTGATTTAAACGGTTGGTAACGACGATTTAGTTACTATAAATCTGAAAATCGTATATATATGCTGCTATGTTCTTGTGTTGTTATTTTTTTGTGAAAAGATTGAATAAATTATAAGACATCTTCTGGCAAACTTTTTTTTATTGTTAATTATACCGATTATATAAAGTGGTGGGCTTGTTCCTGCACACATCAGTAGTCTGTCAGTCAAAGTTTCTATTATAGCACAAGAACTGATAATTCCTGACGATAGGTTTTGATTCTAGGTTTAGTAACATCACTTAGGCCAGTTTTTATTTTATTTTTAATTAGCGTGCGCCCCCGCGGCTCCTGTTTTCCGTTTACTGAAGATCAAACTATGCATCAAGATGAGAGGGCTTGGAGCTTAAATCTACCACGCTGCTCCAATGAGTGTGTCAATGAGTGAGTTCGCGGATTTTTTCTTTATGTGTTCCAACTAAGTTCACAATTGTCAATAAGATACAAATTCGCTTGTCAGAAATGATTTATTAAATATTATTAATAATCAATTTGTGTATAATCCGCGTTTATACGTGAACACACCATGACGGAACGCGGACTAATATTATAAAATATTAGTATGGATTGAAATCGGTTCTGTGGTTCCCATTTCACAACAAAATAATAATGTTGGCAAAGGTGAGTAGATCAAAGATGCGTGCGTAATAAAATTAAAATAAAATCTGGTTTTATAAAAAGTCTATGGCTAAAATGGAAACATTTAACTTTCAATACTAATTTTAAATTACAACGTTCCTTTATCAGTGATACTTAAATAAAATAAATAAATACTAGGTAGCTATTTCAATATTTATTTACAGATTTCATGAATATTATCGAAAATGTATGCATTATCAATTGCCATCCATTTTAGTATTTAGAGCGAAATTTACAAAATTGTAACGACTTCACATACGATATTATATAATATAATCTAAGTAGGCGACCGCTTACCCTAGTGGGTAGCGACCCTGCCTGCGAAGATGGAGGTCCCGGATTCGAATCCCAGGACGGGTCAGTAGTTATATGATGAATATCGATACTGGTACCGGGTCATGGTTGTTATATGTATGTAGTGTCTTCGCTTAGTACCCAAAACACAAGCTAATGCTTAGTTTGGGGCCTAGACGTTATTGTCGTGATGTATACATTATTATTATTATTATTAAGTATAATTTTCACCACATATTCCAACAGCAAGAATTTAATCGTTTCTGAATTTCATTATATGAGAAACTGAAATCTATAGTTAAACAAAATGGTTGGGTGGTTCCACGACGCGACCAAAACGGTAACCATGTTTACACCGCTTACTGGTATTAACGAAATGATCCTTTCTGTTTACGTGCGGTAGTTTAATGTTTTCACCGGGCCGCTCGCCGCTGACGGATCAAAATTGTTTACATTATGGACGAAATGATATTCGGCGCTGCGGTGGCCACGTGTCGACGCTTTCCTCATTGAAATCCTAGGCATCAGCCCCACCCGCACATACCCTGGTCCACTAAAACCGATAATATGAAATTCTCCTAACGTAATGCAACGTGCAACGGCAACGTCAAGTCCGAGGGGCCTAATACACTTATCCCAGTACGGAACATTTTGAACCTAATTGAGTGATCGTAAAATAATTTCGATTAATACTAAACCAAAATTAAAAAATTTACGACTTTAAGGTCTATCGCTTAAAACACAAATTCCGTCTGATAACCGGCGTCGCATGAGCCCTTTCGCCGTCTACATTCTTGTATGGGGCGCAATGTTTATACAAGGGATATTTGTGTATATGTATTTAATGTTAAAATAAGTTCGGAATAAGTTCCCCACAGAGCTCGAGCGAGTAAATCCAAATTGCAGCTGCCTCAATTCCGAGCCGACGGCGCTTGGTTAACCGCGAAATACGGAGTTTTAATTTTACTAATAGCAACTTTGATGTAACCACAAACGGTGGGCACACCCTCCGGTTTACTTTACGATATCTTTTATTTGAATATCAAACTAAGTCATCTTTGTTTAATATGAATATTTACTTAATGCGTAGCTACAGTTGATTTATCCTAAGTTCGACTTGTACGACTGTGGGTAGGTATATCGAATTAATGGGAATTTCTTGCGGGTTTTATATAAATAGTATTGTTATTACTGTGTACATTCTATTACATTTAGAGCAATATATAGTTCGTTATTAAACAAACGTTCTTATACATTGCCAAATTTATTCAAAATCATGGAAGTCAAAATGATAGGTAGGTATATGTCATACATATGTAAAAATTTAACTTGGTATTATTAGATACAACTGCGTCATACGAATAATTATTAAAAATCTTTATTTTTTTATCAGTAGGTACTATACAGGGTGAGCCAAATTTAATTATAATGATCTTTGGTAGAAAACCGATAGCCGTCTTGTTTTCTTTTTTAGTATCGTTCTATAAAAAAATGTTGAGCTATGACTACACAAGCCTTTTCCGAAAAAACCAATAACTCTAGTCACCATTCATGCCCGCCGCCCCATTCCGTTTCAAGGCCTCGGGCGCGTACGTTTACTATAGCGTTAAGAAGGCAACCAAACGTTATAAAATAAAACTGTATAGATAAAATAATGTATTATGAAAATGCAATCCATATTTTTTATTTACGCAATGAGGTCTATTGGTGATACCTAACATCTAGAAAAATTTTGGACGGTTACTAAAATCTCACCTTGTATACATAAGATAAGCTCTACGATCTTAATACGGAAGCTAAGGAATTTCGTTAATACATGAAAACATCTTATATATTATATATATAATTGATTCTAATAAATAAATTAATCTAAGTATTTGATACTAATTTCAACTTGATACCTCCACGCGTTAAGGAGAATAAGGGTCTGGACAGACCGACAGACTTAAAGATGGACAACGAAGTGATTCTATGAGGGTCCCTTTTTAGGGTCCTGTACATCAAAGACGAAAAAAGGAATCCGTGTAGGGTCATTTTGGTGTCCGTCTGTCTGTCCATCTGTCACAGCCTCTTTCTCCGATTCTACTAGATGCAAAAGTTGAAATTCTATTCATGTACATAGTTTGGTGGCCCAATAACGAACGTATAGCGCACATGAAATATTTCCATTTTGGGGAGCAAAGTAGAAAATTAAAAAAAAAAACTTTTTAAAGGCTCCTAGTGACGTGTCATATGAAAGTGCTTATTATAAAAAGTACAAGCATATTTTATTTATAACTTTAATATTTATGGTTTCAAAGATATTAAAGAAAAAAAATGCATAGAAATAAAATGTGTTGCTTAATTTTACTAGTGGCGAATTTCCGTACAAACGGCGCTAGCGGTTGCACCCTATCAAATCTTAACCGCTTAGCGCAAAGAAATATATGGTATGGTAGTTCAGCAAAAACTAGGTTTATATTTTCTTAATTTTTTTTAAATTTTTACACATCATAAGAAAAAAAACTTTTTTATAATAACTTGAATACGCAAGATTTTTTTTTCTTAATTTTTTTCTTTTTTACATGTTCAATATGAAACATTTTCACATGCTATGAAAAATTTTAAAAATTATTAATTTTCATGACATGTTGTGAAAATGCAATTACTTTCATGTTGAACATGTTGTGAAAGGTGAAACTATTTCGAGGATCAATCTCACCCATTTATATTTTTTTTCTTAAGATGTATTTAGGAAATTAAAAAAATTCACAAATTTTGCAGTTCCCGCCACCATCGGAGGCATTAAAAATGACTGTAGAAATTTTAGAAAAAATTAAAACTCACGTACTTATCTATAGTGTTAATTTATTTATTTTGAACCAGCAATTATACATTGCCACGCCCATATACATAAATACAAGTTTTTTTCAAATTTGTCAATTTTCAGGGCCCACCTACAGGCCGCTTTTGGCCAATTTGCGATAACTCAAATATTATCGAAAATATTCATATTTTTGTAAGAAACGACACCCAAAATTTTCCATTTTTTCAGCCATTATTTCAATTTTCAAAAAAAATTACCACCTGATTTTCAAAATTCTAACGAATATACCCGATAAATTTTGCAACTTCTGAAACCCCTAGGACCCCAATCCCTCCGTTACCCTTGAGGATATAGCCAAATTTACGTCTCACAGAAAAAGGATCTGATAACCATTTTCAATGGTTAAACGTGTAAACCTAATTTTTGCTGATCTGAATACCATAGATTATTCTTTGCGCTATTCTGTTAAAGTTTGATGGGGTCCAGCTGTAGAAGCCGTTTGTGTGGTAATTCGTCAAATCAAAATTCAATAAACACTATACCTACCTATTTAATTGTATTAGGTACTTTGGTGGTGTAAATAATTTGCTATTATATTGAGCATTAAATAGAAATGCATAATTTTCTAATTGCAGCGTAGATTTTCTTGCAAAATATTTTGAACTGAATTTGTCATTGTTTTTTTTTTGGGGGGAGGGGAGGGGGCTACGGCCTCAATGAAAACGCCACTGACAAAAGACATATGTACCTACGTATTCTGTTGAATGAGTATCTGTTTTTGCAGCTTCCTTTATAATGAGTATGGGTTTAGGTAGGTATTTCATTCAGATGAACGTATTTAAAAGCGTTAATTATAAACATTTTCTTATTACCAATAATTATTAAGTATTTATCATTTCCTTTGTAAGCTAATAATCTTATAGTGAATATGAATAAGTGGAAATTCTTGACATCATAATATTTCACAACATATAAGCTAAATATAATAAGCTTTTTTTAATGTAGTTATTATTGAATCACAATTCGAAATTCTCCCTACTTTGCGAACCTTTTTAAATGTCAGTGTGATTTAGATTTTGCATTAGTTAGAAACCAAAGACGTTACAAATCTTTCAAAATAATATTTGAAGTTTTAATATAATATCATTGAGTTTCATCATATTTTTACCTCCACGTAGGTACAACAGCCTGTCATTGTTGCTATTTTTTTTTTAACTACTGCCTTTACTCTTAATTCCGTGAGTGTCGGTATGAGAACAAAAAACCAAACTCTTGTTGAAATATTAAATTCTACGCCCACACACCGTTCGCCAAGAGGGATTAAAAATTGAAAACGCTTGGGTTGACATCGACGGTGCACTCGGCTCGTTCGATGGCACTCTGAGACCTCTCGACGTGCTACACGCACCGACCCGTCCACAAAACACAATTCACTTGATTTTAAAAGATCAGCTCGAAAAACTCAAATATTTCGAGTGTCCGAACCGAGTTTTCTGTCCAATCACATTTTGATAGATATTCTACTAATAACATATGTATAATATCGATAGTTCGATTTTGTATCTGTTTCATGATATAAAAGTTAGCTGATTGTTTGCTTGTTATTCCTTCATGTTTCAGTTAGATCGAGATCGACTGACCGGTTGGCCAAGTGATTAGAAACCCTAACTGCGGAGCCGAGGGTCGCGGGTTCGATCGCCGCCCGGGACAAGTATTTGTGTGCATGAACATGTCTATTTGTTCCGCGTCTGGGTGTAAAAGTATCTATATATGTATACATTATAAAAAAAAGAATTTTTAAATATATATATCAGTTGTCTAGTACCCCATAAAACAAGTATAATACTTGCTTACCAAATATTATTATTATTATTATTATTATTATTATTATTATTATTATAGATAACACGTCATATCAAAATTGATTTCCGGAACTAATTACGTTGAAAAAAACTGTGACACGAAATTCTGGTACTGTATGCATAAAAATGTGACAATAAAAGTGACAACGAGATCGAAAGTAGGCAAATAGGGAGGTAGGAGTACATTTTTCTTTATTCGGCACTATATAATTAGTGCGAGCCGCCCGTATTAATAAAAAACTAAAATAATCTCGGGTGTAACTGGGGTCCGAAACTATAAAAAAAAATGTATATCATCAAACAAATATCAATATGTGAGACTAAATTAGTTTGCCAAAGTTCTATTTAACATCAGATTTTTTATACTTTTGCCTACCTTTGTAATTCAAAATGGTAAAATAATCCATTTCATTCCATCTAAGCTAGCAAACTTATTTTGCTCCACTTTCATATACTTACCTAACTCCTAATTGGTACAATATTGTCAGAATGTCGCATGTTGACACGGGTCCTTGTGCTGCTTTGCCTGTTAATTCTATTGTAGGTATCCACTTAAGTTTTTTTTTATATATTCCAAAATAGAAAGGCGACCTCCGTGAATGCACCTAACTTCGACTTTCGATTGGAAAGTTACGCCCGCAAAAAACCAGCGTATGAAGATGACGGATATTTTATAGTAATTTATATAATAATAAGTGTACACGAAGAAACTCCTAAAATATGGTTTAGTAGTTGGTTATAATCATAGTTGATTGTAATCAACTATGCGATCGATTAGTGTAAGATGATAAAGTCACAGTTTTTTTTTTTTGAAGAGTTTATTCAAGTGTGAGTCGAGCAAGTGTCAGGGATCCTAAAGATTTGAAAAAAAGTTTTGGTAAACACATAACACGGATATATACGATGGTAATTCCCATTCCTTACCATCACACTTGATGCAATAGTTTGACTCGCACTTGACCAGTTTTGACTGTGAATACTGGTTGCGTAATTTGCACCTTCTTAATCTAGAAAACGAATACGTTAACAATATGCTTCCATCACCAACTTTTTTTATAATTTCATACAATTTCTACCATTTTTTAAATTTTTTTTTATTATTTCCATCAATTTTCAATATTTACTATCATTTTCTACCATTTCCTACCATTTCTTAACTTCAAACAATTTTCTACCATTTTTAACATACCCTATGATATCGATCATTGATTCTACCATTTTTTACGATTTTCTACCATTTATAACATTTTTTAACACTTACTAAAAGTTTCTGTCATTCTCTACCGTTTTCAACCATGTCTACGATTTTCTACAACGAGCGAGTCATGTCATTTTTGCATTTTATAGAAATATGTTATATTTATTAAGAAAAACTAATAAGTGAAACAATTTTATTGACATCTACAAAAATACCGAAGATAAATTTTAAAATAAGTCGTGCTACGACGTCACTCGATTACAGTACAGTTCCAATCAACCTTTATGGCGCATGTGAACATAGGCACAAGTCGCGTCGCAGTAACCAGTTTTAGGTATAGCGGATCGGAATACAATCCTATAGGCGTGATTGCGCAGGTACAGTCATATACTCCTCGCTCCACTGCATCCCGCTACACCTGAAACTGGTTACTGCGACGCGACTTGTACTTATGTTCGGATCCGCCATAAAGTTTGATTGGAACTGTAGGTACATGATTTTTGCATATATATATATTATCAGGAGCTTATGAAGTTTCGTGTGCGTCGGGATGGCGATACAAAGTGGTACAAGGTTACCGTTTAGGATTGCGAATATACTATAGATTTAGTACCTAATTTGTACTATTTAGTACCTTTCATCAAAAAATTTGTACCTGCCTACTTTCACAAATATTTGAGATTTAAAGTGTACCGCCATTCTGAGTCAGGATGGCGGTATATTTTCTAAATTAGGTGCTTTTATTATTTGATGATATATTTTCAGTTATCAGATATTTAGTACCTATTTAGTACCTAAACATATATAAAACCCACATACCCAAGTCAAACCGGTAAGTAGTAGAATATGTCTTGAGTAAGTATACAATACTTGTATAAATATATTGACGAATAAACGATAAGTTAGACCAAGAGCCCATTTAAAAAATTTGTTCAATTACGCTCGACAGATATAATTTGTTCGGTGTGCTCCAAATACTTTAGTCAAAAAAAACTTTGCTGTTACCAGCTGTTAGACTAAAAAGTTCATGGCATTGCTTCTGAAATAAAAAAGAGCAGGCTTTAGCCGCATATTAAAGATGGGGAGGAGTAGCGGAGTAATGAAGTTATGTGCCAAATGAAGAACATTATTGTCGACATCGTAAGATAGGTGACCGAAAATCCGACGCAGAGCAAATATGAATCCAGTCGCTGATCCAATTGCCGATTAGTTGTTGAGTCCCTGGGGCCTGGACTGATTCACATATTGATTAGAAGTAAAACATGTGTGTAAGTAAAAGTGTTTAATTACGATTATATTAAAACTGATTAAAACATTACTTTTCTATACTTAATACAAACCAACGAACTTTCATTTTTTTTTCCTAAGTTTCCGAGTTTTTTTTGTAAGTATTCTTGGTAGACTGTGTTGGTAGATAACGATCTTACGTAAGATTGAATAAAGGGGAGGGGGTTAAACGAATCTTATTATTTTTTATATAGGGGGAGAAAATGGTCAAAAAGTGGTACCGAAAAAAATTCTTACCTTATTAATAATTATGTTTAATGACGACCACTTAGCCTAGTGGGTAGCGATCCTGCCTACGAAGCTGAGGGTCTCGGGTTAGAATTCCAGGTCGGGTCAGTATTTATATTATAATGAATGTGGTTCCTGGTACCGGGTCTTGGTTGTTATATGTATGTGATGTCTTCGCTAGGCACCCAAAACACAAGCTAATGCTTAGTTTGGGGCCTAGAAGTTGTTGTGATGTATACGTTATTATTATTGTTATTATTAATAATTATTCAACTTCAACGGTGAAGGCTTTGGACACAAAGCTCATTGTTATCGCGTCGTATGGATATGCTACGATGACTTGAAGACGCAAATAACAAACAGCTCAAGATAATTATGCTATTTCACGCTGTACCATGTACGGAAAGAAATTTAAAAAAAATCACTATAACAAAAGACTTTTGTATATGAACTCTTGGTCAAACTTATAGTTTATTCCTCAATATATTTATAAAAGTACTTTATACTTACTGAAGTTATATATTTTTGTTAGGAACAAATTAGGTACTAAATTCTTGTTTAATAACATTTGTACTCTTTTACGTATTTCTTGCTAGGTTTGAGAATTTCACAGGCGTCAGGATGGCGGTACACTTTATATTGACGAATACTACTTACCGGTTTGACTTGGGTGACTATGTGGATTTTATATATGTTTAGGTACAAAATAGGTACTTAATATCTCATAACTCTGAATATAATTTAAAATAATAAGAGCGCCTAATCGGGACAAAGTTTGAAATGTACCATCCATCCTGGCGTCATAATGGCCGTAAAGTTTATATTGACGAATACTACTTAATGGTTTGACTTGGGTATGTGGATTTTATATATGTTTAGGTACAAAATAGGTACTAAATATCTGATAACTGAAAATATAATTTTAAATAATAAAAGTATCAAATTTAGAAAATCTGCCGCCATCCTGCCGTCAGAATGGCGGTACACTTTATATCTCAAATATTTTTGAAATTAGGCAGGTACAAATTTTTTGATGAAAGGTATATAAAAAGTACAAATTAGGTACTAAATTTACAGCATAATCACAATCCTGAACGATGACCGTGTACGACCTTGTATCGCCATTCTGACGCACACGAAGTTTCATTAAAATCGGTTTAGCCTTTTTCGAGATGAAAAAAAAAACTTTTTAAACTCCAAAATTAGTCAAGTTTGTTAAGTTCGTATACTAGTTTAGTCCTGTCGATGGGATTAGGTAAGGACAAAAAGAAAAACTACCAATATTTATATTATTCTCTTTTTATAATATGTTCATGAAAACGTTGTGCACTTTATTTTGATACTGATATTTTGATTTTGATAAATAAATAGATATTTCATGCATAACTTGTATATTTTTTCACATATATAAATCTGCCCCATAGCCTGTATGAAAGTGCCCCGCACGTGGAGTACGTTCATACATTTTTTTTAAATTGTTACAAAAAGCCGTACAAGTGTATTTATATAAACATGTTTTTAATATAAAGTCAGATAGTGAGACTATTGATGAGTCGATATAGTACAGTCGAATTGCTAAAAAGATTGGAAGTCATTCGTATAGTTGTAATTTTTATGGAATCATTAGAAGACATGAATATAAGTTTCCTCTGAGTTTGCACCATTCCTGTTACGTACGGAATATCATTTAATGTTAGGTATTAACATTAAAGCCCAATTATTTTGGAATTTTATTAATATCTGTTTGTGGTAAGTTTAGATATATGTAGATACCCTTTTGGTCTATAAATACTTTTCACCAAAAAAGTGTGAAGAGTATGAAATACCAATAAAATCATATTTTTAATTTGCCACATAAGAGAAATTGGTACAAACTCATAATAAGCTTTTTAAAGCATCATAAACACCCAGTTATTTTAACATCCTTTGGACCCCTATGACATCAGCATAATAAATATTTAGTAAATTGTACTTCGGGGCAAATTATTATAGTTATTTAATTTTTTTGTATATAATGTGTTCTAAATATACTACATTTGCACCTAATATAAATAAGAAATATATAACTGGGAATTTATACAGAGTGAACGTGAATATGTATAGTACGCTTCGTGGCGTACGCAGGACGAACGCGGGGTCGAAGCAAGATGTGGGGCGGCGAGAGCAGAAAATCAGCAAGTGCGTGCCCTGCGCAAAGATATTAAATGTACTATGTACTTACTGAATACGCAACGCGAAGGCGAGAAATTGTAACTAATAGGGTAGAATAAAGTCAGTTCACCGCGATTAGTTCGCTATGAAACGTGCGAGTGATGTACATATCGGTGTTGCATGCTAATGTATTATAAAACCGGTTTCAACCAATATCTTTGTTTCTCTCTTTTATTTACTTTGGAAGAAAATTGTAGACGCTTATAAGGTAAGTTACTTGTTATTTTCTTATTTTTAACTAGCTTTCGGCTCGGCTTCGCTTACGTGGACTACACAGTTGTACCGAGACAGTTACAGGAACGCGACGCTACAGAACATTGTAGCACTTTCTAGAATATTCTGAAACTAAACTATCTACCTAAGAAATCTCTATATCAAATTTCACAAAAATCCATTTAGCTATTTTAGCATAGAACTTGCCAAAACATCAAGTATGAGTACCAACACGATAGATCTACGATTGACGGTTTTGAAAATATAAGCATTTAAAAATTTGGTCACGTGGTCACATAGATCTCGCCAAAACATCAAGTTTGAGTACGAATACATGTCTACGATTGATAGTTTCGAAAATATAAGCTTTTAAAAATTTGGTAATGCAGTCACATAGATCTCGCCAAAACATCAAGTTTGAGTACAAACACGACAGGCCTGCGATTGATGGTTTCGAAAATGTAAGCTTTTAAAAATTCGGTCACGTGGTTGCATAGAACTTGGCAAAACATCAAGTATGAGTACCAATACGATAGATCTACGATTGACAGTTTCGAAAATATAAGCATTTAAAAATTTGGTCACGTGGTCACATAGATCTCGCCAAAACATCAAGTTTCAGTACCAATACAACAGGTCTGCGATTGATAGTTTCGAAAATATATGCTTTTAAAAATTTGGTGATGCGGTCACATAGATCTCGCCAAAACATCAAGTTTCAGTACCAATACAACAGGTCTGCGATTGATAGTTTCGAAAATATAAGCTTTTAAAAATTTGGTCACGTGGTCACATAGATACGTCTGCAAAGTTTCATTGAAATTGGTTTAGTCGTTTTAAAAAATACATATATAAACACACTATGGATGCTATCATTTGTTTGTCCCAAATTTAGCGTGTTGTACTGATTGTTTTCTTGACTTTTAGATAAGTGCAAGAAAAAATGTCATACATTGAAACATGAAAAAAGTAATTGATTCCCAGTCTCGTCAACCCTGCACAGCGCACGCGTAACGTAACGTAAACGGTATACCTACTAGGTATGACGCGTCCGCGCGCGCGCGCCCAGCTAGCGACTGCTTGCATGCAGTATTTGTAAATAATATGCCTTTTTTTTTTAAATTATTTACCAAAAATCCTCGGTTTTGTAAATCACACCAGGAACGATTGATGATTCATTCATAATGGTGTTACTACGAAGTCACAGTAATTTACAGAACACGCTATTAACACAGGTATAATTCACAGTTATCATACCAACGTGGTCGTTTGTATTAATTAACTTTTCGGATACTAATTTTTAATTTGTTTGATGTGATGAACATTTCCAATTAAAAAAAGTATTTATTGGAATACATTTTTAAGTTTTAATTACACGATAATACAAATATTTTTTTAATACGCCACGTGAAGTAAAATAGGTAATTACTGGCTCATGAATTTTTTGCGTGATATCCATTTTGCTCTAGACATTTACTAACTCGCCTAATTAGCCTCGTTCACTATTATCGATGATTCACCTTCACTATTTTATTCACGAAATGTTTAAAAGTAGGTACATTAAGAAAGAATTCAACAAACTGCAAACAGCTGATGAAACCTTTGCAATGTCATGGCTCACGTGCTCACAGTCACGGTCACTGTGCGACTAATTACGCAACATAACATACGGCAAGCCGCGCCGCGCTTCGCTTCACCCCGTACTGCCACCGCCATCCACCGCAGTCGCTTGCTGCGACTGTCGGTGAATTTCAAACGAATTTCCGGCTTTCGGCGTGTGCCCGCTGTGACCCGGCGGTCATAGTGCAATTAGGGTTATGTGTTTATTTGTAAACCAGGTAGTATTAAAAATTGATTTTCTCGAAAACGGCTACAAATAAAAATATAGTTGCTTCGGCGAAATTGTTATTGAATACCAGCAGATTTTTAATACAACGGGACTCTGGATGGTTAGTATCCAAACTGTATATATATATGCCGGGTGCGGGTAAAATGATGGCAGCTGTCAGCTGTCATAAAACGCAATCCCCGCGCACCATTTTACTCCTGTAAGTCGCGTCGGTCTGATTTTATAGTTAAAACATAAACACTCGCTAGTGTACCATACATTGCTGTCTACTCTGTTACTATTTGAAGTAAATTAATTATTGTATTTTTTTTTCACATATAAAGCCGAAACAATAACTTAAAAAGGTCAAGTTCATGTCACAAATGAGTTCAGAACCCTGAAGCGTCGCGTCGCGTCGATTAGAGTGATGGACTGGCGGCGGGCGTTCGACGTCAACATGTTAAAATCACCGATCTGAAATTTCAGAAGACGTTTTATTTTTGACAGCGATGGGAAGACCCACCTATCATATTTCAAGTTCGTAAATGTGTTCGTATTCATTTCATATATTGTTATTTACAGTATTGTTTCCATAATAAAGAAATAAATAATCAAAGTAGGCAGGTATATTATATGTAACCGAATAAAATCTGCAATTCTAAATAGAAAGAAAAATAGATATCTGTCTGAGTAATGTCTGAATATAAAACATAAAGCTGGAAAAATTCACCTATGTTTAACCTGAATTAAAACAAAAAAAAAACAATTTCATTTTTTGTCCGTTTTTTTTTTTGACCCCTTATGTTTAGTCAAGACCCAGTAAACCGATTTTAAACAAATTTCACATTCACATGTATGGAATTATGATGGAAGATTTTAGGGTAAGTACTACCTTTGTATCTTCATGCTACTATTTTTAAAAACGGAAGAAATTTAGAGCGGATCGCTTATACAAAATTAATGTTAGTTTGTTAACATCGACAATAATAACGTAATGAATTTAAAATTCAAATAATTTTCGCTTGGGTTGGGAACAATTAGATTGATTCGAGCTCTCCATTATTGAGCAACAACGAAAAATCATCTTTGCAAAATTGCCTTTAAATGAAAATACACAACTGTAATGTATTTACGTATATTGAATTGACTCTAATTAGGGGTTGAGCTTCGTGATTCTATAAATACACAGTACAACTGTACAAAATCATCCCACTCGCTTATCAAGAGAAATATGACGCTATAATAAATTGTTAAAATGAAAAAATGGGATTCAAAATATCAATTCACATCTATATGCATTTTTCTTGTATACCTACTCAACGGTATGTATAGGTATATAGATTAGGGAGCCGAATCTTGGGGTCGGACAGTTAACAATATCACAAATCGAATACCTAACTGTCTACAAAAGGTAGAAACGTTAATAATTACTAATTTTCAATAAAGTTTTAAGTCACTTAATTTAGCGTGGTCTTGTCAAAGTCAACAATATAGACAAAATGACGGAACGATTCAATCACAACGTAATTATCACGAAACATCTTAAAAATAAACATGATATCACGAACTTTATAGTTAACTTTAACCATACAGAAAAGCTCCGGTTAAATGCCAAAGTGTTGGGACGGCCCTAAAAATACTATTTTTGTCGGGTGTAGCTGTCGGCAGCGTGATGCAGCGCGTCTGCTGTTAATGCGTCTCTCACTGTAGGCCCGGATGCCACCCACACGCCCGAACTCCCGCCTTCCGAACTTACCTTACTCAAGTCCCAGCTTCAATTCCTAAACGGAAAGAAAATTTAATTCCTTTTATTCATACTGTAGCCTAAAATAATGATACACTAGCGTATGGTTTAATTAGTTTCCATCAATGTCATTAATCTATACACTGCACCTATACTATAAGCTTAAAACAATCTACTACTATTTAGTAGGTATAATATTATATTTTATTATAGTTCCAATCAAGCTTTATGGCGGATCCGAACATAGGTACGAGTCGCGTCGCAGTAACCAGTTCTAGGTGTAGCGGGACGCAGTAGAGTGAGGGGCATATGACTGGACCTGCGCAAGCATGCATAAAGCGTTGTATTCCGATCCGCCATAAAGTTTGATTGGAACTATACCTGCGCTAGAACCACCGACATGCTAGAACGCTGATAGCGTTGTATTCCGATCCGCCATAAAGTTTGAGGCGAACTATACTTGCCTATAGTAAGTCATAAACATCAACTACCTTTTCGTTTTAGATAGATCATTGCTAAAAATTAAATCGGTATTTATATATATAAATAAAATCTCATATTAAATAAATCAATACTAATGTAAATAAAATTGAAATGTCTGCCTGGATTTCGAAATATGTACTGTTTCTTATATTTTAGACGTAATTAAAACCCAAACACGCGTTTTTATAATTTTAGTTTGTCTGTTTGTTTGTCCGGGCTAATCTCCGAAACGGCTAAACCAATTCATATGGGACTTTCAATGACAGAGAACTTTTCTAAGGTAATATACATAGGCTACTTTTTATTTCTGAAATATTTAGGGTTCCTGTGTAAACTTGAAAAACCACGTAAAGAAAACCTTTCATTAGTGCAAATTGAAGACTTTTGGGAGAGTTATCTGGGCTACTTTTATTCAGGAAATATTCATTTATTCAAAATTGAAGGGTCTTTCTGTGATTTTCAAATTAAGGCCTTTTCTTATAAAGTATGAGCTTATTTATTAACAAAATATATTTACGTAAGTATGTATATAACTTATCTAGTAGGTATTTATAATCCATAATACGTGGTGTAAACTTATCGGGTTCAAGTTTAGTCCATGTAGGCCAAGCCGCGGGCGGCAGCTTGTTATTTTAATATTATTTTTAACGCTATGAGTTTTGGAGCTTATTCGATTCTTGCTTAACGCACTAAATAATTAGCTAATATTAAAATTTATGTAATGTGATATTACTGATTTACCGCTAAGCTAATTTGAAATCATCTGAAAATTATAAAACGTTTATATTGACCCAATTTCTAAACTAGCAAATATTAATAACTTCGTGAAAAAACCGAAAAACCAACTACGTAACTAATTGACTAAACGAAAGACATGTCTTGCAGAATATTAATGTTTCCCAAAGGAAAATAGATTGTCTAACTCTGTTTAAAAAAACACACTATTTAAAGTATAATATCAGGTACTTTTTCCTGTGAGACAGATCACTCAAGTTCGTTACAATAAAAAAAATAATTATACAAGTTAAAGTTAGGTACTAAAGTTCTTCAGAAAACGAAAATATTTTTAAAACAAGTTTAGGTTGGCACATCACAAAATTTTTTTATTTCCTTATGTAATTCAACTAATCTTTGCGCAAGCTTTTCATACGTAAATTTTGATTTAATTCAATTGTTTTTGAATTTGTCGCCACAGCGCTAATATAATTGATTTATTCTGCTCTATGGGGTCGATAATATCTTCGAAATCGACAGAATTTTATTAGTTTATATACGTTTCTCTTACATAAAAATAATATTTCTAATAGTAAAATTTTTTAGTAACTTATGCTATTGCTAATAGAATTAGTACTAATGTCAAAAAATAAGTGTAAATAATAATAAATAGTAAGAGAAACGTACCTAGATATACTAATTAATTCTATCGGTCGTCAGTATAATACCTCAGGTTTATTACCTACCACTTCATCGAAAATATTTTTCAAATTTCTTTAACAATGTTATTGGCTCATACTTTTTACTGTATGGCATACTTTTGGCATTTAAGCGGATACGCTTAACCTAAGCTATAAAATCCAAAATTATACCAAAAATGTAAGTAAAAGGGATGAACGACTTAACGACTTTCTAAAATGATATAAATCTGCGACAAAAGTATTAACGTATGCTTTATATTTGTACTAATATTCGGTGTCTGAGTAATTATTGTTGAGGCGCTTGTCTTTGAAGAAATAACGCCACAGGGCACCTCTAAGTTTCTCTATGGTATGACACTATGGCGGTTCTCTAAAAAATAAATCTAAATGTGACAAACGTGCCTAGGATTTTTTTCTGAAAACTGAACAAAAGATTGTGACGCGGTCGGGATGCGCGTCGCAGATGTATTGACCCGGGATAAGTCCGCATGTGTCCTATTGTCTGAACATTAGCAGTAAAAATTAGACAAAAACGCTTCCCGGCCGGCCCGCGCCCATATGGTTAACAATAACAAACTCTTAACCAAAAGTAAACTAATATGTGTATATATGTAGGTCCTCGAGAAAATATCTTTACATTTGGTAGGTTAACCCCAAATTCAGAGGGTATTGTTACAATATAAACAAATACTTGGATATCTTCTAAATACGCAGCTTAATAGAAGATGTTTTAATGGTGCATGATATGCTTCTGTATGATAAAAGCACATATAATCCGGAAGGATATATTGGAAAGTCTACGTCCTATCATGCTCAAAATAAAAAAAAATATACTTGCTTCTTTTGTTGACTAAGCTGTGGAGTAAATATATTTTTTAAATAATTTAAGTCTTATTTCACAATTTTTTTCATAATTAGCGTAGTTTCAACGGATTTTTAAATTATGATTGTAACTGAAGTCAAAACATTTGAATCAAAATAATGCATACATACACGTTAAATTATAATACCTGTTCATGAAGGTGTATTGAGAATAACTTGGATTTTCAACACCTAGTTTGGTAAAATTTTTACTTCCTATTATGGTTTTTAGAAATTTTGTAGAAATAGACTGCTCTTGAATGTGTATTAATTGGATTATACAATATTGAAACAAATGACACTAAAAAAAACTGCTAAAAACTGCATTTAGCTACAGAAATCAGAGCATCGAAATACATTTTATTTCTGTTATTTTAGACGGAATACATAACTTAAATTATCCGTTGTAAAGTTCAGTAGTTATTTAGTCCAGTTTATTTTTATATGGTTTTAGTTGTGTTTTAAATTTGCTCAAATATATTTTTTTAAATAACGCTATAAATGACGCGCAGAAACACCTCGGCCGGCAGACAGCGCGCTGCCATATGGACGTAGTGCGATTTAGTAATATGACTCTTAATTGAGGTACACATGACAACATGACAACAACGTACACAGGACATGACAACAACGTCTAGGCCCCAAACTAAGCATTAGCTTGTGTTTTGGGTACCAAGCGAAGACACCACATACATGTAACAACCAAGACCCGGTACCAGTATCAATATTTATCATATAAATACTGACCCGACCTGGGATTCGAACCCGGGACCTCCAGGTTCGTAGGCAGGGTCGCTACCCACTAGGCTAAGCGGTAGGTATATCTGTGAAGAATTAAATAGATAAACAGTGAAAGCTCACAACAGATATCTCACAATAAGGCTTTTGGGATACAATATTTATCTTCCGAAAAACAGAACCTTAAAAACATAGAATTAAGATTGTCAGAAGTTACGCTACAAGTCAGATGAGGTTTGATCGAGAGGTTAGATATGACTATGCAATGCAACGTGACGATTATTTCGTACTTTATCAATAAAAAATCTATTTTGTGTCACGTCATCATCATCAAGTGATCATCACTTACAAACGATGATTTATTATTTGCAACTAATTTTATCGACAAACAAGAAATAAAAAATCGATCTAATGGTACCTAATTTTTTTTTTGTAACTCGCTTGCTGCTATGACAAATTTAGCATATATACATGTACCTACTCAACTATCATAGGCATTACAAAGTTATAAATTATTTGAACGCTTTTAAAATTAACATTGAAAATATTATACCTATACCTACTTGTAAACAGTATAATAAAAGTGCTTACTACATAAAATTAAAATTACTAAAAAAATTTAAATTGTCTTTGAAACTTTGCCTTTTCTTATGTAGGTACAAACTTAAAATAAAATGTTAAAAATGAAATTGTTATTACTTTAAAGAAAACAGTAGATTATACGAAACTATTGATTTTTAATTATTTACAATGCGTAACTAATCAGTTATTTTTAATGTCGGTACCTACCTACCAGCAAAGCAAAGGCAATGTTTTTACAATAATTTGAGTTTGTTAATTATTTAATTAAGAATTTAAATACCTAATACGACTGACCGATTGGTCTAGTGGTCGGAGGCGTCGACTGCAGACCCAAACGGTCGCAGGTTCGGTCCCCACCCGGGACAAATATATGTATGCATGAACATGTTTAATAATGTATGAATTATTTAAAAATATATACAAATATATTTTAATATGTATGTCAGTTGAATAGTACCTACAGGCTTTTCCCTGTATGAAATGTCCTATATTATGTTATTATTATTATTATTATTATTAATTTATTTTCTTTACAGCTGGCACTAACACAAAAAAAAACACTTATGCTAAACTGTGTCATAGTGCAAGCAACAAACGTTTATTGCAATTAACGAACATTTTAGCGGCCCACTAATAGTAGGTACAAGACCTACAAACATTCATGCCAATTACAACAGGTAGGCAGACACGACGGCGCCCGCCTATGTTTGTTTTTAACCAGCCAAAAACAACAGCCCGACCTAGACTTTGTTTTCATCCGGATGCCCGGTCACGACGTACTCGTTTGACTATACTATGGTTACATAATAGGTAGATATATTGTTTAGACAAAGCAATAAACAAAAAATAGGTTGCAAAAAAGGGCCACATGTAAAAAAATCTGCAGATTTGCGATTATTTGGCGAAAAATGACAAAAAAATTTATGTTTTTGTGAATACGGTTTTCTCACTCTCACACAAAGTATAGATGTATGTAATCGGCACTCGGGGAGAGGTCGGTCGGTCGGTTGGTTGGTTCACATTAACTATAGATATACCTATAGGTAGCTACTTTGAATCGCGAAGGGCATATAGTAATTATGCCGTCATACCAACAAAAAATTACCCAGACCTCTTCCGATACGTTACGTTAGCATCATAGTTGTGCAAAAAATTGTAAATTTCGAACTTTACAAATAGTATAAAATATGCTAAAAATTGTAGAGATTTATCGTTGATTTCTCATTTAAATTACAAATAATAAAATGGATAAAAAAGAATAAACAAGAAAGTAATAAATTGTAGGTAATTGTAACAAAGAACAATCTTTTGGATGTGCCTAATAAAAATTCCGGTAACCGGTAGTTAAGCATTAGTAGGTATCTACAGACAAAAGTTGATAAATTGTAATGGTTTTTCTTTTATTTTTTTGGAATGGAAACAGTAGGTAGGTACCTACTAAGTAAGCGATTTCAGTAATAGATTCAATTTAAAATTGGTAATAGAGTGAGGGGCGGCGCGTGACACGGACAGTAGGTACACGACCGATTGTCTTCCACTATCTACCGACAACCGTTCGCTACATTAGCATTTTAATTGATATCGCGATGCGGCAAACGGGCGAATAATTCCTGAATTCATAATAAAATAATATCCTTATGCAGCAAGGATAATATGTTGTTTAATTATTAGGAATTAAGCATTATTAAAATACCGTTAAATCATGTAAAGTCAACAGTATCTATTTTAATTTCTTTTTTACGGTTTATGCGTTTGAGGTGAGAGGTTGTGTTGTGCGTATATGTTACCATTTTACAAATTTGTAGCATTTGTAGAGCCTCTTTATTCTCTTGTTGTAAGGCTTTGCTATATGTTCAGATAGTTTATTTTACTCAGGGTTGTAACCTTATACAGCTGAAATAAAAGGTAATGAACTCGAAGGAATACTTTTGTATTTCGTACCCACGATTGTAACACCACGATACAACATATAGGTAGGTAGGTATATTCGCACGACATGAATTCCCACATTCGTCCCTTCGTCTATATTTACGATATGAACTACCCCATGGTAGGTACTCCCACATTCATCTATGTCAAAAAAACCGAGGCTCGTGTTCCTAACACATACATAATTTGATTTTTTCCAAATTAAAATTATTTATTTTGAATCGAGCGCCTGGCTTACAACTTACAACCAACTTACAACTAGTCAGCGCTGCAATACCTACCATCGTATTTTCATTTAAATAATAAATAAATAATTTGCTAATATCACATTCAACTTCTAAAAATAAATATACTGATACTTATTATAAGCCTACTATGTTATTACGCTGAAAGATTAACATTTTGTAGGAAATATTTTATCGGCACAGCTCTTACTTGTGACATTTGGCTTGCTTTGGGGCGGGGTATGTTAAAGGAAGGGGCGTCGACTCCGCCCCTAAAGTCAGCCCCACGTAGTCAATACTAACTGTGGATATAAATCATTAACACGTATAGGTAGAATTTTAAGGGTAAAGAGAACTTTACATCGTGTCAATAAAAATATATATATATATAATTAACTCACTACTCTTCAAAAAGCTGTAACCCAAAACGCATGTTTTTTATCTATTCATTTGTTCGAAAGCTAACTAAAGACCACCAACTTAAGATTTAAGAAAGTATTAATACTTTGTAATATCTATGGACTGTCACCTTTAGTAGGTATAGTCTGTAGGTAGGTATTAATATGAGTACTTGCTAGATAAGACAAATGATCTATTTACATTTTAGGCATTTAAATATTTTATATAAATATTTTACAGACTTGTTTATATTTATTCATTATTATATATTTTAGATATTCACATGGGTGAAATAATATTATTATCCTCACTTGATTACGCATCACGCTACTTTTTTTTAGGAAAAAGACAATATGTATGAAATGCACAAAAATATAAAAAATACCTTAAAAAAATACCTGCCTAATAAATGTGAAATACCATTCAGCTGATTTTAAATAATTAGATATCTAATTGTCGCTTAATATAGTCTATCATACCTATACTAATGTCACAAAATAGGCACTTATTACCACTTCGGCCTATAATAAATTGCTTTCTTTACTCGGAATTGCAATATTCTAAATTTTAATGCCATAATTCAAACGTGAATTTGTGACATGAATCGTATTGTCTTAACACCAGCGTGACACGCTGCTAAATTTAGTAAATAAATTTGACTAAGGATAGCAATCCTGCGCATCTATATTTATATTCTCAAATCGATGTGCTGTACAAAGCTGTGTATGT
Organism: Luffia ferchaultella; assembly: GCA_949709985.1. Classification (NCBI taxonomy): domain Eukaryota; kingdom Metazoa; phylum Arthropoda; class Insecta; order Lepidoptera; family Psychidae; genus Luffia; species Luffia ferchaultella. The sequence continues at coordinate 10,951,251 of OX453243.1, read as the reverse complement.
GAACGGAACGTCGCTTCTAAAGCCCGAGGCGTACAGTTTGATTGACAGCCCTTTGTCGCCCATAAAATTAAATTTCGTCAGGGCCCGACCGGAGTAATTTTTACGAGGTACTATTTCCAGCGACACTATAATAATTAGCGCTGTATAAATAAAGGGATGGACTTGTAACGTCGATATTTCACGGTTGAATGCGCCAATGGCGTCGCATCACTTTAAGGCGGGGCGGTAGCAAGCCAGTTATTCCATTATGGAAATTGTAATAAAATTGTTTTGTATTTTGTTTGTTTTCGCACAATATTTTATCATAACCGGAATATGTAATATGCATAAGTTATTTTATATTGGGATACATGCTCTGAAATCTATCTTTAATAAAAAAAGTATTTACAGATTAATTAAAGTGTACAAGTGTGAAATGCCTAATTTATTGTATATAATTTATAAAATCTTTATCTCCATAGTTTAAAAGGTTTCGTTCTCAAAATAAAGGTCTGTTCCGAATAATATTTTCGTTCTTTTGATTTTCGACCAAATAAATCAATCGCTATACGTTACTATTTCGCAAAGGTCGCGGGTTCGATTCCCAACCGCGACATATATTGCCATATAGTGCCATCTTTTATTGGAATATCTATATATCCGTTGTCTGTATACCTACCTAGAGCCATAATACAAGTTCTGCTTCGTTTGAAACAAATAGGTGGCGGTGTGTGACATGTCTTAGGAATTATTATTTATTATACCTGACAATTATTATTTTATGATTTGATTTGGTCAGCTTATAGGTTGCTCCACAATATACCTAAGTATATATACGCAACCGCAACGTTAATAAAGATCAATATATGGTCATCAGATCGACCTCCGTTGCCCTGAGAGAAGTGTTCATCATCAGTCAAGCAATGGATGACCCTCCTAATAAAAAACGAGGAATACGAAGAGGGAAAAAATATGCGTCATCGGAAATCATGTTTCCTGTAAGGTTATTATGATGACGTATATTTTTATTTCCTCGGTTTCCTCGTATTTATGATGAACTCAATCATCAATTGCTCTATTGATAGTGAAACCATCAAAATAAAATCTGATTTCACCACTGTACTTTTCTCAGTGTGCGGTTGACTGGCTGAGGAATAGCATCGTTAGTAGGGCTACTTTCGATAAGCAGAAGAAAATCGTTTAATTTTTCGACGAGATAGTTTCGGAGCAACATACTTTTTAACCTCCCGCTATCCAAAAGCAGTTATTGATTTGGGTTCGATTTTCAAAAATCGAGTTTTCATCAGATCTCCACATTTTGAGGTCCTGGGAAGCTATTCTGACCATTTTCGGCTGGACGTCCGTATGTGTGTGTAACTTTTTTTTGTCGTACGTTAGATTCAGAACGGATTGACCGATTAACATCCGCGATACGGCGTTTGAAAGGGTTCATAGAGGCTTAGATTTGATTAGATTTTAAAATCAATCGGTCGAGCTGTTTCAATACTATTCAAAAAATAAAAATTAACAAAGGAAATTTTTAACGTTTTTTTAAATAACTTTGAGATTTTCCAACGATCTGTTGGAAATGGAAAAAAACTGCGTCGAATGCCACCAAAAATATCAAAATCGAACGACGCGTTCAAAAGATATGACAGTTAACAAATATCCGAAAACGAGTTTTTTTAATATAACTTTCTGATTTTAAGATCAATCGATTTTTGATTTTACACAAAAATTTTGTGCTTACAAAATTGCATATAATGCCGTAAATTGCATCAAAATCAAACGAAGTGTTCAAAAAATATCGCAGTCTACAAATGTCCGAAAAAGTGTTTTTTTAACATAACTATGAGATCTTAAGACCAATAGATTTTTTACAATACACAGAAGTTTTGTGCTTACAAAATTGCATATAGAATGCCGTAAACTGCATTAAATTTAAAGGAAGCGTTCAAAAGATGTCGCTGTTCAAATATTTCCAAAATAACATTTTCTTTGATATGTCTCATGTTTTTGAGCTTGAAGAACTCTAAATGTATAGAAATTCTGTTTAGGGCTCGGAAAATGATATTATGAGCTCGAAGAGCTCAAAATCGATATTTTGAGTTCGAAGAACTAAATAGGTTTTTCATTTTCGAACGCTTTTAACTCGAAAATAGCGTGAAGTTACAGGGATGGCCTGCAGGGTCAATCAATTTTTTTTTAAATTGGTTGCAATTTTTACATAGTAAATTTGACGATATTTTCCTATGATTATACAAAGACATATTTTTAAAGAATTGTTTTCCGGTAATAGCTCTAATGATTTTAAGCAGAAACCATATTAATTATAAAACTAAAAAACTACTCTTATAAATACGTGTTAATAAAAAAAAATGTGTAACTTGTCTATCACAGCATGACATTTCGGGATCTAAACTGATTTGATAAACTGATTTGGAATCAAGTCTCGAATTAAAACAATATCATGAAGAAAACCAAATTTGCAAAATTAACTTGAAAGAATACCTATAGATAAATTGATACGATTGTTATATTAAGATGTCTAATTGGCTAATTGAAGATGACTTATAAATTTTGTTAACTTTATGTTGAACGTTTCAAATATATCCATGGGTAGGTACTATACAATACAAATGATGGATAAAATTCGTATAAAAATAATAAACTAAACTGGAATTTCATTGATAATTGACTTCGTTGGAATAAAAAGTATTGAAAAATATTACAATATTATTGGAAAATTTTCTACCTGCCTCTAACCTGCTAGATGCTACTATTTTAATAGGTACGTATTTTTATAGAGAGCGAAATAGATGTAAGAAAATGCAAAAGGATGAGGTCGAACCAGGTCTGAACGAATCTGTATAATGGAGGATGCGATGACCCATTATAACGCGGATATTTTTATACAGGATCCATTTTTCATAACCAATTATAATATTGTTACGGGCTACTCGTCTGGATATCGGGGATGCACTAAAACACAAATTTTCACTTATCTTTATTTTATAAGAAAACGAAATCACAAACTAACTTAAGAACAAATAATACCGAACACAAATTACACCGTTATCTCACTCCACACTTCGCAAATAATCGCACTTGACTTATTTATAAAAACTGTCTCGTTCGACGTCTATCATCGCTTTTATACCCTTACTCCCCTCCACCGATTCACACATCAATATTTCACTTCTCGAACATTTAATTAAATAATTACATCGCTATTTTAGTGTAAAAAAATCTAGGCGCCAAAGCGCTAGTAAAAATGTGCGTTGATTTTTCGAAATATCAAGGCGTCGTTTTTTGTAAAGACCGTCTCACGAATTCATTTAATAAATTCGTGGAATTTATTTCTCCATCTGGATTTTCGGTTTTATTGAATGGCCACGGGAACTTTCCGAGTAAGTTCGATGACATGTCGATGTGCTATTATGGATAGACGTCACAACATATTTTTAAATTAATTGGTTTTTATATTGTAATAATCGCTCATAGTAGGTATTGGTAAAGATGTTCATAGTAACTACCTATATTACTAGGTATCTCGTATTCACAATTTCATTCATATTAAATAAATAAAAAAATGAGTTAAGTATACATTTAAAAAACATTTTTAGTGATAACCGATCTGAGAAAATGAAACGTCTGCTCATACCCCAGTTAAGTATTGCAAAATCATTGAGTTGATAAAAAAGTAACCGATACGGAATTGGAAGGTATACAGTGTCACATGTAGGTTGTATTACATCCGTATTTACCCAGTGTCTGTAACTCTACGTCGTAACCCTCCACTGCACTTAAATTATTTTTCCACCCCGCCATCTTGTAAGATAATTCGTGGTCAAAAAGCAGCCCTCGATTTTTCTATAGGTACGTCAAACCCAGATAAAAAACGCTTGATGTTGTGTACGGACTCTGGGACGCAATCCACATTTTGTTCGGAAATTAACGACCATAGCTTATTTCAATTCTAACCATAATCTGATAACAACTCACACACACACACACACACACACGCTCATCAAAGTTAGGTACATATCATATCAATTTATTTAAGTTGTAGTTATGGAAGAGTGGAGTCTCCTGACACAGGCATTACATGCTTAAAAGGAGCCTCCAATCATTAGTAAAGTTATGATAAATATTTGTTAAGGTAAATAAAAAGATTATTTATTATTATTATTATAATTTTAAAACTACCTAGCATTTCACTATTAAAATTGCTAGTAGTGGTTGTGTGAATAATAATAATAATAATAATAACACACACAATCACAACAACGCCTAAGTCCCAAACTAAGCATTAGCTTGTATTTTGGGTACTAAGCGAAGACACCACATACATATAACAACCAAGACCCGGTGCCAGTATTAATATTCATCATATAAATACTGACTCGACCTGGGATTCGAACCCGGGACCTCCAGCTTCGCAGGCAGGGTCGCTGCCCACTAGGCTAAGCGGTCGTCAAATCGAATCGAATCGAATCGAATACATCGAAATCGTAATAATCGTAATAATAAAATAATCGAATACAAATATTGTGTGTTCTTGCTAGCTAATTAACGATGTTGCCAAATAAGGCAAAGAAAAGCATTAGTGAACCCGTACAACAAACACTTTACGCTCCATTTGAACGGGGACGCTGGCGGCGGCGTTCGTCATTTATTTTCTTATTTTGGAAATTCTTTATAATATTGTAGTGATACAAGGAGCAGATTGTAGAAACAGGTACTATGATTGCTGAAAGTTTTATAAATGCGATGTCGTTTAATAAACATTTCACTCAGATACAGTTCCAATGAAACTTTATGGCAGATCCGAATATAGGCACAAGTCGCATCGCAGTAACCAGTTTTAGATGTAGCGGGATGCAGTGGGGCGAGGGGTATAGGAATGTACCTGCGCAAGCATGCCTAGAACGTATACACCTATACACGGAAATTTCGAATAAATTTGGTTTCAAATGTATTTTAAAAAAGAAACATAATCATCTCGTCTCGAGAGAAAAGCACATTGGCTCTTTAAAAAAAGTCATATCATAAAACCGTGCCTAGTTTTTATCTCTACTAAAATGTGAAACTTAAGGCTGGCGAAGCGTTATTATGGACGCTGTTAATTTGTTCGCCTAAGAGGCATATCCGGTGCCGGCGACATGCTGTCTGCCGGCTATAGAGGCCGCGAGAAAAAATTATAAAAACAAAGAGTCGAAACGACACTCACCGCGTCTAATGTCACCCGTGTAATTTATGAAGCGCGGGCGAACGGCCCCCGACCAGTAGTAGGTACTCCCAAATGTCACACATCATTAATTAGACAGCGTATTAACATTTTTTCTTCCTCACATCATCGCTCTTATGTCAACATTCCCTTTGGGATTCTTCCGCTTTTTTCACTTTATTGTTTGTTTACCTCAAGACAAGGAAGGCCTAATTCGAATGAGTGCGTTTTTAAATGCCGTGAAATCTTACGAACAAGTCGGGGATTAGTTGACTAGAGCGCTTCTTTAATCTTTGCTGAAACGTAAATTATTTTATGGTCCACTGTATTTACACATATAGGTAGGTACATGTTAATAAAGAAAATGTTGGCTTTGTTAACATTATGATAATTAATGTGTTTGGCCTATTACTTAGGTATTTTTTCGGGAAGTATACCTACAGGATAAATTCTTGTGCTAGTATTGGTTGAATTTTAATAACTATGAAAAAGAAGGCAATAAATAGTTTTCTACTATAAAGCAAATTAAATTTTGTCAAGTAAACAGTTAAATATCACATTCCAAGTTAGTAGTCATCGTGTAGATTTTAAAATGACAAACTCTTGACCTAAAAACATTATGTGTGTCTACAATAACGGAATATATCAACATCAACACCTAAAATAGTGTAAGTGCTGCGTAAATAAAATTCTTGGAAACGATGGAAAAAATCTATTCGAGACACGTCGTCGGTGGCCGGAAGGTGTCCGGGCGGGGCAAGCTCGGCCCGTCATTTGGACGGCATTCGCGCCGTCAGCTATTGCGTAACTTCCGTTTCGACTTAATGTGTATATTTTACCCGTGTCAAAGTGGATCGAGCCGTCTATCTATCGAGCTGAAAGCCAATCGATTTTCCTCGTTCAGCTATTACATTTTTAACCTTTTCATTATGATGTATTTTTATACGAAGTTGCCTTGGGCTACCAATGAAAAACGAAATGCAACGTAAAACGAAAGCAAAATTTTATACTTTATAAGTTACTTGCTTAAGCAAATTACGTATAAATGTTACTATATAAAATTAAAATAATAAAAAATACATCCTTTGATTTCTTAGCAGTTTCATTGATTTTGAATGTCATTTACAATAAACCTATTTCTGCTTCTGGAATCAATACTTATTTTTATCTTTGATGTGTTTGTTTCAGTAATGACCATAGACATATATATACTAGCGTAGGAGACCAACTGACATCTAAACATCGCATGACCGAAACGGAAATGAGTATGTGTGCAAAATTCACATGTGGTTGAGCCAGTTTTAGTGATGTACATGGGTGTTTTTTATATTATCGATAGCACGTAGTACTTTCATGATAATGTGTCGTTGAAATTACCGCGATATCATAAGTCGAAATCGGCAATCCTATTTATTATTTTGAATCTGCTATACTACATAATTTTTGTTTTGAGTTACTTTTCCTAACTTTTAGTTTTTTAAAATGACAAATCATCAATCAGTCAATTCAAATGCCATTTCCTTTACTACAATAAATATTTTTTTTTGTTAACAGTTGATAATAAAAAATTTGCAGAAGTAAAGAAAGCGTTAACATCATTATGGAAATGTTAATATTTAGTTGAATACAAGCCAAGTAATAAATAAAACAATATAAATAAACGATTTTTATTTTTAATTACAATACGTCACGTTGCAACGCATAACAACAAAATTTTAACTCTTTGTAAACAAAAAAATGAGAATGTACAAAACAAAAACATTTACAATAGAGAAGTTCATGATGTTCAAAATATACAATTTAACTCGATAGAATTGAAAGATAAACCAAAACTAATAAAACAGTGAAAGTTTTTTTCAAATTCGTCAATAAATGACTGAGAAATAAATTATTGGTATTTATTAATTTGACGACCGCTTAGCCTAGTGGGTAGCGACCCTGCCTACGAAGCTGGAGGTCCCGGGTTCGAATCCCAGGTCGGGTCAGTATTTATATGATGAATATCGATACTGGTACCGGGTCTTGGTTGTTATATGTATGTGATGTCTTCGCTTGGTACGCAAAACACAAGCTAATGCTTAGTTTGGGGCCACGACGTTGTAATGTGCAAGTTATTATTATTATTATTATTATGTATTTTCGTGCAGTTTGACTGGTGGATTCTTACTGCCCATGACGTCACATTGTCTACTCGATTGAGTGTCGCGTCGTCTCACTACACCACAAATTATGCCTTGGATGCCTTGGACTAGTCTATAATATCTTTTGTTTCTTTGTGTAATAGGTAATTAAGTTTTATTTGAATATAAAGGAACAAGTTTTTGTAAAAGACATAGTGATAATTTGCCTAAAATTGATATTTTCACTGTGATGGACTTTTCTTCAAATCCATTTTATATTAGTGCTGAAATAAAGGTTTAGGCTCTAAAGTTGAAGGTCCTGGTGACATATCCCGGTAAACGTACGCTGACACCGATCGCTTGGTCTTCAGATTGACCTGTACAGAAATTACAGTTGGCATAAATGCTCTGACTTTAGATATTAAGTATTATTAGTATATTACTTAATATACTTAGTAAGCACATATGAAAAAAAAAGAAACCCCTAACGGCACAAATTCAGTAGGTATAGATCCTTTCTTCAAAAGTCGTCGGTGATTTAGTTAGACAAAACAGTTATCCGTAAAATGTCTACTGCAAACCAAAGAATGTTTTCGAGGAGTCCCACCTGTTCTATTTAACATTTTTTTCCATTGTTCTATGCTAACCGTGTTTACAGGAAACCTGGATATTATGAAATAGTCATCATTATCAGGAAGCATTTTTTAACACCGCAGTTTCTTGGAGGAAAATGAGGTTAAACTATTGTATACAGTAGTTTTGTCATTCAAAGTTTAAGTATTTACGACGTTCATAATCAGAGAACAGATAGAACGTCAGACTTTAAATCATAAATAAATAACGATTAAAATTAAATAGAGCATCAGATTTTAAATCATAAATAAATAACGATTAAAATTAATTGTGTATATATCTTATATTTTCATTTGAAAAAGTCTTGTATTTACATATATACCCTATGTGTAGTATATATGTATAGATGTCATACTTTCCCTTACAATGTGCTGCTAGGCTAAATAAACCTCACAATATGTTTAAAAACAGTTAACGACATCATTCCAGTGGAACAGGTGCAATTAGGTAATATCAAATTTACAAAATATTTATATTTGAAAATATCGACATATCGATACATTTTGTGCAATCCCTATGCTTCATTGTTTGATTGTAATTTTACACAATATTTTTGTATCGTACACATAATTGTTTAAAATAACAAATTATTTACAAAATAAAGTATTTACCGTATACTACTGATGTATAACCAAGTAAATTTAGGATTGCTTTTTATAAAAATAAGCATTAAGATAACAGTATGTTATTGGCAGTACTTACCGGTGAAATGTCTCTTTATTTGGATTATTAACATATGTTACAGTGCAATTTAAAACTGAACACTACACCATTTTTATCACAAGAATTAATTTTTGTAGAATTCAAAACGATTATAACACAAAATAGAAAACAAAGCTGGACCTTATTTTGACAAGTGAGTAAAGAAGACTAAATGTGTTCAAAGAGGTTTTATGTCAGATTTTCTTGCATTTCTTTCTCGCATGTAGGATTTCCGCAAAGAGCTGGATGTCATTCGCACACTGTGTTCCTCTCTTACGCTAGTATATATACCTTTATGGTAATGACAGCGAAATTACGTTTGTACGGCAAAGATCAGTAACTGTTTATATACTTAATATTTTTCTTGATTTGTTTGTAGCCTGAAATCGGTTCGCTTTTATTTATAAGCTGTATTAAACATTCTATTCTTCTGAGAATCTGTACCTACTGCAAACTTAATTACATTTTCGTTTTAATTACGCTATAATTTTAATTACTAATTTTAATTACACCATAATCGAAATATCACTCACACATTCAAGAAACCCAAGTCGAAACCGCTGAAGCATGAATTACACGTAATTTGAAAATTAGGTTCCCTTTGTGACGTAAAGCACCCATAAATAAAGATTTTTCGAAATACCACCCCTAAGAGGGGGAAATGGGGATCATAACTTTGTGTGAAAATTCTTCAGCTTTAAAGTTAATAAGTAAATGCATGAAAATTTATATTTGGCCTCAATTTTTAAAAATAAATATTTCGTGTTTCAAGATTTTTTTGTAATTTAACCCTTAAAGGCGATGAAACCACAGGGAATAAAATTATGAAACAGACTTCCATCATTCTTAACGTTAAAACCACGGATTTTTTTATTCGCGGTATTAATAGACGTGTTAATGCACACGAATATTTGTCCCGGGCAGCAATTGAACTCGCGATCCTAGTGTCTACAGTGTTGGCATCACTGACGACAAGAATAATCCGTCAGTCGTTCTTGATTGGAAAGTAAAAAATTACATAGGTATTTCAAAAACTTTGTAAACTCAACTCTTAGTCAATTCTAATACTACATACAGGTAATTCACCTAATATGAGCAACGACGCGGGTGGCCGTATGTCTATATAACAGTACTTCCAAAAACCTACCTATTCACTTGGTGTTTTATTTCTTTGGATATTTTATGAAATTACCAAATAAAACTCATTGGTACTCATAAACGCACCAACTTCATCAGCTATAATGTTCTAACTGTTGTTTACTACTTCTTTCATGTTTCAGGATAGCTGCTTAGCCTCGCGTGTGCTTTTCGTAAAAATAAAAAAACCTTTCAGAGGTAACAATTTATGTGATAAAACTGGCTGTTTTTTTGTTTTTGCAAACAAACAGCTAAATTACATTTCTACAATGTGTTTTTGCCGTTCCTTCAATGGAACCGAGGTAAGAAGAACGTTAATGTATGGCTAAATTTTATAATATATATGTAATAAATTTAAAAAAAAAAACAAGACGAATCGATAATGACTAGTGGTCGCCCAGCGGTCAAAGTTCGATCATACTCTTTGAAACCACCAATAAAAAATAGGCGAGAGTAAGTCAATCCAAAATGCATCAAACGACAGACTATACATATATTAAACTCGTATGGTTGACAATATTTGTAACGCATATTAGGTATAGATACATAGATTTTAGCTTTTGGCACTCCTTTTCCATATAAATTTTACCTATATCAAATCTCACACTCCTCCGTACACATAATTCGCCTTAAAAGGAGTATAAAGTTTCCTCTTCACGGATTTATATATAGATTATTAAATCAAGTGATTCGATACCTGTTAAAGTAATAGATTTTTCAAAAATGTAAATATGTAGTTTTGTATCCTCGAAAATCAAGCTTGACCTCTTTGAACACTTTTCGCTATTTGTCATAGTTTAGGATTTTGCCATAGGTATAGTCCCATCTCAAAAACTCAACCTGTATATTGATTTTAGCTTTCTGAACTTGCACTCCATATAAAACTTTAAATATGTCAAATCTTACACTCCTCCGTGCACGTAGTATGCTTAAAAAGGGTCCAAAGCTTTTCCTTCATGTATTTATATGCAGATATTTTTTTAATATGTAAGTATATTAAAATCTAAACTGGCACGGTAAAAACTCTGTAAATTTTGTAGGTACTCGTCAATTATAGGGCACGTAACTATTATAAATGCAGCATTTTTTTTTTGTATTTCATCTACAAGTCGATATATTGCGGTAGGAGTATAAAACACTAGGGACCCTGTGTTTGGGACCATTAAAACTAATTCATAGCATATTCTTATAGGTATTTGTGCTCGCTGCTTCTTAGTGGCGTGCAATCCTTATACTATAGTGCAGTCTATTCAAACAAGTCGATCAGCTCAATGAAAAAGAGTTCTAGAATCCGGTTAATCTTAGAGAGTGCACTGTGCATTATTGGAATACCTACTGTAATCATACAAGGCGCAAAATCTGCATACAGCGCGTTACACAGCGAAGTCTAAACATTTATTAAATCAATAATTTTTAAAACCCCCAATGGAAAAAAAATAGTACATCGTATAACAATATTAAAAGTTGGTTTTCGAAACAAGAGTGAAATAATTAAATAGGTAACTATATTTTTTCCTCAAAATGTTAAAAAAGACGAAATTGTAGGTTTTGATTAACTATCATTGTGACTATAATGACACGAGCCAAGAGTTAATCAAAATCTTAATTTATCTCATTAAAAGACTAACTTTTCAATCGTATCCATATGACTTTTTAATATTCTGATAATATGACGACCGCTTAGCCTAGTGGGTAGCCACCCTGTCTACGAAGCTGGGGGTCGCGGGTTCGAATCCCAATGATGAATGCTGATACTGGTACCGGGTCTTGGTTGTTATATGTCTTCGTTTGGTACCCAAAACACAAGCTAATGCTTAGTTTGGGGCCTAGACGTTGTTGTGATGTAGGTATGCGGCGTTGTTCTTTTAGTTTAATTACCTATTCGTTGTAGGTTCGTATGATTTTCATTTTTTATGTATTACCATTGAAGTACCTATTGTATTACCTACTGTGTAAAGATTAATATAGAGCTTCTCACAATAATACAATTAATAAAGGCTGAAACAAAAAGCCGTTTTGAAGAAACAATCTGTTAAAAAAAACGTGAAAACGTGTTCCTGTAAAATGTAGGTACCTACTATGGCATATAGGTTCTATATTACTTTTTCAGATGGTTTTTCATAGCCGGTTTAGTAATTTTTGTTTACCTTTTATTCTGTTTTATGATGTGCGTGTTGATCACCTGGAACATAATTTACCTACAGTCCTGTTATAAGTCCTAAGATTAAGCACATACCTAAACCTCCTTAAAACTTAATTTTACTAACTAGAAAATTTTAAAATAATATCTCGTAATCAAGTTATAAGCGCAATTATTTTAGAATATGACACAAAACGACTTCGCTTTAATTATCCACAATACAGTAACGTTAACCTCAAATGTAGCTATAGACGGTATGGTTCATTAGTACCTATCGCGTGTCATCGCACCCGCCCGCGCTGTTAATGTCTCTCGTTTGTTATAATACGTGACGGACAGACGTATATGAACAAATTCTTCAGGATATTTCAAATAGTTTTCTCATTAAATAGGTATACCTACCTACCTATAATCGGCACGCGGGGTTGTGTTGGTTATGCCATCAATAGAACCTATTCGAAATTGCTATGTGCACTAAATAAGGAATAAAGCTTTAAGAATCTTCTTCCCAGGAAGCAGTACAAAATGCCTTCACATATTTTGTGGAGTCCATGTCCTCAGAATCCTATTACAAGGGTTTTAATGATCATCCAATTAGATAGTAGAAATGTATAAAGAACGAGGGTAAATACTTTGATTAAATAATAATAATAATAATAATAATACCACATTCAATCACAACAACGTCTAGGTCCCAAACTAAGCATTAGCTTGTATTTTGGGTACCATGCGAAGACACCACATACATATAACAACCAAGACCCGGTGCCAGTAGGTATTAATATTCATCATATAAATACTGACCCGACCTGGGATTCGAACCCGGGACCTCCAGCTTCGCAGGCAGGGTCGCTGCCCACTAGGGTAAGCGGTAAATAAATATACTTCAACATTATTTTTTTTTTTTTTCATTTTTCAGTACGAATTGGGAATTTCATACTTTAACCCCAATAAATATTACAATAAAACAATTTATTTTATTTACAGTATTCATGTGTTTATTTAGAAAATATTAATGTACAGCTTAGCATACAAACTAACGCTATTACGCTTAACAGTTCCAGTTCAATTATACTTCCTCTTGCGGTCGGCATAAGAAGGATACAAAGGTCTTGTCTAACTTGATGTATTTAGCTGTACACATATTTTATAATTAGATACCGTTTTATCTCCAGTCACTGTGTGATTTCTGTAGCTCACCATGATCTTAGAGCCAAAGCCAACCTCAGCTGCACATAGTGCATCCTGTTAATAAGTAAACGAAGCTTCGACAAAAAAGAGGTAGGGCGCAAATATAGCCCAACTAGGGAAGTTGTCCATCTTTCAGAAGACCGCAGCGAGTAAGGTCACCAGAAAGCTCCTGTGAAGTTGCTGCGTTTGTAGAGGGGGAAGCAACACGCGTGCTGCACACCTTGTGTTGCAAAAATATCTCTATAATCTATCTATGTACAATGAATATTTTATGGAGATAAATGATTGAAACAGTCTACAAGTACATACATATATATGGAAATAAGAGTTAGTAGGTAGTATAGTTCGCGTCAAACTTTATGGCGGATCGGAATACAACGCTATAAGCGTGCTTGCGCAGGTTCAGTCATCCCGAACCTGCTCCACTGCGTCCCGCTATACCTAAAATGGGTTACTGCGACGCGACTTGTGCCTATGTTCACATCCGCCATAAAGTTTGATTGGAACTGTACCAACTCGAAATATAATTATGCACACAACATTGTGTTTATATTCATATAATCATTACCTTATTTATAAATACATTGCTTTTAAACTCGCCTTAGTACTTGTTCAGTAGGTACTATTGAAACATTAGGTGCCTACCTACTCCATTTTTTAGATCCAATATCCGGTTAAGCCATAATTTCTCTTGTTAAATGTAGGTAAGACTAAACACGTATGAACCGTACGCTAGTTAACAAAGAGATATTATTGATATGTGTGTGACATGCTATCTGTAAAATGTAGGTGTAAATGCAAATTTGCAGTTTCAATACATAACCTCAATACTTAAATTGATTTCAAAATACTCGAAAACCCCCGTTTATATTGAAATCACATTTTTTTGTGTTATACTGCACAATATTTCCTTTGTTTTGCTGATAATTTGATTAATACGCCGAACTGACGCCGGAGTGGCCACCGTTCTTATAGATTGGTCGGCATGATCCTTTATTTAATATGGCATACCAAGCAATACAACTAATCGGACTCTTATCGTCCTATCTGATCACAAAAAATACCTAGTATGAGCAGGGCCGGAGATAGGGGCGGTGTAAGGGTAGTAGTACCACCAGGGCCCGGACTAAGAAACGGGGGCCCAGTTAATTGATTTTTTTTTCAAAGTAAAGTGGGGTAGGCCCCGCAAAGTTTTACACACGGGGCCCGATCTGGCTCTCGCCGGGCCTGAGTATGACTATAATTGGACTAATAACTGACTATAATAATACTTTCACACCACCAGACACAATAACGAAGTGTTGTTTTAAACATACACATTTATTTAAATATGTATTGGTGAGATGAGCGAATCTTTTACAAATATTATAGTCCAAGATTTCTGACTTAAGTACACAATATCACTGACACCGTGCGTCGGAGGGCACGTTAAGCAGTCGGTCCCGGACGCTGTCAATAGATGGCGGTCGTTACAGTTCCCAACCCGCAGTGGAGCAGCGTGGTGGACTTAAGCTCCAAGCCCCCCTCCTCACCATTGGACAGGCCTAAACCCCTGCAGTGGGGTAAAAATGGGCTGATGATGATGATAGTCCAAGATCCCAAATTATTGAAATAGTTCCCCGGATATCATCTATAAAAATCAAGACTGAAAATGTACGTAAAATTATATTAACTTTTGGGAGCTTTCAAGCGTCCGGCAAGGGTTACCGGCAACGGAAAGTGTCTAGTAATATTGAATATTGATCAATATTTAAAACATTCATAATTATCAGCACTGAGACTTTAAGAAAAATGTCATTTTTACCTATCTGCCTTCAGCACTTGGTACCTGTAAATTGGCCGTCCTGCCTTCAGCACTTGGTACCTGTAAATTGGCCGTCGTCGGCACAGGCTAGCACATATGCATACACGCACAGTACACGCTAAAACTACTTAATCCCACATTTTTTATTTCTGAGAAAATAAGTAAGGTCTGGCGGCCCTGGGATCATACTCTATTAAAAATAGAAAAAAATAATAGAAATTAATGTCAGGACTTCAGTGCCCACCAACCACATACCTAATATCAATATTTAAGTAAGAACAGACATAACCACAGTTATAGGTACACTTTGCGATAAAGAATTCTTGAGTTGTTTGTAAACAATTTACATTTAAATCTTTTACCTAATCAATTCCTTTTGACTTTTAATAAGTGTGTGTAAACATCTGATACTGAATAAAAACTTTTTTTTGTATTTACTCGCCCATACAATACGCGCCACCGACCGATGTAAAAGGTCGCCGGCTGTACACACTCGCCGATCGGAGGCGAGCGAGCGCTAGAGGTAGCGCAATGCGGATAGAAAAGGCACCCGCATAGCGCTGGCCTCTGGCGCTAGCCGAGTGTGTACAGCCGGCGGCCTTCTACATCGGTGGCGCGTATTGTACTTTTTAACAAATATCAAATTGGTAGGTCCTCCAATAAAAATAAAATGTGCATAATCAGAAATAATACAATCGTAATTTCAAACAGTTTTATTCTGTCTCTTGAATCACATCGTAATGAAAAACACATAAAATGAACGACCCCTACTTGTATTATATGATTACAAATCATCAAGTACATTACTCGTAAATTTTTTTGTACACTAAACGCGGTTGACAATCAGTCGCTAAGCGCATGGTTTGCAGCCAGATGTTATAAATTATTCTACGCGTATGATTTGGGAGTATAAGTGGCGGTCGCTACTGATCCGTTTCATTCATCTGACCCAAAAGAAAAACATATAAAAAATATTTTTTTAAACATAATTAAAACTACAGCTATTACATTCGTTTTTATTCATAAAACACGCTGAGATAACTTTATAGCCTATTGTTTAGATAATAACTATGTCATTGTAATCAATTATACATTAATTACTTATTAGTTTATTACCCTTAATTATCTAAGACTATACGAAATACGTGTCTGGCTCGCACACCGATATTTCCTTGCCATATACACAAACATTTCATATTTCCTCTATTTACATTCGCTATTTCGTTTCACACTCGTTACATTTTATTCCCAATCAAAATAATTTTAGATTTCATTTGGAGCACTTTCGATATAGAAATAATTTAGACATTTTTGAAAACTGATTTAATCGCGAGCCATAAGAATCAAACTGTTGTACGTAATATATAGTTTAATTTTTACCTCATGGGATACTTATTATCTAAAAATCAAAACTATATTAATTAAATCATGGAACTAACTTACCGCAGAAGTTATCTATTTATAACACTAAATTAAACAAAATATTCAATATTAAACATTTCACACTAAAAATATTGTTTAGCAAATAATAAACTTTAGAAATCGAGTTATAGATTACTTTTCAAATTTAATAATAAATTTATATTTAAATATAATTCCCGCCATTAAATATTTTTACAACGTTAAGGGTTACCTACTATATAAAAAGCAACCCGTGAGATGGCTTTAGCAAATGTTATCATACTTAGAAAATTATTACTTTATTCAATTCAATTTCTCAATCCGATTCTCATTTATTCCTTCTGTACGTACATTACATACATTTAGTTTCGTCAATATGTATTTACATACAAAAGACATATACTAAATTAGGAACGTGCAAAACCAGAAACACTAGCAAGTTTGAATACAAAGTCGATTTCATAAGATATTACACATTAAACTTTTGATATTTATCAAATTATCAATTACCGAGCATTCATTACAATGTCTTAAAATTTATTAAGTTTAAATATTTTACAATCAATTTATTGGAACACCTCTTACAATCACTAGTTTAAAAACCATAAGGCATACATCCCTCTCAAATATATCAATATTTATATATATTATAAAGTCCCCTACAATGGGCGTACCTGGCCGCGCCTTTACATAGAGTTTCTGTGAATGACATCCAACACTTGTTTGTCGGAAAACCTTCTTATAATCTGTTCCAGTTTATATATTAAAAAAAAAAAACCAGTTTTAAACAAGCCCTATAATAAACAGATATTTTTTAATATTACTGTTTTTTGAAACTAGAAAACTAAACTTTTTAATATGTTTTAGGTTACATAAGCCTGACTCTCAAAAGTATATGAGCTAACATTTACATGTGTAATTCAGCAAACATATTTATGATAAGTTTCTGCCAGGTGTCTTGCTCTTGTTGTACTTTTTTTTCCTAGAATTAAAATTGAATTATTTTATTAGTCTTTTATTACGTGTATTATCACTACACATTAAAAAATAAAGTCCCTCGATGCGTCGGTCTGTATGTCTGTCTGAACGCGATAAACTCAAAAACTAACGAACGGATTGGCGTATTATTGACAACAATGGATAGAGTGATTCAAGAGGAAGGTTTACGTGTATAATTTATTGTTTTGTGGAAATTTGTTGAAATATGACGATTATTGTTGAAGAAGTTGGAAAAAAATCAAGGCAGCTGGGAGCTTTTATTGAAAACGCTGCCTAATCCTTTTGAGATATAATAAAATAATGTCTAATATAATGGTATATAAGAATAATATTTTGAGATATAATAAAATCCTTATCAAATGAAATACGATATTTACCTTCAGCATTTCATGCATATTATGATTGCCCTTTACACTATACAATTTAAACCAATATCTTAGGAGCTGTCGCGAAATATAAATATCGCGCGACAAGAAACTGGGCGCCGCGGCAGCCGCGCGCCGGGCGGCGTGGTTAGGCTGAAGTTATCAATGTGGTATACTGAGAATTATTTTAGTTTATTTTTATGTATTTATTCTTTACTTTTTCAAATATTTATAGAATTGAAAATAAAATACATTAAAAATACTCAAAGTAGGATGAATTTACGTTACATTTGAATCTAATTAAATCCAATCCACATGTTCGACGCAACAAGCTGATAGGAAACTACGCAGAAAAAACACTACGGCTTATATGCTCTGCTACCCGTGCGAAGCCAGGACGGGTCGCTAGTTATATTATAACCTAATCAATTCATTCTGACTTTCAATAAATGTGTGTAAACATTTTATAGTGAATAATTTTTTTTTAAATTTTGTTTTTGATTAACTCATTCACAATCACTACATATTATAAAATAAAGTCCCCCGCCGCGTCTGTCTGTCTGTCTGAACGCGATAAACTCAAAAACTACCAAACGGATTGGCATATTATTGACACTAATGGGCAGAGTGATTCAAGAGGAAGGTTCACGTGTAGAATTTAATAATGTTTTCTGAAAATAAAAGGAAAGAGAGGAGGGGGATAGAGTATCGGTTTTTTTTTAAATAAGAATTTGAAAATTAGAGTTATAGCTACTCATTATAAATGAAGTGTTTACGGCGTTTTGGATTTTCACATTTAAAAAATAAAATACTCAAATGTGTTTACATCGGTTATGTAGTATAACATCGGCTGTCGAGAGTTTACGTCTCTGACAGATCGTAATCGGCATAGTAATCGGATCGTTGCTGTGAATTTTTACCGTCGGACGATTCCCGTTTTTAAATATATTATTATCGTTTACATGCACGAATGTTGCAGACACAAAATTATATAAAAAATTATAATATTATGTCAATTCACAACAAACATGTTATTGCTTTAAATATCATATATCAGGAATGCAAACTCTCGACGGCCGCAGTATAGTAATTGTCACTTAAAAAGCTCTATAAGTACGAAATGCAACCAATGTTTTGGTCAGTTTAATATCGACTAAAGTAGGTATCCGACAGAAATATATTGCATGGTGCCTTTTACGTTGTTCAAACTGAACTCTATAAAATATAGCTCGTGTTTCTCTTTTCAGTTAAGTGGTGTTACAGTAACATGAATTTTATGATGGATACTTATGTAAGAATATTCTTTACATAATAAAGCAAAGTATAGTTTCCTTAATTTACGGTTTTCCAGTTTCAATTATTGTAAATGTTTAAGTGATACCAAAAATGAGTATTTTATTTATTTTCGAAGATATCTAAAACGTAAACCGATAGCGCGATTGCGTCGCAGTTTAACCTGACATCGAAAAAAATCGATGAACCTATACACAATTCCCTTTTGTGTTAAATACTCAACTTGGCATGTAATTGTACTAAGAGACATACACCAGGTGTTTGATTGATCATCACGGACATAAACCAAACCTGCCTAATTTTCGTTTTAATTTTATCTCCGTTTTGCCTACTGATTACAACGTTCGTATAACCGCAACGTAGAAGAACGCGAAAAAATAGCAAAATATTATTTTATGTTTCGAATGAAGCGACGTGTTCCCACTTCCATTTAGTGGAAACACAATTTTAATAAGACTTTTTGCAATTCGATGAACTTAATATTTTCGCTGGAATTTTGCATAGATATTTTTACAGGGTGTGTTCGTGATATGTTGGTTTTGTTGATGGTCAACGAACAAAGTCTAAACTTTGATTTCATTTAAATGGACAAAATTATTGAAGCAGTGTTTGATTTAAATGGACAAAATTATTGAAGCAGTGTTTGATTTAAATGGACAAAATTATTGAAGCAGTGTTTTATTAAATCTTTTACAATCTAAAACGAAACCAATCAATTTAAGTATTACTGGGTGGATATTTTATAAAATGTAGACAATATGATGGAAGGCCGAAAGTAAAGTAATTTCAGGGTCCGATTCTAATTCGAATTCATTTTGACGATTGGAATATCATTCACAAATTTCGTACTAAACTTTATATTCACTTTTGTATATCAGATGTAATATAATAGTATTTGTGCAAACGATACACTTACTGCAATTGTTTTATGAAAAAGAAGTATTTTAACCGCCTTTTTTAATCTAATTTTAAGTTTTTACTCTCATTCATTCATTTAACATTTACTGAAAACCTTTAGAAAAATAAAATAATTATTTCGGACTATTTACAGTAAACAACAGGCATCTCACATTTGGAAAAGTAGAAAAATCTAGTACATGCCGTCTTAACATACAGGCTAGGTCATTTGTAGTGTACAATCTTTATCAAATATAATAAAAATTAATAATATCTATTTAAATTTGAGTAAATAAAGGCATATACTAAATATACGTGGAAAAGCGGTCATATAGAAATTTGTGCATTAACCATATGCCATTTCAAATCTTTTCCTGTATAAAGGGATGCGTAAGTGCTATATTCACAGACGCTCTTTTGGCGGGATCCAACATAAGCATACGTTCCAACAAATCTTTCAGTTGACTGATCTTTTTAGCCTCTGGAGCCGGTAGTCTGTGATGAGGTGGTGCCAGCTCTGACTGCAGATCTCGTGCAGGCTTGATTGAAGACAACACCACAACTTTCTCCTGTAATTTGTAATATTTGTCTTGAGCATTCAACAATTTAAGGTACGTAATGTTTTTTGTTGATATTTTGAGATTCTACAAAAACTTTGGTTTATTGATACTGGCCAATATAGCTAATATGGACCGCAACGAGTAACTATACTGCAGTTTTTCCTTTTGTTTTAATTTTAATAAGTATGTCATTGCTATTTATGTTGAAAATAAAAAGAAATGAGATTTGGGTCGTAATAAGTATATAATGTTTTAACAGAAAAAAATTTCTATTATTAATAATTAACTTTAGGATACAATTGCCCTTCATATTCTACAATGGATTTTAGTTTTTAGATGAGATTAAGATTTTTGGGTGCCAAGTTTAAACCGGAGAAACATAGATGCCAAGAAGAGTACCTACAGAGTGAATAACCATCCACCTCTCTAACTCTCTAAAAAATGATGAATTTAAGAGAAACATATATTTAAATAAAATAAACAGCAAGGAGTTTCTTGTCGGTTCTTCTCCTTCTAGTTTTGGAACCGGAACCTAATCCATTTATTTTGACTTTCAATAAGTGTGTGTAAACATCTTATATTGAATAAAAACTTTTTGAATTTGAATCTGAACAAAAAAAGTTGATGGCCTTGTATTCAATGAGAGAAGAAAAAAAATTGTTTTTAGAAGGGTTCAATAAATTTTAAAGGACTAATTACACTTCAAAAAGGTTTCTGTACGATGAGCACCTAGAATGTTATCAGAAAATTACAAGAAATTACGACGTCAAATTTCCGAAAAAAAAAAATTGGTATAATAAAGACGGTTTTAAAATAATGCAGCATCCACCACATTAACCAGATCTTGCTCCTAGTAATTTTTATTTATTTCCCAAGTTAAAAGAACATATTCATTGCATAAAATTTGACAACATTGATGAGATGATAAAGAGCTGTAAAAGCGTTTTTCGACGGTCAAGAACAAGATTTATATATTGTATTAGCGTTTGGTGAATTTGGTGAATTGCTGAGCCCAATTTTTTTTTCAAATTTTTGTCTGTTGGTGCATCAAAAACTCAAGAAGCAGAAAACCTATTTAGATGAAATTTTTACAATTATATAAATGAAATTGTGGTACATAGAAACTATGTGTCATCACACTGTTATTTTTAGAAGCATAGCACTGAAAACAATGTTTCTGTTTGATATGCTAAAGAAAGGTGAATTCAATTTGAAAATGGGAATAACTTAGCCAAAAACTGCTAAAACTGACACCTGACCAACTGATATGCCATAATGGATACAAAATCCTACACTGTTTATGTAATGATAAATTAGTATAAAAAACGTGGCTACTATTTTCGTTATAAACATAAAAGTAATTAAAGTGTTTCACATACCCTTTCTGTAACTTTATCCACTTCTTGATACAAAAAGTTACAGTTTTGATCAAAATGTTGATCTTTAAACTGACCCTTTCTCACTATTTTATTTGGTATTTTCCCTTTCAAATCCATAATATAACGCAACATTTGATTGTTATTCTTTCCCATGAACAATATTTTGCCAGCTGAAAGTTCATAGATGGTGCAGGCTGAAGACCACATATCTATACCATAATCGTGAGGTACTCCCAAAATAATTTCTGGAGCTCTATAAAATCTTGACACAAGGTATGGTGTAATTTCATTGTCGATAGCGAGGGAGGCCGCACCAAAATCACACAACTTCAGTATAAGTTTGCTTTCATTGACGAGAATATTGTCAGGTTTTATATCTGAAAAAATTAACGTTTAAATAAAAATCTTATATTTATCCACAAAAGCACAACTTATCAGTTTTTATTTACAATAACACAAGATTGGTTAATTATTTAAAATCACATTTTTTTGTATGTGGATGAAATGTCATGAAATACTATCCATTTGTCATGACGAGATGTCGTTAATATATAGGTAAACTCTTTCCAAGTGTTTATTTTTTCGATAATAGCTCTTTCGATATAATACGTGCATAATAGAAATCGGATAATTACCAGCTCAGGTGAGAACTTTTGCTTGCTATGATCTATTATGATTTTAAATTTGTTTTTTTTTCTGAAATGGTAACATCAACTTAAGGCGAATTTGCTCTATCTCAGCAACAATTTTAGTTAATTTTTTATCAACGATTATTATTTTTAAAATAATAAAAATAAAAAATATAAATTTAAAATGGGCAAGGCAAAACTAATCTTGAAAATGATGACATAAGTGTATGACGAACACTGTCACTGTTAACGAACAAACGAAGTCACTGCAGAAAATGTGTGAATTAGTGCAATTCTCATAGGAGACCCATGTACCACACGGAAGGACTTAGAGAGAATAATAGACATTAGTTCGGTTAGTGTTCATACTATCATACAAATACTTCTTGGCGTGCGCAAACTTTGTTGTCGTTGGATATCATGTGTGCTCTTCGAAACGGAAAAAGAAACCTGTGTAGATTGGTGGCGACAAATCTACTTTTCGAAAATTAGACACCAAGCAGTTTCTGAAATCATTACTGGCGACGGGACATGGAGTAAACTACACTAAAATAGTCTTCATAATTCTCATTTTTTTAACCCCTGACGCAAAAAGAGGGGTGTTATAAGTTTAACCTGTGCGTGTATCTGTGTATCTGTCCGTGGCTTCGTAGCTCCCAAACGGATGAACCAATTTGAATGCGGATTTTTTTATATGAAAGGTGAATTAGTCGGGAGTGTTCTTAGCTATGTCTGATGAAAATCAGTCCAAGATGGCCGCCGCCACAAAATGGCGGATACCATATTCACTACTCAATCAATATGGGTATCAAATGAAAGGACTTGACTAGTGGAATATTATACACTATGACAAATTTCAAGTCCAAGATGGCCGCAACCACAAAATGGCGAATTACATTTATTTTCACAAACCCCTCAATATGGGTAGCAAATGAAAGCGCTTGACTAGTAGAATTAGTACATTTTATAAGGTCATCTACTACTCGTTAAATAATGCAGTTTAGTTAGCTGTGATAGTTTTCCTTTTAACTACATTACATTTACTCTTGTCATAATTTTTTCCACATATCCAAAAACAACGGTTTAGCTGGTAAAAGGGGGGGGGGCGGGGGGAGGGGGGACACGACTCTAACGGAAATTAGGACTTTAGAAATGTATATCTCAACAACTGTTGATTTAAATAAGAATTTTTTTTGAAACCTTGATATAATTTTTTAAGACCTATCGTTTGGTACCTCTCGCGTTTTCGTACTTCAGTTACATGTATGGCGACCTATCCCAAAATTATTTTTTTCTTAATTTCACTACGTCGTGGTGTAGCGGTTCATAGATTACCTACACCTACCTTCCGAATTTCATCTATATATTGGCAATAGTTTCCGAGAAAAACCACAGACAGACAGACGGACGGACATGGCGAAACTATAAGGGTCCTTTTTGTCATTTGAATACGGAACCCTATAAAACAAAATAAAAAAGCATATTTACCTGCATGGATGACGCCCGATTTCTTCAAATGCTTTAGCGCTAACAGCATTTGCTGAGTGTAACTCCTAACTGCTTTTATATGGATACCAGAACTTTTGCCATACTTCTTCAGTACTTGGCGTAAATTCATAGACAAAGCTTCAAACACCATACACAGGTGCTGTTTATGAAAAAAATGTCTGAACAGTCGCAGGCAATGGAATTTATCGTCAGGGTCTGCATCATTTAATTTTTTCAATATTTCCAGCTCTTTGAGGCCAGCCTTGTGCCTGTAGAAAATGAAAAGAAATTATGCCACTTTATCTTTGCTAAACATCATTTATTCATTAGTAGGTAGATGCCCTCATTAGTTGAGTCCATGTTTCATCATCATCAGCCCATTTTTACCCCACTGCAGGGGCTTAGGCCTCCCCCAGAGTGAGGAGGGGGACTTGGAGCTTGAGTCCACCACGCTGCTCCACTGCGGGTTGGGAACTGTAACGACCGCCATCTATTGACAGCGTCCGGGACCGACTGCTTAACGTGCCCTCCGAAGCACGGTGTCAGTGATATTGTGTACTTAAGTCAGAAAAACTCATTGGTACACGCCCGGATTCGAACCATGACCCTATGGGGCCTTATACATTTGAGACAGGTTCGTTGCGCTCTGGGCTATCACGACACCAGTCCATGTCCATGTTTATACGAGTAGAATAGATTTCACATACATAAGCCCAACCCTAATTTCCAGAGGGTTACCCAGAGTATACAGATCGTCATTCCTAATAGTTTGATGTAGGCTTATCAGTTTCAGAATTGGTTATAAAGTAATGATTGCTTTTGGAGCATTATTATATCTAACTGTAACTCTGTTCGCGTCGATGTCGATGTACAAATTATCATCAGATTTACGAATAAGCAATTTCTGAGTTTAGTATATCCACACTAATTTCTTTTTCCTCTATTTGTTTATTATTTTTTTTTGTTTATTTCTTTAATTCTGCTAAAGCAATGCTTTAAAGCGTACTTAATTAAAATTTCTTACTGGATGCTATAACAGTACCAATTCAGTTTGAGTTGCTTTTTGAGTTACAAGCGCATCAATGTGTAAATATTCATTGACTATAACGTATGACATATTGAACATATTTACAGTTATACAATCTTAAAATGGCGTTTCGGGAATATACAAAGAAATAAACAAAAAAAAAAAATAAACAAATAGAGGAAAAAGAAAAATATCCACACTAATTTCTTTTTCCTCTATTTGTTTATTTTTTTTTTGTTTATTTCTTTAATTCTGCTAAAGCAATGCTTTAAAGCGTACTTAAATAAAATTTCTTACTGGATGCTATAACAGTACCAATTCAGTTTGAGTTGCTTTTTGAGTTACAAGCGCATCAATGTGTAAAGATTCATTGACTATAACGTATGACGTATTGAACATATTTACAGTTATACAATCTTAAAATGGCGTTTCGGGAATATTCGACAAATCCCGAAGACATCCGATATAATTTGATATATCAGTTTTAATGATTGATGTCATATACAAGGTGAAATTTTAAAAACAATCTAAATTTTAATGTAATGATCTTTGGTAAAAAACCGATGACCGTCTTGTTACCTTTTTGTATCGTTCAATAGAAAGTTATTGAGATATAATTACACAAACCTTTCCCGTAAAAACCAATAACTCTAGTCACCATTCACGGCTGCTGTACGTTCCGCCCCGTGTCGGGCTAGAGGCCCCGGCGCGTCGTCACAAAGAAGGCAACCAAACGATATAACACTAGATAAAATAATTTATTATGAAAATGTAACCTATATTTTTTATTTACGTAATGAGGTCTATTGATGATACATAACAGCTAGATTTTTTTTTTGATGGTTGTTAAAATTTCATCCTGTATATCTATTAGCTATTCCCTTTGCGCTTTCCCGAGTTGCCGTTCTAAAATTGTAGTACTATATTTGCTGCTCAGCACTTAGATAAGGTAGCGAAATGGTAAATATTTTCATTCAAATAAAAAGTATAAACTGTATCTACATAAGTCGAGCCATTTTAGAAATATACTCGTATATGGGCACAATGATACAGAAAGATATTACATTTACTGACAAACATTTTATTGTAAGTATTGTAATTTGTAACATTGACTTACATTATTTCATTGTTCCTGATAATTTTGACAGCAACATCAGCATTGCCTCGAGCTTGATCACGTGCTCGTACTACAGTAGAAAATACGCCTTGACCTGTGTATCCATACACAATATACCTGTTGTCTAATATTTCCCTGTTTTGAACTCTGTAAAATTATAATATATAGATTAATGTATGGTAGATATTGTAAATTAAATTATAAGGCATAATCTATGAAAAGCTAAACTAGTATTTAAAAAGTAAATAAAGAACCCAATGAAATATGAAATATATGTAGTTAAATATGATATTTAAGTTCTATTCCTGTGTAATTTTAATTCAGAATATTACAATTAAATATATTTCCATCATATATTAGAGACTGTCAGATAAATTAGATAGGTCAGTCATGACATTAGAAATATTAGTACGTATTCCATCATCATAACCATCACCACGCTGCTCCATTGCGGGTTGGCGGATTGTAACGACCACCATCTATTGACAGCAACCGGGACGGACTGCTTTACATGCTCTTCGAGGCACCAAGTCAGTGATAGTTAATGAACTTAAGTCAGAAGAACTCATTGGTACACGCCCAGATCTAACCACGAGCACATGGCCTTATAGATTTGAAACAGGTTTGCTGCGGCTCGGGCTATCACGAGTACATATTATTAGAGATTATTATGATTCAATTACAACTTCAACTTCCTGAAATGTACTTTTTTCAATGTAATAATCATACATTTAAAAAATGTTCTAGTATTTCTGACAGGCAAAGGTTTTATGTAATATCTGCAATTGCCATGCTTCATTATAAAATTTTGTCAAGTTCATTATAGACAATATTATAAAGAGTTTTATACTTTTGCAAGAGCTATAGTGCAATTTGGCAGTGCTGTTGTCATTGAATTATGAAGCTTGAAAAAGTAATAAGCAAATTCCATATTAGCATTAATTCTGTAAATTTATGTCATAAATAAAAACATAATTGGAAGAAGTATACAATTAGAAATTTATTTTAAGATAATAGTTTCATTCATTGTTTCACTGAAAATTCATAAAATAATTTTATTTGTTATACATATTGTATGATAAGTGGGAACATGTGTATGTAATTAATTGACAGCATAGGGTTGCAAAACGAAAAAAAGGAACCCTGATAAAATAAGCCCTGATTATACGAGTTGTAAAAAAATGATGTTTCTAAGTCAACATACTGAATATAACCTTACCTGTAATAACCTTCAGCATCGTCCCAATTATCTGTCAAAGCGGGATTCTCCATCTGACCTTTGGTTTTATTAGTACTAGCAGCAGGTGACTGAAAATAATTGTAATATTTACATTTTGATATTTAGAATATAAAAATAAAATTAAATAAACAAAAAAAAAAAGTACATACATCATAATTGTCATCAAAATTGTCCTGCTCAGCAAACATATCCCAATCACAAGTTTTCATTGAAGATAGTGTCGGTCCAGATTTTGGCCGAGATTCAGTATTTTCTAAGTTTTCAGTTACAGAATCTGATTCTTTTTTTACATTTGAATTGTTTTGAACATGGGCATTTCTTGAATTATCTTTGGCATCTGATGTAGAACGTTGAGTAGTATCACTTGACACTCGTGCCTTTTTTACTGTCGCCGGTGCGGCTGGTGTTAATGTACCTGATTCGATGCTTGTGTTAGAATTTATTTCCTTAATATTGATTTCTTTTTTTGTAACTTTTACATCATTGTTATTCGTAGAACTTGAATTTTTCGCACCAAGTTTCTGCAAACAAATTTATAATTTAATAAAATTAGGTTTTTGTATTCATTCGTCTTTAACAAAAGATTTTAGTAGAAACTAGCCTTAAAACCCCAATTTGACTATTGGGAAATAAGTCATTTGTATTAATTGAACTCAATTGGAATCAATTCACATACTACATGACATACAACATACACTATGTAATTTTTTGTTTAAGTTAACTCAAAAAATATGAACTTATTATAAACCAAAATTGCATTTGAAAAGCACCACCAAAATTATTTTTTCCGGTTTCACTATTTTTGTTCAAAGATGAAATTGTCATGAATTTTCATTTTGTTTTGAAACTATTAATCGATAGATCTGAGGAACCACATTATTATAGCTCTCTCCTTTCACTAAGTAAAAATTTGCTATCTCGGCGTACGCCAATGCCGGATCTTGCAGGATAACTTACCATTATTAATTCAATTCTTTAATCCTTTGTCACATGTAAATTTTTAGGTGGTCAGACAGAATCATTTTAACAGAGCACAGCAATTGAAGAGGGCTATTTGCGTCATTTGATGTTACATAATTAATTTTAATGTAAACCTACCTTAATCATATTTTATACATATTTAAATTATTGTAGGTATTAATTTTTAATTCAGAGTTGCCAGTATTAGTCTTACTTTATTGAATAGATACCTTACACTGAGATTGCAGATTTTTTACTATGTAATTTATTTTTTAAAATTAAACTTTGGTGTACATACATGTGAGTGTCATGTGCCACTACACTCATAGAATAGAGCATTCTAGTGCTGTGTGGAGTCAAGCATACTACTGGCATTTACCTTTAACAACTCTTCTCTTTCCTTTCTTCGACGTTCAATTATTTGTTCTTCTGTTTCCTCCTCGTGGTCAGTGTCTATGCAGATGCTTAACTCACCATCACTTGAACTTTCAATATGTGTTATTTCATCTTCAAGGGAATTCTGAAAGTTACAAGTTACAGATTTACAGCTGCAAACAAAAACTAAGCATGCATTCACTTGACGACTGTTTGGCCTAGTGAGGAATGCTGTAGACCTATTCTATCCAAAACATAGAAAATTGAAAAACATTAAAGTACAATAGTAATCTTGATAAATACCTTTCGTTTGTGAATGTCTTTGGATTTGGGTTCCCGAATGGACGATCTATCACTATCTCGATACTTTTCACGAATGCGAGAATCACTATTTCTTTGCCCTTTCTCGGAATACTGTCTTTCTTTAGATCTTGATCTTCTACGACCGACTGATGTTCTGTCACTATCTCTATGTTCTCTTCGCTGTTGTCTATCTCGTCCACGTTGTCTGTCCCTTTCACGTTCCCTCTCTTTTTCTCTTTCTTTTGCTCTTTGTCTTGCCTTTTCTCTTTCTTTCTCCCGCTCTTTCTCTCGCTCTATTTCTTTAAGTCTTCGTCTTTCTCTTTCTTTTCGCTCTTGATTTTTTTTCTCTTGGACTTTGTCTTCATGGTGTTTCTCTAATTCTTTCCTACTCTCTCTATTTATTATTTCTCTCAAGTCTTCATGTTTTCTGTTTTTACGTTTTTGTTTGTCTCTTTCTATGGACTTATCCTTACTAGATTTGTCTTTACTACTATGAATGTCAATGCTGTCTCTATCTTTTTTAGATTTCTTATTTACTGGGGATTTCGAATAATCAGAGTCATCTAAACATACAACAGCTGTTTCTTTTGGTGGCTCTTTGGCATCTATTATCTCCTCATCACTTTTATCAGAATAGTATGCACCTAGGCGAGCTTGTAAAAGTTCTTTTTGTTTCATTAACTCTTCCAGATTCAAATCATCTTCAATTATTTGAATTTCAGGACTTGCACAATCCTCAGGATAGTTATCACTATCGCTACATGATGATATTACCTCTGTACAATGTGACTCTATATTTTTCTGAATGTCATTACTGATTACTCGAACAATTCTGTCTTGTTGCGCAATTATAAACGTGTTTCCGTTTAATTTGCTTTTATTATGAGTTGTAACAATCGCTGGTCCTGGGTCTATCATGGTTTGAGTAGTGGCTGTGGCCGGCGCAAGATATGACGTGTTTGTAATAGATCGATTGCTTACTAATACAGGTCGAGAGCTTAATTCTTCCACATCAGACAAAGATGTCTCACTTTCTATTTCTGGTCTTCTGTGTTTAGATTTCTTGGATTTCTTATGTTTTTTGTTACCCCTTTCATCTTTACTTGAGCTCTCTTTAGTCGCCTTCTTGTGTTTTCTGTGCTTTCTTTTCTTTTTTCGTTTATCTTTTTCTAGCATATTACTTTCCTCAACTTTTTTATTGTCTGGTTTAAACTCACTGCAAAAAAAAATGTTAGTGAAGCTTAATTTTTTATGAAATACTTTGTGTAATATAAAAGAGCTTGGATTTAAGTGAAATAATATTTTAATTTAATATGAAAGCCTTAGTAATGGAGTGACATTAAATTAATACCTCTTCTCTGAATTAAATTGCAATGGAATGTGTGTTTAATACTAAAAGCTGATATGTTTATTTATTGATGCTTATTTGGATTTGTACTATGATATATTAAACAAAAGAGCTGGCAAAGAGACAGAAACAGACGTTCAATAGCAAACAAAATAGAATAGTTTCCTTGTCCTTAATCCTGAAACAACAAAATTCAGTTGTTGTTCATAGTTGGTTAGACATTTTCCATTTATTAAGAAGACATCCAAGAACATCCAAAATCCAAAAAAGATTACATTTTAATACATATATAATATTTTATAAACATGAAAAACTTTATGCTTTTTGTTGGGTATAGAATCGTGTCGCTCCAGATACAAAGAACAAAAATAACAGAAAGCTATTTTTTTTATATTAATAATAGAGAAATTGTCGCCTCTATATACAATATTAGCGACCCGCCCCGGCTTCACACGGGTAGTAAAGCATTTATGCCTAGATTTTTGTCAGTGTCAACGCGTCGTATCAGCTTGTTTTGATTAGCACGTAGTTTCAATTTAATTAGATTTGAATGTAACAGATGGTTATCTTACTTGGAGTATTTTTAATGTATTTTATTTCCGATTCTGCAAATATTTGAAAAAGTAAAGAATTTATACATAAAAACAAACTAAAATATTTCTTTTTATACAACATTGATAAATTCTGCCTAATTACAATTTTACGATAACTACTAAAATATTAATTTAAATTGTATGTTACAAAGGGCAATTATAATTTTTTTGATAAGATTGATATTGTATCCGTGTAATGGCTTTCCAATTACCAGAGTTTTTGTGATTGTTTTTTAAAATATTAAAATATGTATAGTAAGCTATCCTTAAAAAATAGACATTATACCATCACAGACATTCTTTAGACCTACAGAAAAGGAACAATTCCTCCATACATTGTTTTGTTGTATCTCAAAGGGATTAGGCAGCGCTTTCGATAAAAGCTCCCAGTCGACTCATATTTTAACCAATTTACACAAAACATTAATGAATTATACATGTAAACTTTTCTCTTGAATCACTCCATCCATTGGTGGTAACTGGATGAAAATGTAGTTAGTAGTTTTTAGTTTATCGCGTTCATACACACAGACGCGGCCGGGGGGACGTTGTTTGCAATATGTAGTAATGTTTAAGAGGTGGCAATTTCTCTTTTAATAATAAAAAGGCTAAACGTCAAATCATGCATTGCCTTAGAACAGTTTAAGCATGGCGCTATGTAAAATTATTTGAAACAGGAATAGGAAGGAACACCATGCATTAATTTCATTATTGCCTATAAGTACAACAGCACAATACCAGTGAAGAAAAAGTGTTACATTATCTAGAAGCTATTCGTGTTTATAGGAAAATGAAAATATGAATATTTTACATATACTCAGGAAATGTTGAAAATGTTCTGTGTTTAAATTCTTAATGACATTTTATATTTTGCGTATTTTGATGTAATTTTACATGCAGTTCATTGGATGAAGTACACGTATCAGTATATATGATAATAAAATTCATACAATGACCTATCAGTATATATGATAATAAAATTTATACAATGTAACACTTACCTTTTGTTCATTTTGATTCAAATTCCTGAAAAGAAAAAAAAATTAAATAAGAAAAAAAATGGAATAACTTAGTAAATTACTATTTGCATAGGAAAACACAAAATTCTGAACATAGCAAGTACCATATTTACATTATCTACTACTAATAATTAATTAAGTATACACATAGAGCTTTGCTTTTGTGAAGTTATTTACAGAAAGCGTCGAAGTAACATAAAACAGGAGTGGAGGAGACGAAGGAGAGGTCGGATAGCTTGCACTACTCGCTCGTGCACGCGGCGTGCACCTGTCATCTACGTCCCTGCATCATCTGTCCTGCCCGCCCGCCACTATTACAACCCGCTGCCCACGCGGCTGTATCTATGCACTGAGTCATTCGCAGGCAACTCAAAGCGGCAAAGATTCATTCATATTACTGTAATGGTTTAGTGATAATCCATTCATTACAAACTTTAAATTTCAACAGCTTCTGAAATTTTCATCAGTGGTTTTAGGAGTAAACTTTTTACTTATAAACTCTTTTATTATCGGTATTATATATTAAATAAAAATATTTTACAATTTAGTATGAGCGAATGAATTAATACATTTTGATTATTACCATATATCTAAGCATACCTATTTAGGATAATGAATTTGCTTGTTGTGTACGATCAAAAACAAATAAAAATATATATACCACCCCTCACAATGACTAACACAACGGTTACAACTATGGTATATTTTCCTCTGTGTTCTTTGCCATATATTTGTTCAGCTCTGAGATTATTCACCAAAAAGTTGGAGTAACATAATTTCATAGAAGCGTTGCAGCAGGCACTATGGGGAAGTTGCACAATAGGATATGCACATCACAGTTCAGAGCTGCATTTATCTATGACAAGTACTGTAGATTTCTAATTACTATTTTTTAATATGTAAACTGACATTCTGAATAATTTTACTGCCTCCTGTTACACTATGATAACATATAAGGATTCTGTTCACCAAAATTAGTACACAAAACTGGAACTGGAAAAAGAAACATCCATAAGAGAGCAAACAGGGCATATGTGAGAATGTGATAAAGTTGACGTAGTAAGTTTAAGGAAGTATGAATAAAAATAATCATAATAAGTATATCAAAAATACAGCGAATTTCTGTTTTACAGCATTTAGTAAAAACATGTCATAACTTATTCTATAGAAGTTGCTACATCTTGCAGGCAGTTAAATATAAAAAGTGTAGTGTATTCGGGTTAAACAATAGTTAATAGAGTAACAGGAGTTATTTGTAAATTATTAAAAGTGCTGATTAATGAGATTATTACAGTTGTGTGAAATGAGTGATATGGCTACATTAAAATTTGAAGAATTTAAAATAAGCAGTGGGGATTGGGATTTGTACATAGATAGGTTTTTTTTTTTTTTTTTGAAGCACACGGTGTTACAGATCCAACAAAGCAACGAGCTTTACTTTATTCATGTTGTGGGAGTGATTTGTTTGAATTAGTGAAATCCTTGACTGTATCGCGAAACGCGCACCAAGTATCTTTCGTGAAAACATTGATGTTACTATACAAACATTTTAGTCCTAGACCAAATGAAATAGTGAAGTCCTATAAATTTAATATAAGAAAAAGAAAATATGCAATATTATATTGCAATTATTTGAAAGTTAAGTATTTTGTAAGTTTTCTGATCTTGAACGAACCCTCCGCTATAAGTATGTGGTGTGCGTGATATATCTTTACAAGATAACTTATTAATGAAATACCAAATAGAGGTTGAGATGGCCCTAGAGTCAGAGAAATGAGCTGAAAACATACAGTTAATCCAAACCACCTCTGCAATCACATCAGAACCATCAACTTCAAGTACCGAACCATCAACTAGTAACAGACCAGATCCTATAGATACAAATGCGGTTACGGATGAAAAACGTAAACTGTGTTGTTACAGATGTGGTGGTAGTCATTTATATCACAAATGTAAACTCTCATCAAGCAAATGTTTAGTTATAGGTCACATAGCAAACATATGTAGGCAAAAGGAAACTGAGCCTACAAATATCAAAGAGATACAAGAAAGTATAGAGGAAGCGACATGTATGGATTGTACAGTATGAAAACAAATCACAAAGTGCCAGCGGTGAACATAAACCTAAAAGTTGATCATAAACGGGTAAATGAAGTTGATTCGGGGTGGGCATATAGTACAATTATATCTGAAAAACAAGAATATATTTGGTCAAAATTGCCCTTATTAGATCCATGCAAATTAAATCTGGAGATTTGAACCTTTGGAGACCTGAACTTGCAATAAAGTTGAGTTGCTCGGGAGTGCTCAAGTGTTGGTTGAATACAAGGGATATAAAGTATATCTCTATCTGCTGATAGCAAACGCAAGAGGTCAAAGTTTAATTGGCAAGAACTGGTTTAGTCCTTTAGGAATAAAGATTGAAGGTATTAACATGATAAATGTGGATGGTGAGAGTCTTTGGTGTCAACACTATAGGATTATAAAGAGGTGTTTTCTGACATACTTGGGGTATGCAAAGGATGACAAATAAAAATTAATATTATGAAGAATGTGAAAACAAAGTTTTTCCGTTGGTGACCCATACCATTTGCTATAAGAGACAGTGTAGCAGACGAAATAGACAGACTTGTCACTACTAGTGTGTTGGAACCAGTAACATATTCTAGTTGGGCAACACCGATAGTACCCATAGTGAAATGTGATGGACGTATAAGACTGTGTGCTGACTACAGAGTCACAGTTAACACAGTTACAGAAACTGACACATATCCCCAACCGACTATAAATGAAGCCCTATCTGAATTGGCAGGAGGTTGTATATTTACAAACTGGGACTTAAAGTAAGCATACACTCAACTAACAGTGTGTGAGGAAACAGCAAAACTGCTTTACTGCTGCTGTAAAAAGGTTACCATATGGATTAAAGGCAAGCCCCGGTGTCAACAACGCTAGCAGGAATCTCTGGAGTTACTGTATTACTTGATGACATTTTGAGTGTGGGCAATAGTACAAATGAACATAATACATGAGTAAAATAAGCCCTCGGTAAACTTACAAATATAGGGTTGACCTTGAATAAAAACAAGTATGAAATAGAAACAGATTGTGTAGAATTTCTAGGATATGTAGTAGACAAAAACGGAATACATCCTTCAAGCAAAAAATTGTTAGTATTATAAATTCTGAACCCGCGCAGACGCTCCGGACCATCTGACCACCAAAAGTCACCACTGGTGGTCAGTTGGCACTCCAATTTCTCAGCAGACTACCAGTGGCCAAATAACACAATGGTAGTCCCATATCATCCACCAGTGGTGTAAATTATCCCATTTCACCACAGGTGATAAATTTTATTTATGATTACTGGATGTCCTGGAATTTTTCCTAATTCATCCTGTGAATTTATCACCAATGATTCTTAACAAGTGTCGTGATAGCCCAGAGCGCAACGAACCAGTCTCAAATTTATAAGGCCATGGTTCGAATCCGGGCGTGTACCAATGAGTTGTTTTTCTGACTTAAGTACACAATATCACTGACACCGTGCTTCGGAGGGCACGTTAAGCAGTCGGTCCCGGACGCTGTCAATAGATGGCGGTCGTTACAGTTCCCAACCCGCAGTGGAGCAGCGTGGTGGACTTAAGCTCCAAGCCCCCCTCCTCACCCTGGGGGAGGCCTAAGCCCCTGCAGTGGGGTAAAATGTGCTGATGATGATGATGATGATGATTCTTAACATCATAATAGACATGTTTTTATCTGCAACTTCTCTGAAGCATACTATTTCTAATTGTTAAATTATGTATTGCAGTGCCACATTTTTGTTGTAAATTTAATGTTTAATGTATAATTGTGATTCGACTCTCCCGAATTACACGGTGACCCACTTACATATGAATATCAACACAAAAAGGAGTGGGTACAGCTATACTTTTATAGGATATGGTATGATAGATATGGGAGTACTATTGTATTATTTGATCACTGATAGGACAGTTGAGAAATTGGTGATATCTTGGTGGATCATCTCACTTCCAAATCTCACTACCGGTGGTCAATTGAAATGAAAAAATTCCCATTTCATCACTGGTGATCAATTAGGAAAAAATTGCTCCCAATTGACCTCCAGTAGTCAGATGGCATATGTTTCGTCTCAACTGACCACCAGTGGTGAGATTTGGTGGTGAGATGGTCCGGAGCGCATGCAGAATGTTAAGGAATTGCTTGCCTTTTTAGGTCTCCTGAACTTTTACGACAGATTCTTATTAAATAAAACTACTATGTTAGACCTATTATTCCATCTGTAAAATAAAAATGCACAATAGAGATGACAGGATTGTGAAAAAAAAAAAGCTTTTAATGGGGCCAGAAATGCTTTTAGCACTTTAAGCACTGATCAAACATTAGTACATTTTGACAATAAGAAGTCAGTAACATTAACTTGTGATACCTCTGAGTATGGGTTGGGAGCTGTATTTGCACATATTATGGAGGATGGTACAGAAAGACCCACAGCTATAGGGTTGCGAACATGTAATAAGCATGAGAGGCACTATGCTCAGATATATAAAGAAGCAGCATCAATCATGTTTGGACTAGAAAAGTTTCATCAGGATGTGTTTGGTAGGCATATAATAATAATAATAAATAATAATAAAATCATTTATTGCCAAAAACCAAAAAAGCAGTTAAAGAAATTCTTAAAAAAAGCTTATTCTTTATGAAGCTTACAAAATTGTGGCAAACGGAATCGACTCAGCCTAATGATGGTCAGCCGCTGGCGAACATGACCATCGCTGATATTCTGCCGATCCCGAAAATAAATATCTTATACATAGAATTATACAGACTATCACTACACACTCCGATCACATACATGTCCAGACAGAAATTTGGCGCCAGAAATGAAGATAAATAGAAATAGTTAGGCGTGACCAACGCACACAGAGACGGTTAGTAGGTGCCCGATCAGTAAGTACTGCACAGCGAGAGTGTATATAACTATATATACTGATCATAAACCATTGTTGGGAATTTTCAGCCCTAAAAAAGCGATACCTATAGTTTATTCTCCAAGAATGACATGATGGGCACTGAAATTATACTTGTATAGTTGGAATCGAAATATAAAAGTGGACGAGGTATAACCAATGCAGATGCTTTAAATAGATGGTCAATGGAACAAGAAGATACATTTAACGAGTGTGAGGATATTCTTCTGTTATCGAAGACACCGAGTGCTATGATGTATTCGGCCAAAGATATAGCTGAATTAACGGAGACAGATGAAAGCATGGTAAAAGTTAAATATTGGATATTACATGGGTGGCCTAATTATGTCGATAATGAAGTATTAAGAATGTACTGGATAAAAAGAAAAGAATTATCACTAAGCAATTATTGTATTATATGGGGTAATGAGTAATATTATATCGAGTAATGATACCTCCACCTATGAGAGAACATATGTCAAAAGCACTACATGGAATGGAACACACGATGGAGTGGTAATTTCCAAATCTATAGCACATAGTTATTTCTGGTGGCCAGGGCTTGATCATTACATTGAGGCACTTGTAATGAGCCGTGAAAATTGTCAAATCAATAAAAATCTTCCACCGAGCACCAGTCACAACATTATACCCACAAACCCATAGCAAGGCAAAGGTTGCATGTACATTTTGCAGGACCCTATAGAGGAAGAATTCATTTTTAGCTGTCAATGCTCATACAAAATGGCCAGAAATAAAGCTAGTGACAACCACATCCATGGAATGTGCAGTAAGAGCTTTGAGAAATATATTTGCCGAACAGGGGCTACCAGAAGTATTAGTTTCTGTTGATGGAACAGCATTTACATCAGAAGACTTCAAAAAATTTGTAAATCAGAAGGGCATTGGACATGTGATGACCCACCATGCAGCCCGGCTAGCAAGGCTTAGGCTGAAAGAACAGTTCAGACTCTCAAAAATAAATTTAAAAAATTGGATGAGAGAGACATTAATATCAAATTACCCTGATTGTTATATGGGCTGATAACCACCCCAAGTACCAAGTACCAAGACTCCTGCAGAAATGCTTAAAAACTGGCAATTTTGAACGAGGTTTGACATGCTACATCCATTTGCATTGAAACCAGTATCCGCTAAACAAATCGAGAGTAACCAAGAAATGGAAGTATGAACATTTAGGATTTAAGATAAAGTATAGCTCCAAAATTATTCAGGATGGGAAAAGTGGAGTTGAGGAGAAATCATTAATATAAAAGGTCCAATAAGATTTCCGGTGAAAGTAGAAAATAATAGTCATTAGACACATAAACCAGTTTCGGAAGCGATACACGGCCCAAGCACTGTCACGCACTGAAGAAGAAATGTGCGAAATTTTCGACATTCCATATGATGCCAAAGAAGCAGTAAACGGGGAAACTGTTAAAACTTGTCACTCATAGAATCAACATCGAATTTTCTAGATTTAGATAGTTTAGGTATACTTAGGTAATAGGAATTTATGGGATAAGGCATGTAATGTATTTGATTTAAACAATACAGTGAATAGAGTAACACTAATGACATTATAAAAGTGATATCTGAAAAGTGTGTACTTCAGTTTTACAACTGGCTTAACGTGAGAATACATATTACAAAAAGAATCATTATATCACATTACTGAATACTTTTCTCGTTACTAATGCCTGAGTTCTGAAATACTTCTCAAATCACCTAATCTGTCAAACAGATGATAAGCAGCGTTTCAGGTGTAACATCGTTATGTCCATCTCTATGGCTTCTTTCGTTAGTTGACTAGCACTTGTCAATCTATGGCCAATTTTTTTTTGAGAAATTTCAATTGGCTGTAAAGAGATAATGCTATACCTCTGCCAATACCCCTGAATGGAAGAGCAATGAATGAATGAATAAATTCATCAAACTAACAATTTAATTGTTAGTAAATTTTTATCTAATCAACAATTTCGGCATTCCTTCAGAAATTTAAAACTTGGGTAGGCATAATTGTCCTTAATGTTGCAGGATACTATACGATAGATTATGCATACAAATAGAAGTATGTATATTTTGTGGATGTTTGTTTGTGTTTCTGATGATTCAACTAAAAACTTTTGGAGGAATTTTATTTCAACATTTTTAAAACGTTAATTATAATTCTAAAAGTGACATAGGCTATGTTTCATGGTTGCAAGCCACCAAGGGACTCTACATTAGACTAGATTAGATATGTTTCTCTAAAACAGGGCCAATTTTATTTTCTTGCTTTGCATTAAATAGGTATCACCACAGAAGCTTCTAGATGGTTTTAATGGTTATAGGCCACCAAAGAGTGCAATAGAAGTATTTCTCTATAATAGCAAGGAATGTAATGTAGTTGGTTGCATTAGGTACTTAGATATGTATAACTTGAAAGCAAGTTTCTAGACATTTATTACGTGTATGTAGCACCAAGGGGAGCTACAGTAAATGTTATTTTGAAACAGCGAGACTGATTTTGATCAGCTTATGATGTTGGGCACAGGATTACTGATTTTTAAAAGTATTAATAAGAAAAGTGTAATTACATATTTATGTGGTCCCTTAGGTTCAGAATTTTTTAGAAAATCCCACAATTTCCTGAAACATTGCGTCCCTTTAGCAGTCCTATTGCAAACGTGTAAGTGATGCGGGCGAAGCCGCAGGGCGGAGAACTAGTTAGATAATAAGACTACTAAGTGCTCAAAAAACTATATATAGGTTATGTTATGACTATTACAAATAACTCAATCCTTGCATTACGAAATATGGCACTGTCATATATTTGTTTGTTGAAACCTAGGTACGTTCAATAGCGTCATTTCTTCACAAATAGCTTGAAGTTACAAAATAATGTAACAATGTATATTTATTTTCACTAATAAATAGACTGCTTAATTAACAATGAACTACCGACTAACGCATCATTATCTCTATGTATTAACATCGACAACTTATTTCCAACTCAAATTAGTGTAAAACGTTAATACAAGTAATAATAGAATGTGCATAATGACCATAATTACCTGATTAAGCAAAAGTAAAGTTAAAACGATAAGAATACTTACAAGCACAATCTGAAATGGACACACAAAATTACATATATGTTTACCAGCTCGCAACAAGTACAAAAATTAGCTAGAAAACATTAATTTACGATAGAGTAAGTTCTACACGCTCAGTAACAGATTCGCTCAGTCAATTCCACAGAACA
Organism: Luffia ferchaultella; assembly: GCA_949709985.1. Taxonomy (NCBI): domain Eukaryota; kingdom Metazoa; phylum Arthropoda; class Insecta; order Lepidoptera; family Psychidae; genus Luffia; species Luffia ferchaultella. Next base: position 10,911,084 of record OX453243.1, on the reverse strand, counting down.
ACTATACTCACAATATTCCTCAATGCTCCTCAGCTTCAGTCCTCACTATACTCTCGTTAATTCACAGACCCAATTAATTGCCAATTAATCCAAAAAACCGTCGAGAATCGAGATGGTCACAGAACAATAACCACTATAGATAGAGATGGTCGAGCACAGTCACAGCACAGTGGAGCACAGATGGTCGAGTTGAGATCACAGAGCGAGTGGTTGCGAGTGGTGTCGAGATTGAGGTCGAAATATCGAGGCGGTCAAGACCCAGTCAAAACATGGGGTCAAGATCATTCACGAATGGATACCAATGGATACAGACCACAAAGTACAGACACCATACAGACTTTCAGCCTGAGCATGCAGTGAAAGAGAAATGAGAGAATGGAGAAACGAGAGCGGGCAATGGACAATCCTCGGACAGTCAACAATTTTAGCAACCAAAGCAACACAAACCACACCAGCACCACAGTTCAATCAGAACCATAGATAATACAGTATATATATAGGTTATAGATATGCAACTCTAATTTTTAAATGTTTTTTTCCTCTGTTTGTTTTATCCGATCGATAGATGGCTTGTTTAGTTACTCTTTTTACCGTCGGAGGGAGCTTTTAGTTATTCTGTTTACCGCTATAGGACACCCTTTAAGTTCTATTTAAAAAAATGTATAACTTCCATACAACCTTTTTTTAAAATGCTTTTCTGTGATTCATTAACATTTAAATCGGTAAATTATTTAATAACAGAATTCACAGAAAAGCATTTTTAAAAGTGGTCGTATGGAAGTTATGAAGCATGACGCGTTACTGAAAGAAAACAAGAGGGAAAATAATGAAAAACCAACAAGCTTTCACTTTCTTTATTTCTGTGTTTTAAAACAAATTACAAGCTTTTCATTAAATAAGTCATCGTTGGCTGTATTATTTATTTTGTCATTCAATATTTTGTTTACATTATCTATTGCATCAACTATAAATTATTTAATGAACATTTAATCATATCAATATTTAATAATGTTACTTTCATGACAAAAGTACCTACCATAAAGGTATATATGTAATGATAGTCGGATACACCGCCAACATACCAAAAAAATCATATAAGTAATTTCAATATAACAAATTGTATGGCAAAAACACACTAAAATATAAAATACCTTCTTTGATAAATGAAATACCGAACGAAATCAAAGCCAGGTAATATTTTTGTTTCCATGATGGTTTCTTCTACAGGTTCCTTCTATCCAATTCCTATCGCAAGAGACGAAGTCCGGTGTTGAAAACCTAGGTTAGATGTTCACAAAAGGGATCACAGAATCCAAAAAAAACGGCTCGAAACGTAAATTTAAGCCACAAGGGCTACTTTGAAATTTTTTTAATTTGAATACAAACGATTGAACGTGTTGATATTATCAATATTATGGTGGATGCCCCGATTACCAGCCACTCACCTAATACTTTTCCTCCGGTAATAAGGATCATATTCGTTGTAGAGATAGAGATAGCGCGACAAACTTATAAAAATCTATATAACTTTTTTGACTACACAGGAACAAAACATATTAAACTGTATGTATTACTTAATTCCACCCCGGTCATTAATATAAGGGCTATCACTAAACAGTTTTTATATGTAATAATTTAATTTTTAACACGCTTATATTCGTTTTACCTTCATGTTTGTTTGTATGTAATGGAATTTTAGAAAGCGATTTTCACCCACTTCCACTAAAGCTATCGGGCTGAAATTTGGAAGACGTACTTGTATGTAACTTTGATGACAATACACTAAAAAGATAAACATAATCTGATGCTGTAATCAGGGTTGTCTCCTCATGAGGACACTCCTTAGTGATTAATAGCACGAATACGAAACTTTATATATACGTTGCATTTAGATATTAACTATGGTTTTCACTACGAATTGATGCTGAAGGCAAGATTGTCTCCTCATGAGGACACTCAACGATTCATAGCACGGACACGAAACTTTGTACATATGTTGGATTTTGATAGTTAACAATAATTTTCACCACGAATCGATGCAGAAGCTAAGATTATCTCCTCATGAGGGCACTCCTCAACTGTTAGCGGCATGGTTACATTACTTTGTATTCAGGTTGGTTTCTAATAGTTAACTTTGATGTGCATCTTGAAGTGATGATTCACGTAGGATAGTTTGGTCACGAGGGAACTCCTCAGTGGTTAGTAGCACGGATACAAAACAATCTAGCTTAGCAATTTTTTTTTACTTCAAAGTGTGGCGCAGCTTAGCCGCAGTAGCTGAACAATTTATTATACACCTTAAAGTGTGCGACATGAAGTTGATATTAAATTATAATTTGTATCGGTCAAGTTTGCCCACGTGGTTAATCTACGAAGAAACCCAAAAAAAAACCTTTTTGTTGTGTCCATCTGTACAAAAATAAAATGCGTCAAGCAATTACCTATCAAATGAAAAGGTCCTTATGAGAAACAGAAACATATTTTTAAATAATTTTAATATGGACAGTATTAAAGAATATATACGAAAATCAAACATTCCCCCACCTTATCCCGCAACTACTGAGCATAAAATTTGAAAAAATACAGAATATTGCATGTTTAAAAAAAATAGTAAACTACCATATTCCAAATAATTATATTTCACCTATAACTCAATATCTGTTATGACAGAACCCTAGCAGGGGCTGGTATTATGTACGTATTTGACTTGACTGGCAATAGGTACGAAGCGGCTGCAATTAGATCCATTATCAAATTAGTTTCTAACATTTTTCTAATTATTATTTATGAACTTTATTCATATACCGTAGCAAATACTATATTCTGTACACTGTGCTGAGTTGATTAAACAAAACATATGTGCGCAAATTTTTCTAGTATAAACTAGAAAAATGTTTTAGTGTTATGAGGCTGGTATTCGGGGCATCCACCCTATGATCAACAATGACTTTTCGTTCTTTTCCTGTCAATGGTCAAATTATTACGTTTTTAACATTTTTCTTCCGCATTGAATTTAAATGTACTGATAAAAATAAATGTAAAAATAATTTTAAAAGAAGGTGAATACAGTATTTAAAAAAAAATCAATAAGAAAATATAATAAATTCGTTAACTAGATATAGATGCATAGTGAGAATAGTGTCATCTTGAGTCAAATAGTAAAACTAATCATTTGAGAACTAAGCTTTATCCGATCAAAAGATGGCGCTTTCATTTTTTATTTTTGCGTTTGTATGAGAGTTTCATCGCCATGATCAGAACTCGTGCAGAACTCTCAGAACTTCAGAATCACAGATTTACCCAGTGTTGCCAACTCGAATTTTCAAAAAAACGTAAGTCGAAAATTACGTAGAATTAGTTAAATTTACTTTTTAACTTTTTATAAATCTGTTTTTTTTTTCTTTTTTGATAACTTCAACTATTTTCAAAAACTCATTTCTATGGTTTTCCCTTGCGGCAAGTGATTGTTTTTATCAATAAAAGTACTAATTAACTAGAAGCCCTCTTCTGGAGTTTCTCTTTGAGTTCACTCCCCACGCACCTGTCTTCACCCCTGCGAAATCTCCACGTGCCGGTCATAAAATGGTCATAACCCCCGTGAATTTGCGGTTGACATTTTCGAAATTGTGAAGTGACATTTATGACTCTATTAGAACCATATTAGAACTAAACGCTGCTGTAAAATTTTCTTCTATGTTTTTAACCAAGGTCAAACATGAAAATTTATATTTCTTAAAATAATTACATCTTACTGTGTTTAGAACTCTTAATAGCCTAACATGGCTAAAAAACAATTTATCTCAAAAGTGTTTTGGAAATGGCCTAATCTATTTTTCACTTTACATACCGAAATGTAAATCTATAGTTAAAATTTAATTATATGTTGAAAAATAGACTGTTATTGGCAACAAACAAGCTGTATAATGCTGTTATAAGGAAGTAACAGTGTGTAAATCATATAGATATTTTCACAGAACAATTACGATATGTTTATATACAATGATGCCAAAAACTCAGGCCAAAAACCATGGACGTAATAGTAAGTTCAGGACAGTGCACTCAGCTTTGCGAAACGAGGAGATGAAGTAGCGAGGTCCAAGTCCCTTTGTCTCTTTTTTTCTAGGTTGACAATAATTTATTTTTATTTTTTTCTTCTCTCATCTTGACTTTTGTAGCAAATGATGACAGAATGAAAAGATGACCAAAATCTGAATAGCGGATGTGCGTGATGGAAAAGTTGGCGGCTAAACAAAGATTATTAAAGATTAAAAGAAAAAGGTAACTGACAAATTTAAATTAAAATCAAATTGCCGACACCTTACAAAACTGCCAAAGAACAACAATTGCGAGTTGAATCACGTGGTTTCGTAGCCGTAACAAGAACAAAAATTATTCACAAAGTCAACAAAAATTGCATCAAGTCAGAAAATAATCGAAAATAAAAACTAAATGAAACGTAAGATTTGGGTTCGTCATTAGTTTTTGTATATAGTGTCTATGCTATCTTCTATTATTATTATGAAACTGTTTTATATTTTTGAAAACATAGTTCAAGAAAGTTAGTCACTAAAAACGGCAACCCGTATTAAAATATGATCCGTCGACAGAGGATTATCACCTCCAAAATAAATTGTGAAGGAATTAGAACTCTTAAAAATCAAAGCTTTAAAGATAATACCTTATTCACCTTAGTAAATTAGCGACAGGCTCCCCTTATTTACAATACCGCTTTCAATACAAATCTCCGCTCCGCTTTCAATTCGATCACAGAAATAAAGGTACCTAGATTGTGATTAATAATTAGATGACTGACCACCTCTATTTACAAAGTAGTTAAGTCCCATATGAGTAAAAAGCCAAGCACGATGTGCCCAAACACGCTGCACAGAAGATTGGAAATTTTCGAAATATCAATGTTTAAAATATATTTCCCATAAATTTTGCCACGCTTTACTGCCTTATGCGGACGTATGAACCTACAAATATAACTTTGTACAAGTGACCAGCTCCTTTCCTTCCCAAAAAAAACCGACAATCCCAAAAATCGCCATTGATCCGTAGGATAAAAACTAATTTAAAATACTCAAGCTATCGAAACAGTATTTCTAGGACCAAAATATTTTGCACTTGAGCGCTGGTTGGTGCGGAATTCAGAGATAAGAAATATTGGTTAGGTGGGAAAAGTAGTTTCGTAATAAAAAGTAGTGTATGTCAATTCTGATAACATCCTATTCATGTCTGCAAAGTTTCATTAAAATAAGATCAACCGTTTCGGAGATTAGACGGAACAAACAAACAGGCACTACGATTTTATTTATGTGGAAGATGGATTCATTACTTAAATTGCATTTAACTAAAGAAGAATACAGTTACTGTAATGACGTTAACACTTTTATTTTATTAATTACAAGCAAATCGCAATTTATTATTAGAAACCTGTCAAAAACTTGTTCTTGGTTCTCTCCTCGGGACTGTTTTAAATTCCACAATGTAAAATTGCCACAACCACCCACTGATTCTCTTTCACAGTATCTTGTACAACACTTTTTAACCATTTTTTAATGGAGATATGAAGAACATATTAAAAACCAAAATAGCAAAGTAGTAGAAATTTTCACAAACCCAGTAATTTCAATTGACAAGTTGATTTTAGCTTACTAACTAATAAAACCAAAAGTAAAATTTTTTTATGCTAGTACTAACGTAATAACGTTTTAGGTCACATTTGAGACGGTGAACGTTTTGATCCACCGTCATCATATAATATCAATATAATAAGACGAATCCCATATTTTAAATGTAACAATCATAATCAATTTCGTGATGGAAACAAATCGTACTACATGCCGCGAGCGGTCGAATGATCATCATCCTGTGTACGGTGGGTCATTTATCTATATAATGAATGTTGCTTAGTATTTTTTACTATCTATGTGTTCCTATATCATCCTACGCCGAAAGATTTGCATACGCTAGACTGATTCCATCTGCTGATTCCTTTTCGCACTTATGTAATTAGACATTTTAGATTTTCCGTCTGATACTCCATTGATATTTATACGTAAGTACTATGCTATCATGTCTACAAATTTGAATATATTTTTTACTATGACCGAATATTTTTGTTATTAACATAGTATTTTAAATTTGCATTGCAAGAAAAAACTTGAAATTTTGAAAATACTTTTTGATTTTGTTTACTTTAGTGGCGGTCGTTAAATAAAGTACAGTTGTAATCATAAAATGTGTATCCATCATTGGCAATAATATATATAAGTTTATACTTAAGTATTTTAAGAGCTGTGGATACTGTTATTGAAATAAATAAATAAAATAATAAACCCATTATCTGTTTTTTTCTTTTTTAAGCGACTATTAATTAATAAAGAATTCCTACTAACTAAAGAAAATATTATGGTCACCTTAGTAATATGACGTCAAATATTTCAACTTTGACAATACCCATGTCAAAATTCCCCAAATTCTCGTTTTCGTTGCCAGTACAAAACCATAAATTAAGACATCTTTTTAAATATAACTAAAAATTTTTATAAATTTGGAAATTGTAACATAATAACTTTCAAAAATATCATTATCATCCGAATACCAAGACATATAAAAAACCAGAAGTCACAAAAAACAGATATTAGACGACTATTCCTATATATAAAAATCGATAATGAACCTACCAAATGAAATATTTTTTTCTTATGGCTAGTGTTAGAAAGAGACAAACAGACTAACCGATAGCTATCTCCTACGAACTCATTTTTCCTCTTTACGGTTTACAATTTAAAATGAACCTTATTCACAATGCAAAAGTTTCATTTTTGTATTATGCAGTTTCGAGAGTGCACAGTCCTGAACTCACGTAGTAGGAACCAAGGTACTATCACAGGGTACTATTACGTCCATGCCAAAAACAATTCGAATTATTTGTGGAACGAACCCAACGAACCCAACGGCCTAAAGTTTCGTTTTACTCAACCACAACCACAGACTACAACTTTAAATGAAGACATGTCACAGACATGTCGACAGGTCGACAGTATGAAATCGTATGAAACATAACGAAGTCGGTGATGAAACGGAACGCTTAAACAATTTTTGAAAGAAAAAGTAAATGAAAATGAGCCCATTCAGTTGATTCTCATAATTCCGTTCCGTTTAGTTAGCAACCGAGAACACTTAATGTTTATTTTGCCATTTTGAATATTTGATAGAAAATACATAGAACACTAGTGACCACCAACGCCTTTGAGCCTAGGCTCTGTCCCTGGTCCCTGTTGTTGACTGTCAAATGAGTGTCCTAATATTTATCAATCAATTGTCTCCGTCAATTCAATGGTTCGCGACTTTCAATCTGACCCAGTTGGGTTAATGTGTAGTGACTAGTTAAAAGTACAATAAGGATACAACTAAGTACAGTTATTTTCCATCTTTTTTCTTCCATGCCCAACCCCAACCGCATTCCAACCGTTACATAATAGGGCTTTGTGGAGCTTGCTTATTCTAGTTATATTATCTCTATGGTTTTTATGGTTCCTGTCCTTCCTGTACACACTCGCCTCGGGTTTTTCGCCGAAAGTCTCGTATAAGCCACCGAGACGAGAGCACGTGATGTACGTACTCGCTTTATGATTATTATTTTCAATAAGTACTAAATTGGTAATTATATTTGAGGCTCTGTAGTAGGGTCATATTATTATAATTTTAGTGCATTCCCAAAATTTTGTATAATATTAGTAGGTACAATTTGAATATTTTAGTATATCTTCAGTATTTTCACCTGAAGACATTGTGAAGGGCTATAAAGTCAAAAGTTTAGTTTTTTTTAATAAGTTCACTGACAATCGTTTTCTCTTTACATGGGACTAAATGAAAAGTTGATATTGAATAGTTGTCAAATGTATTCTTCCAAATTCCTACGCAATGCCAAAAATACTGCAAATACTACTAAACACTCGTAATAATAGATTTAGTTTAGTACGTTTTTTTATCTGTAAGTTCTATATGTTTTGACTGGATGAGCTTAACGGAAAATTAAACTATCTTTACGGTGAATCGTAAATGTGAATAAAAATAAAAATGTGAATAAGAACAAAGCTCTGAATAGATACTATTTTTCGTTGACTAAAAATAAATATAGTAAAAGAAAAATTGACGAAAAATATCATCAAATGAAGCACAATCAGGAAGTACCTATATACATAATGTGATACTAGTATTATAGTACGATTAATTTGTGAACAGTTTTGGAACAAGTTAAGTAATATTATAATTGTCAGCAAAACAGTTCCTATTTATAATTTGGTCGGTTTCGTCAAATGTTTTATTGTGTGCACTCATTTCCATAGCTCAGTGTGTACAATTTTTTTCTCAAGTAAATATGGTTAAAAATAATATTCCTACAGATTTTTTTTATTTTTATTTTACTTTATCAAATCATATTTCTTCAGATTACATGTTAAACAAGGTATAATTTATAGTTACACTTCATTTGAATTTTCACTGGAGATACTAAAATGTAATAATTTAATTAATAATTATTACACAGTTGATTTACGAATAAATTATATTATTCAAATGTGTGTTTTTTTTTAACAATATTCCTTAAAATACGCGATAACAAATCATGGATGTAAAAAATTTAGTAAAATTTTGGTATTGTTAAATCTTTTTTTAATACTTTTTAGTCCTGGCGACGCAAATTATAGGTATGTTACTAAATTTTAAAACGGTCACACTGCTCAGAAAATGTCCTTTTCCAGTCTGTGTATCCGTTGGTGTCTGTCATGTTCTAGTCTGTGATGTTCTAGTGGCATAGTCTGTGGCATAGTCCAGTGTAGTCCAGTGCAGCTCAGCACAGTTCAGTGAAGTACTCTGTGGTTCAGTGGTTCCAGTCCAGTCCAAGTCCAACCCAGTCCAACCAGTTTCATTTTATTTTTATTGCGAAACGGTATGTGAACTGTATCAGTGAACAAGGCGAACAATTTATTGGTTGGTGCGTAGTAAAATATAATTTACTTTCTTCTTTATAGTTGGCTGAAGGGTGTTTTATATAATTTTAACTTCATAAATATTTACAGAAAATAAAACGTAAGTGAATATTCAAACACATGATTAGTGCTTTCAAGTACTATGAGTACGTAAAAATAGTATCACTTACATTTTCAGGGCGAACATAAGTAAAATTTCAATAAATTTAACATTTTGAAACGAATTGTATTGCTATCTATGCTATGAAAAAATAGTAGCTAAACACTACGATACAAACCACATCTCGAAATAACTCGTAGGTAGGTACTTAATTATATAATATCAATTGAGGGTAAATAATTTTTAATTATACATATCCACCCATTTCATATACATTTTATTTTATCTCAACTTTAATACTGTCTTTGTTTTACGTGCGTAATACGAACAAAGTGGGGAACAAGTTATGTACTATTATACATGTTTTTTGACATAAAAGAAGGTAAACTGTGGCAAAACTGTGTTTTTATCAAGTTAAGATCAAATAACACAATTTTAAACATTATAAAGTCGTCAAATAGGTAAGTAGTGTGCTTTTAGACGATTATTGTGTCGTTTCGCATCTCACTCTTGATGTTTTTAGACTTTGACACCTGCTACGGCGGCATGCTGTTCGCGACGTTCGCGTACACAAACATAATACGAGAGTACTCATTTATATGCTGTCTATAGTATGTCTCCTTCATTTTATCAATGTTGTCAATGCATGTGCTCTGATAAAGATTTAGTGTTTGTAATAACATTATTATGTCTAATTAATGTAGGCTGTTGCTCGACCCCTGATCTTTTAAATCTCATTATTCATTTAAATTTCAATCTTCTTGTTACAGTAAATGGTATTTTTAATCCATGATTTGATTGTACAAAATTCTTTATGTAAGGGTCTTGATGTAATTGATCTATCCATTTTTACCCACGATAGAATGGAGGCAGTATTTTTGTTTGGGATAACATGTGTGTTTGTGTATTGCCTGTTACAAGTTTACGGAACACAAGAAGTTGCTGTAGTAGGGATGTGCCTAAAAAGGCTGGGCTAATTTTGATTCGGCATTACTCATGTTACGTAGGTATCACATTTGAGTATGTTCTTAGACATGTTTTGAAAAGAAGGCCATTAGGAGGGTGATGCTTCGGCATTACTCATATTACGTAGGTATCACATTTGAGTAGGTTCTTAGACATGTTTTGAAAAGAAGACCATTAGGAGGGTGATGCAATAGATATTAACTATATTGTGATTTTTGGTTAACACGGGTAATCACTACAATGCAAATTCTTGAAAATATTTTATAGTTATATGCCACTGGAGGCACCGCAGTTGATGTTGTGGCCTAAAATGGCTAGGATTTTGATGCCAGTTTTCATATGACATTGGTTCTTAGACAATTTTCACGCATAAGGTCATCAGGGAGCAATGCAGTATATGTGTTTCTCTAAGATGAAAAAAAAGTAAAATAAAAAATCTTAACAAAGTTGTCTGTTATAGAGAGTGAAATAATTAAATATACCCGCTATGAAATATAAAATGTTATACTATAGTGTGGTGCCTGGCCCATAGGTTGTATAGACAAACTACTTATCATAGCCACCACCGTTTTTAAACATTATGTTAATTTAATATTTTTATCATTGTGAAATTTTCAATATAGTAGTAGATATGATACATATTATGTATATTTAGGAGTTGGCTTTCTAAATCTATTTGATTCATATCATCTACCTAGGGTCGGGTTCGATTCCCGCCCGAGACAAATATTTGTGTGCATGAACATGTCTACTTGTTCCATGTCTGGGTGTAAAAGTATCTATATGTATATATTATAAGTAAAAATAATAATATATATATAAAAGAATATTTAAGTATATCAGTTGTCTAGTACCTCACAATGTCTAGATGGTGCTCTGTGGGATGTCCCAGATATTATTATTATTATTAAGTATGAGCCACCTAGAATACTTTTGATCAATTTGAAATTCTAACGATAAGATGTTAGCTGATGGTCCACCATTTCCAAATTGGTATGGTGTATTGAATTGTATTGGGGTGGTGTATGGGTATTGATAGATTAGGTTAGTTTATGTTTAGGTTAGGTATTAAATCTCAGCATAAAAACATTTCCAGCAGCTGATTCATATAGCACAACCATTTTAATATTTATTTTCATACATAACCTCAATTTTATGCAAAACAGTCTAAGATTTGCATAGAGTAACCTAAATTTTAGCTACTCTGAAACTGTTCTAAAATGACTTATGCAAGAGTTTCAGACCATTGAAATGAATGGTCTGAAATGGCTTCTCAGTAAATTTTACCATGATACCTGACTTCGTTACATGTCGACTTCAAATTTATTCAAAAGATTTAGGTTCTGGGCCAAAGTTTCAGCACGTAAATTATTAGTTTAATAATTAAAGCAATACAATCTAGTAAAATTATATGCTGCCAAAATTACCACTGCTACGAGTACATAGTGTGCGCTAAAAAACATACCTTGCAACTGGTTTTAAAAGATCTGCAGCATTGAAGTTTGATATTTAAGATATATATACAGAGTTAGGTTTTAATGACCAGCCAAATTTTAATATAATAATCCTTTGGCCGTCTTGTTTCTTTTTAGTATTGTTCAATAGGAAAATATTTAGTTAAGACTATGTAAACCTTTCCCAAAACTACCAATATTTTAGTCACCATTCACGGGGGCGTCAGTGCACGTACACGCGCCCCGCCCACATGCCCCATGCCACGCCCTTTCGCTCTATGTAAGTAAAATGTAGCCAAATTTTGTTAAAAAATATTTAGGATATAATTATTGATTATGAATAGTTGACCTATATTTTTATTTACGTAATGAGGTCTATTCATGATACCTAACATCTAGCAAAATTTTGGCTGGTTACTAAAATCTCACCAAGTATATGTCTTGTCAATTCACACATTTATTTTTAACTTTCAGAAGTAGATTCAAATGGCGGAAGCCCACTCAGCTGTAGCATTTTCATTTGCCATCACCCATGATGGCTTCGATGTTAATTTTGATAGAGAAGTTTTGTACCTAGTTTGGGAATCTGGGTTGCGATCATGGAAGAAACGTGTAGCAAGATTTAGAGTAAGTATTGATTGTAAAATCATATTTTAATTAAATAGATAAGTTCATTAAAAACACTTTCACTTATTTTGTTTATTTAGAACAGCGTCCTAAATGGAGTATATCCTGGACATCTTCAAACATTGTGGCTTCTGTGGTCATTGCTCGCAGCTTCCCACTTCAGTGGTTATGATGTCAATTTTGGATTAATGAAAAAAATACTCAATATTGTGCCTGGGTAAGAAATGTTTAATGTATATTTAATTAATAACATTTCATTTATTGAACTATATGTCTTCATAATATTTTTTTTCATTGTTTCAGGACTTCGGTGTTTTGGCAATTGACAGCTTGTTTGATGGCCGCTCTCATAGTGTGGTTATCTGTGATATTTTTGTTGCGTTATACTTTAAAATTGTCACTAATGTACAGGGTATGTGATATATTTATCTGTGTGTTTTGTATTTCAAAACCAACAGTGACTTAATAATATTTTTTTTTCTTTAATTTGTCATTAAAATATTTTAATTTTACAGTTTTCACTGCTCACTCATTGTTTACTAAATGCATTTTAAAACATTTGTCAAAGTTTACCAGATTATATTTAAAAAAAATTACTCTTGTGTGACTACATATCAAAGAAATACAAACACTAAATGGTAAAATTATTTAAATACTTGTGCAGGGATGGATGTATGAATCTCGTGCGCCTGGAACCAAAATTTCACTTGTTACGAAAGTGTGGGCTAGTGTCGTAAAGGTGTTGTCAGGTTGGAACAAACCTAGGTTGTACAGTTTCCAAGGATCATTGCCTAGACTACCACTACCATCAGTAAAAGACACAATGAAAAGGGTAAGAGTTACTAATACATGTTCATTTATTTTTTATCTTCCAAAATAATAATGGAATAAATGAAGTTATTATTACTGTCACCATGTATAAGCTTAATATCTTAATTTTTATTATATTTTTTGCAGTACCTGATTAGTGTCCGTCCATTATTAGATGATGAAAATTATGAGAGAGTAGCTCGTTTAGCCAAGGAGTTTGAAGAGACTATTGCTGTCAAGTTGCAAAGATACCTCATTTTAAAATCCTGGTTTGTTTATAATTGTTGTTTTTTCTTAGTAAATACTTAGACATTGTTGTTGAAAAATAAATTGGTTCCATCTTTTCATCAAAAAGTCTCTTGCTTGACACATTATTCTTACAGTAAATGTACAGTAAGTTTAAGTCCATAAAATGTTTCATCAAGGGAACAAGTCAATGTTAAAAATAATTTTATATCTTTAGTCAATTTAACCCAAACTTGGTGGTAGAGTGAAATGTTTAGGGAATACCAAAGTATAAAAAAAACCTTTTGAAAAAAGCACACATAATCAAACGTTACTTTTAGCACTTACAGATAAACATAACAACAACTTGATGTCACTCCAAACAAAGTCAAAATAATAATAATATCTGGGACATCCCACATAGCGCCATCTAGTCCCAGGGTAAGCAAGTATTATGCTTGTATTATGAGGCACTAGACAACTATATACTTAAATATTCTTTTATATATATATTTTTTTATTTATATATATTTTTTTATTTATAATATATACATATATGTACTTTTACACTCAGACATGGAACATATAGACATGTTCATACACACAAATATTTGTCCCGGGAGGGAATGGGATCCGCGACTTGCCACTCCGCAGTTAGGGTCTCTAATCACTCGGCCAAAAGGTCAGTCGAAGTAATGTATTAAGTTTGATTATTAATATTATAAAATTATTACAGGTGGACAACAAATTATGTTTCTGATTGGTGGGAAGAATATGTATACCTTAGAGGCCGCTCACCATTAATGGTCAATTCAAACTTTTATGGCATTGACGCGATATTAATGAAACCTACAGAAAACCAAGCAGCCAGAGCCGCAGTAGTTACATATCTTTGTCTCTCGTTCAGACGTTTGATTGACAGACAGGAATTGGAACCGGTAAATAACCTTGTTGTAATAAGTTGTGGAGAAAGTGTTTTCGTATTTTGTACCTTTTAAATTTTTATCCAATTTCTTTATTTTTACTTTTTGTACCTGGCTGTTTTTAAGAACACTACAAGTTGACAATCTTACCAAAAATAAAAGTTTAAAAATATCTAGTTACTATCACATTATTTCAATTTGTGTATATTATGGATAGAAATGAAGAATATTGTTATATTAAAAAAAATAATTTATATTAGGTCTTAACCTATGAAGTTGCCGTTCTTCAGTACTGGCCGTTTCAAACAAAAAAAATTTGATTGGCTGTCAATTCTAAAATCAAATTAATTTCGTTTTAAAAACATGACATCTTTTTACAAAGTCAGTGTTTTGTTTATTGATTAGCGCTGTGTTTTGATTACATTTGAAAATTTTTGGTCAAATTGGACATTAAAAATTCGTATAATTATGGAATATAAGTTCCGTCGTGGCACTAATGCGACACAAACGGCACGTAACATCAACAACGCTTACGGAGAGAACTTAACAAACGAACGCATAACCCGTTATTGGTTTACCCGCTTCCGATCTGGAAATTATGACTTGAATACTGAACCTCGTGGTCGTCCGGACACTTTGGTCAACAATGATGAATTGAAGGCGATTGTGGAAGCTGATGTTACTCAAACTACAGCTGAACTAGCAGCAGCTTTTGATGTTAGCATCAAAACAATATTGGACCAATTGCGACATATTGGTAAAGTAATAAAGCTTGACAGATGGGTACACTACGAATTTAGCGATCGCCATCGCAACATACGCGTCGAGGCCTGCCTCGCGTTGCTTAACAGGCGCAGAAATTAAGGAATTTAGAACCGGATTGTCACCTGCGATGAAAAATGGATTCCGTACGACAATCGAAAGCGCTCAGCAAGTTGGTTAGATCCAGGTTCAGCACCAAAGCAATGTGTTAAACGAAAACTAACCACTAAAAAAGTGATGATCACTTTTTGTTGGTCAAGTGCCAGTGTGATTCATCACAGCTTTTTACAAAATGGCATGAAAATGGCCCAATCAGTCCCCGCTGCTCCTTCACGAAAACGCGCGACCCCATATTGCACAACAAACAGTCTCCAAGCTGCTAAAGTTGGGGTTGGAAGTTCTCTCATTCGCCATGCTCACCAGACCTTGCACCTACCAACTATTACTTTTTTCAAAATTTGGACTATTTTTTAACAGGAAAAAAATTATGTCTTTGAAGACTTTGTTGCCTCCCGTCCAATTGATTTTTACAGGAAGGGTATCAATAAACTGCCACTGCGTTGGCAAAGATGCATCGATTGCACGGGTGATTACTTTGAATAACAGAAATAAAGATGTTTGAAAAAAAAATACTTTAACTTATTTCATACAAAACGGTATCTTCATAGGTTTAGACCTAATAATAACACCACCAGCTGCTTGAGCTGTATAAAAAAAATTGGTTCCATTTATGGATTAATGCGGTATCAGTACAAAATTGGATTCAGTGTTTTCCGTGGTTTTCGATCTACATATGTTAACACAGAACATACAGCTCGCTCTGGATACCTGTTTATCAATAAAGTCAATATCACCTTTAAAAAATATTTATGTGAAAAGAGAAAAACAAAATCCATGATCTATAAAATTTAGTTTGAGCAATGTAGACTGCACCATGCAATATTTTTTATTGTTTGATACCTGTTTATGCAAATAATAATACTGTAATATAAATTTAACTTCAATACTATGAGGTATTGCAGGTGGGGACAAACCAATAATCAAAAATGTTTTAGGCTGGTTGTTAAATGAAAAACTATTTATATTTTGATTTTTTTATTAAAACTTTTTGCATGTCCATACAACTTAAATGTATATATTCTTACAGTACATTTTATTATTTGCATAAGCAGGCATCAAACAGTAAAAAACATTGCATCATGCAGTACATTAAACATACTTTTTGTAGTTAGTGTCAAAACGATAGCATAAAAGTCTAGCTTACATTCCATGTATTGTTCTAATGACAATTTTATTTTCTTCCTCTCTTTTTTATTTGCAAGCGCTTTATTTGATTATTATATATGCTATGCCACTCCTACAAATAAAATCCAACAAACCGTTTAGGCTAGAGCGCATGAAAGAAATGGGCAGACTAGAAAAATATCACCCTACACAGTCAGGTAAAAATATGAAGAAACTTTATCCGCGACCTTATATCGTCGATGTTACGAGTATATATTTAGTTTATTTCAGAAACTGATCATATTAAAATTATTATCCAATGAGTAACACAGTACTATAGTACTACTAACCCAAATATTTACAACCAACCCAGCGCAAAAATGCAATTTACGCATTTATGAGCGGCATGCACATTTGGCAAATACCAGTGGTACAAAAGGCTTTACAACTAGGTCGGGATGAATCAGTCGTTCTGAATACGCTTCTGGTGTTTCTAATTGCACGTACGTGATGTCGCTGTGATTACGTCAATTTCTTGCCCAATCAGTTGTATAGTTATACAGCCCGGCGATAATATCGCAACGAGTCGCTTCAACTCGCTGGCGAGTCGTTGCGATGCGTTAACTAACCGGGCGTACTTCCCCAGGATCATACGTTGTTCGTCATCATATCGTCTTCATGTAGGCGCCAAGCTATTGTCTCACATACAACCGTTGACACGAAAAACTGTATACTGAATGTGTTGTTAAAAATTGAAGAGGATTCTCACATTTTCTTATGTACATGGCAGTTGTGACCCAGTCATGTCTATTTATTTATTTTTCCTCTACCAATTTATTAAACGCAATTGAGTCAATTGTGGATTACGTCTTGGCTTTAGCGAATAAGAGGATGTTTAGACCTTCGCCCTACGGATGGCGATATCTAATTGAGGACATTCTTTATTCTTTAATCTGTTGCTCGGCACACACTTTCAATTACTGATTTCATGTTTTTTCTGTATTAGTAAAATTGGAGTGTCTGTGATCTGTCTGTCTGTCTGTTCCAGCTAATCTCCGAAACGGCTAAACTGATTTCAATAAAACTTTGCAGACATGCAAAGGGCATTACCGGGGGTGACATAGGGTATTTTTTGTATCTGTTCTGGTTAATCTCCGAAACGACTAAAACGATTTCAATGAAACTTTGCAGACGTACAGAAGGCATTACCGGGGGGACATAGGCTACTTTTTGTCTGACTGTCTATCTGTCTGTCTGTTCTGGCTAATCTCCGAAACGGCTGAACTGATTTCAATGAAACTTCACAGATATGTTAAAAAGATTATCAGTAGTGACATACAACACTTTTTGTTTATCTGTCTGTCCTTCCGTCTGTCTGTTGGTTCGAACTGAGCTCCGAAAGGGATGAACTGATTTCAATGAAACTTCACAGATGTGATTAGAAAATCAAAATGACATACAATACTTTTTGTTTGTCTGCTTGGCCATCTCTCTGTTTGTTCGAGCTAAACTCTAAAACATTTAAACCAATTTTAATGAAACTTAACAGACGTGAAAAGACGGGTGTGAGAAGTGACATACGCTACTTTTTGTTTGTTTGTTTGTCTGTCTGTCTATATGTATGTTCAAGCTAAACTTTTAAAGATTTTAATGAAACTATGCAGACATTTAAAATAGGTTGTGAGGAATGATATAAGTAGGAACTTTTTGTCCGTGTGCTTGTCTGTCTGTCTTTTTGTTCCGGCTAGTCTCCAAAACGACTAAACCATTTCTTTGAATCTTTTGCAGACATAAAAATGATATTATCAGGAGTGACTTAAGTTGGGTTTTGTCTGTCTGTTTGTTAGGGCTAATCGTCAAAATGGCTGATCCGATTTTACTGAAATTTTGCAAATATAAAGAGGGCGTTGTCAGGAGTGAAAAGCATTTTTTTTAAATACATATAAAAAATCGTAGTGTCTGTTTTTTTGTCTATTCCGGTTAATGTCCAAAACGGATGCCTGATTTTGGGACCGACTTGTGGGATAGCTATTCTTCATGCTAAAATTGCTAAATAGATTTTTATGAAATTAGGTGTAGAGACTTCTTAGGTAGTTCAGTTTCAGAATGTTCTAGAAAGTGTTACAATGTTCTGGAGCGTCGCATTCCTTTAACTGTCCCTGTACAACTGTGTAGTCCACGTGAGCGAAGCCACGGGCGGAAAGCTAGTAATATGAATGTAATTATTACTTCGTAGCGACCCGGTCCGGCTTCGTACGGGTTGCAGGGCATAAAATATACCTAAATTTTTTTCTGTCGTAGTGTTTTATGAACTTGTTGCGTTGAGCATGTGGATTAGATTTAAACCTGACATGTTCATCCTACATGGTGTATTTTTAATGTGTTTTATTGCCAATTCTGCAAATATTTGAAAAAGTAAAGAATACATACTTACATAAAAATAAACTACAATATTTCTTTATATACCACATTAATAACTTCTGCCTAATTACATCACGTGAGTAGTGTCGGTGAGAAACCCCTTGAATTTATTTGTCATACGATAGTTTTAATTTCGCGATAACTTTTAAGATATTAATTTAACTTGTAGTTGTAAAGGGCAATTAAAATGTGCATGAAATGCTTAATGTAACTAATGTAATTAATTTGATAAGGATTATTATCGTATCCGTGTAAATAGATTTCCAATCACCACATCATATGTAACCACTTTTTAACCTTTAAAATAAATATAGTGAACTACCCTTCAAAGTTAGATATATACCATCACGGATTTTTCTTTAGACCTATAAAAGAGGAAAAATTATTCCATACATTGTTTTGTTATATCTCAAAAGGATTAGAGTTTTCAATGAAAGCACCCAACCGGCTTGATTTTTCCTGACGTCTTCAACAATCATTGTCATATTTCAACTAATTTGCAAAAATATTAATGAATTATACATATAAACCTTCTTCTTGAGTCACCCCGTTCATTGATGTCAACCATATAAAAATTCGTTTGTTAGTTTTTGAGTTTATAGCGTTCAGAACAGACCCGGCGGGAATCTTTGTTTTATAATATGCCAGAACTGGAACATGAAGAGCTAATCATACTTTATCATTTGCACTTTTGTTCGTTTGGACATAAGTTTATTGACTAATAAAGTAATTCCTTGATCATACACCAATTGCATGTATCTGTATTTATCTCACATTATGTAAATCGTTTTGTCTATACACATGGAAAATATACCTTCTTCCACAGGCAATATTTGGATCTTACCAATTTATACAAAATGGTGGACCCCGAATCGGGCTAAAATAGTTAATCAGAAAATACATAGGATATAAGGCCATTGCCGACGCAGATTCTTAGTTTTTCAATTCTCAGTTTCATTTCGTAATTCTGTACGTGCAAAAGTCGTCATTTAAATCTTTTTCTAGTCAACTTCCCAATTACGTTTTGAGATATCCATAAATACCAGAGACAAAAATGTAACATGACTGCCTTTTCCAAATTTTTAATGACCTGTAACCTGCAAGAAAGACAATAGCAAATTTTGAGTTTTAAATCAATCTAGGAGGAAAAGGTTATTAGAAAAATGTTTGGAGGAAAAAAAAGGGTAGAGGGAGATATTATACAGAGGAAACGGCTACAGCGGAGGGAAGTGAGAACAAAAAAACAGTATGGCTGAAAATGGAAACATTGATAATAAAAATAAATAATAATTTTTTTTACATATTCATAGCCATGTTTTCTATTTACAGATCATGGTCCAAGGAATGGTGCCACTGTGCTCGTCGCAATATGAAAGGCTATTTAATACAGTTAGGGTGCCAGGAATTGAAACTGATAAGATTGTTCACTATCAAGACTCAAACCATATCACCGTTTACCACAAAGGAAAATATTTTAAAGTTATCATTTATGCCCGGGGGAAAATGTTAAAACCTGCTGAAATTCAGATGTAAGTTATTTCATGTATTATGTTTGTTAATCGTTTAAATGCTATAGAATCAATGTGAACCACGCTATTTATTACATTTGCTACAGAAAATTAGCTTTTTAATTACATAAAGAATTTATTTTATTTGTGAAATGCTTAAACTTGTAAGAACATTTAAAAAAGATTAAAACGTAATGTGTTTTTTTTTAAATTATGTAAAAATTATTTGTTCAATTTGCAGTTCAAATTGGGTCTAACTTGACTTAGCTAACAATATAATAAGGCACATTAATTTTATAATTTATTCTCAGACAAATGGAACAGATCTTGAATGATAAATCTGAACCGGCGATAGGTGAAGAGCGTCTGGCTTCTTTGACTGCTGGAGATCGCACGCACTGGGCCCATGTAAGGCAGACTATGTTTAACAGGGGCCATAACCGTACGTCTTTACATTGTATTGAGAGAGCTGCATTCAACGTTTGTTTGGGTAAATACTATTTACGATTTTGTATTTTAGTGTTGCATTTGAGAAATATTTATGTTAAACATATTCTTATCCATTCCAAATCCATTGCTCATATGTTGATTGTCGTTTCTGTTATAAATAAATTATGTCTTAACTGCACTGCAATTGATCAGAAATGAAGATGTATGTTACATTTATGTAAAATTTCTTGCAAGCGACCTAGTTGTTTCATTACAATCAAGTAACCAAACACATTTTACTTTCACGACATTTATTAATGAATATTATGAAATTAATTCTATTTAAAATTTTGTACATAATAATAATAATAACGTTTATTTACCAAAAAATATTATATACATTATTGAAGTACAATAACTCCACCACTAGGCCTAGTCTGTATCGGTGGAGTCAATTCTATATAATATTTGCGAACAGGTGGTAACATGCGTTCTGACTGTAATAAGTATGGGTATGAATTAAATACTGGATTTTTTTTTGCATTTTGACATCACTTCTTTTGGGTCATTATTTATGCATGCGATTATTATCTGTAAAAAGATTTTTTAAAATGAATTCCATCAGAAATAAAAAAAATGGCTAATAATAAGTATAACTAGCGACCCGTCCCGGCTTCGCACGGGTAGCAGAGCATAAAACCGTAGTGTTTATTTCTGTCGTGTCATATCACCTTGTTGCGTCGAACATGTGGATTGGATTTAATTAGATTTAAATGTAACATAAATTCATGCTATTTCGAGTTTTTTTTACGTATTTTATCCATAAATATTTGAAAAAGAAAGAATAAATGCATAAAAACAAACTACAATATTTCTATGTATACAACATTGACAACATCTGCCTAATTTTAGATCACGCGAGTCGCTCGTTTTGTCGCGCTATAGTTTTTTCTCGATAACTCCGAAAATATTAATTTAGATTCTATGGTGTAAAGGGCAATTATAATGTACATGAAATGCTGAAGGTTAATAACATATTTAATTTGATAAGGATTAATACTGTACCCGTATAAATTACTTTTCAACTACCTCATCATATGACATCATTTTTTTAAACATAAAAATAGGTATAGTAAGTTATCCATAAAAGATAGACATATGCCAACGCGGACTTTTTTGTAGCCCTATAAAAAAGAAACAATGCCCGTATATATCATTTTGTTATATCTCAAAGGGATTAGGCAGCGTTTTCAATGAAAGCTCCCAGTCGGCTAAATTTTTTCCGCCGTCTTCAACAATAATCGTCATATTTCAACTAATTTGCACAAAACATTATTAAATTATACACATAAATCTGCCTCTTAAATCACTCCATCCATTAGTTTCAACCATATGCCAATCCGCTTGGTAGTTTTTGAGTTTATCGCGTTCAGACCGACGGACAGACAGTCGCAGCGGGGGACTTTATTTTATAATATGTAGTGATTAACGCGTTCTTTGCAACTTTGCGAATTGTTCCTTAAATGCTAACAGCAATAATAATTTATTAAAACGTTTGTGATTGTAAAAAATATTATTCTCAGTTACATTTTCAAGGATATATTGATGCAATTTGTGATTCATAAATATTGCAATGACATTCATTGAACTGTATGAAGATAAATAAAATTTTTATATATGTCCTGATTTCCAGATGACGTACCATACGAATTTGATGAAAAAGATCCCAGCAAATTAGACAATTTCGGTAGGATACTTCTACATGGAAAAGGTCATGACAGATGGTTTGACAAATCTTTCAATCTGTGCTTTGGTACCAATGGACATGTAAGTTGTTAAAAGCATTGATTGATCCAATTAATTGATAAATACTAAGGTTAAATTAAATTGGCATGTATATTGGCTGAATTAAATAAGCATGTAAAGAATTTACTGAATATAACTACTTCAAAAGTACAATAAAGGTATAAACTTTAGGTAGGACACAAATGGAGACAAAATAATTTATTGAATTTATAACATAAAAACTAAAAAAGATTAAATTGACTTTTAATTCACACTAAAAAAAAAGGCATTTGACAAGCATGAAGAAGGTTTTTGATACCCAAGAGGATATGATATCATTTTAGTCACTTATCCGATGCTCAGTTACCTACAAGAGTACAAATTAATCTATGGCAATAATTAATAATCAATGATTAAATTACTCCGTGGCAATAGTGTGTGTCTTAATAAGTTTTAGAGAATGTAAATTATTAAACTATAGGGTACTGCTCTGAATGCAAGGCAGACTCGTTATTATTATGAAATCATTTAAAATGTGAATTTTTATTTACTTCAAACTTTTTCAACTGTAAGTGGTCTTTATCTAGCCAGAGAGATCGTATGGAATGTTTGAACAATTACACCATAAAACAATACAATTTTTTGCACAATAAATATAATCCTATGCCTTGGAAAAAACAGAAGGTATATATAAAACAATTTTAAAAATAAAAATTATATTAAAAATTAAAAAAAAACCCGACAAAAAAAACCTTTTAAAAGTATGAAATAATACAAGTTTGTTCATTGTCAAATGATTTTTGATCCTTAAAGACGTAGGTGACCGCTAAGTAAACATAAAATACCTAATAATTAGCGGTCCCAGACGCCTTTAAGGATCAAAAATCATTTAACAATGAACAAACTTGAATTATTTCATACTTTTAAAAGGTTAGTTTTTTGTGTCGGGGGTTTTTAAAATTTTTTATTGAATTTTTATTTCACAATTTTTAAACTTAGTTATTTAGTTAAACTAATTCATACATGATCAGCCAAAAAAATATTTTCAAGTTTTTAGTCTTAATTTCGTTAGTTAATATTCCTCATTCCCTTTCAGTATAGTGTAGATTATTCTACTATTCAAGCCCCTTCATTTGCTACCCATATTGATGGAGTAGTGAAAAAAATATGATATCCGCCACTTTATGGCGGCGGCCATCTTGGACCGATTTTCATGAAATATAGCTAGGAACACTTCCAACTAATTCACCTTTCATATAAAAAATCCGCATCCAAGCTACGATGGAAGCTACGATGCCACGGACAGATACACACACTCGTCAAACTTATACCTAACACCTCTCTTTTTGCGTCGGAGGTTAAAGAGTGTACTTTTTAATTACTATTAAAACTATCTTAATAAAGCTTAACATAAAAACTTGTAGAATTTCTGAAGAATAAACATTAATTTTAAACCATTTTATAATGTTGTATGTTGAGTCTGTATGTCTCAGTTTTGAGACAAACAACAATATCCTTTAATGATAATAACAATAATAAATATTAAGTAATAAGTATGTATAAAAATAACATTAAAGTAATATGTTGTTATCATTACTAAAGTTTATGGTTTTTTACATGATCAGTAGAAAAACAAAATTGACAGCAGAGAATGTGTTTCAGTCGTTCCGTCCAACCATTTGAACACGAATTTATTGGTGCATAAATGCCGATCTGTAGACGAAACAGCTGACGAAGATCGTCAGTAGATCTCCGCGCACCCTCCTTCACACCCGCTATTTTGATTCATGTTCAATACATAGTTGAAACTGATATTGAACACTCTAACACTATACGCTTCTGCTGTAAAATTTGTCACTCTTAGACTTAATCAAATATAATAATTATAGTTTGTATAAATAGTTTGTTTTTTGTGGTAGGTCGGATTCAATGCTGAACACACTTGGTAAGTAGCAAGTGTCACCCTGTTTGTGGCCATCGTTTTTGTTTAACATTCGTGTTTCATGAATATCAGTTAATATTTTAAATCCTTTTGAAACTAACTTGGTTTCTATAAAATGTAGTTTTTCTTTGATATTTCTTTGATTTTCTTTGATTGATAATACTTATATGACAAAGAAATTTCTTAAATTATATCTGTATTAATGTAGTAGTTGTTTAATGTGTATGATGTATAAACCATAGGGGAGACGCTGGCGTCATGTCTCACCACTGGGAGCATGTCATCACAGACGAGTGTTCTATGGACCCGTGGGTATTTTATTAGAAGCCAGACAACTGTCGTCTTCCAATATAATAACTGTTATAGCTTATATATACTGTACCAGCTTGGTAGTTTATGTATATTATATTTCAGGCTTTCGGTTGTATATTATTCTTACTTTCGAATAACCGAATCTATACTTGTAATGGTGGACAAACAGTTGAGTACTGAATAGAAAACGATTGTAGGATACTTTATGTCATTAGGCAGTGTAAATATATTGTAGAGATAATTATTTCATATATTTTCTTAAGAAAAAACGGAGTATTTGAATGATCAGTCATTGATGATTCAGAGAAATTAGGTAGTGATAGACGGACAGGTAGATAGACATTAGAGTGATCCTATAAAGATTCCGTTTTCATCTCGAATGTACCAAATCCTGAAAATCCCTATAACCGAAAAAAATGCCCATATGCGACTATATGCAATTAGCCATCTTGAACGCAGAACCTACACTGCGCATGATCCGACACGTATTTAGCAGTTTTTTTTTTTAATTTTGTAATATCTGTGAATCAAATTAGGGCAAATTTTAAAACATTAATTCTAATTGTTTAAAATATACATTCTTCTGACGGACAGATAATGAAGTCATGTTATCTTTTTCATTGTTGAATTTGGAACCTTAATAGTAAACAAGAACTTTTTTGTTGTTGTAGATCATATAATCTATTGTATGTAGTTTTGGTAAATAATGTTTATAATTCAGTTTAATTGTGTTTTTACTAAGAAAGTTTTAGGGTAGTTCTGATTTCTTTCATTCTATATGTATTTTGGTGTGCTAAATCCGAATTTGAGGTTTGCGGACAAAATTTCGTGACGCAATATTGCAAAAATTGCAAAAAAAGCAATAAAAATCTGTTTGTTTTTCAGTTTTTTGCTTAAAACTTGAAAACTGTTAAATTTTAGTAAATGGTTTGTTTACAGAAATTACTTACAATACTTACTTACTACAGTAGAAAGTACTTAAAATTCTCTACAGATATCACAATTTAATTTTTTTTTCAGACGAACTGTTCAGTCTGAAATGCAAAAATTGGCAATTTTCAGCGGTCGCTGCAAATCCCACTTTTTAGATTCCAAAACATTATTTTGTATTAGAATACTGTTATTGGATTTTCTCCTAGTTTACTGCACAAGTAATTAAAAAGGAAAAAAGGATCGAAATTATAAAAATTCAGTATCAAAAAAGATAGGAATCTAACAAAATAAACCTTAAAATATCGTTACTTATGATCGTAAATTAATAATATTACAAATTACAATATACAACAATTATATGAGCCGTTAGCTTTTAGATGGTCCTGTCTGAGGTTCTTCGATGGCAATGGGTTCCAGTACATATTCTGCTTGTTCTGGAAATTTAAAAAGGTGGTGTCATTTCTCAAGGAGAGATGAGAATTGCAAAATAGATTGTGAGATTAAACATACCTACGGCATCGTGCTAAGGTTCTTCGATAGCATCGGGTGCTGGCTCAGGGTCTGATTGCTCCATCGATTAGGGGTCGTTCTCCTGGAAAATAAAAGAGGTCTTTCTCCAGTCTCGTCTATGTCTATGTCAGAGCTGTCTTCCGGGATCTCAACGTTGTCGCACAGACCTTCGCATGATGTGCAGATTGGGGAACAATGAAGGCCCGCCTTCCTGCATCTACAATTGCGTTGGCAGCCCTTTTTACATTTACATGAATTGTATTGTAGTACTGAGTTTGGTGCTGGGTCCAAAGTGGTTGGCACTGGCACGAGACCATTACTAGTTCTTTTCCATCCCCACTCACTTGGGTCGTTTTGTTGCTGGTCGGGTGTGGCTTGACCGGATAACCACTGCTGCACCTGATAGTAAACTCTCAGTGAATGTTCTCGGCAGCAGCTTCGGTAGGGGGTAACGAGGTAATGTTGGTCTTATTTTTGTATGATGAGGATATGTATTGTATGTATTTCAAATCGTTCAGACTGGTCCCTTTTTTTCCATATAGAGCCATGAGAAACATGTGTCCTGCTGTGACAATTTCATCTTGATGTGCGTTAGGGTCTTTGAAAGCTTCAATGACTGGTTATAAGTGAAACGTGAATTCTCCGTGTGGCTCGGTCTTTATTGAAATCAATTTAAAAACTAGGTGAAATTTAATGTAAGCCTTTCAATAAAAAGTGGGTTTCGCAAAGACCGCAGAAAATTGCCAATTTTCAACTTGCATTTGAGACCGAACAGTTGATGTGAAAAAAAAAGTAAATAGTGATATTTGTAGAGAATTTTAAGTACTTTAATGTTTGAAAACAAACCATTTACTAAAATTTAATTGATTTCGAGTTTTAGGCAAAAAACCGGAAAAAAGCAGATATATTTTTACGGTTTTTTTAATGTTGCGTCAAGAAATTTTGTCCGCAAAACTCAGATTCGGATTCAGCACGCCAAAATACATGTAGAATGAAAGAAATCAAAATTTTCCCACTAGCGGCCCTTTAGTGTACAAATTGACTGAATTATTAGACATTTGTTTTCAAAAATTTCTCATAAATTCAATATCTAGATAGAAAATATCTATATTTTGTACAGTAGGTATGCAATCACTTAAATTTTTCATAGAAAGGTTTGTCCACTATGTAATGCACTATATCTAACCTACATACATATCTAGCACTGCTGGCTTCAACTTGTTATTTACATGTCATTCTTAACATAAAGGATATATTACTTGCAATGTCGCTTATAATCTTTTTAAGTGTCTATCGCTCTTCTAGGGCAGATGCTCCTATTATGGGGCATTTATGGGAGCACGTTATATGGTCAGAATTGGATATTGGGTAATTACTAAATTTATTATATTTCAATTGTTGTGTTATTTAGAAAAAAAATAATTTAAAAAGCAGTATTATAGATAATTAGAGTTTCAAACACAATCGAATTATAACTGCATGATTGAATTAATTGTAAAATATATAGCTAGAATATTTATTTTTGCCTTGTATTTTTATTCCCAATAAAAATAACGCATCAATCGTTTATTAACTTAAATAAAAATCTGTTGCGTATACTATACGTTAAACAATTTCCTTAATTTTTGCATGAAATATTATAAGGTTTGGGAGAGAGTTTTCTCGTATTTTGTTTGTGTAAAGGTGTAATCCAGTCTCTATGATTGTACTGTTTGTTGGTTATAATACCATTACACAAGTGACAGTCAAAAAAATTACATAAAAAAACACTTTCCCGCCATTATTCAATTGTTTTTCTGTCCAAGAAAATAAGTGAATCTATTGAAGAAATTCGATATGTTTTGAAATTTTATTACAAAAAAGGAAATAATGCGACACAAGCCGCTAAAAATTTTTGTGCCTTTTATGTATCTAACGCAGTGTCTGAGTAGCACAAAATTAGTTTAAGCGTTTTCAATTGGGAAATTTTAATGTTAAAGATGCAGTTCGCTTTATTCACCCTGCTATGGATAAAGTTGACGCCATTTATGAAAAAATGGAGCAAGATCACCATTAATAGTTATGACATTGCTGGAGAGCTGGACATTGACCATAAAACAGTTTAGACTCATTTAAAAAAGTCTAGGTAGTAACTATGATGTTTGGGTTCCTCACAAGTACACTGAAAGAAATCACACACTCATTTATGATTCTTTATTAAAACGTAATGACAGCGTACCATTATTGAAAAGGTTGATCACTGGTAATGAGTAGTTGATTACTTTCGATAAGAACGTATGCAACAGATCATGGTTAAACTGTGGCCAAACTCCACAGAATGTAAGAAAACACGGATTAACGCGCAACATGCTGAGTGTATTTTGAAATTGCAAGAACATAGTTCATTGTGAATTTTTACCGCCGGGCACAAACATCTATTCGTATGTTTACTGCCAACAGCTGATAAAACCAAAGAATGCAATTGAAAAAAAAAGACCAGAATTGAGCAATAGAAAGGGTGTAGTCTCTCATCATGATAACGCCATACCACATACATTTTTTGCCACTCAGAAAAAATTGAGAGAGTTTGGCTGGAAAGTGTTAATACATCCACCATATAGCCATGGCCTTACGCCTTCAGATTTCCACAGGTTTCGGCTTGTTCAGAGTTCTTTAGGTAGTGTAAGGTAGTGTAGTAGTGTAAGACTGTCAAAAATACTTACCGTATTTTTTAATCACAAACGCTAACTTTTCTACAGCAGCAGGATCTTGTCACTACCTACAAGATAACAATAAATTTATTGAACAAAACGGCACATATATACTTTAAATAAATGTAATTAAACTATGAAAGAAATGCGCCTTAAATGTATAAATGTAATACGAAAAGACTTTCTCCCCAACTTAATATATTTTTATAAATTCAAATGTAATTAACTAGTAATGCATGGTTAGTTGAAATATCGTAAAATCTGACGTTGCCATTGATAATTTTAGTGCATTTTGAATATCTTTAATACCATATTACTCTATTCTGTTAATAAAATCACAGTAAAAATTCGATTTCACATTTTGAGTTGCCAAGAAATCTTATAGGTGCTTGCTCGTATATGTATACATTACCGACATATGTCAGTATTTGCTGACAGATTTAGGTTACTGTTACAACATACTCATTCCTTATTAATGATCTAATTTCTCTAAGTTATAACGACCTTAAAATGATAAGCTATTCGATGATTATTACATTAACAAAAAAGGATAGCTGATTGGATTTAGGTGATAGAGAAAACATAAAAATGTATTTGTTTTTAATTTAATAAATACTACTTACGTAATATTTATATTGGAAACCAGTTTACTTCTTTGTATTCACAACACGTTGTATTTTAACCTCTTATTAATATAATTAAAATGTAGTATGTTTAATAAATATACGCCACTAGATATTTTGACATAGCACTGTGTTGTAGAATTTAGTGCGACGTAAATGTAATTTCCTGTGTATTTTAAGAAAATATTGAATAAAACAAATAACGAAATAATATGTTTTGATCTCAGAATCTGTCTTTTTGGTCGGGCTTATGATCATCTCCAAATATGAGATGCCACATTGATGTTTATTTCTGCTATTTAAGGTTTAATTATACAATATATATTTTACATTTGTCTCGCCTTACCTATCTTTATAAAATATCATTATATAGAAAAAGAGCACTAAAATTATCAAGGGCTAAACTCACAGACCAGTCAACCTATAGACCACGCTTTAATAAACGTCAGTATGAAAACGGAATCGCCAAAAAGTGGCGGGGTGCAGGGAGAGGTCGGCTAGTTTTCATTGGCTCGTTCACAATTGACAATTTAATGGCTTCCGACCTGCTTCCAACTGACCGCTCACAAGAGACGTAGTTATGTAGTGTCACTACATAGCCTTGGCGAATGCTACTCCCTGTCAAAGCGTGGTCTATTAGGTTGACTTGTCTGTGGCTAAACTTCAATAAATTAAACCTGTGAATATAAAAAATTGCAATGAGTTATATTACTTTTATTAATATTTGTTTATTAATATTTGTATATACTTTTATTAATATCTCTTATTTGCACTGATATACGAGTATATTATTTGCATAAGATAATTGTATTCAATTTCCGTTAAATGGTATGAATGTAATACAAATATTATGTGAAATTTAAATGTATATAAATTAATTGCTTGAATAATAACCCATTAGATACGACGAACATGGTAATACCAAGGGTACTGTTGAAGTGAAGCCACCAGCTCCTATCCGACTGCAATGGGAACTCAACAACGAAGACTTGTTGAAGAGTATCGATATTTCATACAATGTCGCACAGAAACTTCTTAATGATGTCGATCTAAAAATATTGATGTACACTCGATATGGGAAAGGTTTGTGTACCATTACTTTTATACCTTACAAAATATAATAACTTCCTCCCGCGACTTCTTTAGCGTGGTAATACTATTATTATTAGGAAGATATATGCCCTATGTACCTACAGATTTACCTTACTGTCTGTTTGATCATTCATTCGAAAATTGTCAGTATATGGGTTACCTTTTCACAGCCAAATCGCTGCACTATGGAGAATGGTAGAACAACGGCATATCAAAAATCAAAATGACGTTGCCGTTCTTCGGTACTGGCCATTTCAAACTAAAAAAAAAATTTGATTGGCTGTGAATTCTAAATTCAAATTAATTTTGTTTTCAATCAGTCAGTCAGTCTTTTGTTTGTTGATAAGCGTTGTGTTTTCATTACATTTGAACATTTTTCGTCGTATTGGACACTAGAGATTCGTATAATTATGGAATATGAGTTCCGTCGTGGCACTAATGTGGCACAAACGGCATGTAACATCAACAACGTTTACGGAGAGAACTTAACAAACAAACGCACAACTTGATCTTGATTTTATGTTTGCTAATTTCGGTGGCTGGAGCACAAAAGGCTATGTTTAATAAATTAACAATCAAAAAGGAAGCATAATTTTACAATATCTGTCGAGGGTGCTTTGCGATTAGATGCGTTATCTATAAAAATCAAATACAAGACTGATTCTGTCCAATAATATTTTTTTTATGTTTTTACTAAACACGTATGCTACAATGCGTCTATATGTCGGTTGTCTTTTTACGGTTAAACTCTTAACCGAGCTTGAAGGATTTTGTCAAGGACTTCAATGAGATTGCTTACTTCCTGAAGACAGACATAGGCTATTTTTCACTGTAGAGGAAGATAATGGCTATATGTATTGTAAATTGTCAGTTATCTTCACAAGCTGAGAATTTATAATTTCTCATACCTTTCAAGTCGCGGTGGTAGTCGCAGATATCTTTTGATCTCCCATCGTTCTTAAGTATGTTTAGTGGGTGGCAAACTTTCCAGAAAGTTAACGATTCGGTCTTGGAACAGCCCTTTAGTGTCTCCGGTACGAATGTGTTGTCCACACATGGAAGTCGCGGGCGTAAAGCTAGTCTATGATATGGAACTTGGAGAAAAAAGAGGTAATCTTTTCTCTCCAAGAATTTCATAGAAAGTCATATAGAATTTCTGTGATTTTGTTGTTTATTTACTTTTTCCCATTATTAAAGCTCTGAATATCTCTAAGCATACATTACATAGTGTAAATTTTCCATTGTATATAAAAATGTGTAAACTAATCTCTTATATAAATTTCTTTCAATGTAGAAATCTAAAGTTGTTATTATTTAATGAAAACTTTGTTCAATATGTGGATAAATCTTATGAACAAGAATATTTGCCAGTTTTTTGCAGAAGCAATGCCGCTTTTATTTGTTGTATGTTTTTCTTTTGTGTTGTAGTTAAGCATATCAAATAAACTAGTTTCATTTTTTTCTTTCACATATTGTTGATGAAGTTTCGTGTGTTTTCGGTGGCATCTATTGAATATACTTCAAAAATATGACATAAAAAGTGATTTTCTAAACATTCTTTCCCGTGTTTAGGTATATTTGTATCGCCATTGAATATCAATTAAAATATTTCAGGATTTATGAAGAAATGCAGAATTTCTCCAGATGCTTATATTCAGCTAATACTTCAGCTGTCTTACTACAGAGATGCAGGCCGGTTTTGTCTGACATACGAAGCGTCAATGACTCGACTATTCAGAGAAGGCAGAACTGAAACTGTCCGTCCCTGTACAATTGAAAGTTCAGCTTGGGTGAAATCCATGATAGATGCCAATAAAACGGTAAATATTGCTGGTCACTTCTACCTCAGATTAGAACCAAATGTATTTAATACTGGCGTCTACCGACGGGCAACACGCTGTTTAATTTTTAAGCATTATATTGGTTGATATGTATCGAGCATAAACTCTATGAAAAGCAGTGTCCATTCTAATATATGATAGAGGAATTTAATTTTTCTGTTCAGTATATTATTCTTAAAATGTGCTCAGTTTTCTAACATCTCAATGGTCTTCAGTGTTCTACAGCAACAAAATCAAATTTAGTTAATGTAGCTATATATTCACCAATTGGATGTTGGATTATTACAGTTTGCTTTATGACGAGTATTCAAGAAATATATACACTTTTAGCACTTTTGTTGATTAAAATACTATTTGTATCCCATAGAAACCTTCGACCGAGATGCGTATGTATTTCCGTTCACTTGATTAACAGGAAGCGCCGTCAGTTTGACACCAGCAAGGCTGTGATAGTATATTCCTGTCACAAATCCTTGTTCAAATAGGTCTTATCAAACAAAGATTACTGTATTATTACTATTACGTATATTACTGTCTACAAACCTATGTTGAATTCACTGCAATTGAGCAAGGAAATTTATAACGTAGGCATGATGAGGTTGCGTTTGCTTGTTTGGCGGACTTTGCTTTCAAAGGGATTACTACCCTTTAGTAGTTATTATTCCACCAGGAGACACATTATTATTTTTTAAATTAATTTTGTAAATATTAAATTGGACGTGGCGCTCACCGCCCGTTGATGCCACGCTCGCTTGTTTTCCGCGTTTTTCATGTGATCAATTGATTGGCATTCTAGTTTTTATTGATTTCAGTTCACTGAGGCTCAAATTAAACAATGAAATGTTATGATCGAATGGACACATAGCCATTGCTTTACTTTGTTAGTTTGGGAACAGCGCGATTACGTGACGCAATATGACTGGATATTGTGCAGTCTTTAAAAATGCCTACAGGAATTTATCTATTGTTTCCTACATATTACTTGGTTTCAGCATTCCTTCCTAACATTAGATTATTACATGTAGTGTAGATCCTATCATCCTGTCCCTCAAACGAATAAGGAAATGAAGAACCGTAATGACTATGTACGTGTCCTTTCGCTACATTTACTCGTGGAGTTCGTATATTAATGACGTAAAATACAGTTGATGCAATATTTGCAATTTCCCTTTTTTCCTATTTAATAAGGAAACGGCAAACTCCGACGAGCATAAATAGTAAGTCTATGTTGTTTTTCGTCCCTTCGTTTTCGCTGCAAGAAGTTAACAAACACACAGACCGCGTCAACTTCATAAAATAAACAGTTACGAAAGGTGTACTGTTAAATAGGTTTAATTTTTTTCTGTACGAAACTTAGAGGTAAATTTTTTGAAGCTTACTAAATTAATATTCGAATTTATTACACAGGTCGAAGAAAGAATGGATCTGTTTATAAAAGCCGCTAACAGACACCAGCTGGGATATCAAGACGCGATGTGTGGGCGAGGCATTGATCGTCATTTATTCTGCTTATACGTAGTCTCGAAATATCTCGAATTAGATTCACCTTTCTTACAAGAAGTGTTTAATGAACCATGGAGGTTATCGACTAGTCAAACACCACACGGTATATTTATTCAATTATTACTTATTTCCTATTAATTTATAAATAAATAAGCCAAGTTCAATATTTGTAACTTGATGATTCAAGGGCCAAAAGGCGAATTTATTTCCGTCCATCAATTTTAAAAGTTGGCAAATAGGCTGTCAAGTTATCTCGCCAGAAAGAAAAAAATTACCACGGTTTTAGAGATGTGTTTAAAACATCTGAGACTAACTGCAACAAGTACTTGCACCTGAAAAGGGACATGTACAACTGTTGTTAAATAAATACAGTAAACCTGTGAAATGTTGACAGTTGCTCATTTTTTTTTCTTTCAGCGAGAAATCTATTGCATAAGCACAGTTGCATTCGAAGTATATTGAATTTAGGAGTCATTTTTCCACTCTAATCTTATGCAAAGGAACTTGTTCAAAACATTGTCTACAACAAAGTATTAACATTAATATTTTATGAATATATATGACCCCGGTTTGTCTCTTCCATGGTTTCTACTAAAACCGTACTTAGTTCCATTCAATACGACAATGACGACCGCTTAGCCTAGTGGGCAGCGACCCTGCCTGCGAAACTGCAGGTCCCGGGTTCGAATCCCAGGTCGGATCAGTATTTATATGATGAATATTAATACTGGCACCGGGTCTTGGTTGTAATATGTATGTGGTGTCTTCGCTTGGTACCCAAAATACAAGATGATGCTTAGTTTGGGACCTAGACGTTGTTGTGATTGTGTGTGTTATTATTATTATTATACTAAAATTTTGATCTCCGGTATCAGCACTGTTAACTAACTACACACCTTTAGTTTTATCATATCCATGCACAAGGTTCTTGAATCGAGCTGGTTGTGTGGTCTTTTTTGCTAGGAGGGACCAAACCAGTGTCATGGTTCTGGCATAACATCATATAAATGTATAATTTGACTACATTACAGGCCAGACTCCCAAGATGAACCTGAAAAAGCATCCTAAATGCATCAGCGCCGGTGGTGGCTTCGGACCCGTTGCGGACGACGGTTACGGCGTCTCGTATATCATCGCTGGGGAAGACACATTGTTCTTCCACGTATCAAGCAAGAAAAGCTGCCCAATAACGGTATATTGCTCTGTAATATTTTTGACATTAAACGCTTCTAATGAATCTATAGCGAGATTGAAATACCTTGTTAATCAGCAAAATGACACTTTTTCAATACAATATAAAAATGGTGGTTATAGCACTGCGAATTTTTCAGAATTCATCGAATTTCGTGAGCCAAATCGAGCGCTCCTTGAAAGACGTTGAAAATCTCTACAATGAATACAACACAATCAAGAATGGTGTCAAGAAGTAAATTTTCTTCATTTTCGTGTAGAGTTAGAAAATCTCTTGTATTTAGTTTAAGCTTGACTCATCTGTACAATAAAATGTAGCTTTTGATAGATTCATACATCATTTATCAATAAATTTTTGTGTGGCATATTTACGCTACGTGAATTAGAGCAATAAAATGGGGTGGGATATAATAGGGCTACAACTCCACTTTGAAAAGATTTCGTTCAAAGATTGGAAGGCAAGTCAAATTAAATTACCTTCAGGATTTCTTGATCTTACCTTATGTGACTTCTTTTTACAGGGATACTTTAAAAATAAAGTTTGATTTCAAAAACAGGGTAGTATCGATAGACTTATAGAAATCATTATGTGTAGAATAAGACAAATAGAAATTTTGAGCAATGTCGAAGATGAATTCATCTTCGACTAAATCAAGATGTACTTCGGGCACAAATTTCATATCAAACCTACGTTGTATTGATTCTTGACCGCTGAACAAGCATCCGATATGATGCCGCTAAAGTTCTGGACTTCTA
This sequence comes from Luffia ferchaultella, assembly GCA_949709985.1. Taxonomy (NCBI): domain Eukaryota; kingdom Metazoa; phylum Arthropoda; class Insecta; order Lepidoptera; family Psychidae; genus Luffia; species Luffia ferchaultella. Next base: position 10,875,458 of record OX453243.1, on the reverse strand, counting down.
GACGCGTAGTTATCCAGAATATACAGTTTCATTAAGTCCCGCCGTTATATCATTTCACCGGTTGACAATAAATATCAGATCGCACTTCTACGAGTATCACATTCGAAGCAAAGTTTAGCTTCAGCTTTTATTAACTTGAACCTTTTGAGACGAGCTTAACAAAACCGTTATTTTTATTATTATTTATTACGACCACGCAGTTAACGTGACGTCACTACAGACAACACATTTACAGTGTCTCGTCGTAAGGTTGGTACGCTCTGTGGCACTGTGCCGAGTAGCGCGGGAGCGTTCATTTTAGTTCAGAGTCCGTTAAGTTGGTAGTCTAGGATCTGTATGAAATCAGAGTGGCTCGAACTCTTATTTGTTTCACATTACCCCCTTTCAAAACTTCATATTAGTGTGCAAATAGTCGTCTGTAAAAGTATTATTTTGCATTTGAAAAAAGTGTCCCTGTTATGAAAGTTTTCATAAATGATATTGTGTAGAAATGTAAATTCACCAGTTTTGAGAGTTTAATAATTATACTGTTTTTTATAAGACTGAATATATTCCAGCGTTCTAGTAACCAAGTGGTGCCGAGCCCGCTTCTTGTTTAAAAAGCCGTGGTTTGAATCCCAGGACATGTATCAATGAGTTTTTTCTAACTTATGTACACTACCTATCACTGACTCCATCCCTCGGAGAGCACGTTAAGCCGTGTCGCTCTCAGTTGCCAACAATAGATGGCAGTCGTTAAAGTCCACCAACCCGCACTGGAGCAGCTTGATAGATTAAGTTCCAAGCCTTCTCATCCCGAGGGAGGCCTAAGCCTCTGCAGTCGGGCATTAACGGGCTGATGGTATGATGTGAATATATTCCAGTTAAAGTATATTTATCCATTTTAAATATAGAGTAAATTGATTCCCGGTGCGCGGGAATTTCTCGGGGATGAAGAGCGCCGCGCGAGGACCTTGCGCACTGAAACTCGGACTGAAACTCCTCATCATACACCGGCTAGCTATTAGTATGAATGGTTAGACGGTAAACGCTTCTAGTGAATTCGTACTTTTATAATTTTAAACGTTAAACTTAACATAATATCTCAAATCTTTACTATTCCATCGGCCTAACACCTTCCGTTCTTTGAACACAAGTATAAAAAATATTTTAGTATTATATTGTGATGGTAATTATGTGCTCTCAAGATGGGTCAAGCTTAAAACTTAAATAAAACCACTTCGCATAATATAATTTTGCATTACTCTAAAATTCTCATCATAATCAAGGTTAAATTATATATGTATATTGTTGTTGTTATTGTTACGAAATTTGTTCTGTGAACGTTACTTTGCGTCATTTTTCTTACTGGCAACAATTTTCGCATGTTATACAATAATAATTGTTTGTAAGGCTTGTTTTGCATGTGAAACATATTCATAAGTACTTACAAAATCTGTTCTATATTTCGTCACCTTAGAAATAAACTACCTCATTCTATGTAGCAGCTTGATACAAATCATTTAGTTAATATCACTTAGGTTGTGTTTGGAAATAGTTAACAGTTGGAAATTAAACTTATATTTGAAGATTTTAGGTTGAATAGCAGAAAAGAATACACTTGGTGTCTAAATTAGATGTACAATAGTTAAGAATTCAAAATGTTCTCACGTTTGCTTATTTGAATGTAAACGATAGTTGTCGTAAATATATCTGCTGAGAAATATCGTAATAACACAAGTTTCGATTAATAAGAAAAGTGGCAACAGTTACATGGACAGTTTAGTTTTTAAAGGTTAGTAGGTTTGTATACAACAGTGGGATGTTTAAAACCAGATGATGACGATGGTGATAATAATGAAAAAGCCGTTCTGGATAAACATATCTGCTGCGGCGCATAAACAAATCAAGAATTTGCTGTAAAGTGATGATACCTACGTAATGCAAAATATCGCATCTAAATTAGTCTCACCATTTAAGAGAACCATGTCCACTGCAGCGCCCTCTGGTGGCCTATGACCATAAAACATGTCCAAGGATCAAGTCTGAAGTGATACCTATGTAAAACAAAAAAGCATCGAGCCGTTTTAGAAAAAGAAATCTACTGCAACGTTCTGTAGTGATCTATTAGCGGTAAACATATCTAAAAACCTCAAATAACTGCATCGAAATCGGCCCTGCTGTTTTAGATAAATAAGCCAACTGCAGCGCCCTTGGTGGCCAGAACTGTAAAACATATTAAAAACATGTTCTGAAGTGATGACTATGTAATACAAAAAAAGTCGCATCGAAAGCAGTCTAGTAGTTTTTGAGGAAAATTGTAACAGACGTGCACACAATCTCTTACCATATACGCATATTTACTTACGCATATACTGTCACCATCCCATCGTGGGTAAAAGGGGCTGAGTCGACTCGCTTGGACCAAGCTTTCGCCGAGTATATATAAACAGATCACTCGAGCTAGTGTACTGTTGCTGTTGTCCTCGTTGCATTTCAGTGCGATAACTAAAAGCATAATCAGTTATTATGCACAGTAGGTTAAAAAAAATTCTTGCTTGCTGCGTCCTGGGTTGCAACTTATGTTTTGAAAAAAATAAGTGTTCATCTAGTTAAATTAATGGAGATTTGTGGCTTAAGGTGACAAATATAAAAAAAAATTCGTGACATTTAAAGCTATATTTAATCTCTACAAACAACAAATTATTCAAAATTTAACAAATTTCTCTCAACAAGAGCAGATTTTTATCAATACATAAATTACTATATTTTATAATAGACTATATAAATTGTGAAACATATTATTAATAAGCACCATTGATTCTGTTATATGAAACAGGTTGTCAAGTTGCTTTCTAAATTCTTGTGGCAATAATAAATTAGTTCTCTATTATATTGAACAAATGTAGATTTTTTTTTTCACTTTGTTGTTGTTTTGTAGAAAAGTTGTTAGAAGTTTGTTTGTAGGCTTACACTGTAGCTAGTACTCATTTAATACATATTATTATATTTAAATACTTTTAAATTTCAACAGGTGCTTGAGAAGTATAACTTACTCTGTATAAAAAACAGGAAACAATAATACAAGGTAAAATTTGGGTATCTCTTATAATTAAATTTTTTATTTCCTATAACATTGTAGTTCCTTAAAGATAACAAATAAAATATTAGTCTAATAAAGTCACTTATTGCTTTGAATAAATACTTTGGGACAATAGCTGTCACAATAATGTAGCTAACGCATGCTTTAATCTCGAACATAATTATAGTGCTTCTGTATTTAGAAGATGAAAATGTAATATTTTGTAGCGAATTCATATTATCTTTTTTCTGTCATTATTGTACATAAATTCTTTGCGGGATATGCGAGTATTATACGAATTTAAGATATATTATACTTAGAATATTGGTTGAAGTATGTTTTAAGAATGTTACAACAACGTAATACAAATATCGAGGTGGTTTGGCAAGCTCAACCATCGCTAATAAATATGAACAAATTGGTAGTAAGTTTTTCGAAGAAGATACGTTTCAAGTAAGTGCAGTGCGACAACGAAATGTTTCTAGCCGATCATCCATCTTCTGCACGTTTTCTAAATGTGGGAACGTTTCGTGGTCACAACGTGAGCACATTTGTTGAAAGTAGTGATCTGTGTTTCACAATATTTGTGATTCGAATACTCGTTTCTTTTGTGAACTGTTTAATCACCGTAGTTAGTTCAGCGTTATTGTTGCAATCCTCCATTAGCTATCTATCACCGTATAGTCTCAATTTTATGTTATTTATTATATGCTAGGGACAACGTCATAATAGATTTTAACTTTGAATACTACTATACTGTCGCATACTATAATTATTAACGTTTCGACTGTGAACAAATCGGGTGTGTTTCATATTTTAATGGTGAAGTCAGGATTATTCATGGACTTGTAAAATTTTATCACTACCTCACAATACCTGAATGAACATAATACTTATATAAAATTATTTTTATATCTGTAATTAATTATTTTTTGAGTATCATGATTATTTTTTTAAATTATACCTAGTTTGTTCACAGTGAAATTTCTGGTGTTGGTTATTAGATTTAAGTTAGTGCAATTAAATAATTATATTTCTTATATTAGTAAATGTACTAGAAATCATGAATTTTAAGGAAAATATTATAATTTATATATTTTGTGGAACTTACTTTACTGAATCATTTTCATTTAAATGTAAATAATGAGTGATTACTTTTAAGGTGAATAAGGTGGGGTATTTATTTATATTCCATTTTAATAGGTAAATTGTAAGAGGGAGTTAGTTTTTTTTTAATATTTATGACAATTCCCTACTACTTCATACATTACCTGTTTATATTTACAACAAATAAAGTAATATTTTTTGTCGAGTAATTATAGTAGGTACTTTACGCGCCACCAAACTAAAAGGCTGATTGAAGTTGGCTACGTACGAAATCGCGCAGGTACAGTCGAAAGTGTCAATGAAATAAAACATAGGTATATTTATTTTGAACTTCAGAAATCATGTAACTTAATAAGCATATATCGTCAATGTTAACTGTTCATAATAAGTCTAATAAATATAAATAGAAAATATTACAAAAAATTTAAGACAAATTAACGAATAAACTAAAACAACTTTTTCTTCATAAACAATTAAATGGATCTCGGCGGCTTTTTTGAAATGTACACGAATTACACATATACAAAAAAATAGCTTAAAAATCATTTAGATTAATTAACTTATAACTAAAAAATAGAAGCCAAAAATTTTTTAAAAACTCATGTAAATGAAATTTTTTGTGAAGGCAATAATTCTGTGAACGAAACGGAATATTGGGTGTTGATAACTGTAGTGTGACCACTCTAGTACACTTTTTCTCATTTGTTAGTTTTTTGGCTCTGGTATTAAAAACATTTTTAGTTAGATTTTGAATGCCATTGCAAGCCTATTTAGAATAAAAATAAACACAGACCCCAAAAAAAGAAGTATCTTAGTTTTATTATTTACTTTAAAAAGGTTGCCGCCTTGAATATCATTTACACGGGCAAAAAGAATACAGACGTAATAAAGATATTATTGCTCCGTTTGCATGTGTAGTAGGGCAATCAAAATAAGCAATAAGGTATTGCAGTTTCATTTCATCCGTGCTTTACTTGCATAAATACGACTGCAAAGTATATTAAATAAATAAATAAGTTGGGTAAGTATATAACCTAAAAAATGCAAAAGCATTTTATTGTTGTTGTTATTAATAATAATAATATAATATAATAACACACACAATCACAACAACGCCTACGTCCCAAACTAAGCATTAGCTTGTATTTTGGGTACCAAGGGAAGACACCACATACATATAACAACCAAGACCCGGTGCCAGTATTAATATTCATCATATAAATACTAACCCGACCTGGGATTCGAACCCGGGACCTCCAGCTTCGCAGGCAGGGTCGCTGCCCACTAGGCTAAGCGGTCGTCATGCGAGTGCCGATCGCCCATCAACGTGCAATTATCCCGCGCCATATGAAATATAATACCGAATAAAGAATGAAATTCCCGCAAAAGAATGTACCTACTATAAACAACGAGAAGGATTTTTGAAATAAAAGTGGACTAGTTTACAAAAAATTAGTCTATTTAAACATAAACATCACAATTCAGTACCTACTTAAGAATAGTCCAATAATCTCTAAATCTATAAAAAAATATTTAAGTACATACGTCAATGACCCATAGAGCATAGCGCAGTCATATTCTCTCATTGAAAAGAAGGCAAAAGAACTAAGCCCATACAGCCATGTCTGAAGTATTTTTATAAGATTTTTATTTCCAAATCAAAGTCAAAAAGTTTTTATTCAATGTAAAATGTTTTATTATTTATTTCTGACTTCGTATCGAAAATTAGGGATGTAACGATTCCGATACCGATATAATCGGCATCGCCGATTATAATATACCGATATCAAACAGTTCGAAAACAGCGCGAAACGAACGACGCGCGCACTATGTTGCTATTGATGCAAGTATTGGCCCAATGAAGATAAATAGCCAAATTTAAAAGTACTAGCGCAAAAATACTTGTCTTATCAACTGAGCTGATAAAACAAAAAGTGTTTTTCGCGGATTATAATATATCGATATCAAACAGTTCGAAAAGAGCGCGAAACGAACGACACGCATATTACGTTACTATTGTTGCAACTATTGGCGCAATGAAGATAAATACCAAAATTTAAAAGTACTAGCGCAAAAATACTCGTCTTATGAACTGAGCTGATAAAACAAGTGTTGTATGTCACTTCTGATAATCTTTTTATCATATCTGTGAAGTTTCATTGACATCGGTTCAGCCGTTTCGGAGATTATCTCGAACAGACGGACAGACAAATAAAAAATATTGAATGTCACTCTTGATAATCTTTTTATCATATCTGTGATCTGTGAAGTTCCATTGAAATCAGTTCAGCTGTTTCGGAGATCAGCTCGAACATTCAGACAGACGGACAGACAGACAAAAAGTAATCTATGCCACCCCCGATAACGCCCTCTGCACGTCTGCGAAGTTTTATTGAAATCGGTTCTGCTGTTTCGGAAATTAGCCGGAACAGACGGACACTACAATTTTATTAATATGAGGTTCAAACTAGTATGGGACGTGACCGGTGTTCTTTATATTCTATATTTTTATTGCTTATTTATTATTAAATAAATCAATTAAAATATTTTGTATTAGTTTTATGTCACTATTCATAATTCTGACAATGTCATATATATAGTTTTTTACAATGGCCTGTATTCAATGTAACAAAACAATTAACAATACCAATTGATGACAATAATAAATTCACAAAAACGGTAACAGAATATAACTAATAATAACTGACGCGGCGGCGCGGGTTAAAATTACGAAAGTGGGATAAAGACTGATATACGTCGACTGTATATATACTGCGAGGGGTGCGCGGGACGCGACCTGCGGCCGTACTCTGATAAATTAACGCAGCGCCGAATTAGCACCGAATAGCCATTTCAAAAATCTGTACTCTAGCCTATAGTCCTAACGACAGGATTTTTGAAACGGAATGTATTCGGTTCTACTTCGGTGTCGTGTTAAAAGTCAGAGTAGGGCCACTGCTCTCACAGCCGACCCGTCTCGCCGCGCCAACTGCCCTCAAGGCCCCTTGCCCATATTTTTGGCGTTTGCGCAGGTATCTGGTGCTAACTTGACAGCCTTTTATTTTGGTGGCGCGTATTATACATAAACGAATAAATATAATCAACTGTTTTCAGTATTAGACTCAGGACACGAAGTCCTGTCTGAAATTATAATTGACTGACTAAAAAACATTACTCGACATCAGTACTTTTTGCGCAGTGTAATTTGCTTATTCAGAGAAGAATTTACATACTAATTGTTAACCTATAATATTTATGTACAGAATAATATAATGTACGTAAGTTGGAAATATTGTAGCTTATTAATATGATGCGAAAATGTGTTCAAGGAGAATTTAAGTAATGTTGAATTAATAAACATTCAAAAATAAGTGTGTCAAGCATCTATGTAGTGAACGATGATTATATAATTTTGGAATACTTTACAATCATTCTATAATGCATTTATTTGAAAATATCTGTTTTGTAATGTTCAATAAATATATCCTAAGCAAATGTTTCTATTGTTAAATATTTTTCTAGAACTGTTGACACTATTTCGAAATAACTATTTACATTGGCATCAGGATTTCAATTTACAGTTCTACTTAATTTTTACAGTGTTTTGAATACCTAATGAAATACATATTTATATTCTAATTTGCTTTTACTTTTTAATCAACCAATCCAAATGAACCTCAATATCCCCTCATTTCCAAACCTCACTAAGACTCTTAAAAATATACATTGAAATAAATGTATTTTTAAATATCCTTTTATTAGTAATTTCATATATCCCGAAAATGTGTGGTTACTTTAATGATGATCAGTAGAAAGTTTAAACGACAGAGGGTGCTAGCTGTTTAGAATATGTGTTACCAATCTATTGACATACCTTTAAATGACCTATGCTTCTTTTAATATTTAAATACCTTCGTGCGTGTGATTGTGATTTTTTAGTGTATGCCGCCTGGTGTATCGAGGTGGCAAACACTAAATCGAAGCGAGGAGTTAAACTTAGAAGGCAACAACTAAATTTAATTTCGCATGACGCTGATAGTGGTCTGGTAGGTACTAAACTAGCTAAACAGGAAATGTTCTTATTAAATGAAAAGATAACCGAAATAAAATTTTGCTCGTATTTTATGACATTTTTAGAATGTCCAATTAAATGTGTTAAGTCATCAATGAACATTGACATAATGCCAAAAACAAAAAAAGTTAAAGAATTTTTTTACAGATTGGAGGCGTATGGTAGAAATTCGAAAACATACCTTAGCCTTTGAAATAGTTTTATATCAGTCTCCTTGAAATACTTGTTATATACTCTGGAATAAGCAGTAGATTTAAACTTCATATTGTAGAGCTGTTTGTAATTAACCAAATTGTACACACTAAGGCAATTAAGATGCACAACCCATTTTTCAAAATTTCAGTCAAAAGGAAACAATCACAAATCATATGAATAGTAGCATTTTTGTGATAAACATTTAGCGCCCTCTATGCGGAATTGATTTGACAATTGTCTTCCCCATTAACAAACGAATGGCAATGCACGGTGCGTTTGCTGCATAATTTCACGCCGATGTGTTAAGACTTATCTAATAGCCTAGAGCATTCGTAGAACGTCCACATTTACAAACAAAAATTTTCTTTAACAACAATTAACCTGTCTACCAATGAGTTTTTTCTAACTTAAGTACATTAACTATCACTGACTCCGTGCCTCGGACAGCACGTTAAACAGTCTGTCCCGGTTGCTGTCAATAGATAGCGGTCGTTACAATCCGCCAACCCGCATTGGAGCAGCGTGGTGGATTGAAGCTCCAAGTCTCCTCGTGTTGAGGAGAGGTCTAAGCCCCTACAGTGGGATATAAAAAAAAGGCTGATGGAGCCTAGTCTAGAAATATTCGAAAATAAATCTACAGTTGTTATATGAGAAAACATTTTTTTAAGGTAAAGGTATAAGCAAAATAACTTTTACATAAGTTCCGAACTTACGAAACTAACTATCCTTGGATTAGCTAAAGCTACATAAATTTTATATTTCCTTATTAATACTAATAATAATAATAACACCTATAATAAATAATGTCACCATTCTATCAATATTTGTAGCTACAATTACAAAAATATCTTATTTTCTAGTTTTACAATTTTATTGCTATCACAGAATGATTTAATTTGATGAAACACTTGAATATTTCTTTGTGCAAAAGGCTCGGATTTGTAATAACAATTATCACGAGGGATATTAACTTTAAAATAGTTTACTAAAAAAGTTTACTAATTAGTTCAAACTTTAAGGTGAAATATAATAGAAAATTGAATTCTGTCATGGTATTAATTTGTTTGATACCTATAGTATACACATAGTATATGAAGAGAACAATTCGGGGTCTGATTATTTTCTTCTTCAAATAAATTTTAATGTCAGATATTCATGACTCTAAATGCAATTTAAAAAAAATAGGATTTTTATTGTAGCCTGGACTACCAAAAGCAACAGTTCACTATCGAAAATGGTATATAACATTTGAAGGAATGTTTGTCCATAAGATAAAATAAATATTATTAAAAATCAATGTTTATTTACACAATGACAAATTCGCTCTATATTTTTCATGATTATGATTACTTGTTCATACAAATATGCCTAAACCAGACGTTCAACCTGCGACGAGTAATGACTCATCCCATGATTGACCAAAATAAACAGGAATAACTAAATTTAATCTATTTTGTGTCAAACATGATCAAACCTTCCATCAAAAATCAGGCATAAAAACCTGCGGATTAAGAGCCTTGCATTACATTTTTTAATTTTGTACAGTTTTTTTTAATTGTATGTCGTACATTGTCGATTCCGAAACTTAATTTTGAAGTATAATACAAAGATAAGTCTTTTCATAATTTCAAACTTTAACATAATCTAGCATGTAAAAATATATTCTATGAATAAATTTGCACTAGAATTATTGAAAATTCTTAATATGGAAAGCATACTATCCTAGACCTCGTTGAGTTCATTCTAAAGATGTAAAACACACAAATTATTATAATTAGCTATTACATAATATAAAATATAAAATATTAGCTATTACACAAAATTGAATCAGGAATCATGAAGCAAAAATGGTCGCATAAAAGTGATCTAATATTCCTAATAATAATATAATAATAAATCATTCCATACATTAGTTTGTTATATCTCAAAGGGATTAGGCAGCGTCTATGATGAGACCTCCCAGTCGGTTTGATTTTTTCCGGCGTCTTCAACAATAATTGTTATATCTCAAGTAATTTGCAAAAAAACATTAATGAATTATACACATAACCTACCTCCTGAATCACCCCGCCCATTGGTGTCAATCATATGAAAATCCGTTGGGTTTTCGTAGTAATTTTTGAGTGTATTGCGTTCAGATAGACGGACAGACGTGGCGGGGGGACTTTATAATGTAATATGTAGTGATATTGGCACGAATCAAATATGCGCTAATCGTTTGGACAGGTATCGGTCGGTTAATGCTCGTGTTAGAACATGCCTATATTATGACCGAATGGTAATATTTGAGCTACTTAGTTAGCGGTCCAGGGCTTCAGTAAATTAGAATTTTGATGTCTTAAGTATGCATTTGAACAAGGTCACGGTATCACATTAATATTAACAAAACTATACGCTTTCGATATACAGAATTAAAATCTATATACTTTTTAGAGTATACTCTATTACAGTTTTCATACAGTGTACACTACACTGTGACTAGAAGTGTCAGTTTCGTTTGGCAACGCGTCTTCATAGTAACTCCTTAGATCATTTGACAGTGGCGGGGTATTCAATAAAACTTGCAGAATAGACGGATAGTATTCTCTGCAGGTCCATGTATCATCATGACCTCCTCCAGCGATTACTACGAGTTTCTTACGAACGGCTGCGCATCTTGAATACAAAGCTTTTGCCATTGAAGGTGGTACGAGAGCATCATTCGAACCACATATCACCAACGTTGGCGTTAAGACATTGCTCATTTTCTTCAGTGACATGTACTAAAAATAAAAGGAAATTATTAAATTTATACCTAAATAGTTTACAGTCCATGGTGGAATAACTTAAAAAGTGAATAATATATGAGTACCCTGCTTGAATTTGTATTGAATCATCTATAAATTTAAAATTTTGTAAGTTTCCTGTAAAGATAGTGTTTGCCTTGTGTGCTTTAAGTTTTTTACTTTTGTACCTGCTGAATGGCCTTTCGAGGGATAAAACATAGATTTTAAGAACTTGCAATTAAGGTACCGCGCGCGTTTGAATTAGGGAGAAATACCCCAGAGGAAAGGTTATATTTTTTGAAGGTATGTATATGTATATATTAGGCATGCTCTGCAGCCTATATGGCTTAATATATTTTAACTTATGAGGTGTCATCAATTTGTCTTAATTGTAATAGTGGCATAGAATACAACATTTAAAGATGGCATCATGGAATCCAAAAAGAGAGGGAGGATAAGAAAAATACTACTTTAACATAACAATACGGGTATAAAATAACACATTGTCAATAGCAAATTCCCAAATTCTTTGTCGAGCGTAACGATCCACAACGGAGACGCCACATTAAAATATATCATAACGTATGTTGAAATTCATCTAGCTATTTAGTGTGCAACAGTCCACCTACAGAGTGTGCAAGAGAAATATACTCGAAAAATATTATCCTCCAAAGTCAGCAAAGAAACCTATAAGACCCGTCAATAACTTATTTTTATTTTACCTTATTTTTGTGAATAATCTTCGGCATCCAATTTAAACATCTCCATTTAAGTATTATATTAGCCATGTCTGGAATACTTGTGAAAGTATTTTCAACAATCAACACCCAAATTTTGTCCCTATATTCCAATCTTGATGCTAAATCGATTGCAACAGCACCTCCTATAGTAACGAAAATCATTAGCAGCTACAAAAAAACATAGAAAACGCACAGCAATATATGATAAAACAGATGTTCTTGAATGAAAACATCAAAATAGAGATCCTGAATTACCAATAAATATAATAAATAAGTAATAATAAATAATGAGCATATTTTGAAATTCTACACTTCCTTTATATTTTCGCCCATTTCTACTAAACTGATCTAGTGTAGACTTTGTTACTTTAAATGATTACGATTCATAACTTCTTTAACTTTTGGACAATCACAGAAACAAACAAAAATATAGATTTCGTTGAATTCCTTGACATCGTAAACACAATTAAAATATTTCTTGGCACAGTAAATGCAATATCAAAAGCAATGTACTCACCCAGAGATCTTCCGAAAACAATTATCTTGTTGTGGTCGATATCTGACCTCTTATATAAATAATCTATAGCCGATTGACCATCAATGTACAAGCCTCGCTCGGATGGTGCACCCTCCGACAAGCCATAACCCCTATATTCCACCATTAGAATGTTAATATTAAGCTTATGATAGAATCCTGACACATTGGATAACCTAAAAAAGGAAATATATATTTGGATTTACTTTTGTCCAAAAATTATAAATAAAATACATTTAAATTTTTTAAAGTATTTAAAAGTCATCTTGATTGTTTATTAAAAACCATATTATTATAATTACATATATGTTGAGATCGTGTGATTGATTCTGATTGTCTGCCAGTTCGCTCCCTAAAGTCGTTATTTTTCCATAAGTAGTTTTCGTGCCGTTTCATGGACGCCAGTGGGTCTGATCACAAGATCAGACCAATACAAGAATCACATTTGCATTTGCTGTCTATAAAATGGGTGCTATTCCTCTGGCATGTGTATTCTACACTGCGCAGATAGAAGCTAATTTTACGCTTGCATTTATTTATTTTTTTTAATATCGTATACATCATAACAACGTCTAGGCCCCAAACTAAGCATTAGCTTGAGTTTTGGGTACCAAGCGAAGATACCACATACTTATAACAAACAACCAAGACCCGGTACCACTATCAATATTCTTCATATATAAATACTGACCCGACCTGAGATTCGAACTCGGGCCCTCCAGCTTCATAGGCAGGGTCGCTACCCACTAGGACCTAGTTCAGTCTAGTGGACGTTAGATGACCGCGTCTAACGTCGTATTTATGACAGTGAATGAAAGCTAATACACAATGATAAACACTGCTTTCCTTTTTTTATGGTTTAATAAATATGTTCATAATTTGAGTTTGTTTTTGAGTCTATAACAGAACATAAATGCAAGTAGGTATACAGGCGCTGAAAATTTAACCGTACCTACTTTATAAATATATCTGAGTTAATTCGTAACAGCCTTATCCATTTCATAATTAATAATATCCATAATAATGGAGATACATAATGTTGTGACACAATTGGCTTTACACAAACAGGACTTTCGAATGGCGTAAAAAAAAATTAATTGTTATAATTGGCATTTTGTTTAGAAATTAATGTGATAAATTTCAAGAAGATGAAAGTTTGTACAGGAGTTCTGACATTTTTTGGTTGGAAATTAAAACATGTAGGTAATTTTTCCAATCTGTTTTAGCGGAAATTTATATTTTTATCTCCCAAAATCTGAGAAGATTTGTGCTTAAAAAACCCAAAGCGTGTTTTGGAAGAAGGATTAAGAAAAGCAATTTCTTAGTACAGTTATTATTTTCGAAATTTTCTAACAGTTGCTTTTTACAAAAACACTAAAAATTATTCATATGTTTTAGTGTTTTTGTAAAAAGCAATTGTAAGGAAATTTCGAACATAAGAAACTGTACTAAGAAATTGCTTTACTTAATTCTAAAAACAGAAAATTAAGTTTAGGGTAAATTACTAAGTCAACGGTAACGGAAGGGTAAAAAGGGCTGTTTTAAAAATAAATTGTTTCAGAGATTGTGGGACGGAAAAATACCTTAAATTAAAATTGGGAAGGGCTCAGACCACAGATGTGCAAAAAATTACTAAATCACAGTATCCGAATCAATTAAGGGTAAAAAGAGGTGTTGGGGTATGAAATTTTTTTATTATTAAACAGTATTATTGAAAAAAAATAGAAGGAGTGATGAAATGTTTATGGTAAAGTAAGAAAGAAACGAGGGAAAAGAACTAGAAGTTTAATACATTTTAATTACAAACAAAACTAGCTTTGGATGTAATATGCGGCAAAATGTGTTAGCTGAAATAATACAAACGCCTAGTAGACATGGGCGAAACAGTGGGCAATCACTAGTTACAGATACATATAATTTTTATTTTACTCGGCCTTCTTATAGTGTTTAATATTATGAGTTCAGGATTTCGAAAACCACCACCCTTAGATTATTAATAAGAGAGACGGGGCTGACGGCCCATAAGAAACTAACACTAAATATAGTCAGCCACGGCCACTCTTCTATTAAGTCTCGGCTGTTTAGGGTTTAGGTTTGGTAATTAAAAGAATGTTTTAAAAAATTCAAGGTCAGGTGCATTTATGTGTTTTTCTATAAATTTGAGCAAGGTAAGTTGATAGTTGACCATTTTTCAATCAATAGGTTATGTTAGGCTGGATTATGTCAATGCGAGGAGTGAATGTTTTAGTGACGGGTGTTTTTAATTTTGGGGTGTTGGTTTTGTGTCCTTCCCTCCCTCTCTAAATTATTATTGTTTCAGGGTGGTACCTAGTGTTGGAGCTGTATCTGACTTTAAGGCCCTTTAAACTACAGCTTTTATAATAATGATATTCTTTAACGTACGTATTACGTACAATGGGCGAACATACGGCTAAAAGCAATCTGCCAGACTATCTTTAGATAGATAAACAAGAAAGACATGAGAAAAATATTGGATAGTTCATGGTGTACCTTACTTATAGATTCAATTAAGCTATCACAGTAATATACAGGAAGAAATTTTAACAACCATCTAAAAAAATTCTAGATGTTAGGTATCACTACGTAAATAAAAAAATATAGGTTACATTTTTATAATATATTACTTATTTTATTTAAAGTGTTATTTTATAATGTTTGGTTGCCTTCTTTGTGACGCGCTTGAGACCTTGAGACCGAGACGGGGATGAGCGTACAGCAGCCGTGAATGGTGCCTAGAGTTATTGGTTTTTTCGGGAAAGGTTTGTGTAGTCATATCTCAATATTTTTCTATTAAATAATACTAAAGGAAAACAAGAAATCCATCAGTTTTTTACCAAAGGTCACTACATTAAAATTTGAATAGTTGTTAAAATTTCACCTTGTATATTGCAATATATAAATATGACATACGAAACATAATACACATATAAATATTACACATATACATACCATACACTTATACAAAATAAGAATACAGAGCCAAAGAATAAGTAATATTTTTACCATTTTTTTAAATGTTGGTAATTATTGTTGGCAATGTAATTCATTCCAGACAAATAATCACTGGTACAATGAAAAATTTATGAAAAAAACTGGTGGAGTGCTCATTCATTTTTAGAACTTACCAAGTTAGAATGATCATAGATGTCGTGAAAGATTTTAATGTGTACGAGTCAAAACAGTAATAATTATTTATATTGTCAAAGTTTTATTTCTATGTTATTGTTTAATTCAATTTAATAAAAACAAATACCTTTGACCCATGTTTCCAGCATTACCGTGGAAAAATATCATTGTTGGTACATTACAACTATTACTTTGCTTAATCAAAAACATGTGAATTATTAAACCATCCTTGTTTGGTATTTTAATACTCTCATAAGGCAACTTGTAACTGTTTGGGTGCAACACGAAAATCCTTGAGTCTGGTGGATCGTTTGGATAATACAATAGTAAGTCTTGAGCACCATAAAAAATTCCTGAAATTAATTAAACAATGTCTTCAATTAGGCACTCAATTGATACTTGCATCAAGATGTCTTTTACTGTTTTAAGAATTTAAAGGACATGGAATGGTGATGTATATTGGCAACATTCACTTTACCATCATAATTCAAAATTTAAACTTAATCATAATGTGACTTTTTCATTTCTTGCACTAGATAAATTTGTCATCATATTACAAACAAAACTGCACTAACATGCTTATATAAGTAATAAAACAAAAGATAATATTTCTGTTTATACTACAACTGCTCAGAAAGTGCTCTAATACTTCTTAAAGAAAATTCATTATTCCCGCTAGCAACAGGAGGAATGTTGTATGAAATCCATTACTCCTGCTGTCTTTTCTAATACTAAAATCCAGTCTTTTATATGAAAACACAAAATGGTACTGGCCAATTACTTTTTATTCAGAGCGAAAATTGAAAAAAAAATTAACTAACATTAGAGCCATCAAACTGCATCAAACTATATAAAAAAGCGAGCAGAGTTCTTTTAGTGATATATAAATTGCTTAATTTACATAATAATTTTAATGAAAATGTCCTCTAGAAGCGATAGTGACGATTTGTTGACTCCAATAGAATTTAAAAAAGCTGCTCAAGCTGTTGTTGACAACTTATTGGAACCAGGGAAAAACATCCCTTTAAGTTTTAATAATTGTAATATGAACTTTAATTCATAAATATTTTATTTGTTTCATTTTCCTCGTAGGTGTAGTATAAAGTAGTATGTAACACTCTGGAGAAAGTGCGATATCTGCTTCGGGTGTTTGTATACTCATGCACACTCGGTGGTATTCAGTCACTTTCTTCTTTTTGTGAACAAACTACTATTCTTGTTTACTAATTTTTAATAAAGACTACAATTGCAAGTTTTGTAGTTTAGAGAAAATATTATTGCTCACTTAAAATAGATGGTTTCATTGCTGTCCTGGGTCCCAAGTGATAGGACGCCAAATAGATAAGATGATTAAAACGTAATTATGATTATTAGGTACAAAAGTTTATCATTTTGGAATATTACCTGATACGCCTAATACGAAAGTAGTGAACCCTAAAAAGATTCCATAGAACCAAAATATCAGAATGCTGGATAACACCGTAATCGATGATACAATCCATAGTTTGTAGACTATAACACGAAGAATGTGATACATTACTCCAAATTAACAATTAATTGGATGGTAATTTCCCGTGTTATTTGAGTATGAACTAATTTCATTGCTTTAAATTACAGAATGTATCTTTTGCACTGAAAATTTGAGGAATATGCGGGAAATGCTGAAAGAAATACTAACAAATTCGACACAGAGTACAAAGTACTTTGTAGCTCTTCTTCTTTTAAATCATTTTCTAAATGCACTCTAAATGGCACGGCATATTGGCTAGTGGCTGCCAACACGGAACAGCTACCACAGTGCTACCACAATTGTAGCTTACTTATCTTGATCATGGAACTATTATGTACTACGTACAACTGGAAGGAGCTCTCTCTAACATTAGCGTGGTCATACGTAAACTGGTGATTAAAAAAAAAAAGTGCGAAAGGGAAGTATCCGGGTGCCTAACTATCTCTTTCTACACCACTTCTGTGTGGCTAGCATAAAATATACCACTACACTGGGAAAAGTACTATAGTGAATTTAGATTTTATTATGAGGGAACCGAGGGAACTGGTGATTTGCTTTCACAGAATGTTAGGAAGTGCAGTGAGGTTTTCTCGTTTCATCGTACTGACCCTTTTGCCGTTTTAAAGGTCTTTAAGTCACTAAAGTTAAAATCTTCTGAAGATCTATGGGGAATGTCGGTCAAGGTAATCAGTTATGTTATAGATATTTTGGCTCCCTATATAGCTTTCATTTTCAATAATAGTATTGAAGAGGGTTGTTTTCCAGAATTATTAAAATATAGCAAAGTGATTCCTGTGTTTAAATCGGGCAACAGGCACGATGCCAACAATTACAGACCAGTTTCTGTTTTGCCAGTTTTGAGTAAAATATTTGAAAAAATAATACTTCAACAACTTACCTCTTACTTTAACACAAATAAACTACTGCACACTAAGCAATTTGGTTTCACCAAGGGTTGCTCTACTACAGATGCGGGAGTTTCACTCATTGAATATATTTATGGCACTTGGGAAGGTCGTAGGGATGCTATTGGGATTTTTTGTGACCTATCCAAGGCATTCGACTGCGTCTGTCACAAAACTCTATTGATTAAATTAAAATACTATGGGGTTAAGGGAAAATCATTAGATTTGTTAGAATCATATCTGCATGACAGAATACAAAAAATAATGGTTAATGAAGTGGTATCAGGTGGATCTGCGGTAAAGATGGGCGTCCCACAGGGATCGATTCTGGGGCCATTCCTATTTTTGGTATATATTAGTGATCTTCCATACTTAGTTGAAAGTTTGGCCAACATAGTCTTATTTGCTGATGACACTTCCCTGTTATTTCAAGTGGATAGAAGGTCTGGTGGCTTTGATGACGTTAACAATACTCTTGCTCAGGTTTCCCATTGGTTCGAAGTTAATAATTTAGTATTAAATGCAAAAAAAACTAAATGTATTAAGTTTTCCTTACCTAATGTTGAATCAGTAACATATGACATAGTTTTAGACAATGTCAGGTTGGAGTTGGTTCCACACACAGTGTTTTTAGGGTTGACCATTGATTCTTCATTGCAATGGAGTGCTCATATAGAATCGCTTCGTGATAGATTAAGTTCAGCTGTTCATGCAGTCAGGAAAATAAGAAATTTAACAGACATATCAACCGCGAAGCTTGTTTATTTTTGTTGTTTCCATAGCTTGATGTCCTACGGAATTCTCCTGTGGGGTAGAGCGGCCAATATTGAGGATATCTTTGTATTGCAAAAGAGGGCTATTCGAGCCTTATATTTGCTAAAGAATAGAGATTCAGTGAGAGAGCTCTTTAAAAAAATTAGTGTTCTTACTGTTGCTGGTCAGTATATCTTTGAAAACATTATGTATGTTAGAAAAAATATTAACAAATTTTCCAAGCAGGGTGAAGTGCACAACTACAATACAAGATATGGAAGCAAAATAGCTATTCCTTGTTTCCGCCTCAGTAGGGTCAATACATCTTTCATGGGTCACAGCATTCGTTTTTACAATAAAATTCCGGAGAGTGTGTTGGCCCTCACTGAGAAAAAATTTAAGCATTTCATAAAACAAAGACTTTGTAGTAAGGCCTATTATAAAATTTGTGATTACTTGGAGGATAATGAGACGTGGACGTGTCCTTCTGAATTGACTGCTCAATCAATTTGTTGAGTTTATAAATTTTTGTAACCCATGTAGATACCTAGATGATTTTTAATTGTATTTATTTAAGATAGGGACATGAAATGTATAATGTGTATACCATAGGCTATTATTTATATTTATTTGTTAACATATTAATTGTAAAATGAATTTTGACGTGCATAAGTGTACTTGTATATTACATGCAATAAAGCTATTTGATTTGATTTGATTTGATTTGAATAAAAAACTATGCGTCATGATAATTAAGATACAGGACCTATAATTTCCGCTGACGCGTTATTTTTTCCTCTTCATATTTCTCGTTTTTTATTATGAGGTTCATCCATTGCTCGACTGTTGAACATTTTTCTTATGGTAGGTAATTAGTAGCCTACAAAAGTTAGGTAATGGCATTGCTTCGCAATGCATGATCTCACGTCGCGTTCCAATATCACTTCTTCTGAAAGTTCTGAATCCATTTTGACGATTTTTGTATTTGGTCACTATTTTTCAACATAGGGTAGATACAGTGGAAGAATTATCGAAATCAGCTGGTCTAATACG
Source organism: Luffia ferchaultella (assembly GCA_949709985.1). NCBI lineage: Eukaryota > Metazoa > Arthropoda > Insecta > Lepidoptera > Psychidae > Luffia > Luffia ferchaultella. The sequence goes on along the minus strand of OX453243.1, from coordinate 10,855,615 downwards.
CCACTATGGCCGTTCCATATCCCAGCTGCTATTTCACGTCGCTGGTTGTACACAGTCGCCGAGCGGAGGTGAAGTCAGAGACGCATATTTTTTCCTCTTCACATTTCTCGTTTTTATTATGGGGGTCATCCATTGCTCGACTATTGATGAACACTTTTTTTTAGGGTAGGTAATTCATTAATTAGGCCACTGCCTATAAAGGTTACATAATAGCATTGCGAAGCAATGCCATGATTGCTCACATCGCGTTCTAATATCACTTTTTAAAATATTTGGACTTAATTCAATAGGACTATATACACGTTTGGCCGTTAATATTTCTGAAAGTTCTGAATCGATTTTGATAATTTTTGTGTTTAGTCACTATTTTATAACTTAGGGTAGATACTGTGAAAGAATTATCGAAATCAGTTCACTTAATTTAAAGTGTAGCAAATCAAAAAAGTCGATTCTTTGTTTTTGAGGAGTTTTTACTAAACAACTTTATTGCTGTTTTCTTTTGCAGTTTTATATTTCTGTCTATCTTCTTTTCTTTTTAAACATTATTTAAGTACCGTAATTTAGCTTTATTTGGGTATCCGTTAACGAAAAGTTATAGTAGCCCTTGACTAAGCAAGAATTAATAATAAATGAAAAAGAAAGGTATCTAAAAAGCATCAACGCAGGATGACAAGCTATTAGCAAAATATTAATATAACACAGGTCTACAAAAATTTTTTTCGAATTTCGATTTGATAATATCATCTACTGTTCATGTTTTTTAGTGTGTTGAAACCGAAAATGAGGTCAATTTTTTTCCATAACGTAGGTACAGATTTCGTTAAATCTCGAGTAAGTACAGTAATTATTACAATAAAAGATAACAGAATCGGCTGGTAACTTTGATTTATTTTGATCTTGTTCACAATATCAAATACATAAATACATATTACATAAATATATAGTACATATTTCCGCTTGTCAGAATAAACGATGACGCATACTTAATCATTATTTTTATAAAAACTTTTTGTAACAATGAATATGTTTATTAAATCGTTTTCGTGTAGGAGTCTAATAAATTTGCCTATATTTTCAATATTTATGGTGATAGACAAAAGACAGTGATAGCAAAAAAATCAAGAGCTTTCGGAGCATTGTAACATACTAAATTTTCTAAAATCGGTTCGTAACTTTATCGGAAAATTGAAAACGGTGAAAAAGTCGAAATTTCCCTATTTTTCGGACAAAAAGATGATTGTTTCAAAAATAGAAGAATTAATATCGAAAAAATAAAAAACCTTCCGAGACTGGTAGATTGTCTACAAGTTTGAAAAATAAAATTTTAGAAACGGTCGAAAATCCTGATTTGAGCTTGTGCCCTTTTCATTTAATGATTATCAGGTTAGCTACCCTAGGAAGTAAGATTTGGCCTTATTTCAAAAACTTATAAAGGTACACGAAAACACTAGCGTCGAAAAATGCAAGAGCTTGCGTGGCAAAGTATGGTAGCACATCGAAAATTGGTCCATAACTTTCTTCGAAAATTTTTTGTCGTACAATTTTGTTTAATGTCCTCCGATAAATGCGAGAAGAGCGAAATCTGTAGATTTTTTTTCTAGGAAACTTATTTTTTTTTAGACCTAAATTATAAATATAGAAATTGATAGAAATACACTATTTTACACTCTATTTTTTGTGACTTTTGGTTTTTAATATATCTTGGTATGCGGATGATAATAGTATTTTTAAAACTTATACATTATATTTCATATTTGTTAAAATTTTTTATTAATATTTAAAACGAAAGTCTTAATTTATGGTTTTATGCTGGCAACTGAAGCGAGAATTTGGGGAATTTTGACATTTGTCAAAGTTGAAGTTTTTGACGTCATAATACTAAGGTGTCCATAATGTTTAGATTAGTTAATAATAATACTTTGGTAGTTGCCTTTTGCCCTCTTTTGCCTATGATGTGGCCGTAATAATAGGTTGCCAGATATTTCAATGATTATGAAAGATGGAAACTTATGTATTGTTTTAAAGAGAAACGTTTTTCGTTAAAGTACGAAAATAATTTAGTAATAATATCTGACGTCATTCTAGTTACAGATCTGACACCATACGGGTAATGAATTTGACGTCATATATGCATTTGTGAGACTTGTGTGTGTGATTTCGATGGGGTATTGAATCTGTCCGTATCTCTGGTGCCAATCGAAAGGAAGGAGGCCATCATATTAATATTTGAGATCCTTAGGTCTCGCACCAACGTTGAATTTTAAGACATTTCGGCCCTAGAAATAATGTTTCGGTACCTAGAGTCTTTTAAATCCATTTTTATCCGCCGAATGATTGGGAATTTTTGAGATTGTTGGGTTTTTTCGGGAAAGAAAGGAGATTGGTTGCCTGTACGAACTTATGTTTTCAAGTTCCCACGTGCGCTCAAGGCGGTGAAGTGCGACAATATATATGAGAAATATATTTCAAACATATATACCTTCAGAATCCTTGACCTTTTTGATAATGTGTTTAAGCTCATTGGGATCGTTTCAACGAGATATTTCTTAAGTGATAGTTCTAAGGGCTTCGGCGTGCAAAAGTACCTACGCAACTTGTCGCGCTTGGAGCTTTACTTCTGTGGGATTTAACTATTTTGTAAATAAAGGCGGTCAGCCATCCAATTATGAATCACATTCTAGGTAGCTTTATTTCTGTAATCAATAGGAAATTTGTATTCAAAAGGGTATTATACATAAAGGGAGCATGCAGCTAATTTACTAAGGTGATTGAGATATCGATATTTGAAGCTTTGGTTTTTAGAGTTACTAACTGCTTCACAATTTATTTTGGAGGTGAGAAGCCTCCGTCGATTGATCATATTTTCTGCGGGCTGCCCGCTTTTAGTGACTAGCTCTCTTGAACTTCTGTTTGCTTGCTTCTACTTTTCTATCGAGGTGGATAGGAGTCGGGCTACTGCCGTTTATTTTATTTTTTGTAAATTTGATGATTTAACAGTATTTCGTACAAATCCAACCAGTATTTTTGATGCTATCGCAAGTTGTACTACGCGGTGGCCACGCGAGACCTCATTTTCAGTGCTTACGTTCGTGTTTTATGATCCCTTATAAATATTAAAATTATTTGTTAATAATGAATGTAAATTGATTCCCATCATTCATGTATGTTTTTTTACTCCATAATTATACTGATGTATGTTTGTAGCATTTTAATTTGAAATCTGCTAAACCAATTTTGACAAATGTTCGAATTAAAGGTTCTAATTTACTAAATTACGACATAGGTTATTGACATGGACATACAGAAATCTTTATACTCATGTAAAAAAAGTTTACTTCAGTGTCACGGGTTAAGATAGGCTTAGAGAGTTTTGTTCGATGTTAGTCAAAAATTAAAAAGTTCCTGTTATGGTCTTATTTATCCTACGTAACTTTGTCACCCTTATCAGAATGAGACAATATGGCACCCACTAACGTCCTTGTTACTTTTATCTTTTTAATTCGTTTTCAAGGTCAAATTTCTAGGACCTCGAAATTTCTTCGTAGAGCTCATTCCAGTTGTACGTAGTACATATTAGTTCCATGATCTAGATTTAGTTATCTTTGACTAGGTTCAGGATTGTGCACTCCCGAATTTGTACAATACAAAAATAAAGATGTTACGCTTAAAGTTTACTTTAGATTGTAAAACGAGTGTGAGGGAAACAGCTACCAGAGAGTACTTTGTGTCTTTCTAACACTTGCCATTAGAAAAAACATTTCATCTAGTAGGTTCATTAATCGACTTTTAGATATACGAATACTCGTCTAATATTTATTTTCTGTGACTTCTGGTTTTTTATATGTCTTGGTATAAGTTCCAATCAAACTTTATGGCGGATCGGAATCTTACAACGCTTTATATGCATGCTTGCGCTGGTTCAATCATATGCCCCTCGCTCCGCTGCGTCCTGCTACACCTAAAACTGGTTACTGCGACGCGACTTGTACCTATGTTCACATCCGCCATAAAGGTTGATTGGAACTGTATCCGGATGATAATAGTATCTTTGAAACTTATTCCGTTACATTTTATATTTTACTAGCGACCGCGCGCAACTTCCCTTGCGTAGATTACACATTCCTGTTTTAGGTAGTATTAAAATTCGAAATGGTTTATATGCACTTTTTGCTGAAACTAATATTGGGTACACCGATTCAAACTTTCAATCTTCATTCTCCCCACTCCCTTAAGAAAACCGATACTACCATACTTTTCACCTCCCGTTTCCCACTCTTAAAATGTGCAAATCCAAAAACCCTGAAACACGTTATTATTTATGCTAAAATTTTTATGTTTCTAACTTTAAAGAATAAAGACTTTCATACAAAGCCCTTCCATCCCTCCCTCTCGAATCGTATCGTATCGAAAATAATAATTTAAGATCAACAACAATAACAACAACCATCATTTAATATTTTTATATAAATATCCTGAAAACCAGGTCCAGGTACTATGAGACGTAATCGATGTTTTTTTCCCCTTTTTCATATCAGCTTAACTGTTTGTAGAACATATAAAATTGAACAGCCAGTTCTGAGCTATGTTTAAACTTTTAAATCTCTAGCTGATAAACAATTTAGTAATAAATTGAATTGCAAAAGTTTTACCTAACAAACGAACAGACAGACAAGATAGAAAATTATCTAAAATTGATAAAGTAATCTTTAAATTTAAAAATATTGCCTGTCTATGGTTTTGAAGTAAAACTCTATGGACATATCCCAGAAATATGTTTCCGGTACAGTGTCGACACGACAGGGCGGTCGCGCCACGTTTATGTGATTGCTGGCTCAACTTTTACTGTCTACATCGTTACATCGTTTAGAAGATACACGTGACTGCAACACAATAAAGATGAGTGCTCAAACTCCATCGTACAAAATTGGGATCGTAAAACAAGTAAGAAATACACAATAATTTATAAGAACCTTTGATGCGTCGATGCAATACCTCGTGTTAATTTGGAAAGGTTTGCCTTGTTGGCACCGGCGATCGAATTGATGCACAGATAATAATCCATTAAACCCGACTTAAGCGTAAAATTATGATTGAACTAAATCAATTGTGATTTTAATTCAATAATTTTAATTTGTGTTGTTGGAAACTAATAAGATATATGTGATTACAGGTGATGTCCGGTGACACGCTAATCATTCGAAAGCAACCGAAAGGAGGGCCGCCACCTGAGAAAGTGATCTCGCTTTCTGGAATCAACGCTCCTAAACTGGCGCGTCAAAGGACGCCTAACAAGTAAGTCCTTAAAAAAATTTAAGACTATTTTTACTGACTTCTACCAGCCATTTTATCTGTACTATTCAACATATTGAGACAAACTATTTCTTAAAATGAAAATATTTTCTATGTTCAATAGTTTTATTGATTGCTATGGAATATATCCGACTGATTAAACTTAAATTTTTATTGGTGATATAGGTAATAGCGGTTGGTTGTAATAAATTCAGTTGTAAGATTTATGTAATTATTAAATTTTATTGCAAACACAAGATTTCAGCGACTATATGTTTCTTTATATGTTTGTTTATCGAGCAAAAAGTTTCTCATACAATTCTGTAACCCATTCAAATGAAACCTGTTATTTTGTATGTTTGTAAGGTTTTCAAACAATAAAAATGCAACAATCAGAACAAACTCATAACATATGTTTGAAATTCCATATGAAAAGTTTCCGCATGAAGCCCTAGCTGTAATTTCAATTGTCATGCAGCAGAAAGTTTGTGCACTTATTGCTTATGGCTTTATATTTAATACTCATAGTAAAAACTTGACCTGAAGAAAATCCACATGTGTATCAAAGATTTTAGGGAAATGTATTCCTTTTGTTGGTTATACATACTACTTCGATATTTACAATCAAAATTCTAGGATATAATTTATATCTTAAAGTGGTAACAGCTCAATCGGTGTAGGCAATCACCCATGGCAATATAGGCAATATATATTCACCTTCATAGTATAACATTCTGCATCTTGTGCTTATCTTAAAGTCTTTAATGTGAGATAGACTGACATCTTCAATTGCAATAAGTAGAATTCTTTGACCATTGGTCAGGCTGATCGAGGTTGGAAAAGTGGGTGGAGTAGCAACTTTACATGCACTGCGATTATCAGTCACTTTGAATGATATAACTTTATTTGTCTGAATATTGTTGCAAGCGATTTGTTGCTCTTTTACATTCTCAAAATATTTTGTGTATTTTTTTTTAATTTATTTAATATATCATTTGTGAATATTATTCAGTACATCCATCAAAATTTCATATGGCCGTTTATGTATGTATGTTTGTATGTTTGTTTGTATGTTTGTTTGTTTGTATGTTTGTTTGTTTGTTTGTTTGTTTGTTTGTTTGTTTGGTCAGTCATAACTAATCCATAAATTTGATTCTATAGGATAATTAATTAATTAAGCTGTGCAATGAAATGTAGGTTCATATTTTTATCTTTTTCTGAATTTTTTAACAATAAATTTGTCAATGGAACATATTTTGAATGCATATAGTTTAACAAGATTAACATTGTGATGTTTGATACCCCTGGCTATCCAGCCTCTACTTGAGCTTGGTTAGTTGACTATTTGCAAGTTCTTGTCATATTGTTTGTGTATAACGCTCCTTTTCCAAAGGGCATAATAGAGCCCTATTCCTGTTACTCTGCTGTTTATCCATTCATTCATCCATCCGTATGTATGTCATGGTTTTCTAGCTTGTAATCCGAATGAGTAACAAACTTGAAATTTGGATATTTTGCATAAAATTTTGACACAATACCAAATATTGATTCAGAAATTCAATTATATAATTTTTCAGGGGGTCACACACCTAAAAAAAAAACAAGCTATAAATTAATTTTTAACCTTATTTAATTTTTCAAAAGAATGAAAATTGTAAGTTTCAAACCATTTTAGTTAAGGAGTTTAGCTCAAAAACTTAATTACATAGGAATTTGCAATCCCTTTATAATACGTAGGTACCATATACTGTAGGTGTTTAAACAAATACTGAAAACACAGATTTTAAATGGCTTTATTTTTTATTTTCTAAATTCATAACACAAATAAATTAACTATGAGGTGGTACAAAACCCTCGGTGTGAGAGTTTAACTCGTACTTGGCTGGTTTTTCTTTTATAATAAACACTACTGCAAATTCTATAGCAAAGAGAAATTATGCTGCGGATATTAGTCTTTGTAAAAATATATGGATTGGTGAGGTAGACAAGCTGTGTTCGATCAGCATTCAAATGTTTTATGTACAATGTTTATTTCTACCCATCTCTTTGTACATACTTTGATATTATGTTAGCCTTTGTATGTGTAGCTATTTGTACATCTGTAGAATGTCACAGAATTTAAATAGATTATTGTATGGAGTTTATATGGGGTTAAAATCTAGTTTTACATTATCAAAAATTCATTGATGCCTTTTTACTCCACGTGTTTAATGAAAACAATTTTTTATTACACAGCATTAGGTTATAATTTAGTTTCTTCAGAGAAAATAAAATTTATTTTTATTGTGCATTATTTATTTTAAATGTTATATCTTAAGTCATTAGTATTTCATGCTAAGATATCTATTATTAAGAGCGCATTCATAAATAATTTAGAGATTATTATTACAGTTTATCAGTGTGTATTTAAAAATTATAACTTTTTAATGCAAATTAGTAGTTATACTGCTGTGTGAAAGTCTTAAAATTCTGTCAAACACAGTGATAAGTAATAAAAGTATGTCTCTTACTTCAGCGATAATGAGACCAAAGATGAACCATTCGCTTGGGAAGCTCGCGAGTTTTTAAGAAAAAGACTTGTTGGAAAAGAGGTCATTTTCACTTCTGAAAAACCACCAAACTCTGCTACAAGGGAATATGGATCTGTCTGGGCAGGTAAAGATCCTACAAAGGATGAAAACATGACTGAAGCATTAATCTCTGAAGGTTTGGTCAAAGTCAGAGACAATGCAAGGAACATACCGCAAATGAAAAAATTAGTTGAACTGGAAGAACAGGCCAAAGCTCAAGGCAAAGGCATATGGCGTCAAGACGCTCATGTAAGTTAATTCGTTGATTATTGACATTACTTTTATTTTTATCAATTGAATAAATTGAAAACTGTTTTTAATTTTGCTTTATAATAATTTTTTTGTAACTTTTACAAAATGTGCATAATACATACAGGAAAATGCAATTTTTGGTGATATGTTTGTTAAATTTATTCTAATTACAATATTGAACAATCATTTTTCAGACACATGTCCGAGACATCAAATGGGTTATTGATAATCCGAAGCAGTTTGTGAATAAGCAAAATATGCAACCGATCAAAGCGATAATTGAATATGTTAGGGATGGCTCGACAGTACGTCTTTGTCTCTTACCAGACTTCTACCAGATCACATTAATGCTATCTGGGATTAGAGTGAGTTTTTGCTTATTTTAAATAACACTAATGAAAAATTTATTCTTATCAAATACTTTATATGCTATGTAATAAATATATTTGTATGTATTTTATTTATATTGTATTATTCTATAGTTATGGTTGCAATGCTTGATATTTATTATTGCAATAAACAATTACTCATTAAATGCTTTATACATGTTGTTTTTTAAACCTTTTAATTTGCCAGTTTTATTGTTTTATAAAATTCTCTAATTTATAGTGTCCAGCAGTAAAACAAGATGGTGAATCTGAACCTTATGCAGATGAAGCTCGCTTTTTCCTTGAGTCAAAATTGCTGCAAAAAGATGTTGAGGTTGTATTGGAGTCGGTAAGCAACAATAACTTTGTGGGAACTATTCTGCATCCACAAGGCAACATTGCTGAAGCTCTGGTCCGTCAAGGCTTTGCAAGATGTGTTGATTGGTCTCTCGCGGTTATGAAATCAGGTTAATAATTTAAGAGTATTCTCATGTTACTGCCAAAAATGATTAATTTATCAATTTCTAAATTTTTTTTAAGTAAAATAGAGTATTTTTATTCTTCATCAAAAGCAACTATTCAAATTATGCACACAACATTGAGTCAAGTTAGAGGCTGTTAAAGTATTACGTTGGATAGGATATACAATTTTATGTATTAAATGTTCTTTGTTAGTTAGCATAAGCCAACAAAAGCCATAAAAAACGTAAATATTTTTCAGGAGCTTCAAATCTCAAAGCTGCTGAAAAATCTGCAAAAGAAGCAAAGCTCCGTCAGTGGGCTAACTACCAAAGCAACACCCCGGTTATTGCAGCTAAAGATAAAGAGTTCACTGCGACAGTCACAGAAGTTGGCAATGGTGATTCACTGGTAGTGAAATTACCTAACAATACAATCAAGAAAGTCTTCCTTGCCAGTATCCGCCCCCCACGTGAGAAGTTAGTGTTATATGTCTGTTTCCAGTATTCAGTTGACTGATAACTTCAAATAAAAATTTATAATATCCATGTAAATTACATATATCTCTGTCCTTTGAGAAAACTCTATCTTAGGCACACAATGATATTTATTTATATATTTTTTGAGAAACCACATATATTTTGATTTCTCTGATTGTTACCAGATTGTAGTGATTGAAATTATATGACTCAAACTTGTGACTTTACAGGAACAGTGGCCCTGATGAAGAAGGCAAGCAATCTCCAAGGCCTAAAGGTTTTCGACCACTTTATGATATCCCATGGATGTTCGAGGCTCGTGAATTTTTGAGGAAAAAATTGATCGGCAAGAAAGTAAATATCGTCGTAGATTATATCCAACCAGCGAACAACAATTTCCCTGAGAAGACTTGTTGCACAGTATCCATTGGTGGAGTGTAAGTTGATGATAAATTGATTACTTATGATTACACATTCATAAGTAGAAATATCAATAAAAAATTTATAATACAAACAGAAACCTAAAAATGTATTGTGTGATTTTAGGAACATTGCAGAGGCTCTTGTATCTAAAGGCTTAGCAACAGTAGTGAGATACAGGAATGATAATGACCATAGGAGTTCACATTATGACAAACTTTTGGATGCTGAAATGAAAGCTCAAAAAGCTGGTATTGGACTCCACGCCAAGAAAGATATTCCCACACATCGTATTCAAGACATGAGTGGCGACTCAGCCAAAGCCAAGAAATTCTTGCCTTTCTTAAAGAGAGCTCAAAAGACTGAAGCCACGGTTGAATTTGTGGCCAGTGGTTCAAGAATGAGGCTGTACATTCCTAAAGAATCGGTACTAGTGACTTTCCTTTTGGCCGGCATTAACTGTCCACGTGGTGCTAGACCAGCTGTGGGCGGAGGTTCGATTCAGGCAGCAGAGCCATACGGCGAAGAAGCGTTACAGTTCACACGCGAGAAGTGCCTTCAGCACGATGTCAACGTGACTATCGAGGAAATGGATAAAGCTGGTAACTTTATTGGCTGGCTTTGGATTGAAAATGAGAACCTTTCGGTTGCTCTTGTGGAACATGGTCTCGCATCCATGCATTACACTGCTGAATCGTCAGAATACGCTCGTGCTATTAAAACCGCTGAAGAAGCAGCTATGAAAAAGAAAATTGGCATATGGAAAGACTACACTGCACCCGAAAAAGAGATTAAAGAGAAAGACACTACTCCAGTACAGGATCGCACAGTGAAATATGACAAAGTTGTAGTAACTGAGGTTACAGCCGATGGCAGCTTTTTCGTTCAGAATGTAGATTTGGGTTCAAAACTTGAAACTCTCATGGAGAAGATTCACCAAGAATTTAAGGAAAATGCTCCATTGCCGGGTTCATACTTCCCTAAGCGAGGAAATATTTGCGCTGCATGCTTTACACTTGATAATCAATGGTACAGAGCTAAAGTAGAGAAAGTGCAAGATGATAAAGCTTATGTCTTTTACTTTGATTATGGTAATCGTGAGGTAAGTTTTTATTATTCATTACCTGGAATTTAGATTGAACACAATCGTTAATTGTTAGCATATTATTTTGTATCTTGAAAATATGCCTAAAACCTTAGATATTTTACATGACAATATACACAGAGCATCGTGACTCAAAGCAGAAAATGAGAATGTCTTATGTCATTATGGAATATTATCTATCAAACAATGTGGTGTCGTTATAGCCCGAGCACAGCGAACCTGTTTCAAATCTATAATGCCGTGTGGTCATGGTTCGAATCTGGGCGTGTCCCAATCAGTTTTTCTGACTTATGTACGTAGTTATCACTGATTCCGTGCCTCGGAGAGCACGTTAAGCAGTCGGTTCCGGTTGCTGTCCATATATGGCAGGCGTTACAATCCGCCAACCCGCACTGAAGCAGCGTGATGGATTAAGCTCCAAGCCCCTTCGTCCTGTGGGGAGGCCTAAGCCCCTGCAGTGGGGTATTATTAGCTGATGAATGGAATGGAATTTACCTAACATAAGTAAAAAGGAATGACTTGGAAATCCATTTTTAAATTTTTTTTTTTAATTGTCCCCTACAACTGTAAAACACTTAAATTTGTCTACAACTGTAAAACACTTAAATTTGTCAGTAAGAGACATGAAAATGCTAAAATAATCTCTTCTTCTTGGATGTTTGTCATCCGCCTTCATTTTCTCATCGTTCAAAAACCTCCTTCCTCTTTAGTTTAGGTTCTTCAAATTAATGACAAAGTATTTACAGGGGACCAAACCTGCACTACAGGGTAAATGGTTAAATAAATCCTATAAAACAGTTCTGGCCTAACACCAACCTTGTAAAGAAAAGCTGTGTGGACTAGAGCGTTGTCGCGTAAAATTTAAATTATTTTACTGAATTTTCCTCTTTATTTTTTGGTAGGTAATCTTTCAAAAGAATCCCTTCTACGTCCCAGACAGAAAAATATGGCCAAAATCGTTCACGTCTAGCGATTTAGCCGTCAGTGTCATGCGTTTCAGACGCATCGTTTTGGGCTAGCGTTTGTAACTGCTACGTTAGACCCACCTCGGCAGCTGGGTCGGTCATGTTCATTTCGAGTTTTGATGTTTCCGAAGTTTGAATTTAATACTGTTCCAGGCACAATTTACGTGTTAGTACTGTTAGTGGCTTTGTTAGCTTAGGCATTCACGACCACATCCAAACGGCGCGATCGAAATTTTGTCCACATTCACGAGGGTGCCACGCCATACTACAAAACGGGTGCAATGGATTTCGAAATGTTGTTGTTATCAACTGCGGTTTGTCTTTATGTAAAAACACGCAAACAAAAAAAAAATGGACAAAAAATGACTGCTAAAGAACAAAAACGTATACACATATTGATTTACTAAATTTTATTAAATTAAAGTTAATTATAATTTATTAATTTGGGTCTTTGGACCGAAATAAAAGAAGCAATTGGCCCATTGCTGGTTTCTTTTTGTTTGGTCATGATAATCACTATTTGTGATTTGCCAAAGGCAAATTACGTAAAAAATTTTAATGACTTCTAAAATGAAATATCTAGACGACTAATCCAAAATTTGGATCACAATTCCCACATTCAAAATCATTTGGCGCGATGGAGTAATTGGCGTGGTGCGAACGACTCGTGGGTTTTCGCATTCACGATACGTTGGAGCGATGGCGCGGCGCGATGCATCGGCGTGGCGTGATTGGATTTTGGAACGATTGGATATCCGCACAGGGCGTGACGCCACTCAAAAACCGAACCGTTTCAACATTCACGGCAAGATTTTGGAGTGATCATGAATGGGCCTCCTTAGTGAATTAATCGTTCCTAACAGATTAGAGCGTAAGAAACAAACTTTTGTAGCCTTCGCGGCGGCAGCGTTTGTGGCTATTATTGAATGCGAATGGAACATAGCCATAATATGTTTATTTGAATTCTACATTTATTAAACATTATTTTTCTTTTACTTAATGACAATACAGCATTACGAGTTCAAGATTATGAACTTTAAGTGTCAAGGTTATCTGAGCGAATGTATGAATGTCTATTTTTGGGACTGTTTTGCGGTACGAAGTGGTTCGCGATAAACTTTCACATTTTCCGATTAGCCATTAGACACATTTTACATTCACTGATAGACTCTACATATGGGTTTTATTGTGAGTCATTCTTCAAGTTTTGTATCTCGAATTGTGTTATTTCAAATGTTTTTATTTTGACAGATTGTAAACTATTCACGACTAGCGGCTTTACCAGCGGGTTTCGAAAGCGAACCACCGTACGCGACCGAGTATGTACTCGCTTGTGTCAAGTTTCCTTCAGATCAGGAAGACAAAGATGAGGCCGTCCGAGCCCTTGAAGATACGCTCAACAAGAAACTTTTGCTCAATGTCGAGATCCGCGGATCTCCGGCGGCCGTTACCCTTGTCGATCCCACCAATAATCAAGACATCGGCAAGGTAAAGTAAATTGCCCATTCTAATCCTAATGTCATTTGAATATGTTGCAAGATAATAGCGAAAATCGTACCTTGGTTGAGTTATCGGAAATTTGGTTCAAATCCAATAGAAAACATTTAAGACTGTTTCAACGACTTTTTTTCCAGCTATAATCTTAGAATTCTGGCCAGATTCCAGGCACAGTCTGGTACGATACCAGAGTAGTTTTTATTAACAAAATAGTGGATTTGGATTACACCATAAATTATACCGATACCGATTACACCGATTATAGCTATTATATTTTAATTTTTTTATTGTTTGTGATAATGATGAAAAATAATTCAATTTCCAATTTGATATTAATTTTGCTTTCTAACAGCTAGTAAAAAATTATTTGACAAACGTTTTTGCATACAGAATCTGATCAAGGAAGGGTTGGTACTTTTGGACCCAACACGTGATCGACGCCTATCTACACTCGTTTCGGAATATCGCGCTGCCCAAGAACATGCCAAGAAGAGTCGACTGATGCTCTGGCGGCACGGCGACATCACTGAGGACGACGCTGTTGAGTTTGGCGCACGCCGTTGAATTATACTCCTGCTTTCCGCCCTAATAGTAATTATAAAATATCAGTAGCGGTACTTGATGGAACTCAATTAACATGATTTTATAACACTTCACCATACTATCGAGTATGGTTTGATATACTTTGATGTAATTGACGGGCTCCCTTCCGCAACTCGTTGCGTTGGTGGGCGACTTTACTCCTGCCACCCCAGCTCCACCCTCGCGGTACCGACGACTTTCGGGAGCAACCTCCCTGATCCGAGGGGTTTGGCCTGCTAGGCGCGGCTACCCCGTTACACTCTAAGCACGTGACTGACTGCTTCTTCGGCCTCCATGTAGACCCTGTACAGAAGACTGTCTATACTATCCTATAGTATGTAAATAGTTAAAAGGTCCGTCACTTCAAAGAGCTATCTATAGAAATTGACTATCATACACCCCAAGTTCACCATTCGTGTCATCGTTCCACTTGTAAGTATCGCGACTGATAACCACATGTGCTTGCTTTCATATTCAGAGAGTTCAAAATTTAAGTAAGGCTATCCTATCACACAAGTTCTTAACCTTCTTTCTGAGGCAAGTGCATGTGCAAGATCTTTTTATAATATTTATATTGTCAACATGTCGGTTGATTCATGAACATTTTGACATAGTGAACAATTTGATTCCATGATCTATAAATTTGTTTATTTAATACTTGGAGTCTTAAGTGTTAAATACATAGAATTATAAAGCCCCGTGGTTTCCCACTATTAGTAGTAATCAAGGGTCGTCGTCGGGTCAACCGCTCATACACTACTAAAAGAGTGTGTATTCATTTATTTTTCTTAAGTTATGAATAAAGAAAAAATTGAAGAACAGTATAAATTTAAAATTGCAATAGCTAAGCTATCGACGACATAGTCATATGCACACGCCTTTCGACTTCTGCGTTATGGAACATTTTGCTTCATACAGACAATATCTTACACAGTAAAAAGTGGGAAGGCAGACGGCAGCCTTACTAATTCTATGATTAACCAGGATTTATTTTATGGCAATGCATGTTTACATATTAATAAGAAACATATTTTTTATATTTGTTGACTTTTCTGTATGTTTATAATTTTTTTTAAATATATTTTTAGTCTAGCTTAATATGATTAACTGCTAATTATTGAATAAACAATTTATTTCATGAATCAGATTCTTTGGATTACGTGATTATTTCTAAGAAAAAATGTTCCAATTTGTACGTGAAGACTGATTCAAATTCATGATTGTATATCACATCAAAATGGTACATTTTCCAGCAATAAATTTATGACACTTGTTATATTGAAACAATAAATTACAATGTTAAAATATAATATTTTTTAAATGTTATTCTGGCATAATACAATTTTTGTTATAAAATGTTTAAGTTTGGATTTTTATGATTTTTTTAATAGTTAAAACAAGGTGTACAGAAATGTAATGAAGCTTTTACTGAAACATATATTGTACATCTGTTTTGCGTGAACTTTTTGGTATAAGTTTTCAATATGTCAATTTGCTCCATAAAAATGGCTGATTATTTTTAGTTTGTGGTAAAACCTAAAAAAAAATTTTATATTATACCTCAGCTAGTCCAATATTTCCGTTTTGTGTGTAAATGGAATATATATAGTTAATGGCCAACTGACTGGGTGTAGCCTTGTGTGGTAAATGATTGTAATGTTTATTGGGTGTTCCATCGAATGTACTTGTCGAATGATAAGATATGTTTTTAATGATTTTTTTTATGACAATCCAATTTACTATACTTTTGGAACCAGTTTGGAAATTAATTTTGTGTTATTCTCATACGAACAGCCAAAAATTTTATTTAATAATAACTACCTCTCTCTGAGAGTTACATTTTAACATTAAGGCATAATAGATTTTGTATGGTCATTTTAGGTATGATAAGAAGTGTGGTTGTTAAAAATAACTGGATTATAAAATAAAACTTTTAAAAATTTGGTCTATCATTTTCATTTAGCTCTCTTGCTTTAAAGGTGCGATCTCTACACGTTATGTAGGGTAATTTATTTTGAGATCGAGTTTCATAGATTCAGAAATATAAAGATTGGGTTTTATGCACAACAAAACTTAAAAAAAAAACTGCCAGATTACCAAGTAAATAGTGTGTTCAACACACACCTTCAATAAATATGGCACTTTGTAAATTATGCACACATAAATTGAATTAGTTGGTAAGCATAATAATAATACTCATTTCATCTCTTTTCAACTTATTACATTGCTGTACACATACCCTTTTAGCTATTTAGTTCAGCGTAGCGGTCCAGACACAAATTTTGAAAAATCAAAGGAAGCAGGGGGTAATTATCGAACCACTGGAGTATTATGAGACATTGTCAATGAAATTCAATATTTTTCTAGCGAAAACGTAATTCTGTATTCTCAAAAGCCATATAAAACATTATAATTTTCGAGAATCATATGAGACATACCAACTTTCATGATACGAAATTACGTTTTGACTAGAAACAAAATTATGTTTAATTGAAATTGTCTCATGAGACTAAAAGTCAAGTGGTACGAGAATCACCCCCACAAAATTGCAATCGACTATCTTCGGACGCGTTCGGCCATTCTCGTTTGCGTCACGTTTTTTTTTGTTTTACCCTTGCGGTGGGAAGGCGGATTAAACTCTACAGTTTCCGCGCGCCCGAGCGCGCAGGGTATGTGGGAGTTGCACCCACTAAACAACCGCCTGAAGCAGAATAAGGACGCGTGTCGTTAGCCCGAAAGCTCCAACGAGTTCATCGAAGCGGCCAGGAAGCACACTAGGGTATCGCCGGCGCGAGTTGTCGAGAAACCCCTAAGAGTTACTCGATGCGAAATAATTCCGTTGGCGCGGGCCTCCGTTTAAGATTTACGTTATTAGTATAACGTCAAGAGTGTTTTACTGTTCACCCATTTGAGATGAGGTCAATAGGGGGGGGGGGGGGGGCGGGAGCGCCCCCGCTTCGTGTTCGACTTGAGAGTCGCCCGAGAAAGACTCATTAGTTTGAATCAGCCGTTCGACTTCGAGAGTGAGGTTGTCGGGCTGATCTGTCAGAGCATTCCAATAAAATTTAGCTAAGTTGCAAACACGGTTGATGTGATCGTCGAAATGGAGATGTTTGTCAAGCGTGATGCCTAGATATTTGTAATCGTGTTGGCACGGAATCGGCACGTTATCCATTCGAAGATGGTAAAACTGGTACGGAACAACACTAGTCATTTGTTTGCGTTACGTTCGCCGTGCAATATAAAGGGATTTTCGCATCTAGTAACTGGGTACATATATGTCAGTGGGTGTCAATGTTTAGAATTCATTGAGTAGAGTAGAAATAGTTTTTAGTCTTTTTTATTTATGAAAATAATTAGGGAGGGGGCTTATAGGTACCGTATTTAAAACAAATACTAAAAACGCCGATTCTAAAGTAGTTTGTTAGCTGTGATCAGAACCATAATCAGAACATACAAACAATTAGTTTTCACGAAATATTTCATGTACCTAAAATATTTTATCAATACTGAAATAAAAATGTCATAAAAATCTATTTCTGGGGGGTTCCATAAGTAAAAGCTGCCAATAATTATTTTTTTCTGGGTGATGTGTAGAGCATATTATGTACAGAACAAATAATTTTTTTATTTTTGGTAAATACAAATATGATATATTGTGTGGTAAGGAACTCTATGACTGTTTAAATCTACTATTATATATGCATGTGCTACACATATTTTCGGATGTTTCCATACAACAAATATCCTCGTTGATCGGCCATCGGTATTAGCAGAAAAAGAAAATAAAAATGTATGTAAATATGATTACAATTTTCATGACACAAACTGAACTCATTCCTCATACAATCAAAGAGCAATGCTCCATCATGGCTCCATCCAATCCATACAAATTTAGCTAGCTATATGGCCACTGCCAACTACTGCCAACCCTGACAACTAAATAAATGTCAAATAGCCAGTAACTTGATCATGTGAATGAATGGCTTGCATGTAAATCATGTCATAAGTTTAAAATTATATTACACACTGGCGATCCACCCCGGCTTCGCACGGGTAGCAGAGCATATAAGCTGTAGTGTTTTTTTTCTGTCGTAGTGTCATATCAGCTTGTTGCGTCGAACATGTGGATTATATTCAATTAGATTTATAAGTAACGTAATTTCATCCTACTTGGACTATTTTTAATATATTTTAGTTCCATTTCTGTAAATATTTGAAAAAGTAAAGAATATATACATAAAAATAAACTAAAATATTTCTTTATATTTACCTAACATTGATAACTTCTGCCGCTTCTGCCTGACCACACGTGTCGCATCGATACGGGTACGACGACGGCGCCCGGCGCCGCGCTATTTCTATGCATAGAAATAATATTACTAACGTAGAAAAGCGACGCCGCGATCTCGTCTACACTCATCGTGATTACGTGCCGAAAGTGTAACTAAACCATAATTAAATAACAATGCAAAAATGCCGTAGTGCGTGTTAAAAAAGTGTGAAAATGAGTCAACTTCGAAGAAAAAAGGTAGTGGCGTAACTTATCATCGGTAAGTAAGCAAACCATCAACTAAAATCAATCACAACCATATCAAAACAAATTTTTGTCTTTTGCCGCCATTTCTATACGAAAATCATAGATTATGAAGAGTGAACCGTACAGTTTGGATACGTATGTATAAAATATTGGGGAACTACATAACTTAAGTGTAACTGATTTTTTTTTTTGTTTCTTTATTACTCAACTTATGCCATCTGTCTGTCTGTCTATCACAGAGTATTTTTCAGTCGGAAACTTACTAAGCTAATTTTGTTTAAGTGTAAGTGAAGTTTATGTCACCAACGATGATTTTATTGATGATTTTTTCTTCATCGATAAGACAAAGTGAGATAAAGTGTCGAGTCTAGTTAGTGCAACGGTTATTCAAGTAGGTACCTATATTCAGTACTAATTACAGTATAATGTATAATTGTTTTACTTATATGGGGAAATATGTATACACAGTATTAATTAAAATAGACATTGTAATTAAAACCATCAGTTCTGCCTCTTTCAATTTATTTTACTACGTTCCCTTACATGATCCAATTCAATAGGCAGAATATAAACAAAGTTTCGCATGTCGCCTCTGTGACGACGACATCGTATATCTATGACTCATTAGTACGGCACATTTAGCCACCTCGCGTGCATCCCTACTGCCCACTGTTGCACTCGTATGCAATGTTCGCGCCGTCTGTTCCATATTAATATTATTTCTATGTTTCTATGCGCAGCACCCGGCCTCTTGTCGCGCGATAGTTTTTATTTCATGATAATTCCTAAAATATAAATTTAAATTGTATGGTGTAAAGGGCAATCATAATCTGCATGAAATTCTAAAGGTAAATAACGTATTTAATTTGATAAGGATTAAAACTGTATCCGTATAAATTGCATTCCAATCACCTCATCATATGACACCATTTTTTCAAACATAAAAATAGATATAGTAAGCTATCCATAAAAGGTACATATAAGCCATCGTGGAGTTTTCTGTAGTCCTATACAAAAGGAAAAATTCCTCCATACATTATTTTGTTATATCTCAAAGGGATTAGGCAGCGTTATCGATGAAAGCTCCCAGCTACCTTAATTTTTCTCACTTCTTCAACTATAATGTCATATTTCAACTAATTTGCACAAAAGATTGATAAATTATACACGGAAACCTTCCTCTTGAATCACTCTGTCCATTGGTGTCAACCATATGCTAATCCGTTCGATAGTTTTTGAGTTTATCGCGTTCAGACACACAGACAGACAGACAGATAGACAGACGCGGCGGGGCACTTTATTTTATAATATGTAATGATAGTGCAAAGGGGTTCTTTGCACTTTTAGTTATGTTTGCTCATCATAAAATAACATTATAATATTTTTTTTGGGGCATATGGAAACAGTAATAGTATGTACGAGTACCCAAGTAAACTATTTCAATAAACTCATTCAATAATGAGAGCCATTACAAGTAGTCTCAGTAGGCGGTGGTTATTAGTAGGTACATTTGTTCATTATGAATAACAAAAAAATTTATAAATTCTAAAACAAAACCAGCCAGGTGCGAGTTTGATTCGCGTTCTGAGTCCTAAAAATGGTCCTGAACGGTGGTCCTGAAGGTTCCATACTTTTATATATACCTATAACGTATTTACCTCTACTCACCGCTAGATGACTCGCAAAGGTATTATAAAAAAAATATTTTTTGTACTATAACTACAAAGTAAGGATTTTAACTTTTTATTACTTTTGTGCTGTGAGATCTTGTTTCTTGTAAAATTTCATGATTCTAAGTCAATGGGAAGTATTTTATAGGTATTGATAAGTTTGCGAGTATCAAAATATGTGCCTTAAATGGCTATGTCCTAGGAGTAATGGCTGTACCTTTTAATTTCTTTGCCTAAGAAGCTTGAATTTTTAACACTTCCAAGATACCATAGACCTTAATATTTGATGAGTACATGATGAGTATTTGTTATAAGTTTCAACGTCATCTTCTATTCGTTCCAGAAAAAAGGTCTTTGTAAACGTAACTGTATACCTACAGAGAGACGGACGGACTACAAAGTGATCCTATGAGAGCTTTGTTTTTTTGTTTTTACGTACTAAACCCTAAAACACTTTAAAGGGTAAAAAGAAGCCAGATTCGGCCCATACTACCTAATTTAGAATTTTCTGATGGAATGTAACAGCCCGCATTTCGTACTACCCAGTGAGAATCTCCGACTCCGGCTTAGGTTTTGTAAAAGAAAAGAAAGTTGTTCCTAGAGAAATGCAATGATCCTGACTTCATTTGTGTGGATGATATCGACTATATTAAAATGACCGCCGTATTCATAATATCTACATAATTCATTAATATAAAAACTAAAAACGATCCCTATAAAATATCTAGTTTAGCGAAATGTCCATTTTATCAAAATGTCGCTGAATCATGTAACGGAATCATCAAAACAGCAAGACGAATTTTACCTACGTTTTAAGAAATCTAATCCAATAATATTGTATTTATTTATTTTCTCTTGGCTAGTTGTACATAATGTTTACAATAACAGAAATAAAGAAGTTTTTTCACATTTAAACGAAATACATAGCTCCTAGGCACATATAAATCCTCTTTGGAGGTGCGCTTTTAGAGTAGTGTGAAGGAATTGCAGTTTTTCAAATTGAGAACGAAATAAATGACAAATGACTTGTAGTGACTCCATTTTATTGAAATAGATTGTGAAGTTTGATTTATATTATGTAGCATTTTTCCAGTGTCGACATCATTGTGGTGCATTTGTAAAATAGTGAAAAACCTAAAAGTTTTAAGAAAGAAGTGTTAAAATGGCTAATGCAGACTTTAGGAAGGACGTGACCATGCCCGTGCGTCCGAGGAGCGTGTACACAGCACATTCTTACAATCAGGTAAAAACTACAATGTATCGATTTTTATATGAAACTAATATTACTTGTTTATTTACTTGCAATTTAATGCATAAAATACATGTAGCAATTGTCCAGTTCTCGTGAGTAGGTATCTAGCAATTTGGCAATTTGGGTTTGCCTATTTGGCCACTAGGTACCTGTTTTTTGAGTTCATGCAGATTTGGTGGAAATTCGTAAGGAATTTTTTGGGTAGCGCTTTCAAATGTAACCTGCTGAAAAGCTACAAAATGTATGATCAGGCTTATGGGGGAGGGGTGTAGGAACCTCGTGCAGTAAATATTTTTTTAAGGAAATGAAAAAAATATATAAGGCTTATTAGTAGCTCGTCGCTCCGCTCCGCTTCGTTTCTCACATTATCACAAGCAAACCATAACCTAACCTATTTTTTTGAAACGATGGACCATCAACTTAGCCAGATTTCAAATTGATCATTTTTATGAACACAATTAGCCAAACCAAGTATTGTAATCGATAAAAACGAAAAGTTGTGATCGAACGTTTAAGTTTCAAAGTACTTCTAGTATCTACGTCCTACTCGTGAACCTATCCCGTGAACGGTCATATTGTTGCTAGAGCGACTGAAACGATGTGTTTTATTTGTTCATCCCTTTTATACGTCGTCTCGGCATCCACCCCTGTCCTACATATAAGAGCAGGCTGATTCTAAGTCACTTGTCACGAATGATAAAGCGAAAACTCAATTTTCAGATGTTAAGTTAAAAGATTAATGTTGGGAAATTTAGGTTTCCACCCGAGATATAGTCTTAAACATCATCCGTGTTGTGTATAATGCTAGTTCAGAATCACATCGCAAATGTGTTTTAAACCCCCTACCATCTTGATGTGGGTTACCATAAGCTTCTAAGCCCAAATAAAATACTTAAAAACAATTAAGTTCCAAAATAAAATAAATTTATTTTTGCAGCATTAACGAATTTTCAACGCTATTCAAGATGTTATCGTTTGCGTTTCGTCATCAATAACCTTTCCTGAACGTTTAAGTATTGCGTAGCTTAGATATGGCAACGTTGCATGTGATGAAATGGAAAATTGGGACTTTTAATAAAATCAATAATGTTTTCGTCTGAATCAATGGAAAATGCTCTCAAACGTGTGTTCTCCTATTTAACTTTTATATATGTTAATTTGGTAGAAGCGAAAAACAACACCTTGCATAGTCAAATCAAATTGTTTCTTAAAGAAATTGTTCCGGATCTACTTTAAAATGAAATGTACAATGTAAGTCGTATTTGATCGCTGGTAACAAAGAGAATTCTCCCGAGCTCCATTGCGACGAACGTCTAGAACGAGGCGTGGGCGTTTAAATCTTAGTGTCATTGTCAATAACGAGTTTAGAATTATAATAATTGCCTCGACACATATATAGCAAATTTATGACCTACACGTCTAGCCGTGACATTACACGAACATAAGATGCGAGTATGGTATATCCTTCAGTATTTGAATAGGTGTGCCTTTTGGGCTCTGTGATACGTCAAAGATGAATATTTTATCATACAGTATGTCTATAATTTGTGTACTATTTATAAAAACTAGAGGTCGCCCAGCGGTCGAAGTTCGACCGTACTCACTTTTATAGTAGGCGGTAGTTAGTCAATTCAAATTGCATCAAACGACATACTATTGAATTCGTACGGTTGACAGTATTTGTCACACATATTAGGTATTTATCATTTTAGCTTTTGGCATTCCTTTTCCATATAAATTTTACCTTTATAAGGCCCCACAGGGCCATGGTTCGAATCCGGGCGTGTACCAATGAGTTTTTCTGACAAGTACACGATATCACTGACACTGTGCTTCGGAGGGCACGTTAAGCAGTCGGTCCCGGACGCTGTCAATAGATGGCGGTCGTTACAGTTCCAAACCCGCAATGGAGCAGCGTGGTGGACTTAAGCTCCAAGCCCCCCTCCTCACCCTGGGGGAGGCCTAAGCCCCTGCAGTGGGGTAAAAATGGGCTGCTGCTGATGATGACGATGATAAATTTTACCTACTCCAAACCTCGCACTCCTCCGTACCCACAATATGCTTGAAAATGAGTATAAAGTTTCCTCTTCACGTATTTATATATGGATTATCATATCAAGTGGTTTGATTCCCTGTCAAAGTAACAGATTTTTGAAAACTGTAAATAGGTAGGCTGTTTTGTTTTCTCAAATATCGAGCTCATGAATCTTTTAAACACTTTTCGCTATTTCTCATAGTTTAGGTTTTAGCTATACAGTCCCATCTCAAAAATTCACCTGTAAATAAATTTTAGTTTTCTGCACTCCTACTCCACATAAACCTTAACTATGCTAAATCTGACACTCCTCCGTGCGCGTAGTATGGTTAAAAAGGGGTCTAAAGTTTTTTCTTCACGTATTTATATAATAGATATTACATCTAGACTAGCCCAATGAAACTGTCGTCGGAATAAGGTTGGCGTAGAGTACCTTGCAGGAAGTCAGATATTTGATTTTTGGATACATTTTTTTTTGTGTTAAGGCCCTTATCATAAATTTAAGTTTTCAACGTTGGAGAGTTGCCGCGGGCTTTGTTGCATTCAAATAGAAATGAAAGCATCGACTGTTTTTCAGTTTTGTTTACACTAAAACATAAACCGTGGGTTTCACTGCAAAAAGCTCAGCGAGTGTAAATTTGTTTTCTAAAAGTGTAAACTAGACTAAATATGCTACAATTTCAGCGACGAATTTGTATATCTAACCCCAAAAAATGCAAGGTATAACACTTCAAAATTTTTGGATTTTTGTAAAGTCCGAATATTGATTTTAGCAAACGGTTGTAGGAACAAGGCGCGTTTCATTGACATGCTAAAGAAGCATTTTGAATTTTTTGAATAAAATGTGGAATTGTAGCAGACTGCACAAGATGCTGATGCATTAATTTTATTGTTATAAGGACCTTTTACATCCACCAAATACGACATTGTTATTATCGCTGATGAAGATCTAGTTCTGTTATTTCTTCTCCCATGATCAGCTAGAACAAAGACTACGATTAATCAAACAGAGCGACATAATTTTATTTCAGAAACAGCTGTTTTTTAACGGTAAAACTAAAAAGTATTATTTACTTTTCAAAAATACCCAAACTTTAAAAAATATGTTTCACAAATCCTTGAAATGCGATGCACCATCAAGAAGATCGCCGTTAGGCTGTAAACTTTCATTCATTGACGACAGCTTGGCCTAGTGGGTCGTGACTCTGCCTACGAAGCTGGGGGTCCCGGGTTAGAATTCCAGGTCGGGTCAGTATTTATATGATGAATATTGATACTGGTACCGGGTCTTGATTGTTATATGTATGTGTTGTCTTCGCTTGGTACCCAATACACAAGCTAATGCTTAGTTTGGGGCCTAGACGTTGTTTATGTATACGTTATTATTATTATTCAAGATATACTGTATAACTTAGGGCTTCCTTGCGAACCACCATTTAACTGATTGTAAATGAACAAGGTATCGTCATCACGCTGATATTTTAGAAACAGAACAGAAAAAGGAAAGTTATTTAATATGGCTTTCACAAAATACATTGGACAAGCAAAAAAAGTCTTGGACTCAAGCAAAATTTATTGTCTATAATGTTTCAAAACAGCCAGTATTGACGCAGTTTTTTTACATTGTGTGTAAATTTTTACGCAGGAAGAATCAAACATGTCAGCCTTTCAAGATTACAGTAAGTATCTTGAAGGCGGACTAGGCCAGGCTGAGCTGATTGGCGCCGCGGGCTGGCAGCCACCGTGGCGTGCACCCCTCCAAAGGAAAGCGCCCTTTTATCCTGGCGACGATATTTACCACACCGATACTTGGAGGGAGCTCGAGGTACTTTTTTAACATGTAACTGCCTGAACTAAAGACCTGTGCCAACTGCCTACGCGTTTGTTTTTTTATCATAGGTACCGTTTTTTAACATCTCACAGTTCTATTTACCACGATAATACGGCAGCTCGTGAATATACGACTATTCACTAATGACAGTACTACATTTTAGTCTATAATTTTATCGACTTTTAGTTGATCTTATAAATTAATATTAGTCTTCTTCGATCCCACTTCTTAAATACGAGCTTTCCCAAGCCACGGGGGCTTAGAGCTTTAGCAGCTGCAGAAGACCTGCGTAGCGCGCTATACCGTTAATTGTAATAGATAATAATCTATTCTGTGTTATTGCAGCCTCTAACTGTATTCGCATATGTTAAATAATTCTTAATCATTTACTTTATGCTGTGTAATGATACAAAGAATATCAGCTGTGTTTGATAAATGTATAAATTATTCGTGAGGCCATGCGGGCTATTTTTTTTTTGTTTGGATTACAAATTGACGCCTAATCTTTTCTATTCTCTTTTCCATGCAAGTATATTGTAAAAATAATTGATTTCGTAGGTAACGGACGTTTTGGGTGGTGCCGGCTACAACGCGTCTGTGACTCCCCACGGCACAGTGTGTTTGCGGCTTAGGGATCGCGTCAAGTAAGTTGGGGTGATAAAAAAAGGTTTTGGTATTTGGTTGTTATTGAAATCTGTGTTCAATGCATCATAATGACATACACACTGACTTCGTGGCATAGTTTATACCAATTACTTATTTAATATATATATATATGTTATAGCTTCTGACTCTCCGGATTTATTGTGGTGCCAGGTGTTTATGAAATTCTTAGAACATGTGTATCATAATAATACGTGGATGTTATAGGTACCTATGCACAAAAAAACATTAAACCACCTTGTAAAAGTTATCAAATCAAATCAAAATATCTTTATTTCGTAGTTATGTAACATAATCTTGAAATACGTCATAAGAGTGAATTTTATTACTTTGTGGAAGAACGTCACCACAAATGTGCATTCAAAAATGCTTTTTCCTCTCAGAAGAATACGCAAGAAACTGAGGGACGCTCTTTTTAACAAAATTATAAAAAAAAATGTAACATTAAGCGCTTAAAGAATAATATTATTGAAACAAACTGATAGGCGAGCGACTTACACCCATGGATTTTTATCATCTATGTAGTCTGATACTTTATAATAAGGTTTTGCATAAAGCTTTCGTTTTATTGTAGTTTTAAACTTATTAAGGGGTAGATCTTGAATGTCAGTTGGGATCTTATTGTAAAAGCGTATACATTGCCCTTTAAAAGATTTCGTGATTTTATTGAGACGGCTGACAAGATTAGCAAGTTTATCTTTGTTTCTTGTATTAACATTATGCCGATCACTATTTTTTTTTAATAATGGATAATTTCTTTTTACGTACATAATTTTTTCAAATATATATCATAACAGCTAAACTTTTACTAAGGTATCAATAAACCATTCCAAACTCTGGTTTGATGAACGAGATAAGTGTATCCCACTTTTTCGATGTAATTAATATAGTTTTGACTATACGATCATAACAAGATGCTTGGTTGAAATGAAATTAGAATGGGCTTGAAATATAATGTTGACATACCTATTTGTATGGAAACAAATGTCGCCGGTTTCACACAATGCAAACTATTTGACTTGACTGACCGAATGGCCGAGTGGTTAGAGACCCTAACTGCGGAGCCAAAGGTCGCGGTTCCATTCCCGCCCGGGACAAATATTTGTGTGCATGAATATGTTTTTTTCGTTCCGCGTCTGGGTGTAAAATATTTATATATGAAAATATTAAAAAATAATAATAATATGTATGTATATCAGTTGTCTAGTAACTCATAACACAAGAATAATATTTGCTTACTTTGGGATTAGATGGCGCTGTGTGGGATGTCCCATGTATTATTATTATTATTATTATCTAATGCTCACCAAAATTTCATTTGCAAACTATTTTGCGGGTTTGCGTCTATACTATATCTCTCAATAAGATATTCATTCGCTGTACAATCAGTTGATTGCACACACACAACCGTGAACCTGAGCGTTTAGGTTCGAATGAACAAACATGGTCACAGTGACATTGTTAACTTATTCTGACTTCTGTAGTGAAATATGTATGAAAATATTTTCTACTACATACTTTATGTTAATTAACATACAGGGTGGATATGACCATCGATGGTGCTGTTCGCATGACGAACGTGAAGAATAACATTATACTGGCTCTGTCGCGTTCGGGAGCTGCCGCTGCCCTAATACATCCCAATGGACGTGTCTACCACTACGGTTCCAGAGTCGAAATCCAAGCGAGGCATCAGCAAGGAAACAACAAGTTAATATAATTTATAATATAATAGATGCGTGTTCGGTTGCTACATGTAAATTTTTTTAACTTTTGACGCTTTCGGAGAAACAGATCAGAGTGGGTCGAAAGCCAAGGGTCGCAACCCTTATCTCTGAGCAGATTATCCTTATCATTGACTTCCGGCACCACCACTTTAGTACGGCACTAGGTTTTTCGACATTTATTTTTAATCATTTATACACTATAACAAAGTACATACCTGAGAAATTCCATTCACTCACGTACTCATCTGTACCGCTCAGAAATGACGGCATAGTGCTCAGAGTTCTTTTCTGATATAGTAACAGTCTTCTAAGCGTTATTCACGTTGGTTCATTTCACAGGTTAATTTTTTCCAAGGGCTTGTAGTCTATAAAGGAAAAGTGGAAAATTTCATTTTATAAACATCGGTCCCAATTGTTGTTTTCTGACAAAAAGATAATTTGGTTTTAAATTGGAAAAAAGTTATGTACATTTTTGAAATACACTATATATATATGCAAATATTAATACTTGGACTGTGATAATGTTTTATCGAAATGGAGAGACTAAAACTAATTTTGATCGCGCAATTTAATTATTTTTTATATTCTAGTAAACCTACCCAAGTTATTTATTATATCCTGTAATTACAAGTTCACAAATGCCATATTTTGATTATATTTTTTCGCGTCGATCGTGAAGTATGTAAGAAAAAGTTGTTCGCATTGTATTTTTATACGTAAATCACACGCTTCCACAAAAAAATAAATTCGACGAATCGAATTGAAAATTATGCAAAACGAAATATTTCTTGAATAAACTTACGCTACGTTTTCACGAGCTAACTTTTAATGAGCATTTAGCAAATGAGCGCGAACTGAAAGCGATTTGAAGTGAATCTACCCTTAAACTTGACCGACCAACCTTCGTTGCTTAAATCGCTCCATTGGATAGGTACGTTGAATTCGTAGAATATTGAATTCTAACAACGTTGAATTTCAAAAATGGTGAAATTACTTGTCAATTCCCATCACGTAGCAATGTCATAAAGCTGTAAAATAAAAACAAATGGTTTCATATTTTAATATCTATATATATAAAAATCTATTTCTGTTCGTCAGTCTCGCTAAAACTCGAGAACGACTGAACGGATTTATCTTATCATGGTCTTGAAATGTTCGTGGAGGTTTAGGGAAGGTTTAAAAGATGAGAAAATGTGAAGGAATTGCAAGGAAAAAGAACAATATAGTAAATCCAACCACTTCATTTTCCCATACAAACTGTTCGTACCTGTCAAAAAAACAGGTTTCTAAATAAGTTTTATGGTTATTAAGCACCAGGGGGCGCTGCAGTAAATGTGTATCTTCGAAACGACTGGACTGATTTTGAAACGGTTTTTTGCATTATATAAGTGTCACCTGCGAATAGACAATTAAATAAGTTGTGCAGTTATGGGTCACCAGGGGGCGCTACAATAGATACGTATCTTCAAAACGGCTGAAACGATCTTGACGCGGTTTTAGATAGAGTTTGCGGTCATGGCCCACCAGGGGGCACTGCGATAGATATTTTTCTCTAAAACAGTTGGGAGGATCTTGACCCGGTTTTTTGTGTTACATAGCTACCATCTAAGAGCAGGTTCTTAGATAAGGATTGCGTGGCTATGAGCCACCGGGGGCGGTGCAAAAAATACGAGTACGTTTCTCCAAAATGGCTAGGAGGATTTTGACGTGGTTTTTCGCTTTACATAGATATCACGTAAAAGCAAGTTCTTAAATAAGAATTGTAGTTATGGGCTACCAGGGAGGGAGCACTATAATACATACATATACGTTTTAAACTGTTCTGAGTTCTGAGGCGGTACAAAGTTCGCCGGGTCAGCTATCTATATATATAAATATGTGCGTCGCGAAAGTGTCATTTATTTAATTAATTTTAATTACCGGGAAGGGTAGGAACGGGAATGAGTTACGACTAACATAAATTCAGACAATAAAGCATTTGTGTTTCGGGAACGAAAACGGGAAAGGGAAGAACGGGAATGAGTTAAGACTGAGATTAAAAAAGTTATTCTTGATGAGAATGGAAACGAAAACGAAACCACACCAGGGCCAAGAACAAAAACATTAAAATATTTTTGCGATGGGAACGAAAACGGGTAAGGAAAAACGGGAATGAGATAAGACTAAGATAAAAAAGTGATTCTCATGAGAAACGAATACTACCCGTGCGGAGCCGGGACGGGCCGCTAGTTTATTATATTATATTGGATTTATGAATTTACTTTTCTATACTGCATTGGGTGATAGGCTAACAACATATCACCTAAGTGTCCGTTTTTTATATATCAACAGAGAGCAACTGTACCGGAAGATGCAGTATAGGCCGCCCCCGTACTAGGTGGATCGACGACGACCTGACGAAGGTCGCCAAGAGCCGTTGGATACAAGCGGCTAAAGACCACGGCAATCTATAGGGAGGTTTATGTTCGGCTATGAACATCTTCCGGCTAATAACGACTAGAAAATTTACCATTTTGGGAATTCGAAATTTTTGGAACAAACGTTTTGCCACATCATCATTTTAAGATTAATTAAGAAATTTCATAATTTTTGGATTTTGGGATTTGGGGATTGGGGATTTGAATATTTGGAATATACATACGAATTTTGTATGTATGTTGAACAGGCAGAGTTGACATTTTATTCTTCGTCACAAAGGGTAGGTATCATAAAAAACTCTTTTAATTTGAATTAATTAATTAATTTTGACCCCCCCACCCCCCCATTTCTGAAATATTTACTTTCTTATACATTTTCGAAAAATATAAAATGTACTCGGATTTTTGGCATTTCCTAACGAAATAATTTTAAAAAAAATTGCAGATATTGATCAGAACTGTCAATCTCAATGAGTTTATTTTATTGTTCACAATAACTTATATACCTACATTAATTTCGAAACAATCAAGAAAAAACCACTAAAAACGAAAAAAATAATCGTTTATAGTCCTGACTACGGAAACCTAAAACGCGCATGAACCGATACGCAAAAAGTAGGTTTTTTTTTGTAAACATGTTTCAAATGTTCATTATGTCATAACCTTTAACCTGTCTGATCCCTCAACAACTGCTTGTAACTGACAGGCATAAAACAATTTATCAACTTTATAACAACAATATCATTCAGGGCTTTTTGTAACGTCAAAAACTTTACGATCATTGCAGATACGCGAAGATGTGGTACAAAGGAGTCTCGTTTACAGCTGAACAATGTGCATTGGTGTATCTCGTGGACGCGGCCGGGACGCGCACCACCACCGACACCTTCCTCGACATGAGCCAGGACTTCACACTTAATGTGTTTTACAAGTAAATACCTTATAATCAACTATTTAACTTTTGATCACTTATCATTGTGCGTCAAAATTTATGTAGTAGGCAGAACTGCGGTCTGGCTATTGTAAAATTTATGAAGCCCTAAACTACTTTACTTACCTATACTTTAAGTGTATTTACATGAGCAATAACGTGACCTCGTAACAAGTTCTTCCGCAATACTTTCTGTATTACGTCTAATCATAAGATCAAAGACCAAAACGACTGTAAGATAAAAACTATGAATAGGTCTTTCAACACGTTCGCGTGTTGTTCGCGTGCAATTGTAGCGTAACGTGTTCTCGTTTAGCCATGTTTTCACTTTTGTTTGCCTTAAAGATGTCTTAATAATCCGTATATTTAATGCCAGATCCCTCCGAAATGCACGTTATATTCTTCAGTTCATTAACTAATACTTTCGGTGTTTGAAAACGAAGGCAAGTAACTTATAATCGTCCAAGTGCTTGAATTATTTTGCATAAACGTGGAAGATTGACAATTTAAAATCGCATTTATATCAACTATTATAATTAATAAAATAAAATATTTCATAATGTACAAAAAAAATCATAATAGACAAAAGAAAAATTCATCCAATGTCGTTGGACACTAACCTTTAAAAAGTAATTAATATTTTTTTTATTTATAAAAAAAAATCACAACGAAAGAAACGTCAAATTAAAAAAAGGTTGCTCTAAAAATATATGTAAAATATAACTTGAAAATTTAAGGTATTGCAGGCGGGAGCAAACTAATTATCAAAATATGTTTGGTTACAACAAATATATTTTTTAATAATTCGTTATCCCCACCTGCAATGCCTTTTATATCATTCAAGATATAATATAATATGATAGTGTATTTTATTTATATGAATTATAGAGCTCGATTTTTTTTTCAGTTATTTATTTTTTACACAGTCGCTTATATCAATTTTTCACATTTTTTTCTTAATGCTGAAAAAGTAGTCTGTGTTTTTACTCGGCTTGAAGCTGCACAAGCTCGCTTCTTACAAACATATATTAACTAATATTCACAACAGATCGATCCAGGTGCTTTGTTTTGTAGACTGTGTAAAAATTGTAGCATAAAAGTTTTATTTATATACATATTTGAAATTGACTACTTACTAGAGGCCATATTAAATATAATTCAATGAGCGACAACACATCTACGTGTTGCGGTGCCGTAACGTAAAATTTACAACGCCGAGTACTGCGTTGCGCCATCGCATCGCGCGTATTCGCGGCGAACGATATCTTGAGAAGAGCAGGTGACCATTCGTGCATAAGACATGAATGGAAGACAAAATATCGCTTTTCTTCTTTTATTAAGAAGAAGAAAAAAAATAAATAAAAGAAAGAGATTACACTGGGTACACCCATTCTTAACTTAATTCTACAGTTAAGACACATCTACCGATATCTCACATGTTAAAATCCATCAATCCGCTTAAACTACAGAGCGAGAAACAGACATACAGTAGGTATCGGCCGTAAGTTATACACACGAGTTATATAGAAAGCGACTAAGGAAAAACAAGTTTAAAAATAAAACTATAGGTAATCCTATCATTTTTATATTCAATTATAAAACGACATTGTTCGCCTTATAAAAAATTATAAGATTACTTTTACTTTTGTTTTTACTTACTTGATTTCTAGAACTCGTGTGCATAACTTACGGCCGGGCATTGTACAATTGAAAAATACAACCATCCTCAGTCGAGTGAGAATACTTTGGCAAATTTACCGGCAATTAAAATTTGAGTGGCGTAGACCCATTGGGTGATATACCACTGGTAGTGTATTATTCTTTGTGATACGAAATTAACGTTTATTATTTAACATAACCAATGCCGTTAATCGTGTGATTTGTATGCTGCAGTGAGTCTAGGCACGGGCCGTCGTATGTGAACGAGGCGATATCTTTACTGCAAGCGGCACAGTACTGGCATACCGACGATGGTATCGACAATTGGATTATAAACAACGTACGTGTCAGTCAAACGGCAGACGGATTAGTCAGGTAGACGATTAACTTCTTGAACTCAGTAAGTGTTAGTTAATACATTATTGCGATTCATCTATATTGTACTTTGCACTGCAAATCGAAAGTATTGTCGGGAACATTGGTATCCGCTGATTAATCATTCCTGAACAAAAAAAAACATATGTTTAGTTTTTGCATGTTAGTTTAAACGCTACGTAAGAACCGCTAAACAAGTTTTCATAAAACTTTCCAAAAAAAAAAAATTATGATTGAAAATACGTAACGTTTTATCACGCTGCTATCATTGGGAACTGAGTTGTGAGAAGTGTAATGTAGAGAGGGGTTTCACAAAATTAATGAGGTATGGTAAAACCAACTTACTTGTATCTTAAGTATGTCACCTATAATTAGTCCTTATGAAGGTACCGGTTTTAAATAAATACACCGTGAATTCCTCAATTATAATAGCTACATCAAAATTATGGCCCATTCCAGGCCTACTAGTGTTTACAAACAAAAAAGTAGTTTACATTTAGCAGTAGCAAATTATATATACGTTTTGAGTCAGAAAAATACGAATTGACTAGAAGCACTCTTCTGTGTTTACCGTCTAACCACTCGTACTCTAGCCAGCTGGTGCAAGATGGCGAGTTTTAGTCCGAGTTTCAGTGCGCAAGGTCCCCGCGCATCGGACTTCGCCCCGGTAAATCCCCCCGCGCCCATCTTCAACCCCGCAAAATTGCGTAATGTCACTTCGATATTGTGAAGTGACATTTATGACTAATAAAACAAAAACACCGCTGCTGTCAAATTAATTCACTCTGTTTTGAGTACAGTACCTAATGCGCTGCTACGAAATTTTTTAATTGTTTTTAATTTTGTTCATTAATAACATGTTTATAACTAAATTGAAAAGCCTAAACATTCACAGAAATACAAATACTAATATGACATCCCACAAACAAAACAGACTTGTCTTTACATTGAAAGTCATATGCACAAATAGGGTTAGATTTGTGAAAAATCCTTAGATCCAATAATATTTATGTAATTTAGAAAGTAAAAATATATATCTCGTAAACCATGCTTGCGAAAATGCCGGGAAAAAGTTATAGAATATAAAATACCTGCCTTCATCGAATTCATTCTAATTTAACGAAGTTAGTTTCGAATCTATACAAATCTTGTCAAAATATGTTCCACTTAAACTTATTTCCATGATGGAAATATGTTTGCAGTGTATTTTGCAAGATAACAATTTTACTACAGTAGAATACTTGCTAAATAGTCAATAATAATGTACTAAGCATAACTCTGTACCGTTTATTTTTGTGAAATGTTAAACTGTTACATTCAGAACATAAATATGTAGCATGATTTTTTTTTTGGATAGAATACATCGATGTAGTCACAAGTACCAGCTGCGCACTAGCCCCGGGAACGGTTCTGCGTCCATAACTAGCCCCTTCTTGCACTGCACCGCTTCGTTGGGTCAAACTCAGCATCTGTTCGTAAGGTACGTATAGATAGGGGTGCCTTCATTTTATTGTTCTGCAATATTTTTGTGATTTTCTCTCTCGAATTTTTCCTTGATGGAACTGTAAACTCCACGGAAACTGTCTGATGTGATTGGTTGATGAAGGATCTTCTCCATTGCTGTTGTTAAAAAAAATTGTTGAAAAGTTTAATTTACTGCCTTACTGAACATTAACAAAGGGCAAAGGCGGACATACGAAGGAATAGCAATTCCTAATTTATTGTTGTTTTGGTAGACGCGGAGAGAGACGGATGCACTTCGACGGCAACTCTTTCATCGTCCGCAACGCTGGGCACTCGGCTGGCTTCGACGACAAGAACCAACTGAAGGTCTACTGAATGTTAGGAATGGCCACTGTAGTACCTAATTTACAAGGGCGTGTGTACCGACATTGGACCATCGCGCAATCTAACCGATCTACATACAGCACAGTGATTATACTCTAAAGACCCCATCTCTACATACTTTGTTGTACAGAATTTAAACAAGTCTCATTTCAATCGTATTGATTTACTCGATGCATCTTTGTTTTTTTTTGTTTTCTAAACAACAAAGATTAGCCTGGCATCGAAACTATGTTCTTTGACATTAAATTGGAATGCTTTTCAGATTATTTTACGTTAGTTGTGTAGCATTTTGTTCTTATTTCTAAATCTGTATTCCTATAAGGTCTTGAAAACAGCCGATATTGTTTCAGTAGAATATTCATATTCATATTTCAGTGTACAGTTTTTGTACTGATAAATAATAACGATAATTAACTGCAGTTGATTCGTAGCATAATTTAATCTTGACCTGTTTAATGGCTCTGAAGGAAAACTTACTTATCGGAGCGCCGGGTATTCTTTACATTTATTACTTGACAATTTGAATATTTATCTGTGTTTGAATAAAATTTTCAATTAAAAGTGTTCACAACAGTAACGTGTATTATTCCTGTTACGGAGCGATTGGGTTTTAATTTCAAATTGGTAAGAATTCCGTTTACGATCGCACATGGACTACTATACCTGGACTTAGATATAATGCGTTACGGCAGCGCAGCGTAGCGTTGGCGCGGTGTTTGTGTGAGGACCGCGGGCGGACGGGCGGTGGCGTGCGGTATTGATCGGTGGCGACGGTGGCGCCAATGGGCTCGAACGGCAGCAAGCGACTCTGGGCCGGCTGTCAAGCGTTCGTGACGTAACGAACACACGGCTGCCGCCAGCCGCCGGCTGCGTACGTTTTAGTAATCGCGCGGAAGTGTTCGCCGCGCTCCGGTTCCACGCAGAACGCCGCACGCAGGTGAGGCCGCTGGCGCCGCGAGCCGCCGCGGCCGGCCCGCCGTTGTCGCCGCGTGTCGTTCGCCCTGGCCGATCAGCCGGCCCGAGTCCAATGTTTATAAACAGTCGTCAGCCACCGGCACCCACCGCGTGTTTACCGCGCGCATCGGCAGACGCATCCCCCTGAACGTCGACCATCGCCGTCGTACAGCCACCGCTACTACGGACCGACATCAGCCTGTATGTACCAACTATAACATACAAATGACGCACAATTATTTAGGACGAACAAAATTAGGCCAAAGCACTTCCAAACTTCGGCTTAAATTTTTGGGCTTCAAACTTCTGGAAATTTAACATCAGCATATTAAGAGAAACAACCACTAATGTTACGTACGCATTTAATTTTTGGCATGGCATATTTCGATAACGAAGAACAATTTTGTTTAATACGTACCAAATACAGATGGGTATGTAGTTTTCTTTTATAAGAAAAACTTGCAAGGTGTTTGCGTGTACGATAACGTTATCAATAGTAAAATGGGCACTATCACGTGAACGCGCGACACGCGAGCGATCCCCGCAGACCCGCAGTCAGCTGGGCGGATCTAACTCGTCGCACCGGGCGGCGCGGCGCGGCGACCTTGCTCCTCTTGAGCGAAACAAACGTGCGCCAACGCAAAAAAGCGATGAATTGATTAGAATCCAAATAACTATCACAGTGTTTTAAGCAATAAATATGGCATTTTGCGCCAGTACACCGTCGGCAAGTATAAACATTTGTAGGTATTAAATCTCTATGGTAGTTACCGGCCAAAATAAATAAATACTCTGTTCAGGTCGGCTCTAACCTCTTTATTGTAGACTAGCGATCGCCCGCGGCTTCACCCGTGTGGACTATGTGTATTTCATAACGTAATCAAAGTTAACGGGGGAGATCCATTTCCTATGGGCCTCTCTTATGTTAATAACCTATCAAAAATCATTTATTTTGCACTAATTGAGCTTTAATAGAGAATAATGAAATAGCGTTCAGTCTACCTTGGCCTATGCTTGCACATAAGTAGCTTTTAATTCTTTTCAGGATAGAAAAATATCTGTCTCCTAGCTGTTGTTTGTAACTGTAATTTGTTGATGGATACTCAAAAAATACATAGAGCAATATCTATTAAACATTACCGTAAACATCTCGAATATTTCGTGAATGCAATAACATATATTTTGTGCAAAGCGCACATCTTCATCTTTGAGCTGATAATGTATTCATTTCCCAATGTCTCTTTTAAGTCGTCAGTTTACTAATTAACGAGTTAATTTGCTTGATTTTTCAACTCATTTGCACCCATTTCAGATAAAGTACCTATCAAAAATTTTAGTTTACATAAAGCTTATATTATGCATTTTTATGTTTAATAAAATATTAAGATTGTTTTGTCTCTTTATTTCTGGGACACTGCAGTATATAACTATACACACGTGTAAACAATACAACACCGAACGCGCGAAATAACCGAACAACAAATAACGTAATGAATTAAAAAAAAGTGTTTTTCAATTATAGGGACTGCCCATAGAAGTGAAAACTTAAAACTTTTAGTATTAAAATTTGAAATTTCGGATTACACGCATAATGACACATTTTGGCTACGCAAAATGACACATCCGCGAAACGACACACACGCAAAATGACATATACGTGAAATGACATATACGCAAAATGACACGTACGCGAAATCACATGCCGGAAAAAGATAACTATGAGATACGTAAAGTTGTGTATAACAAAATGACAAGCCTGTGGCGCGTAGATTTGTAGTAATTATTAATTTATGCGTCAAATTTTCACTGTTTCAAAATAGAAACAAGAAAATATTATCAAATAGATTGGTCAGCTCTAAGAAGTACCTATACAAACTTTAAGTACGTAGGAAGTAGGGTACACACGGATCTAGAAATGTTTATCTGCGCAAGGAGAGGACTCCAGCTCTCCCCTAATTAGATCTTAGCTGAAGGCTGCAAGGAAAATGGCGTGATGGTTATTTAGAACTGCCAACACGCCCAGGAGCTATAGGGAGTCTTTCCAAATGCTCTCTTTACCCAAGATAGAATCGAGTCAACTGTAAAATTAGAAATCATGCTGGTGGCTGTGAAAGATGATAAATCAACGTAATACGAAACTACACGCACGATGTTCAGGAAAAGACTGGAAGCTCGTGCCATCAAAATTAAATTGCAACTGATTAAAAGTTAATCACACGTCGCAGAGTAAAGTCAATACTAAAGGCACCTGCCGGCAGCAAGGATGCTTGTTGCTGCCACATGCATATGTCATTCTGCGTGGTCACAATATGTCATTAATCTTGGATCCATTGAAATAAATAAACTATTTAAATAATAATGATGAAATTAAAATGAATAACATTAAAATAACAAATTAAAAAAAAAAACTACAATACTATTGATTAAGAGAAGCTGTGGTTAAAGATGTTTGACACTGGCTCATATATATATGCGCTTTCCACCTATAAACACACAGTAACGTATATATACACCCTCGCGAAAACATTGTTCTGTAACGTAGATCTGTAATGTAGTCTCTGAGCAGTATGTTCTCTTGTCAGTAAAATACCACTGGTAGGAGTCCTGGCGACCTGGAATACAGGTTTTTATAAAACCTAGTTTAGGCGCCAGTCTCCACAAACAATAATGTATTCACAGTACTATATTTGTAACATTTGGTATTGTTTGTGGTGATGTTTTTATTTATTTATTTATTTATTTATCTTCAGAGTCCAACATATTTCATTATGCGTATAACCCGAAATTTCATAATGTTTAAACTAAAATTATCAACATCAATCTGGTTTTCACATCAATTCATACAAGAAC
Source organism: Luffia ferchaultella (assembly GCA_949709985.1). Lineage (NCBI taxonomy): Eukaryota > Metazoa > Arthropoda > Insecta > Lepidoptera > Psychidae > Luffia > Luffia ferchaultella. The sequence continues at coordinate 10,816,877 of OX453243.1, read as the reverse complement.
AGCTCTATTCCACAGAAACTGTGCCTTTATCCGAAAAAAAATTGTCTCTCTCCAGGTCATAAACTATTTGCTAAAAATCACATGGATCAGTTGCTACTTTGCTGCATGAGAAAAAGACGAGTAACCAACCAAGACACACACATTTAATCCTAGCGACGCCCGCAGTATCCCTCGCATGGATAATACATCTCTATCAGCATTTATTAAGACTATTTTACAGTTATGCAATAACACTGAAACAATTCATTTTTTTTGCCAACCAAATTGTTACATACCAATTTTAACGATTTTCCCCTTTTAAGAAGGGGCTGCGCGCGTGAACGCTTATACAAACGCTCTTAAACGATTACGACGTTGATACACATTTTAATCTTAGTATGTTTTGAATTATAGCTCAGTTGAATTAGAACTTTTTGTATATAGAGCCAAAAATTCTAAATTTATTTAAACATCTCAGATATAGATATTTCGTAATAGTTAATTGTATCAGAAACATGGGAACTATTAAATTTTTTTCTTCTAGGTCTTGAAGTAATATAAGTTTGTGCTTTACGTGATGATTATTCGATACCTGACATGAATATTCATGTGTACAGAAGTCTACGAGTATATATATTTGTTTTTTTTTTTTTTTTGAGTGGAATGTAATAAATGCATGGACCATAAAGAAAATTACTTGCATTAGTCCCATTTTTATTTGAAATTCTATATGTGTGTGTAATTAAATTTGTTTGTCATGTAGCTCAAATCCCTTGAAATGCCTTAATATCTTTCTAGTTTATGTTAGATAGGACTTTAGGACTATCAAAAGCGGAATATCGATTGACGCTTTGCAGACGGGCCGCTGCAGACATGCACCGTTACCTAGCGACACTTAAAGTAGGGTAGGGTAGGGCAGGGTATGAGCAGGGTATCGTTTCAGTAAGAATTAGGCAGCACAATCAAACGGATGGGGACGTGAATGCTTTGTCGCTTAAATTTAATTTTAAATATATTACATTTCTGAAAAAAAAAAATGGTTGCTTCTATCAAGATTATTGCCGATAAAATACTGTGGGTGATATGACAGTCTCTTGAAACAGAAATAAGCGTGCCAAACGTTATTATTTATTTCCTTTACATCCAGCCTCGCAGACCGCAGTACATACCTACTGTTAAAGTATTCACAAATCTTTTCATTTTCAAAGAAAATTAAAAAAAAAAAATATAATAATCCTACTAGTAACGGGCTACCAGATCAGTGGTTCTTTATTTTCTTAATATTTAACCATTTAATGCAATATTTTTGTTCTTGACCCCAATACTACATTTTTCGAAGCGGTCCCTGTTGATAATATAAATACTTATCCACCAAACAATTTGTAACGAATTTCTAAATAGTATTAGAAGTACGAAAATTTCCCGGGTCCTCATGATGACAATTAAACTCTTACTGGTATTGTTAATGATTGTTGACGTTCGGATAAACTAACGTTTATTTTAACGTCAACAATAAATTTAAAGTGAAACATGACTAATTTACAATAATAAATTCCACTTCAAAACCTGACAAGCTGAAACTAATATCAAATCTGAAAATCTGTGGCTTCATAGTATGTGAAAAAACTAAATGTCTAAATCAATACTATGAAAGAACATGGGCTTCTCAAACTAGTATTTGGTGCGTCATCAAAACCTATAGGATAAGCTATTTGTCCAACAACTGTATGCTGGTAGGTATTTACACATGCTTTGAGGGCATGATATATATTAATAGTGCATTCGGAATCATTCCTCTGCTCGTTACATCGCACTTATCGTCAAACTGAAACTAAATAAATAATCATCTGCATGCACGAAGGCCAGCATTATTATCTTGTGCCGCTTACATTACAGAATGTTTTGTAGGGGGGTGGTAGGGAGGCCACCGAAGTCTACGTGGCGTTCTGTGGTGGCGTTATAAGAACGAGGGTCGGTTAAGTATTATTGTCACAAACACTTTCCCGTCTGAAAAAGTGAATTGGAGTTGATTTAAGTTGATTTAATTCACCAAAGAGAATATAAAAATTACTTGCAATATCGGAAACATTCATATTTGACGAGGAAAGGAATGTTAGTATCCAAACTCTCGCAGACAAATTCTCGATCTATTTGAGGATCTAGTGAAAAATACTATAATGGATCCACTGTGAATGGTCGTATCAATATTGTGAGATCTAGTAAAATGCGGTTTTTTGTGTTACATAATTTGATACCTAAAAGCAAGTAATTAGATAAGGTATGCAATCATGGGCCCCCAGGAGGTGCTGTAATAGTTATGTTTTTCTAAAACGGCTGGGAGGATCTATACGCGTTTTTTTTTTGTGTAATATAGATATGTCAGAGCGTGTTTTTAGATAAAGTTTGCGGTCGTGCGCCACCAGAAGGCGCTGCAATAGATGAATGCAATATGTTTTTCTGAAACGGCTGAGAGGATCTCTACGCGGTTTGTGCGTTCTATAAGCCTCACTTAAAAGTAAAGAAAGTATACAAACACGATCAATAAAAAAATCTGAGCGAAGCTCGGTTGCCCGATTTTTTTTAAATAAAAATGAAAACCGACTTTAAAAACTAAAAAGTTAAAAATAATAATTTTATTTTAAAGAAAAGAGTATTAATGGGCGGCATATAACATATAACATAGAACCAAAATAAAATGACTGATTTGGCACCGACTTCGTAAACTATATTGCGCCAATTAATGCTCTTTCTATTAAAACTAAAATATTATTTTTTATTTTTCAATTTTTGAATTGTGAAGTCCGTTTTTTTGTAAAAATATGTTTTAGCGAGAATTTGATATATAGTTACTGTGAGCGGCACAAGTCAAGAATGTTGGCCTTGATACCTGCCAACTCAGGGTCTGCCAGGCAGTAAATACAAAATGATGTCATGTTGAACTAAAAGCGTGATCGGCATAGTTCCTCCGCTCATCATCTCTTACTTGCTAATAATCCACCGCGCGTGTGAATGTCAACATTCCTAACTCGTGCCGTTTACACTTTTACAGCACAAATTGTCAAAGTGGGGGCGTTAGTCCCGCAGCAGTCGTCAGTGTATTGTTAGTGTTCTTAAGCGTATGACGAAAATTGCAGACACTAATTTGTTGGGATAATTATTTCTTGAACATTATATTTGTGTGGATGTGATACATTTCATAGCTCGTTAAGCGACGCATTCAAAATCGTTTCGATTTAGGCGTCGTCGCCGCTTCGATGTCATGCCGCGATTTCATGCCCAAATCCGTCCAAGGCTCTATAAAGTCATGCTTGAATTCGACGTGCGTGATTCACGCCACGTTCTGGTTATTATTTTTAGAGCGACAACCGAACGCTTTTCTGATAACAACAACGAAATTTATTCTTTATTTATTTATAATATATACGTATAAATAAAATGGAAGTAGGTATCTTTTTGTAATTAAAATGTCAATACCAATATCTAAGTGAAGTTATGCTATTTAGACGATACCTAGACAATTATATAGGTACTGTTTATAGAATCTTTGTGTGTCTGAATGTTTGTCTGAATGTTCATCCGGGATAGGCTCTGAAACGGCTTAACAAATTTTGGTAAAAAATAACTTTAAGCGATTGTAGCGGGTATTACTACGTATTATCTATTTTTTGTTTCATTTTGTATCTTTAGCATTTCGAAGGTATTATTTTATATACAAAACCCATAAAAGTGAGAATTGTCTAGAAGTCCTCTTTTGCGTTTACCGTCTTACCACTCATACTATAGTTAGCTGGCGTAAGATGGCGAGTTTTAGTCCGAGTTTCAGTGAGCAAGGTCGCCGTGCGCCGCTCTTCACCCCCGAAAAATCCCCGCGCGCCGGTTTTAACCCCCAAAAATTACGTAACGTCACCTCAATACTGTGAACTGACATTTATGACTCAATTAAAATTAAAACCAAACGCTTCTGTCAAATTAATTTACTCTATGATAAAACTTGTTCTGAGGATAAAACCCAATGGAAGTTATCTTAGAAATGTTTGTGCGCATAAATTAATTTACAGTAATGATTAAAAGCACTCGAATCATAGGTGTGTAAAAAATTACTAAACTCGAAATATACTTGCCAGGTTGGATATTTTTCAAGATTACACTCTGACAGAGTCGAATAATTTTTAATGAAACTTTCAGCGATTATTTCTCTATACCAAGTTGATCGAATGCTGAAAAAAATATACCAAAAACTAGTAGGACACTAATCCGGACCTTCTTGAGATTCTGAGGTCTGGCAAGAAACCTTACAATACTAACAGTGCTGTCTTCTCATGTCAGATGTCAAGGGACACTTTGTGTCCGTGCCTCAGCGGAATTAGTAATAATTTGGGACTTTTAATAGACTAAAATAAAAACGCAGAGTGCATTTGAAATATTTCTTTAGGTAGGCATTGGAATATAATATTGGAATATTTCATTGGAAATGCGTTTTTGTTGACAAGTCCTTTTTATTTAATTATGCAGTCGTTAAACAAGTTTTTATGCGCCCGCGCTTCCATTTTAGTCTGTTAAAAGTCCCAAATTATAAAATAATATACGCGATTGGTACATATTTTACGTTTTACATTTTAAGTATAAAGTCTTAAAAATAATTTAATGATTATTGAACTAGTTCATTTAAATGAGGCTCAGTCTCATTTGCTTTACCAGCTAAACCGTTACTGAGTAGCTATCGATTGTTGTTTATCGTAGTTCGTAGAAAAAAAAAACTAGTGATAAAGGAAATGTCTACAATCAATGTCTAAGATGTTCACGTAACAATATCGATGAAAACATGAAGCAAATTATTGTATGCCCATCACATACTTTAAAAAAAGCGGCCAAGGCGTATAGGACTACGCACACTGAAGAAGATTCCGTGTCGGGATGGCCGTTTATGGATAAAATTAAAACAAATATAAAAATCTCAAAAATTACTAAATATATCTTATTCAAAACAATTTTCGTTAAGAAGGTTTTTTATGTTGTACTAACATATATCATTTCACAATTTTCCACTCAATAGTTTAAAACTTAAAGGGGAGACATTTTTTTGGACCATAAGGCGCTTATCTTAACTATATTGACTTAAATAAAAGAATTATTTTCAAACCTTTATATTATTTCTAAAAGGCCTATATCAGTATCCTACACTTGACTGACCGATTGACCGAGTGGTTAGAGACCCTAACTGCGGAGTCAACGGTCGCGGGTTCGAATCCCGCGGGAGACAAATATTTGTGTGCATGAACACGTCTATTTGTTCCGTGTCTGGGTGTAAAATATCTATATATGTATATATTATAAAAAAAGAATAAGTATGTATATCACTTGTCTAATAACCCATAACACAAGCACAATACTTGCTTACTTTGGGACTAAATGGCACTGTGTTGGGATATCCCATGTATCATTATTATTATTAATACTTTAATGTGCTTTAGATTTTTTTCGCCCCTCAGTAATATATATGTATGGATACCTACTTCAAAATTTTTGTTTCTCAATTTCGCCGTTCCATTGTATAATGGTTCATAGATCACACCCACCTTCCACTTTTCATCTATGTAGTGCAAATAGTCTTACAGTAAAATAACTGTGACAGACGGATAGGACAAATAATAAGGGTTTAGTTTTTTTGCCATTTGACAACAGAATCCTAAAAAAATTAATAACTATCTGCAATTTGCAGCTGCAAACGGAAAATAGATTCCGAGTTCCTGATTCGGAAATTGTAATGTTACGAGGAAAAAATTTCATCTTACAGCGAGGGTAACGTTTATTTATCTTTTGAGGTTTAAAAAATCATGCGCTGCCTCAGGATCCCACACAGAATATAGTTCCAATCAAACTTTATGGCGGATCGGAATACAACGCTTTAGGCGTGCTTGCGCAGGTTCAGGCATATCCCCCTCACTCCACTGCGTCCCGCTACACTTAAAACTGGTTACTGCGACGCGACTTGTGCCTATGTTCGCAACCGCCATAAAGCTTGATTGGATCTGTAATATTGAAGAAAAAAATTTTGAGATCTACAGCTATCTATCGAGTCAAATTACGGTTAGTTTTGCTTTCGCTGTGTTGACTGTGCAGCCATAGATTACTGCAGCGTCTTACCTGTGCCACTTTTCATTATGTTATCGTACATGACCCGTATACTATTTATTCTGTGATCATATCGCGTGCGCTGTAAGATGTTGGCACATCAAAAAGATAGTGAGAAGCATCTGAATGTATTGAAGTCTAAAACTTCATTACATTCAGAGTTATTATGTTATATCAGAGGCACAAGTACTAGGAGTGTGTTAGTTACAAGTATTCAATCAGACCCTAAGCCCTTGCCGCATGCAGTGGGGTAAAATGAGCGGATGGAATGGAAAAATTTAATCAAATATATAAATACGGTCGAATATATTGGACAATAAATTTGATTCCTCTGGCATTGTTTATGATACCAGTCAATATGCCAGTGGACTTGTATAAACTGTGAAAACTAAATTTATGTCCGTTCGTTATTTTCATGTTGTCACGAGTGCCTGAGATTTTCCTGTTAATCGTCCGCGGCTACTCCCGCGTAGACTGAACGTTTATATTATTTCGGATTTAATACAAATCATATTAGGTTTAAGTATTTATTATTTTTTCCAAAGCGTTTTACCTTTATTTACATTAGTTATTTCTTTTAGTCCAAAAATTGATTAACAAAAAATTTTTAAGTAGTACAAAATTGTCTTGTGGTCAAACAGTGGAGTATGGGTAAATATTTCTATACCACAGATTCGATTAAAAAATCAGTATATCTTTAATTATTCCTCGAGATACGTAACAGAAACAGTACGAGCGACGTCAATCGATCACGAGGCACGTTATGTCTGTAGGCGTGTTTACATTTCGGCCGCTGTGGGGCTACTCCACGACATGTTCACATTTGTATACTCAATGCACGTATGCTTCACATCGGATGGTACGTAATTTTCTTCGATGAAATATTTCGTAGATAGACAGAGAAAACACGAAAAATTATTTTCAAATATTTAATCGGAAATATTTTTTACAGCTATTAATGCTATTATTTAATAATAGAGAAGAAATTAAAAAAAAAGGGGTTCAAGACAATGATGTTTTAGTAGGGATAATGAGGCACCTTTACACCTCGTTTCCACCAAGTATAATACACTGTATTATACTGTCATATCTATACTGTATCACTGTATCATACAGTGTATTATACATGGTGGAAACGAGGTGTTATAGTTCCCGGCATTCGAAGCTATGTTCGCAACATAGACATATATATACTAGCGTAGGAGACCAACTGACATCTAAACATCGCATGACCGAAACGGAAATGAGTATGTGTGCAAAATTCACATGTGGTTGAGCCAGTTTTAGTGATGTGCATGGGTGTTTTTTATATTATCGATAGCACGTAGTACTTTCATGATAATGTGTCGTTGAAATTACCGCGTTATCATAAGTCGCAATCGGCAATCCTATTTATTATTTTGAATCTGCTATACTACATAATTTTTGTTTTGAGTTACTTTTCCTAACTTTCAGTTTTTTAAAATGACAAATCATCAATCAGTCAATTCAAATGCCATTTCCTTTACTCCAATAAATTTTTTTTTTGTTAACAGTTAATAATAAAAAATTTGCAGAAGTAAAGAAAGCGTTAACATCATTATGGAAATTTTAATATTTAGTTGAATACAAGCCACGTAATAAATAAAACAATATAAATAAACGATTTTTATTTTTAATGACAATACGTCACGTTGCAACGCATAACAACAAAATTTTAACTCTTTGTAAACAAAAAAATTAGAATGTACAAAACAAAAACATTTACAATGGAGAAGTTCATGATGTTCAAAATATACAATTTAACTCGATAGAATTGAAAGATAAACCAAAACTAATAAAACAGTGAAAGTTTTTTTTTTTAAATTCGTCAATAAATGACTGAGAAATAAATTATTGATATTTATTAATTTGACGACCGCTTAGCCTAGTGGGTAGCGACCCTGCCTACGAAGCTGGAGGTCCCGGGTTCGAATCCTAGGTCGGGTCAGTATTTATATGATGAATATCGATACTGGTACCGGGTCTTGGTTGTTATATGTATGTGGTGTCTTCGCTTGGTACCCAAAACACAAGCTAATGTTTAGTTTGGGGCCACGACGTTGTAATGTGCACGTTATTATTATTATTATGTATTTTCGTGCGGTTTGACTGGTGGCTTCTTACTGCCCATGACGTCACATTGTCTACTCGATTGAGTGTCGCGTCGTCTCACTGCACCACAAATTATGCCTTGGATGCCTTGGACTAGTCTATAATATCTTTTGTTTCTTTATGTAATAGGTAATTAAGTTTTATTTAAATATAAAGGAACAAGTTTCTGTAAAAGACAAAGTGATAATTTGCCTAAAATTGATATTTTCACTGTGATGGACTTTTTCTTCAAATCAATTTTATATTAGTGCTGAAATAAAGGTTTAGGCTCTAAAGTTGAAGGTCCTGGTGATATATCCCGGTAAACGTACGCTGACACTGATCGCTTGGTCTTCAGATTGACCTGTACAGAAATTACAGTTGGCATAAATGCTCTGACTTTAGATATTAAGTATTATTAGTATATTACTTAATATACTTAGTAAGCACATATGAAAAAAAAGAAACCCCTAACGGCACAAATTCAGTAGGTATAGATCCTTTCTTCAAAAGTCGTCGGTGATTTAGTTAGACAAAACAGTTATCCGTAAAATGTCTACTGCAAACCAAAGAATGTTTTCGAGGAGTCCCACCTGTTCTATTTAACATTTTTTCCATTGTTCTATGCTAACCGTGTTTACAGGAAACCTGGATATTATGAAAGAGTCATCATTATCAGGAAGCATTTTTTAACACCGCAGTTTCTTGGAGGAAAATGAGAAACTATTGTATACAGTAGTTTTGTCATTCAAAGTTAAATTATTTACGACGTTCATAATCAGAGAACAGATAGAACGTCAGACTTTAAATCATAAATAAATAACGATTAAAATTAATTGTGTATATATCTTATATTTTCATTTGAAAAACTCTTGTATTTACATATATACCCTATATGTAGTATATATGTATAGATGTCATACTTTCTTTTACAATGTGCTGCCAGGCTAAATAAACCTCACGATATGTTTAAAAACAGTTAACGACATCATTCCAGTGGAACAGGTGCAATTAGGTAATATCAAATTTACAAAATATTTATATTTGAAAATATCGACATATCGATAGATTTTGTGCAATCCCTATGCTTAATTGTTTGATTGTAATTTTACACAATATTTTTGTATCGTACACATAATTGTTTAAAATAACAAATTATTTACAAAATAAAGTATTTACCGTATACTACTCATGTATAACCAAGTAAATTTAGGATCGCTTTTTATAAAAATAAGCATTAAGATAACAATATGTTATTGGCAGTACTTACCGGTGAAATGTCTCTTTATTTGGATTATTAACATATGTTACAGTGCAATTTAAAACTGAACACTACACCATTTTTATCACAAGAATTAATTTTTGTAGAATTCAAAACGATTATAACACAAAATAGAAAACAAAGCTGGACCTTATTTTGACAAGTGAGTAAAGAAGACTAAATGTGTTCAAAGAGGTTTTACGTCAGATTTTCTTGCATTTCTTTCTCGCATGTAGGATTTCCGCAAAGAGCTGGATGTCATTCGCACACTGTGTTCCTCTCTTACGCTAGTACATACATATAAATTCTAAAATTGAAAGAAAAAATACGGAACGTATGATACAGAAAGAGATAGATAGCTTTTCTATAAAGAGTTACGCTTGACATACGCTTAAGCACCATATATTAGGAGAAAAGATTAAGAGTCAAGTAAATCAACTTTAGTACTAGAATTGTAAACATATTAGCCCCTCAGTTTTGGCCCGCTTGTGCAACATCTATTTCATTTAGTAGGAGCTTTTAGTAATATAATTGGTTCAGAGATGCCTAACTAGATGATCCCAATCATTTATTAGAAAATATCTTCAATGTACGCACAGACAACACTATTATAATTTTATAATATAGATATATAGACGCGTATGTAAATGTTACTACAGTCTACCTGTGGTCTACACCCTGTAAACGATTTTTTTAAATGAGTTGTCGATAGATTTAAAAAAATTTCATAATACATAAGAAACTGTTAAATTAAAAACAAGAATTCATTATAATGACCTAACCTAAATGACTAAACCTAAGTCAAAGTCGGAGCTTCAGAACGTGACGACGAAATAAACTATCAATATTCCGCTTTCTGTGGCAGTCACAGACTGCTTTGACTTGTATTTCTAAAGATTATCTTGATTTTTTTTTTTTTTGAGTTTTGCGTATCAATTTTAAATTTTCTCATTTATTATTTCTTTATTTTTTAAATTATATTTTAATAATATAAAATTAATATTTTAGCACTTAAATTATATGTCTATTATGGAAATAATTTATTATATTTGAGCCTCTTATTATGAGTTTTATTATTTTTAGTTAATATTGCTTATTTACATATATTTTTTAAATTTGTATCATTGACAATGGAAACATCGGTACATGCATGGCGTTCGCCGTCCTCTGTATTGAATTGTTAACGTTATGTATTCTCTGATACTCCACCGGTTACAACGAATCTATATAGTGAGATAACGTGGTTTAATTAGGGATTTTATTTTAATATATATATATATTTGGTTATACAATTTTTATTTCTAAAATTATAAACATTTAAATCACTGTGCACCGAACACAATTTGCCTTCCTCGTTTTCACTTAGAGATAATAAAAACAGTACATAATCAAATAGAAGAACAAAATAATTTAAAATCACGACTGTTAATGTTGTTTCCGTACGGCAGGTGAACTGTTGTTTATCAAGATTACCTAGATGTTTACCTGTGATTGTCATACCTAGTACTTATTTCTGCAAAATATGTAATTAAAAAAAATGTTTTTGATTTGTGTTTATTAAACTAATTTTTTATTATAATATTCTTGCACAAGTTTTGCATTTCTACATAAAATTGGTACCTCAATGAAAGTACTTAATCGTAAACGTACTTTTTTTTTCGTGTTATACCAAATATCATAAATTTGACAGCAGCGTTTGGTCCAAAAATATACAAATAGTACAATTTTACATCATTTGATTATTATTTACACATTAACGGAATTAATAAAATAAAACTGGAATTGAATTATATGAATTTCAATAATACTTATTAATAAACTTCTTAATCATATCATATCCTCATTTTAAATTTTGAAACTAGCTTTTTTCTGAAGTCAGTTCCCTCTTTTTTCTGCACCGCGGAGTTAATTTGAGTATCTATCGGATCATACGTTTTAAGATATTGTTTATATTTATTTTGTTTATTATTGTCAATTTGTTTCGTATCTGGCTATAAAAGTATATCCTATATATTATTTTTAAGAACATTTAATTATGTATATCAGTTGTCTAGTACCCCACAATACAAGCATATTTGTTATCTTTAGGATTACATAGCGTTGTATGGGATGTCTCTGGTATTATTATTATTAATATTTGTTACGTCATTTCCCAGTATTACTTATAAATTTAGAAGCCTTTAATCCTGTGCATGGGTCACTTCCGTCGTGTTTTTTGCGCTACGTAGGGTCTATTAAAATATTTCCAATGTTACGTAGACTCTGCTTAAACTTTTCCGTTAAACAATGTCAAATTGATAGTTATTTTCAGTGGCAATGTAATTCATTGATTCATTAAATCAAACAATTAGTAAATCAATGAATTTATACTGTAATATGAATTGCAATTGCACAGGAGCGTACTACTTCCCGGCTGTGTGGTCTAATGCGTACAGTTTTATTGGAGCAATTAGAAACAGAAGATGATCAAAAGACGCCGCTGTATTCTGATTATACCGGCTCACTACCAAGTCGGAAGTTCTCTGATCTCTCGCCATGCCAATTCTTTATGTAGTATGTGAAATTTATTAATTGTCCGCGAATCTAACATTGCAGTTGGCATGTCGGTAAATTTGTTATTTAAATAGTATTAATGCGATTTTGAGATGTTTCCGAAACGTAACACGTGGTTTTTACAATTTAAATAATGTGCAAAACCTTGAGGTGTCACCATGAATGTTCGAATTGCTGATACAAGTGATAATAATGATAAAGTCCCTTCCTTCTCTATTTATGTTCCTATTTATAGTCATTTCGGTCTTAAACCAGGGAATATTAAGATAACCACGACGGATTGGTTAATCTTCAAAAATCTTTCCATCATATCTATATAATATATAGGGTAAACTAGGTATGTTTATGTCAATGCGAAGAACGAAGCGAAGCGTTAGTGACGAGCCACCCAGAAAGCCTTTTGATCAATTTTGAATTCGGCCAAAATAGATTGATGGTGGAGCGGGGCAACGAGCCAACCAGAAACCTTTTGATAAATTTGTAACTAATCAATAAGTTTTAAATTATGAATAAATTAAATAACATCCATGCCATTATATATCCTTTCCGAGAATAACATTTATTATACCTGATTCCTGAATTGGTGTTTTTAAGATACTCAGAATCGTATTGGTGTCACTGAATGGATATAAATTTGAATTTGAATTTAAATTGGTGCCTATTAAGTGCACATACGAATACCGAATATTATAAAAATACTAGCACGATAAATGTAAAATCTTAAATTACACTCTGTATAACAATTTGGTTTATTAAAATTTAGTTAAAAACTATGGAAGCAATCTACAAATATAAAGTCTATATATACAATCTTAAAAGCTAAAAATAACCAGTCCCTGGCGAACCCGATGCAAAGGTACCCATAACGCTCGCGGCATTACCGCGCTGGATCGCTATGGCGAGCCTCTGCATCAGAAACGGTCACACCCCCTCTCCTTATAGCACGAATGTCAATATACACCGGTATACATGCAATAAACTCATGTCTATATTGATATTCTATGACATCGGATATTCACAGTTCAGAACAATTATTGTAACATCCACATATACCATAAAAGTGCAAATATACTCTCGGTTCCGTCTATTTCTGCTGTCAAAATTATTTATTTTATGACATATAATATAATATACTGTGACTTGCAGACATATCAAATGGAACATCTGTTACCTACATCTGTATCAATACTTAAGACCTCACAACAATTTATAACGACGTGGACTTATGAATGATGTTTTCACGCGCCGCGTCCTCGGATTTACTCGCGTTCTAAAATACGTCCGTATAGGTATTCATATTCAACAAGTATTCATTGAAAAAAATAATATTTATAGTATATTGAAATTGTCGAAAAAAAAACTAACGAATAAAACGGCCTCAAGTTTTATCGCGATTTTTACTTGAGACTCTTGCATTTCTCTGAAGCTTATTTGTAGTGAATGAAGTCGTTGTTGTGTCGTGATAGCCCAGAGCGCAACGAGCTTGTCTTAAATTTGGCCCCATCGGGCCATGGTTCAAATCCGGGCGTGTACCAATGAGTTTTTCTGACTTAAGTACACAATATCACTGACACCGTGCTTCGGAGGGCACGTTAAGCAGTCGGTCCCGGACGCTGTCAATAGATGGCGGTCGTTACAGTTCCCAACCCGCAGTGGAGCAGCGTGGTGGACTTAAGCTCCAAGCCCCCCTCCTCACCCTGGGGGAGGCCTAAGCCCCTGCAGTGGGGTAAAAATGGGCTGATGATGATGATGATGATGAAGTCGTTGTTGGATTCACTATAATCGCCTTTTTCTTTGAATTATGTTCACAGGATGTAACTGTAGAATTATCACATATTAACTACAAGTGTTTATTGTTACTCCCGTACGTGTCAGGTTAGTTCTACAAATAGGACTGTCACGGTATATTCAAACGCACGCGGATGTGGCAACTTTGTGCGTGCACCTGCCTTTTACTATCCCTGTAATACTTTGGACGCTACTTTGATGCATCATATAATATTTGCATTGATGGCTTTATAGGTAGCGCTAGAAATTTTGATCGTGCAGTTTATAGTTATATCACAACAGGATTGTTTCAGATATACAGGTGTTCTAAAAAAAATTATTCGTGTGTTAATTTAGGTTTATTTAATCTTTACGTCATAACTACCTTATTCCCGAAACCAGTGACTTATCACGTCCGAGACTCGACATGTTATATAAAATTACGTGAAAACCAGGGCCTCAATTACCACACTTTTTTTTAAAAAAAAAAACGACGTTATTTGGTAGATGCACATACTTTCCGTAATCCTCTCCTTGTTTGGAAAACCAACCAAGTCTAAAGTAGGTAATAAGAAAATTATAAATAACTTTCGTCTTTCTGCAAGCAACATTTTGTGTTAGTTGCGACAAAGTCAATTTTTAATACCAACTCGAAGATAAAGAAAGTTCTTTGAACATTGTTATCATATTGCTCGGTAATTTTTCAGTGATGATGTTACAACAAGATGTTTTGTATTTCTGATACCAACTCTAAGTACCTACTCCCTCCCGCATAATAAATAAATACTCAAATTGGTCAAGTCACCATCGATAAGCCGCAGGCCATATATAAAAAAATACAAGATTTTGCCCATTCTGAGCATATTCGGAAAGTTTTGGAAATGTATATAGTCTTAATTTATGGAGACTAACTCAAAAAAAAATATATGCAACAGTACAAAACGGCCGCTTTTTTGTATTGTTTTATACATACTATATTTATAAGTTACATTACTAAAAAGAGAAATGTATTTACTTTACGACAAAAACATAAAGGCTACGACCAAATTAGATCACGCAGTCAGCGGTTTATTATAAAATTCAGTGCAGCTAATCACATTTCTCCGTGTCATGACATAAATTGTAAGTTACAGTCCAAATAACTCTGAACGTTTTTATTCCTATCCAAAGGCGCCGTCAGATAGGCAATGTTGAGAAATTAAAGAAAAACGGTAACGGTTGGACGGTAAATTAATAAAATGTTGCGAAATGTCATGAAAGGTCATCAAAGGTTATTAAATATGAAATCTCTGGAACGCTATTTAATGCTACGAAGTATTATTGAAAGAGGAGCGCCCAAGGCGGAAAGAGCCAACAGGCGCCAAGCTGGCCGAATGGCACGTCACGTCATTCCGCGTGGCACACCGAAAAAAATGTCTTCTTCCACAGATTTTGTTAAAACAAAAATTAAATTAAAAATTTGAAAAACTCCCGACACAAAAAAAAACTAACCTTTAAAAAGTGTGAAATAATACAAGTTTGTTCATTGACCTGACCCTTAAAATGATTTTTGACCCTTAAAAGCATCGGGGACCGCTAATTATTAGGTACCTATTTTACGTTTACTTATTAATTATTAGGTACCTATTTTAAGTTTACTTAGAGCTCCCCGACGCTTTTAAGGATCAAAAATCATTAGGCAATGAACAAACAGTGAACAGTTTTTTTTTGTGCCGGGGGCTTTTTAAATTTCAAATTTAATTTTTATATCAAAATTTTTAAACTTTTGTTTAGTTAAACTAATTCATACATGATCAGACAAAAAATATTTTTCAAGTTTTTAGTTTTCGTAAGTTAATATTCCTCATTCCCTTTCAATATAGTGAACATTATGCTACTAGTCAACGTCTTTCATTTGCTACCCATATTGAAGGATTTGTGAAAAAAAGTAATTCCCTATTTTTTAGTGGCGGACATCTTGGATTTGAAATTTGTCATAGTGTATAGTATTCTAAGAAAAACTAATCAGTGAATGCTAAAGACAAAAATGTATAGTCAATCGTGCCATGACGTCACTCGGTTACATATTAGTATGGGCGAACGGGGATAATTTCCACGTAGCGGCACCGAGTGACGTCACCAGCGGATCGTAAAAACACAATTTTTCATTTGTTTTACCTCCGGTAATAATCGGTATTTTCCCGAAATTAAAAAAAATATAGTCATTAGCTTGTTTATACTCTTGCGTGTAAAATAGCATTTGTTACATAATTGTATTGAAGAGGACGCACTCATTGGCAAATTCACGCGGCCCGTCATAATGCGGTTCACTCTATAATAAATTGTATTTAATTGTTCTGCCCGAAATCAACAATGTTATATCTACGTCATATTGAAAAATAAAAAAAAAATTACATGGAAACAGGGGCTTAAGCTTAAAGATCTAAAATAAATGATTTATTACAGGTCAAATACCGTTTGGGAATATATTATTTGAAATTGTCCCAGAGAAGTTAGGGTTGGATTTCGTATTAATTCAGAACTGCATTCTAAAAAAATATTTCGTAGAGCTATTCATGAAGATTTAGTAATTCATAGAAACTAAGCAAATCATGAAAGAGTTTACCACAAAAGTGCAAAACAAGGCTTTTTAAATTTTTTTTAGAAAAATTTTTTTAATTGTCTGTAAACAAATTAAACAATAAAGTCCAGGCAAAGTAATTAAAAAGAATAACTGTACGCTGTCCATTATTAAATTATTTGTGTAGTTTTGATAAAAATATTTATAACTTTAAACGAATATGATAAAATTATAGCTATTTTACAATAATTGGTGCAATATTACTTCAGCTGTAAAAGTAACTTAAGATCTCCCCTAAAAATTATATACGCATTTTAAATATTTGTCTAATTATTTTCGCATTAGTAACATATGAATGCAAAGTAAAAATTAACTTAAACAGCATTTGGTTACAATTTTTTTTTTAAATTAATTTGATCCAATGAAAACATCGCTTTTGTGAAAATATAATTCTTAATAAACTCTTTTAGCATGAAAAACATATCCAAATATCATTGGAAAAGTTTATAGAGAAAATTGCCTATCACTTGGAAATTATTATTAACTTAAATTTACGAAGGCATACGTTTAAAAAAATTTTATACACGACAATGTAAGATAACATCTGTGTTTTACGAGAGATACCGTTGACACATTCCACTTGCTAGATCGCTCGAGGAGATAACAGAAACACAACTCAGTTCAACTGCTTCAAAAAATTCTATATAGTTTTAAAATAAAAATATAGAAACGCTTTAACATTAAAATTGGTAACAATTGAACGTCATTCAAAGCGGAAAAATATATTAAAAAACTAAAAGGTGATGAACTTTTCAATGATAGGCACCCCATTTGATCATTGAATTTCATTCATAGATGTAACGAAACGCCTCCGCCACTAGAACGACAGCACGCTATCGACAAGGCAAGCGTCTATACACCCCGCCAGTAGTGTATGCCACTACCGGTCATTAGTCGGCAAATACCCGTTAGAAAGAATTTCCTCGCAAAAACGCCGAATTATGCAGTGAAATCTTGTAAAAACACGTCCAAAAACAAAAAACAAAGTTGAGTTGTGTAACTTTTCAAATGTAAGTATGAAATTGTGTAAACGCTTCTCCCCGCAAACGCGTCTCACACCCCCGCTAAATGGAACACTGCGTTTCGTACAGTGAATGTCGTGTCTGTAGTGGGGAGGCGGGAAAGGAGCTTCGCTATCTCTGTGCATTCCTTTTCTCTTTGGCATGATATGGCGTCTGGTTGTCGCCATATCGACTTTTGATTACTGTCATGTCTTTAGTGACATGAGAATCATCAAAAGCTGCCCACGCGTCTTGTCTCTAGGGCTACCTAGTCTAACATATAGGTAACTCGAGTCAAGATGTATGATGGTACGAAAGTGACGTGTTAGTATTTCAAAGCGTTAATTCTATCTTGTTAACGAGTCACCGAATCGTTAAGTAATGACATCAGTCATTAATTAACATCTGCATCCAATGATGCATTTGTGCCACAATGATTTCAGAACAAATCTATGAAAAGTAACAGACACAGAACTTCCTCATTTCCAGCTGAATACTTGTTACAAAATTATTTATAAGTAGAGAATTTAATCAACAATACATATAATACATATGTTCCAGATATTATTATTAAATGATAATTCGTGCGGTACTCTGATAAAACAAATTATTTAATCAATACGTCTGTGATGATTCACTATCAGCAGAGCATCATAAAATATGAGGAACACGACGAGGAACAATACGCACTAACATAATCACGTTACAAACACACGACTGGAACCTTAAATATCATATTACCATACCATACCATCAGCCCATTAATGCCCCACTGCAGGGGCTTAGGCCTCCCCTCGGGATGAGGGGGTGTGGAGCTTGATCCACCACTTGACCATGGTGACCATGACTTTAATTTGTGGACCAGTCCTGCCGTGAGACTCCATGTTTGGGCACCGTATATCATTGTAGGCAGGACGCATTGGTTGAAGACCTTGGTCTTCAGACATTGTGGTAGTGGCAAAGAGAACAGACGACGGAGCTTCCCGAAAGCAGCCCAGCCCAGCTGAATTCTTCGGTCGGCCTCTTTGTTGAAGTGTGTTTGCCTATCTGGACAGTATGTCCTAGATAGACATAGTCTTGCACAACTTCAAGATTCGCACCCTCTACGGTTACCGGTCTCGATAGAATATGTTCGTTGACCATGACTTTCGTCTTGTGCAAATTCATCCCGAGTCCCACCCGCCGAGAGGCGGCATTGAAGTCGTTTACCATTCCACTGAGCTCCTCCAGCGGCTCTGCCATGATGACTATGTCGTCAGCAAACCGAAGGTGAGAATGTATTTGCTGTTGACATTGTTGCCACGATATTTCCTGTCCAGCGTCTTCAAAACATATTTACTTCACTTAAAAAAACTAAATCCTCTAACCATATATGTTATCAATTCCCAGGTTCAGACTTTCAAAGGTTAATAATTCTTTCATGGGAAATTGTATCCGTTTTTATAATATAATTCTTAAAGAAATGTTACACTGAAATTATAATCAATGTATATAGCGAGTTAAAGTACAACTCATGAAAAAAGCTTACCATTGTAACGTACTACCGAGTATTTAAATAAGTGCGCATGGACAACATTGTAGTAGTTTTAAGTATTTTAAATTTAAAAAAATTGGAAAAACATATAGTTAAATAAAACAAACAGGGAGGAGTTTCTTGCCGGTTCTTCTCCTTCTCCTTTTCCGAACCGGTACCTAATAAATTCATTTTGCCTTTCAATAAGTATAGCTAAAATCTATATTTTATATATAAATATTTTTTTTTTATTTGTTTTGATTTGATTTGCATCACCGACATATTAAGTCGATGGTCGGCACTATTCTTCGCTCTGAATCCGTGTCATGAGCGACTATATGTGCGTTGTTGGAGCGTGATCACTTCAGTGTTGCCAACTAGTTTTTCTTATTACTTACAGTTCGCTTTTCACGACAAATGGTCGCCGCTCGTACTATTATAAAATAAAAAGAAAAGTGAGTGAGGCAACATTGTGAGTGAAGCGATTTATAATATTATTTATTCACTGGAATTATAAAATTCAATTTCTTTGAAATGGCCACTATCTATGCATAACTTGTCAATTTTATACAAGAACAATAAAATTCGAACGCTTTATAGTCTATCTAGGCGAAGGAAATCTGATAGCTGTAGTTACTTATCAGCTGCTGTAATAATCAGTAATTGAATTTTGTATATATCCTTTACGTCATAGATAGGGACATATCTGTACTACTCATTGATGATACACGTTCTACTGTATAAATCTTTAAATATATAAATAAGATTTTATCTGTACATACAATTTTTAAGCCGAATTGACTCATTTACTTCAATTCTACCATTTTTTTAATTTTATGTCGGTCTGTCTGCTTGTATGTTATTTTACAACTCAATAACTGCTTTTTATGAAAATTCGTATTTCGAATATGAGATTGCGCAATTGATAGGCCATTTGAGACTTTAAGGGGAGGAAATGGGAGGGGGACTTTGTTCTTTGAAGTGAGAAGCTCAAAATTTTTAAATACAGCTACTGAGCATAAATAAAAAATGACATATAGAGTTTTTGGATTGCCACATTTTCAGGGAGGAACACAGGGGTTGAAAATTTGTATAGGAGTACCTACTTTTTTTTTTCAAAATTAGGAACTTCAAAATTAAAATTGTAGCTGGCAAGCAAAAATTGTTGAATATTTTTAAGATTAGTTTATAAAATTCACGACTTTTATCAGCCCGCCCGAAGTTATGTTGTGAAATGGTCACCGTGTTCGATGATAGAGTCCCGTTCTGTAGTTTTTTGATTCTGTATTTACTGGAGTTATTATAAAGTTCAATCTCGTTTATGTTTTTATGATATATAGTAAGTATGAATAAATACATCGATTTGCCCTCACTTTGAAACGAAGAAAATTGTTTCGTTATTCTCCCCTTTAATTTATGTCGAATAAGCTGTTAACGAAAGAAAGTTCTACGGTAAAAGAAAAATCAAATAATTACCATTTTCTATTTCAAATTAAATTATTTATGTATGAGAAACGTACAGCTAAAACAGAAAGAATCACTTAAAAATTTATTACATAAATATCCAATAACAGGTTTTTCCTATTGACATGCGTTTTCGTAGCATCTAGAGGTGAATAGCTGTAAATGCGTTAAAATCATGTTAAAATATAAACCATCAGAACACGAATTCGACTCGCACTTGATAGGTTTCTTTTATGTTTTAGTAGGTATTTAGTTTGTAAATAGCTACAGGCATGACGTCCTTTCAAGCATCAGTGCTTACTTTGATTATCCTAAAGGAAAATACTCTAGCTATATCATTGTATACGTTAACCTTTATTTTTTTATGATTTTAAGTTATTTTGAGATATCCTAAATGTAAGAATATTTTATCAACAATTAATAATAGATATACCTAAGAAAAATCTT
The DNA here is from genome assembly GCA_949709985.1 of Luffia ferchaultella. Classification (NCBI taxonomy): domain Eukaryota; kingdom Metazoa; phylum Arthropoda; class Insecta; order Lepidoptera; family Psychidae; genus Luffia; species Luffia ferchaultella. Next base: position 10,796,028 of record OX453243.1, on the reverse strand, counting down.
TAAATTACGCTCCGTTGTAAATACCAACAGGAAAACTGTTAACGTATTAACATATCCCTTTCGGTCTATAGCGCATGCAAGCTTCTTGGTTTTGGGTGCTAGAATTTGCCCCCAACCCCCAGACGATCCTTGTAAAAATTAACTTGATCTTTAGAAGGTATTGGATTGTACAACTTTAGGTAGCAGAATCATCAAGAAAGAGCGTCTTATATTTCCAAACAATCGAAAATACGAACAAAATGACTTAGAGATTAAAAAGACGATATCACTGATAGAAATATTTTCTTAAATTACACACTAAATGTAATTTGCAAATCTTTATTTTTGCTTTAGCAGTGCGAATTTTACACGTGCGACACACTAAATTCTACTTAACAGTGAATATGTCGAAATATCAAATGGCGTATATTTTGTTATTGGCGTATATTTTTTAGTTCACATTTTTATGGTCATGTACCTATGTACAACCTATGTATCATATACCTATGTACAACCATGAGTATTAATTACACAGTATAGTTCGCACCCAAACAGTAGAAGTAGGGAAAATGGGTATCAGCGAGGCGAGAGCGGCCTCGCATCTGCGCAAAACCGCACCGGCGGCGTCAACTTCAAAGGAAACAAGATGTACAAACAAGTACATCCATGGGTATAACTTGGGACTATTGAATAAAGGACGATGAGGGTATCGTTATTTATTTAATACTAGCGACCCACCCCGGCTTCGCACGGGTAGCAGAGCATATAACCCGTAGTGTTTTTCTGTCGTAGTGCCCTATCAGCTTGTTGCGTCAAACATGTGGATTGGATTTAATAGTAAGTTCATCCTACTTGGAGTATTTTTAATGTATTTAATATACAATTCTGTAAGTATTTGAAAAATATACATAAAAACAAACTAAAATATTTCTTATATACAACATTGATAAGCAAACCATCGAATAAAATCAATCAAAACAAATTTGCCGCCATTTCTATATGAAAATCATAGATTATGAAGAGTGAACCGTACTGTTTGGATACGTAGGTATAAAATGTTGGGGAACTATATGACAGGTGTAACTGATTATTTTTTAGTTTCTTTATTACTCAACCTATGCCATCTGTCTGTCAGAAATCAGAAACTAACTAAGCTAATTTTATTTAAGTGTAAGTAAAGTTTATATCACATTGCAACGATGATTTTGATTGCTTTTCGTTCATTTCTTTACCGATAAGGCAAAGTGAGATAAAGTGTCGGGTCTAGTTAGTGCAAGCGTATATTCTAGTACCTATATTATATGCAGTACCAATTACAGTTTAATGTATAATTGTTTTACTTATATGGGGAAATATGTATGCACATTATCAATTTAAATAGACATTGTAATTAAAACCATCAGTTTTGCCTCTTTTATTAATTTAATTAATTTACTTTACTACGTGCCCTTACATTACCCAATTCCATAAGCAGAATATAAACAAAGTTTTGCAGTCGCCTCTGTGATGATGACATGGTATATCTATGACTGCTCATTGTTGCACCCGTATGCACTGTTCGCGCTGTGTTGTCTGTTCCATTAGTAATTCTATGTCTCTATGCTCCACGCCCGGCCAGCGGCCGGTATAGTAGCTTACTATACCTATTTTCATATTTGAAAAAAATGGTGTCATATGATGAGGTAATTGGAAAGCAATTTAAAGCTAGAGTGGATAGTGAGATAGTGGATAGCTATCCATAAAAGATAGACATATGCCATCGCAGACTTTTCTTTAGTCCTATAAAAAAGACACAATTCCTCTGCGTTTTCGATGAAAGCTTCCAGCCGGCTTGATTTTTTTCCGACTTCTTCGACAACAATCGTCATAACTCAACTAAATTCCACAAAACATTAATAAATTATACACGTAAACCTTCTTCTTGAATCACTCCGTCTATCGGTGTCAACCATATACTAGTTTTTGAGTTTATCGCGTTCAGATAGACAGACAGGCAGACGCGGCGGGGGACTTTATTTTATAATATGTAGTGATAAATCGGCTAGATAAAAAATTCATCGATCGATGAGGTTCTAATAGCATATTTTTAATGTCATGGGTGTGTCAGCAATAAGACACGGCCTCGCGGCCTAATTTTGTTCCAGTAAATAGTTGTTATTGACATAGCTCATAAATGGACTCGGTCATGCGGAACTGAGTTTCGGATGAGACGATTAATAATGTAGATTAAAGTTATGTTCCTTTCATCACGGCATAAGCTTATTTGGCGTAGCCAGTAATTATTTTTGTGTGACCATTAACATAAAATCTATGCAAAGAGAAATGATAAACATCTAAAAGACAAGCAACTTACTCATGTATTTTTTTTTTATTTTGTCGAATATAATAAATATAGCTTTTTTGAAAGTGAGAGAATGTGTTAGTGTTTATAAATTCGAAATATTATATATACAGCCCAAACATTATACGTAAATACAGCTTTATATTATGTGTACCAATATAAACTAACTTGTCTATAGACTTAGCTAATCATGGAACAACAGTATTAATGAAAAGGCTAATAATTCACATAAAAAAGCTTTTTTAAGAATAAAATTTCTACAAAACGAACTAATTCGTAACTTTCTACAAAAACATAATGTTTTAAGCTTGGAGGGATCCGAGGTTTTAAATGTCTTACTATTTCTAACTATTTATAATATATGTAGTTTATTTTATTTCAGTCACACAGCTTGGCAAGAAATTTAACGAGTATTCTAATCCTCGGCCGTCAAACCAATTACTTTCTCAAGTCACGACAAATCAGCATCACATAGGTGCAGAAGCTCTGAAAATTTATTTTTAGTATAGGTTAACCATACATTTGTACCGGAAACGCTAAAAGGATGTGACGTTATTCTAGAACAATGTGGAACTATCTTAAACATTTTGAAACTTCAAAGTCCACCGTTTAAAAATTAAAAAAAACCTGAAAACTATTGTTTTTATAAGTAATACGGATCGGGTTATTTTATCACTACATATTATAAAACAAAGTCCCCCTCTCTCTGTCTGTCTGTCTGTCTGAACGCGATAAACTCAAAAACTACCGAACGGATTTTCATGCGGATTGCCACCATTTGAAAAATATAATTGAAAAACAAATTTAACAAATATTAAGGAAATAATCGCTTTATTGAAAATTTGAGAATAAACTGCCTTTTAGCGATTAAGAAAAGTTAATTTAAGTCAATAAAATGAAATACTAGAAAGAAGATAATTGTAGTAGACGTGTGTTATTCGCGTTATTCGGTTAGTTAAAAAAAATAGTAAGTAATTTTGTAGCCAACGCAGTACTTAACAACTTTGCAATAACGATATCCGGAAGGTCTCTATTTCCGAAGGCAATGATCTCGTAGTCAGATACGCTTCGAGACAACTTCGTAATCTATACTGAGACGTTGTTGCGATATATCCTGCTATATTTGCTATTTTATGAACACGTTTGCTTGCCTTCCTTTTCCCAATCTCAGAGCGGCTTTTTTGCAATTCATGTGCGAAAATACTATGTGGTCAACTTATTCGGCAAATTTTTTTTTTTAGAATTATAAGGACTAAATATTAGTGTCGTGATAGCCCAGAGCGCAACCAACCTGTCTCAAATTTATAAGGCCCCATAGGGCCATGGTTCGAATCCGGGCGTGTACCAATGAGTTTTTCTGAATTAAGTACACAATATCACTGACACCGTGCTTCGGAGGGCACGTTAAGCAGTCGGTCCCGGACGCTGTCAATAGATGGCGGTCGTTACAGTTCCCAACCCGCAGTGGAGCAGCGTGGTGGACTTAAGCTCTACCCCCCCTCCTCACCCTGGGGGAGGCCTAAGCCCCTGTAGTGGGGTAAAAATTGGCTGATGATGATATTCATTCTATTCTCAACTTGCGAGTATAGTGGTTGCGGGCAATGCGGCTAAGTTCAAGTGCCGAGTGATGTGAACGACTGTCTATAATTTGTGAATTTGCAAAAATTCTTCCACGAAATTGAAGATGGATGGATTGAAAGATGTTTAAGTATAGTTCTATCAACTCTCATTTTGAACATCTCTCAAAGTGATGAACATCTCAAAAACTTGCTTACGCTGGTACATTTATTGGCATCGCGGTGTTAAACGTCTTAACGAGGATACAAACTGGGAGATTATATATATTTCGGTTGTCCACGAATCAACGCTTAGTAGTTGAATATTTTGTTTTATCCCCTTTTATGGTCTTTCATGGGGAACGCATTTAATGTTTGCACAGACAGACTTGAGGATAATTTTTACATAATGTTTTAGGATAACTATCTTTTCCATAAATGAATAAAGTGTCATTAACCTTTTCTCTCGTAAGAAACTTTTAAAATGTAGTCAAACTTGTCACACAATATTTTTTGTTTAGACGCCACTACATATATCAGCCTCCAAATTCGTTTGCAGTGTTTATTCATCCTACTAACCATTTACTCCTTGTATAAAAAAAAATGTCGAAACTAAGTTTAGAATTATTGGTGAAAAATTGTATACATTTATAAAATTGTATATAGTTATGTGAACATGCAGGTATGATTTCCATTATATTTTAAATCTGAACTAGCTGGGACCCCATTTTGATGTTGTTGTTGTTGAATTGTTGAGTTGTTTTCGTACAATTACTATTGTGCATTTATGTTTCTAAAAATTTATTGATATATACTTTAGGTGGAAACTTCAAACACTTAATTACTGAAACACTTCCCCACTTACACTTTCCCATCATATCTATCAGTAACCTTATAAGCGCATTAAGAAAAAAACGTAAACCGCCGTATGGAAGCGTGTAAACAATAAATTTAAACATCACTTATACGCCTATAGGTATTATTATTTGATAGACACAACATTGGCCTCGATTTGATAAACTAATGAACGCTAATTTAGTGATCCACTTTTTACATGTTCGACTAGTAATTGTGGTCTTTAATAAGATTTATGGTCTTTTAAAAACACTTCTTGGGTGTTCCGGAATGTTTCCTTATGAAAAAAATTGTGTTGTAGATTATGATTTGCTTAATTAGGGCTCCATTGCTATATACGTTCATATTTTCGAGAATTTATACATTAGCTTTACCTTTATTTTTGTTGTATCGTTGTCACCTTTCGTGCTATTTCGTTTTTAATCTACTCTGTCTGCTCTGCTCCTCAAAGTGTGATAATAACATTCTTGACGTAAGTCTAGTCAACTTTTAGGGGGTGATTAATTGGTCGGTTATAATAAATTACAAACAATATCTAGTATATATATACGTACATAAATCCATTTTAAGGTTCTGTTGCTTAAAAAGAAAAAAAGGAAACCTCATAGGATCACTTCGTTGTCCGTCTGCCAGTTTGTCTGTCGAGACATTTTTTTCTCGGGTGCGCGTGGAGCTATTAAGTTGAAATTAATATCAAATACTTAGATCTACGGTCCCTTGGAGCTGTAAAAAATCAAGCTTCTAAGTCCACGCATTCGAAAAATTTTAACATTTATGCCGCATATTTTAACACTCGCGAGTAAATCACAACCCTTTGGCCTAGAACCATCAAGTTTGGCAAAAAACAAAGTCGCACACCACAAAGAAAAAAATCCGAAAATCCTTATACTGTAGTTATGTCAGTTAGATGTCGTTTTTGTGATTACAAACTTATGTTTTTTTATAAATATTTCTATTATATTGGGTGGTGGTATAGTACCCTCGGCGCACTAGTGCGACTCCCATTTTTCCGCTTTTTTAATTTTGTTAGTAACCAAAACTATAGAAATTTTTCCACCTCTGAAAAGTCTTCGGTATAGACACATGTTGTATATAGGTGAGATCATATAAGAGCAAATACAGTACGTGTATGTCTCAAATTATTTAGGGCGCATTATGGATCGGGTACAGTTCCAAACAAACTATATGGCGTATGTGAATATAGGCACAAGTCGCGTCGCAGTAAACCGTTTTAGGTGTAGCGGGACGTAGTGGAGCGAGGGGTATATGACTGTACCTGCGCAAACACGCATATAGCGTTGTATTCCGATCCGCCATAAAGTTTTAGGCGAACTATATTTATTTGAGATAGTAGGTAAGTCAATAAATCAAAACCAAAATAATGCCAAAAATATTATTAGGTTAGTGAATCATCGAGACGTTAATTGTAAAATTTTAGAAATTGACTGATGTGATGTAGCTTCACAATAAATAAAACGATCAAAGAGGTTTTTTTTTTTGGTTCCACTCCAGTGACTGTTCACTAAGAAGCAGTTTATTGGGGTTTTGCGATAAAGTTCATTGAACTCTTTAGTGTTTATATTTTTGTGCTATTTTGCTAAAGCTACTCTATGTTTTTCTAAAGAAATCACTGTTTTTTGTTCTGTATATCTCGTAACCGTAGTACAATTGGTGGGGGGTGGGGGGGAGCGCTTCTAAAATATATATGTATTAAAACAAGAAACAAATCAAATTGTCGAGTATTAGGAAATAAATTAGAAAATAATAAAGAACTGTTAGTCTAGCGGTCTGCGACACGTAGAGTTCTTTACAACAATATCTATTAAGAAATTTAAAAAATCTAAATAGTTTAAAAACAATTTTCATTCATGTATTGTATAGAAAATAAACATTTACATGTCCAGCAGTAGAACATTTCAGGCTGATGGATCATAAATCAATGCTAAGGGGTGGCTTTACAGACGCTTTAACAGGAACAAGATTTTGTAATCATTTATTTTCTCCCAAGGTTCGCTCTACCAAATACTGTCTTTAATTTTTTGCTTCCTAGACCTAGCTACTCTTTTTAGGTTCAGTTCACATAGGTGGGGGCCGTCCCACGTAGCGCCCTCCGGCACGAGACCGAATCAATTCCACCGATCGATCGTCGGTTCTGCGAAAGAAATGAACGGCTCACCGTCACTTACCTTACTGGTCTTTCAAGCTATATAGTTTTCGAATTTTTTCGTTTCTTTTCCGATAAAAGAACCGACACCGAATGTAGGGCGTTTGATGCCTCCCGACCCACTTTGATGGGCGATTTTAAACTTATGGACCAGCCTTACTGCAAAGTTCAACGTTTCTGCACCATATTCATTATCGGCAGAAGAAGCGGCTGAATATCTTCGTCTTCGATATTATGGTATTGGTAACAAGAGCAGATGACTTATTATTAATTTATTTGATAATAATATTTTTATGAAAAATATTAGATTAAAAATTACTGGGACCATTTACGTCTGATTTGTGTTTTATCAATTTTTAAAAAGTTGAAGTTAAATTAGTGTGACGTATTATTATCTGCGCAATACATCTGCTATGTTAAAATTTAATTTCTTTAAACATAAAATTTTATTGCTATAAGTTTTCTTGTCTTAACACGAAAGTCGGATATAGAACATAAACACCGTTGAAAATACTTTTTTTTACAGAAAACGTGTTATAAATATAATCTAAAGGCGGTCTAACAGACACTTAAAACAGAAAAATAAAATTAATGTATACCTATACTATAAATATGGACTACCAGGCCTATGGAAATTTATTTACATAATATTCAAGCATTTATAAAATCAATCCGGTCTCAAACCTGATACCCACATTTTGTACTATCAGAAATATATTTCAAATAAATGCCCCATCTTTAGTTACAACCACGTTACAACTGTATAAATTGTGTTCTCTATTTCTACTTCGATTATTGGGTAAAGCTTGATAAACTGAGAGACAAACAAATTTATTTAGGAAACAATTTTACCATTTCAAGGTGTACACGAAACGGCTATACTTGCCTATTAAATTCTTAAGAGTTTTTTTTTAAATAGTCGTTTGATGAAAATATTTTAACTTTAAAGTTATAAGCTTTTTTATAGCTTAACTATTTTACTTTTCTTCCGTGAGGTTTACAAGCATAAAATTAGAGAAATAACCGTATCAAAAAAATTAGTACTTATTGCTCATTACTTGGCAGGTGAAGGTATAAAAATATATGGGGAATTACGGTATGCAGGCAAGAGGATATGGTCACAATCATTCTTGTAATAGGGCAATTTTGCCGGTGCCGGTCCGGCGGAGTTGTCCCATTTCTAGTTAGCTTGTCATCTCCGGTGTTTTTCTACGAATTTATCCTGGAAGTGCGAACAAATTGTAATTGGGCGTATTATATTTAGAACAATAATAACATTATTTGTTGCCATGTGATAAGTAGGTGTAACATTATTTATATGTACAAAACCAATAGCTGTTTGTTTACTGATTTCGAGTTATAAAGTCGAAGTAGTTTAGTCGATGTGAATGTCTATGTAGGTTAGAATAATTCTATGGGGAGGTAGAGAATCATAACAGGGTACTTGCCATTTACATAGAATCTTGGGTTCGATGCTCATGTTCGCACATAACACCAAATATAAATCACAGTGTTTATTACGGCAGTAATTTGTCCATGTGGTAAATTAATATCTCTATTTCATTTTCAATAATAGTATTGAAGAGGGTTGTTTTCCAGAATTATTAAAATATAGCAAAGTGATTCCTGTGTTTAAATCGGGCAACAGGCACGATGCCAACAATTACAGACCAGTTTCTGTTTTGCCAGTTTTGAGTAAAATATTTGAAAAAATAATACTTCAACAACTTACCTCTTACTTTAACACAAATAAACTACTGCACACTAAGCAATTTGGTTTCACCAAGGGTTGCTCTACTACAGATGCGGGAGTTTCACTCATTGAATATATTTATGGCACTTGGGAAGGTCGTAGGGATGCTATTGGGATTTTTTGTGACCTATCCAAGGCATTCGACTGCGTCTGTCACAAAACTCTATTGATTAAATTAAAATACTATGGGGTTAAGGGAAAATCATTAGATTTGTTAGAATCATATCTGCATGACAGAATACAAAAAATAATGGTTAATGAAGTGGTATCAGGTGGATCTGCGGTAAAGATGGGCGTCCCACAGGGATCGATTCTGGGGCCATTCCTATTTTTGGTATATATTAGTGATCTTCCATACTTAGTTGAAAGTTTGGCCAACATAGTCTTATTTGCTGATGACACTTCCCTGTTATTTCAAGTGGATAGAAGGTCTGGTGGCTTTGATGACGTTAACAATACTCTTGCTCAGGTTTCCCATTGGTTCGAAGTTAATAATTTAGTATTAAATGCAAAAAAAACTAAATGTATTAAGTTTTCCTTACCTAATGTTGAATCAGTAACATATGACATAGTTTTAGACAATGTCAGGTTGGAGTTGGTTCCACACACAGTGTTTTTAGGGTTGACCATTGATTCTTCATTGCAATGGAGTGCTCATATAGAATCGCTTCGTGATAGATTAAGTTCAGCTGTTCATGCAGTCAGGAAAATAAGAAATTTAACAGACATATCAACCGCGAAGCTTGTTTATTTTTGTTGTTTCCATAGCTTGATGTCCTACGGAATTCTCCTGTGGGGTAGAGCGGCCAATATTGAGGATATCTTTGTATTGCAAAAGAGGGCTATTCGAGCCTTATATTTGCTAAAGAATAGAGATTCAGTGAGAGAGCTCTTTAAAAAAATTAGTGTTCTTACTGTTGCTGGTCAGTATATCTTTGAAAACATTATGTATGTTAGAAAAAATATTAACAAATTTTCCAAGCAGGGTGAAGTGCACAACTACAATACAAGATATGGAAGCAAAATAGCTATTCCTTGTTTCCGCCTCAGTAGGGTCAATACATCTTTCATGGGTCACAGCATTCGTTTTTACAATAAAATTCCGGAGAGTGTGTTGGCCCTCACTGAGAAAAAATTTAAGCATTTCATAAAACAAAGACTTTGTAGTAAGGCCTATTATAAAATTTGTGATTACTTGGAGGATAATGAGACGTGGACGTGTCCTTCTGAATTGACTGCTCAATCAATTTGTTGAGTTTATAAATTTTTGTAACCCATGTAGATACCTAGATGATTTTTAATTGTATTTATTTAAGATAGGGACATGAAATGTATAATGTGTATACCATAGGCTATTATTTATATTTATTTGTTAACATATTAATTGTAAAATGAATTTTGACGTGCATAAGTGTACTTGTATATTACATGCAATAAAGCTATTTGATTTGATTTGATTTGATATTATTAACAATTAAGCTACTTTATGAAACTGTGGGTTAGTTAATCAAAATGTCTAACAAATTTGAAATTAATTCTAAGGGTAGGTAATGCTAATTAATAAAGTATTTGTCAGTTACAGTGTCGAAGCTATATGCATCATCATCATCATCATCATCAGCCCATTTTTACCCCACTGCAGGGGCTTAGGCCTCCCCCAGGGTGAGGAGGGGGGCTTGGAGCTTAAGTCCACCACGCTGCTCCACTGCGGGTTGGGAACTGTAACGACCGCCATCTATTGACAGCGTCCGGGACCGACTGCTTAACGTGCCCTCCGAAGCTATATGCAATTTACATTTAAAAATAAATAATAATAAATATTTATCCACATAAATTTATATCGTTTTAACGCTTCTGTATTTTATAGTAGCATTAATAGCCGAGTAATTTGATTTATGTCATAATTACATAAACATCACTAACATTACAACCGACAGCCAATGTCCAAGTGCCCGCAATCACTTCGGTCCACGGATGTGTTGGCTTGGACATAATTTCTGTAATTGTTGAAAGTACGCCTCGGGCTCCAGAGAAGCCGTGACTTCGCCTTCAGCCACGTAATTAAGCTAGCAATGAAAGCGACTAATTAAAACTGTCCAATCAGCGTAATTCTAACGTTCGAGCTCACGAACACTCCCTATATTTATTGCACTGATCAGATTTATCAGAATCCTATATAATTTATATGAATCTAACGAATATAACGTGCTTAATACAACGTGCTCCGGAAGTACCCGAGGGATTTTAACAAAACCTTCTAATAAATGTTAGGAACAAATTATTTTCATACTTTTTTTCTGTCTGTTGCTCGTTGTTTGAGATATGAAAGAAACTTTAAATATTAGAATGTATACTTTTCGTCGTGAATAGGAAAACAATGTTGTCGGTTTGTGCAGTAGCGAGCAAGGAACCACGAGTAACGAAACGTTTACACGGTATCGTACGGTACGGCACGTAAGTTGAAAAATCTGCGTTGTATATAGCGAATTACAATTTGTTCTATACAATGTGTATAGAACAAATTAATTAAATAAACAATTAAACAAGATTCTCAAATAAATAATTTCGATTTCACTTTAAAAATTACAAATAACCGGATATATGAAATTATTAATACTTAATGTTAATTCTTCAATGTATTATATGTTAATGTTAATGTTATTAGTTATTAGGCATACACAATTTAAAAAAAAATAATTATTAAGTATAATTTTTTTATTTGTTATAATCACTCGTTCAGTTAATCATAAGATATAATGGAAATGCGCACGCAGCCGGCTAGCTCCTCCCGCTACCCGCTCGCTTGCCGTTTCGACACTAGTACACCAATATTTTAATAATATATTAATGCCAATATTTTTTTTGTTATAGGAAAAAATACAAGATTGAATAAAAAGTTTTTATTTTTATTTATAACATTTTTTATTATCTTTATTTTTGGAATAGCTGGGCTAAATCCCTCGGGTACCTCGGGAGCATGGTGTATATAATATCAAAGAACTATAATAAAAATTAATTTAAATAAAAACTAAATTTTTCATTGTAGTATAAGTTATTCATACATTTACAATTGTCACAAAACCTTCTAAAATATCGAAGTAAAAAAAAAATAAGTTATAAGTCCGGTGCTCTTTCTACTTCCGTTTCACAAAGAAGCAGTTTCAAATTATAATTTATGTCTAGTTTAGTTTCATAGGCAACGCCATGCTATTTTTACTGCATTCTATTTATTCTCACGATGGAAACCAAAAATAAAAACTTATTAAATCTTCTCGTGCATACACGATACGAGATACGAGTAGTGGCAGCTCACGTGTCCATGTGACACGATATTTTAGTGCAAAGCGTGACATTCTAAAGCGTATTTTCTAAGTATAATGCCTCACAGCAGAGCAGTCAAGTGATAAAAATCTTTACTCGTGCGAACGCCTCGGTTGAGCTAAGCACCATTTCGTAGAAAATGGAGCAGCCAACGACACTGTCCTTTGTTTATAACTAGAAAGTGTGTTCACCTCTTTTAAATCTACCTAGTAACATTGCCATGGAAGTAGGAATAATAATAGCCATTGCGGCCGCGAGCCACTATCCTTTCTACAGTGTGGACATTATTTCACTAAATAGCTAAAGTAAAGCAATAATTACTCTAAGTGTCTGTCATTTTTACGGCCCATGCCAGTTCACCTGTGACCCTAAATGGTTCATGTTAATAGTTAAGTCGGCTTTCTTTTAGTGAACGTGAATAGTTGACATAGTTTTTTCGATGATAATTACTGTTACTAATACTAATCATAGTAAAGTATTTAAAATAACAATAACTTTCAGAGAACAACGTCTATGAATACGTTGATAAATTATGGTAGTTGTATCTCACGTAGTTAGTGCATGTCATCATTTTCGGCCCTTTACTTTCGTTTCAATATTCGTTTTAATATTGAGCAAGTGCTTGCCACCACAAGACCACACATGCCTTCCCAGAATCCGGAATTGGGAAATTTCAGCTGCATTACACGTGAAAGCACCGGCCGTGCGGTGTCAATTGCATTCTTGGATAGTTCTTTGAATCGTGTCACGATGTACCTATATAGAGTGCAGAAAATCATTTATATTTCATGCCATAAATAGCGGAAACATGTTACGTTTTTAAAGCTTATTTCGCCAATTAATTGTTTGCTACTTATCTCTTTTAATTATAACATAACTAGCGACCCGCCCCGGCTTCGCACTGCTAGCAGAGCATATAATCCGAAATGTTTTTTTCTGTCGTAGTGTCCTGTCAGCTTGTTGCATCGAACATGTGGATTGGATTTAATTATATTTAAAAGTATCGTAAGTTCATCCCACTTGGAGTATTTTTAAAGTATTTAATTTCCAATCTCTAAATATCTGAAAAAGTAAAGAATAAATATATATAACCTAACCTAACCAAACCTAACCACGCGTGTCGCTTCGTCCCATATGACCGGGCGGCGCAGCTCGGCGCCCGGCTAGTCGCACGATATTTTATTTCGCGATAGCTCCTAAGATATTAATTTAAATTGTATAGTGTAAAGGGCAACCATAATGTACATGACATTCTGAAGGTAAATAACGTATTTAATTTGATAGGAATTAATACTGTATGCGTATAAATTGCTTTCCAATTACCTCATCATATGACACCATTTTTTTAAACATAAAAATAGGTATAGTAAGCTATCCATAAAAGATAGACATATGCCATCGCGGACTTTTCTTTTGTCCTATAAAAGAGACACAATTTCTCCATACATTATTTTGTTATATCTCAAAGGGATTAGCCAGCGTTTTTGATAAAATCTCCCAGTCGGCTTGATTTTTTCCGACTTCTTCTACAATAATCGTCATATTTCAACAAAACATTAATAAATTATGCAAATAAACCTTCCTCTTGAATCACTCCGTTCATTGGTGTCAATAATATACCAATCCGTTAGGTCGTTTTTGAGTTTATCGTGTTCAGACAGACAGACAGACGTGGTGGGGGACTTTATTTTATAATATGTAGTCATATATACAACATTGATAACTTCTGTCTAACCACACGTGTCGCATTGGTATGGCCCCTACGCAAGGCGCGGTGTACGCCCGGCCGCTTAAATTGTTGAGCGATAGTTTTTATTTCGCGATAATTTCTAAGATATTAATTTAAATCGTATTGTATAAAGGGCAATCATAATCTGCATGAAATGTTGAAGGCGAATAACGTGAACGTTTAAATTTGATAAGGATTAATACTGTATCCGTATCCGTCAATTGCTTTCCAATAACCTCACTATATGACACTATTTATTTAAACATAAAAATAGATGTAGAATTGAAAAATAGATCTAGATTCATAAAAGATAGACACATGCTATCGCAGACTTTTCTTTAGTCCTATAAAAGAGAAACAATTCCTCCATACATTATTATGTGATATCTCAAAAGGATTAGACAGCGTTTTCGACGAAAACTTCCAGCCGGTTTGATTTTTTCCTACTTCTTCAACAATAACCGTCATATTTCAACTAATTTGCACAAAACATTAAGTAATAAATTGTACACGTAAACCTTCCTTTAAAATCAGTCCGTCCATTGGTGTCACCAATAGGCCAATCCGTTCTGTATATAGTTTTTGAATTTATCTCGTTCAGACACAGACGCGGCGGGGGACTTTATTTTATAATATGTAGGGATTAGTGGTGTTCGTAAAATCATTTACGGTAATTTGCTATTAATTACTTCACATTCGTATGTTACTAAACAAGTTTATTGCTGATTAAAATGATGGCCGTTAAATATGTTAAAAACAATATACTACAATGCTGCAATTGAATATAATTTTACGTTTCAATAACGTAAGATTTATCATCATCGCTGAATTTTTAATAATTGATGACATTTGGGATAGTAGTATTTTAATTTAATATAAGAGTATAACTGACTTTAAAGTATTGTATAATATTAAATTGCATAGTTTAAAAAGTTGCATATTTAATAAATAAATATTACCATTGTTATATCAAAAAAATGAACAAAAGTCGAGCATTACCCCTTATATCCAAAAATACGAGTCTAATATATTGAAAAAATATGGAATATATATATATATATTTACATAGTTTCGATGATGAAGGGGATCGGTAGACTTATTTTAATGTTTTTGATATCTTTTAAACCATGCAATTTAATATAATATGTATAATATCAAATTTAAAATTCAGTTATACATAATTATACATTAAATTTAAATGCACCTGTTCCAAATGGTATCAATAATTAATAATTCTGCAACAGTGATATATCTTACGTTATTGAAACGTAAAATATATATTACTATAGTCCATATTTTTTCAATATTTTAGGCTCGCTATTTCGGAGATAGGAAGGGAATGCCGCTACTTTGGTTTTTTTTATATCTTTTAAACTATGTAATTTAAAATTACAAAAAAAAAATACATTTATAGGCTATGAGTTAGTCTCATAGTAAGTCTACTATGAGTAAGTCTATACTCAGTATTTTTTTTTTAATTTTAAAGTTATTAGTTTCGTAGATAAGTAATGGTGGAATGCTCAATTTTCGTTTAGTTTCTTTAATATTTTTTAAAGTATGGATTTTAAAATTATAAGAAAATAAATTTGTATTTATTTACAAGCCCTTTTATTTGATATGTCACATGGTACATTTGACAAAAGATTTTAAAAAATACGCGCCACCGATGTAAGAGGCCGCCGGCTGTATCCGGGGCATAGATATAAATGTCAGGATAGGCCGCATAGAACATTTCACAATACGAACGGCGGCCTCAGATCGTTATTGTTACATAAACGTCATCTGTTATTATTCATTAGAACTACGTAGTCAGATAGCAATCAACCTAATATTCAGACATTGATGTAACCTTGTCGGGACGTACTTAATTGAATGTAATCATCTACATACATAACTATGTATTAACATCAAAGGAAACGTTTAACAGTATATGGGCATCTGAGCTAGGACATTGCAAAAATACATAATCAAGGAAATTAACAAGTTTTACTGCGAATTCCAGCAATCTGGCGTGTTTTGTAGCCGCACAAAATGCACAAAACTCGAAAATGGTATTTAATCAATAACAAGTTAAAAGAGTTTTATTTTTACATAGTTTTTACTTACTGATGATAAGAAATATCATTTTTTTGTTTATTGGCCTTCATAGTTTGTGTAATCTAACACAACTTGGTTTGGCATTTTTACGAATTAACAACGACGTGCACGCGACGATGTTCCGAGCGTGACCGAGTTGACGAATGTCCTAAAAGTAGAAATTAGGACATTTAACGTGGAGACATTGAGACGCGTTGTTCTGGTCCTTACATTTATGTCTATGAGCCGGGGCCTTTTGCATCGGTGGCGCGTATTGGTTCCGTTTTTTTTTATTTCGTATATTTTATCGCGGATTTATCGGAAATATTTTTTACTTTTTGATTCAGTGTTTTTTTAATGAATGATTACTTTTAAAAAGGTTTTTGTATATATTTTTTTTCAGAATTTTTGGTATGACGCTTAGAATGCGTTTTTTTTTTGTTTGTCCTGTTAACTAAACTTATTTGCATGTACTCGCATGTGTTTAGTGCCCAGGAATTGGTAGATACGTTAATGGTATGCATAAGTTTGCTGCCTCCGCCATCCAACTCCTCATCACGTACCCCTTCTTGAGTTTGGGTATAGTTGATTACTCGCGACATGGTTTCTTTTAAGCCTTGTCCGTACCTTACCCTCAGCCCCATCGAGGGTTGGTGGTTTCTATATTCGTCATTCTCTCGTCGCCATATGCTATGAAAAGTGCCCGTAATGTCAAATGTAATGAGCCCAAACTCAGTTCGCTTACTAGTAGCTATTGAAAGATTTCGTAACCTTCCAGATTCATCATCAATTCCTCGTCAGCTCATCACCATATGTGTCATTGTAAGCGCTCATATAAACAAATCTAATGACCGCAAACATAGTGGATTTACTAGTAGCCATTGATAAATTCTGTTATCTAGCTGTCAGCTCTATTATCAGACCCGTGTTACCACGTGCTATGGAAAGTCCTCGTAAAGACAAATTTAATGAGCTTAAAGTCGGTAGGTTTACTAGTAGCCATTGAAGTGTTCTGTTATTCACCTTCTAGCATCATCATCAAAATAACCGGATGGTACCATGATTATTGGATATCGTCCAAATCACACATATCTGTAAAATCAATATAGCGATTGACCGTTGAAGAGTTTCCTTGTTACGATACAATCCTGGCTGCACCTGGAAGACCTGGTCTCCAGATTATTGCATTGTCGTCAGAAGTGATCCGAACCACATATATGTGCAACAGTGGCCGAAAAATCAATAGCAAGTTTTGAAAAGTACAACTTACACACCCACCCACCCAATACCTAAAATGAACTTTGTAAGTTAAATGAAAGCTTCTAATAGGCCCCAAAACTTACCTAGGTGGAGCCGCGGCAAGCCTGTGTAATGGACATTCATACATTTTTATTTTTGTATCACAAGGTATAGCGTTTGGGAGTGGTAGATCGCACCCATTATTGTGGCTATTCAGCTATTGATACAACTGACCCTTTGTCGGTTCAATACTGAATTGACACAGATTGCTCGAGGACAATACGGAAGTGAGAACAGGCACGCACGTGCATCCGCCGCTTAAATTATACTAACGCATATCAATTTAAATAATCCTTTTCTACTACGACGTAGGCGAGTATTGTGAATAAATTTTATTTGATCGATATATTAATTGTATGTCAACAAATCTTATGTTAAATTTAAATAAAATGTATATTTACGGATGCGTGAAAAATATGATCTCTCAGGATCTATATTAGGACTACTTCAATCAACTAGTTTTCGCCCAGTGAGCGAAACTAAATTTTAATGAAAATTTGATAATTTTATAAAACAATGTGTAAAAATCATAGAGTAATAAAATAAATAATGGTAAAAATATATAGGGCATTCATGATATGTAACAGACATAATGAATTCTAGATATGCAATGAAAAAATAAGGCATAGAGTGGAAGTATGACGAATAGAGACTTTTAAATTAAGGATTAAGAATTAAGTCGAAAGTGGGAAAAAAACTGTTTCTTAAGTTTTTTATTGACATCACTAAAGTGATAATGTTAAAAAACAGAAAAAGAGGAAAATCGGTTAATAAACAGACAAGGAATAGGTACGGTCTACTGAATTGTTTTGTCATTATCTATTTATTTATAGATACTCAAACTCAAAGAACGAGTGCAAAAAATGTCTGAAATATCATCACTACGTTTTATAATGACGTAAGTGTTATAGATATAATATTAGTTCTTAATTGCAAATCCTCTAGATAAACTACCTATAGAGGAAATTCGTAGATTATCGACAGAACATTCGTTGGTATGGATTTAATTAAAAGAAAATTAATCTGTGTGTTATGCTGAGTTGAGCTAAGAGGAGTTGTTATTTTCTAAGTAAATATGTCGAAAATTTTAACAGTATAGGTTAACGTATCAGTTATTATTGAGTTTTTTTTTTAAATTAGATCAATTTAGATTAGATTAGACTATAAAGGTGTGGCGCAGAACAGGAAGCCATTATTGCTAGCTATTGAAACATTATTGATCTAATAACATATGAAACACTAATACTAATTTTATGCCATTTTGTTGATTTGCAGATTGTTTGTATATTAGTAAAATGTTATTTAAGTGTAATTAATTGTATAATCCAATTAATCCTACTAATATAATAAATGTGAAAGCTTGTATGTTTGGCAGTCAGTCACGCAGCAACGAAGCAACAATTCGGCATTCTTTGCATAGTTGAGCTAAAGAGTGAAATAGACTACTTTTTATCCCGGAAAAAGCACCGTTCAAATCAGATAAATATTCTTCATGCTAAAATGGCTGAACGTATTTTGATGAAGTATAGAGATTTTTTAGGAGTTAAGTTTTCTAGATAATCTCACTATGTTCTGGTGCGTCGCATCCCTTTAGCAGTTTCGGTACAAGTGTTTAGACCACGCTGATGAAGTCGCGGGTGGAAAGTCTAAAACAAATAAAATCTGGACCCACTTCGTTCCTGTGCGCTCATCATGAAATTTTTTGTCATTGAAAATGACTATCAAATCCATTTCACGGGATACGCATTTTTGGCCATAACTCCGAGGGTATGAGGTCTAGCCAAGATTTTAAGGTCTTAAAAGATTAAGAATTTAGTTGCGCATCGTATGACACCAAAATTTTGAAAATCGGTTTAGTAGTTTTTGAAAAAAATAGGAAAATGTAAAAAATCTGGATTTTTTCGGATTTTTTTTACTAAATCTAAAATATTTCGAGAACGGAGACCGATGTGGAAAAAAAAGATAGTATCTCAACCATTAACGTAGCTACAATTTGAGACCAAGTTTTTGGAAATCGTTGGTAATTGTAAGAGAAATTATTTCCGAAAGATGAGATTGTTTGGTCGATCGCTGGTGCTTGCGGATATAAGTTACTATATTTCAGAGGGTATTCGTCGGATCGCTTTGAAATGTTGTAGGAAAGGTTAGAAGGCATCGGTAGCTACAGTTTGAGACCAAAATTTTGAAAATCGGTTGGTAATCGAACGAGAAATTTGACATCACATGTTAGATTTTATGGACGATCGGGAAGTTGTTAACATTACGGTCATCGCCTTTCAGCCTGTATTCGTTCGAATGCTTAATTATCGAGTTCAAAACGTTTAAGGATATCAGAGGCTGCAGTTTAAAACCTAAATGTTTCAAATATGTTGAACAAACGAAAATATTTTTTTTCGTTGATTTATTTCTGAGTTTAGAGTTGAAAAGAATAGTGCCACGATTTCGTGGCATTAAAATAAAATAATCTGTGAAAATCGGATTTGGGTAGTTTCATTTTCAATGAAACCGGTGGTTGTGGGGACTGCAAGATCTGTGGATTTTTTGAGGTATCAGGATGCGATTTTTCTATAGTTTTTTGTAATAGTCTGTTAGTCATTGTATGTTATAATCACAAGAAGTCACGCATTCATTCAATTTCGACTTCAATTTAAAAAGTATTTGACAGATTTATATAAATTCTCGTACAATCATAGCCCTGGATTAATGTGAAATTGGGTAAACCGATTCAATAGATGTCTCGTATGTAGAATCAAATACGATATAAGTAGGTACCTATGCCTGCACTGTGCTGCTTTTTGGTAAAACAAAATCAAAATAAAATGACACCCATAAAAATTATTTATATTTTAACCGAAAAAAAGCGCTGTTTTTGGGCGTATTGCTTAAATTAAAAACGGTAATAAAATTTCAAAACGGTCCAAACATCTACAAAATTATCTGATTTGATAATTACAAATAACATAACGTCGGGCTAATTCGTTAACCTGTTAAATTCATTTTGGCAAAGTTTACAGGACGCAGAAAACCTGATTAATATCTTTATTGGCTTAGCTATCAAAATTCTAAAAATCACGTTGGTTCTTATACTTTTCTTAATATTTTAAAAGTATAACAAGCAACTAAATCTTGTACATATCAAAAAAAATTGTCATAAAGTTGGTATTTATTACTTATCAACAATTTAACAATCAGTCTTCCTTATTATAAAACAGTGTTATATCTAAAACAATTTTTTTTTTGTATAAACAATCTGTAATAGTAATCAACAAACGTTATTACAGTCGTAGGTGTAAGTTTTGTAAGTAGTTTAGTATTTTATTATTATTAATGACAACCATTAATTATTTTGCCATTAAATGTATCACGATTATTATTATTATTATGTATGCGTTATTATTATTATTATTAATTACTATTTAATAGCATAATTACAAAATTATATCGAAACAGGTACAATGTTCTAAAAACTTCAACTTAATACTAAATCAATCGAAACCAATCAGAAATTTTAGTAATATATAAAATTGTAATTAAACTTAATTTCTATTTTTGCCTACTATTCCTGTCTATTGTTACGTATACTCTAATAAACTCTAAAGCCAATAGGATTTATTAGATTTTCGTTGTGGAGATAGGGTCTTGGTAGGGGAGCAGTTTTTCGGGCATAGCATTACTCGCTTTTTTAGGCTGATATAGTCGTTATTTCTTTGCCACACGGTATATATTAGTTTGAAACCTTGGACTGGTATAAAAACTAAATTTTGTCTAGAAATTGATTTAGCAGTTTAGCGAATTAGACCGACGATTAGCATTAGATGTTTTGTTATTGAATAAAAAGAATACTACGATGAAAGGCAAAAAATTAACAAACATTATGTCACGGAGGTGTTCTGTTTTCTCATAATCACTCCAGAAACATACGAGGAGCTACCGAATTAACAACAAATTCAAAAAAGTTAAGTGATAAAAGAAATGACATTTTAAACACGTTTTTCTCGGTAACCATTGATTTGCGTCATCTACCGACCTGAATTTTTTTATTTAGTTTGGTAAGCTCTACACGCTATATACGTTTGGACTACATTCAGCCGAACGCCCTGTTCATCGGAAATCCAATTCATACATTTCCCAGACTTTCGGTTCGTTCTTAAGAAATATAATCGAGGGGAAAGAATGGCAACAGAGAATTGAATAGGGCAAATCCTGTAGTCCATTCACGCTGAAAAAGCAGTGGACAACTGCTAGTATAATTATATAAGTTTTATGACATTTTCGTATGATAACATCTGGAAGTTGACGGAAATAGATTATTTGTGCCAATTCTCTGTGATTTGTACCATAAGTATTATGTGAATGCTTTTTGTATGTCATTGAATATATTTTTAAAAGCGATAAAAGATCCTAATAAAAAATAAAAAACCTATACTTATGAGTTTACGATTCGAATGATTTAAAATTATTTTAATAAATGGTAATAGTTTTACTAGGTATCAGTTGTATTTATTTATTGTTATAATTTGTTAATATTTTATTTTATTGTACTGTTTATTTTAGTACTTGATATGTAAATATGTAAAAATTACTATGGGGCTAGCACCTAAAAATAAATTATTATTATTATTATTATTATTATTATTATTATTATTATTATTATTATAGTATAAAGTTGGTCTATTTTTTTAAACTATTTTGTCAATTCAACGGTAACTCAAGACGACCCAATTGTTAAAACGGACTTGAACGGAAAATGCTAGTTTAGTCAGTTGATTTAAGTTAAGTCAACCGATGAAAACCAGGCCAGTGATTTAGATGTTTTTTATATGTTACGGTTAATACGTGAAATTGGATAATCTGCGTGCTACACAGCTTATATGCAAAACGACAAAAGCGCTCGTAACTTGTGTGAAAAATTTTGTAATTTTGTGGGATTGATCGAGATATCCGTAACCGATGCGGTTTAGTTAATAGTTATATCACATATTAACTAGCCGTGCAGGCTAAATTCTTATTTTCCATGAAACGAGAATCGGATGAGACCTTGTAAAATAAAATTTAGGACTTGACTCTACTGTTACTGTTAAAGTTTTAAAGTTTGAAGCAAAAATTAAACAATGCGGTTGCAAAAGGTGTTTAATTTTGCAACCGCATCTTGTTTTAATTTAACTTAAATATTACACTAAGGAAAAGGAATAAACAATTAATTTGTTGATAAAAGTAATTCAATGATTTGTTCTAAAACTTTGTATATTTTGTATATTAAAAAAATCTTTGTATATTTAATAGCTTCACGGTAAAAGATGAAACAGTTGTGAAGACATTTCATTCGTCTTAGCACAATAAATTCAACATACAGCCTTCGTTATACACTTATACCGTAGCCTGTCCGGTTGGCCGAGAGGTTAGAGATCCTAACTGTGGAGCCGAGGATCGCGGGTTCTATTCCCGCCCGTGACAAATATTTGTGTGCATGAACATGTCTACTTGTTCCGTGTCTGGGTGTAAAAGTATCTATATATACGTATGTATATATTATTAAACAAAAAAGGATATTTAAGTGTGTTTAACAGTTGGCTAGTACACCATAATACAAGCATAATACTTGGTTACTTTGGTACTAGACGGCGTTGTGTGGGATGTCCCAGATATTATTATTATTATTATATTTAGTATTCCTTATGTATTCACGTTCTTTGTGAGATATATATCAGTCCATTATGCCTCACTGTAGAGGCTTAGGCCTCCCCTCGCTCTTGGAGTTTAATCCACCACACTGCTCTAGTGCGGGTTGGTGGATTTTAACGACTGCCATCTAGTGACGGCAATCGGGACCGACAGCTTAAGGTGCTCTCCGAGACACAGGGACAGTTATACTCGTAGTTACGTACAGAAATTATAAAAACTCATTGATACATGCCCTGGGATTCGAACCAAGACTTTCTAAATAAGAAACGGGCTCGCCATTACACAGCTATCACGACATCAAGGCTTGTTGTACTCATGTTACATAAAACTATTTTTTTTCAAAATTCATGTTAATATTAAATGGTCGTCGAATATATCCATGACATACATATTTTTATTCGATCGTAGAACGAAAATCAAGATTTCATAATCAACTGTCGACCAATGATCGACAGATCTAATTTCAATTTCGCTTAAATCCAACGATATTCTCAAATCTATAGCATTGCGAAACTTGAAATTAATTGAAGTTATGATTAGAAATTTATTGTAATCGACTATAATCGAATCCTAAATCCTATTGTAAACCGGATCACAGGTTTACAATATGGTCATGATCAAAATAATCGTTTTCTATTCAATGAACACTTTCCGCTGCGAGCCTTTACTTTTAGTATGTTATATTTTTGACCATATTTTACGTAGGAGGGGGTACCATTCTAAAAAAAATATTCTGTAGGTAAATGTTAACTAATTAGTTAACATTTACCTACAGAATATTTTTTTTTAGCGGAAAGTGTTCATTGAATAGAAAACGATTATTTTGATTCTGTAAATAAATATTCTGCAATATAAAATGTAAATGTAAAATAAAAAAATATTCTGCAGGTTAACTAATATATATATATATATATATAATATAAATATTCTGTAGTTAACTAATTAGTTATAGAATATTTTTTTTTAGCGGAAAGTGTTCATTGAATAGAAAACGATTATTTTGATTCTGTAAATAAATATTCTGCAATATAAAATGTAAATGTAGAATAAAAAAAATATTCTGTAAACAGTCGGTCCCGGACGCTGTCAATAGATGGCGGTCGTTACAATCCCCAACCCGCAGTAGAGTAGCGTGGTGGATTTAAGCTCCAAACCCCCTCCTCACCCTGGGGGAGGCCTACGCCCCTGCAGTGGGGTAAAATGGGCTGATGATGATGATATCTTAGAATTGATTATTTCATGATGTGTTCGACTTTAACAATGTTCATTTTCTGGGTGGCTCGTTGCTCTGCTCAGCTTCTCTCCTCGCATTAAACGCCATCTTAGCCAAATTTCAAATAAACCCGAAAACGAACACATGAAATGATCAATTCTATGATATGTATGATCGAGCAGTATTTGTTTTGTCTGTGACTTCATCGTACCAGGTAGGCGCATGTATATGATTGTAGCTTGGTGTGAAATTTGAAATTTGTGTGAAAACTCGTTTAACTACGATGTTGATTTGGGTGTTATTGTGAAAGGCTCATGGAGGAACTAAAGTGAGAATAAAAATATTCGCCGGCAAATAAGTGGAAATCGGTATTAAATTTAAAATTAATTGAATTTAATTGACTCGTAAATATGTTCGGAATTATAGAGAACGGAAGTCACAAGAAAGCTCGCGTCAAAAGAAATACAATAAGCCCAAAAAGTCCAGTCGAGCCAATGCGAGAAGTACGGTAGCACGGCAGAGTCGAAAACAAACGAAGAGCTTCACATTTTCACGTAAAACTTCGGTTTAATTCCGACCAGTTTTTGTTAAATTTTTGTGATTATTTTTGACCTATTATAATCTTTTAAAATATAATATCTTTACTTGCTTTCCTAAATGAACTTAAACTTTCTTGTATTAGGACTACGCACTTCTTTTTCGATCCGTTTAGTTATAACGTTGTAACACTTTATTAATAACTACTTAAAATTTGATTGATACATTTCAAATGTGTTAG
Source organism: Luffia ferchaultella (assembly GCA_949709985.1). NCBI lineage: Eukaryota > Metazoa > Arthropoda > Insecta > Lepidoptera > Psychidae > Luffia > Luffia ferchaultella. The sequence continues at coordinate 10,771,282 of OX453243.1, read as the reverse complement.
TTAACGAGTACGTTGTAAGTCGGTTGAACTTTTTTTTTGTTAATAAGTGTCAGTTCCGGTCACGCTATTTTTACATTTGTATGATAGATCTTCATGACCTAGCTTTTTCGGGTTAACGCGCTCTGAATTTAGCACGCCAGTGGCTAAAAATACCGAGCCAACGAATATAGTTTACTTACGGAATTTCGTTGTAAGGTGAAATATGCAAATTTAACATTTAAATTCATTAGTAATCATATTAAACATGACGCCACATCCTTTCGCCATTCCATATCTATAAAAATAATATTTTTTTTATAGTTGGAATACAATTTTTTAACACTGCCTTTTGGAATCCTAGTTTTAGAATGTGACTATTTTGACGGTTAGGTAATGAAAATGACTAGATAATTATTAGTATGGAATAGTTTGAAATAAAAAAGTTTATTATAAGGTACAAAATTTTTTTAATACATTTGCTATTAATACGGTCTTAATGACGTCGAAACTTCTACTGGAATGCTGTATTTTACAGTACTAGGCCTTTTTACTTTACACCAATCACAAACGAGCATTCTGTTTGTAACGCATGCGTAAACCGCGAAAAGCAACCCGCTCTCGCCCTTAGCTCCCGCCATTATTACATTTGAAGTATCTACCTAATTTTCATCGCAAATGTATTGAAAAATATCGTACGATGCTCGTACTCAGTAAGCTGGCTATTACAGTCTCGGTTTATTATAAGCACTCGGCTTCATAATTTCACGCTTTTTAAAAGACCGCCACTTCAATATTTTTTTACTTAAAGATTTTTTCGTCCTGGGTTTTATGGAATTCTTAATTTTACCATTTTTTTCTTTTAAAAATTACCTACCAGGGCTGTGTCCATCAGTAGGATGTATATAACTAGATGACGATAATTAAAAAAGCCGTTTTGCATAAACACATCTACTGCAGCGCCCCTAGAGGCTTATAACCGTAAACTAATCTAGGAACCTGTTTACAGTTTCTAACTATGTAATGCGAACATTAATATAAATGTGAAAAACCGCCCAAATCAGCCCAGCCGTTTTACGTTTTAGTACCGTACTATCGTTTAGAGAAACACATCTATTGCAGCGCCTTCTGGTGACCTATAACCATAACACATGTCTTAGGTTTTAGTGTCGAAAAATCTAATTGTAGTTACATAATAGATTTTGGAACTAGACACTAACTCCTGTCTAATACATTGTTTGCGCGAATCCTGTCTAACCTGTAAGTTAGACAGGATTCGCGCAAACAATGTATACGGGGAGCGAACAGCCGCTGACATGTTTCCTAGATTAATAAACAATTTACCTATAAATTTACGGGACAGTATCACATCAAATAATATTAAACATAAATTAAAGTCATACTTTCTAAGCAGTTTTTAGTATTCTTCATGTAAGTGCAATTGCCCAGCTTCATATTTGCAGAAAACAGTTGATCGTATTATGTACCTACTTTTCAAATAATGTTAAGACGCCTGTAATTAAAGGCTTTTATTTAGTAAATGTATCTCGATGACGAGAACAGCATTATTACAAACCTTTGTGGTTTTTCAATGTTGTTTTTTTTTTGAATAAGAATGTAAATGGAAATGAACTTTGATTTGATAAATAAATTAAAAAAAAGATGCCTGTTTAGAAAAATTTCAAACTCTATTTGTTTTAAAAATAGATCCAATGTCATTGAAAGTTCGATTAACGGGCTCAGCTTCTTCACAATAGAACACCGAAAGGTATATAGCAACGTTGACAAGAAACTAGTAAGCCGTGGCTTATACGTGCGGAGGACGTAAACCCGTGTCACTATCAAAGCAAGGACATTATAATAAAATGTATCTCTCTCTTAGCGCAAATTAGTTATATAGCTAACAAATGTTTGTCAGAATAAATCATCTGAAACTATTTACATACCTTAAGTACATACCTATATAAAAAAAATTGGATTGTAAAAAATTGTTAAGTGATTAAACCTTGATGAAAGAATTTGGTGTAAGTGCGTATTAGAAACAGTTCCAAGCGATGATCCAAGTACATTATGATGCAAGTACGGTAAGCTGCATATTACAGTCGAAGCGTTTATATTATAGGCACGAGGCGAAGCCGAGTACTTATAATAAACCGATGACTATAATAGCCAAGTTACTGAGTACGAACATGATACGACGTTTTTCAATATATTTGCAATTAAAAAAATAAATAAAAACCGACTTCAAAAACATAAACTAAAAAGTTAATAATAATATTTTCACTTTAAAGAAAGGAGCATTAACAGGCGGCATATAGTTAATGAAGTCGGTGCCTACTCACTCAGACACTTTAAATTGTGTTCTATTTTTGTTATTGTTATAAATATATCATTGTTGTAATTGTTATTACCTGGTAAGTACCCATTTAAAGTGTCTGAGTTGGCACCGACTTCATTAACTATATGCCGCCTGTTAATGCTCCTTTCTTTAAAGTGAAAATTTTATTATTAACTTTTTAGTTTATGTTTTTGAAGTCGGTTTTTATTTATTTTTTAAATTATTTTATTTTTCAATTTTTAGTTGAACGCATCTGTAACTTATTTGTATGTAGCATAAATGGGGCTACTAAACGCGCTACTCTAATGAGACAGAACCACGATTACGCAACGTAAATTCAGTGTCAAATTGACGCATCAGCATGCCTAGTAGGCAGTGGTATTCCTATGTAAAACTTCAATCTTAATAATTATTTTTGTGTGAACTGAACATTTTGGCATATTCAACCGTATGAAGGAAGCTCAACAAAAAGTAACTGCTGTAAATCGTTGAGGAATTCCCTCGACTGTTTATGGTCTTCATCATCAGACCTGTAATGGCACTTATAACACATATGAGTGCAAAGTTCTCTTCAATAGAAATGAATTAATTCCAAACACCAGGTAATTGCTGTAAATCGTTAAGGAGTTCCCTCGATTGTGTATGGTCTCCATCATCAGATCTGTAATGGTACTTATAACCCATATGGGTGCAAAGTTCTCATTAATAGAAATGAATTAAGTCCAAACACCAGGTAATTGCTGTAAATCGTTAAGGAGTTCCTTCGACTGTGTATGGTCTCCATCATCAGACCTGTAATGGTTTTTATAACCCATATGGGTGCAAAGTTCTCATTAATAGAAATGAATTAAGTCCAAACACCAGGTAATTGCTGTAAATCGTTGAGGAGTTCCTTCGATTGTGTATGTTCTCCATCATCAGACCTGTAATGGCACTTATAATCCATATGGGTGCAAAGATCTCATCAATAGAAATGAATTAAGTCCAAACACCAGGTAATTGCTATAAATCGTTAAGGAGTTCCTTCGACTGTGTATGGTCTCCATCATCAGACCTGTAATTGTACTTATAACCTTTATAGGTGCAAAGTTCTCATTAATAGAAATGAATTAAGTCCAAACACCAGGTAATTGCTGTAAATCGTTGAGGAGTTCCCTCGATTGTACATGGTCTCCATCATCAGACCTGTAATGGCACTTATAATCAATATGGGTGCAAAGATCTCATCAATAGAAATGAATCAAGTCCAAACACCAGGTAATTGCTGTAAGTCGTTGAGGAGTTCCCTCGACTGTCTTTCAGCTCCATCATCAGATCGACTCCCGACTTTCATTAAATAGTACTAGTAGTCGTACTTTATCAAAACACTTAAAATACGATACTTTAAAATACGATTTTCGAAGGTGGCCCTCGATTTCTCTAGGATGCCATCATCAGATCCTGGTTTCCTTATCATGGTACCATTTCGGAGATATCTCCCTTTCACAAAAAAAAAATCATCCGATTCGGTTCATAAACAACGAAGTTATCCCTGAACACACATAAAAAAAAAAAAACATATATACGGTCGAATTGAGTAACCTCCTTCTTTTTTGAAGTCGCTTAAAAAATTAGGTAGATACTTCAATTGTAATAATGGCGGGAGCTAAGGGCGCGAACGAGCTGCTTGTCGCGGTTAACGCTTGCGTTACAAACAGAATGCTCGTTTGTGATTGGTGTAAAGTAAAAACGCCTAGTACTATAAAATACAACATTATGTATGGTTCAAGTTTCGATACCATAAAGACCGTATGAATAGCAAATGTATTGAAAACATTTTAATCAAACAAGGATTTGATAATGCTTTTGTGTGAGACTTGGTTCGCATGGTCAAGATAGACAGACTACTTTTCTGTCATCATTTATTGTGTGAAACCTTTGAGTGAAATCCAGCTCTACATTTGAGTCATTATATCTTAAAGCGTTTAAAAATATTTAAAAAGTAGATATAAAAAAAAAAACATGTTTCAGGTGCCAGAGATGACTAAAAGTAGATTACATTACAATAAACCCTACGACCCGGGTATTGTACAAAATGGCCTAGAATTAGCTACTTTTCTAATAAGAGCTATGATACCACTCAAAAACAGTTGGTGAAACTTAGACTTGCCCCGGTGTACCTGAAGAAAACATGTTTCTTTCCAGGCTTTTCAAATATAAGAAATTACTCCGGGCAGAGTAAAAAATAAATCCATGAATGGGATCGATTTTTTTTATTAACTCGAAATGATATTACAAGGTCTTTGAACGTCGTCCGATAAGGGTTGTCATGCATAAAAAATTACATATTCAAGAATACGACTGCGAAAGAGAAAACATGTGTTTGCGATTATCATAGAATCATGCGCTCTATGGTCGCAATTTTCTGCTACTTTATTACTTAAATTACTAGTAAACGGCAAAGTTAAAATGTACAAGTTTATACTGAGTATAACGAGGTAACACGTCACGTGATCCTTATACTTGAAACTAGATTTCGTAGTCAGTCGATGAACTGAGTTTGGCTGGTAGTCGCTTTACATTTCGTCGTCCACTTGAACGCATGTTTCCCGTCCGGGGTCGGTCTTTGTGCTAGAGACAAACCATCTACTTACGCTCATTTTCACTCCTGTTTACGGATTTCACGGCTTGAATATATAGTCTTCTTTTCTTTACAATAGGTATTCATCTGAGTGGCTTTGTGCCGTAGCTTCTTGTGCCGAAACCAATTGTAATAATTTTCAAAGTGAGATAAAAATGCAATTCTTTAATATTAAACTTGCCCAGCCGTTTTAGAAAAAAACTTCTAATGCAGCACTTTCTGTTGGCCGATAACTGTAGCAGAAGTCCAAGAAGTTGTTATGAAGTGCAATAAATCTTATCAAAACTATCCTAGCCGTTTATATCAACACATCTAGTACAAAGCCCTTTAGTGCCCTATAACCATAAACTATATTTAAAAACAACGCAAAAAAACTGTATTGAATTCAGCACAGCTATATAAGAGCAACACATCTACTGCAGCGCTTCTTGGTGGCTTATAACTGTATGACATATCCAAGAACTTGCTCTGAAGTGATACCCATGTAATGCAAACAACCATATCAAACTTAGTCTAGGCATTCAAGAGCAACATATCTACTGCAGAGCTCACTCGTGTCCCATAACCGTTAAACAAGTGTGTTCTGAAGTTATATCTATGAACATATCTAATACAAAAAATTTCGTCGAAATCCGTCCAGTAGTTTCTGTACGGTACGCCCACACAAACACATACTCTTTTTATTCCAAACGCATACAGCGTTTTCGTTCCGTCGTGGGTAAAAAATGGAAAATTATTATTGAGAAATAATAAACTTCCAAACAATACGGGTTTTGGTATTTATGCGAATAATTCGGTACTTCCGAATGCGAATGCGGGTCATTCGGAATTTACTCCTGACCTTCGATATGGGAATAAATTTTGTCGCGTGTTACAATCCGGTGCGGGGCGATCGTTCATTTTAATGTGGCCTCTAATAATGTGTGTATTATGACACATATTTCTAGCGCATGATTAATATTTTCGACTTTTATTATGGACGCGAATTCATAGAGAATTCGCATTAAACACAGGCATTAATCAACTGTGACTTCAACAAACAACGTGTTGATGGAACCTCGGTGAAAATACAATATGAATCATGTACCTTATTGAAAATTGCCTTGAAGTTGCCTTAGTTGGCTCTATAACTGAAACACGAAAATATACCTAACATGATCTCACTATGTCGTGATAGCCCAGAGCGCAACGAACCTGTCTCAAATTTATAAGGCCCCATAGGGCCATGGTTCGAGTCCGGGCGTGTACCAATGAGTTTTTCTGACTTAAGTACACAATATCACTGACACCGTGCTTCGGAGGGCACGTTAAGCAGTCGGTCCCGGACGCTGTCAATAGATGGCGGTCGTTACAGTTCCCAACCCGCAGTGGAGCAGCGTGGTGAACTTAAGCTCCAAGCCCCCCTCCTCACCCTGGGGGAGGCCTAAGCTTCTGCAGTGGGGTAAAAATGGGCTGATGATGATGATGATCTCACTAAACAACATTGGTTTATGTTTCATTTTAAATTGAATTTTGAGTGAAAATATATCTATCACATTTTACATAGTTCTGATATAAATGATTCATAATATTACAGTAAAAATTTTACTTTCATCTATGAATTTAAATTGATCAATTGTCTATTGGTCGTGCAGTAAAATACCAATAGAACTAAGGTCTTTCGTGATAGGTATATTTAGACAATTCGATTTACGATTGCGTCGTTGTATACAGCCTATCATATTATGAACAGACACTTTTACTTATAGTAACGCTCAGGGATCTAGTGACCTTTACAAAAATAATAGTTTAGATAACAGTACGATTGATTTGTCTTTTCGTTCAAAACACTTGGATTAAAAACGAAACAGCAAATAAACGACGTCTTGAAATTTTCGTTGCGTACGCATTTTTAAATTATTTTCCATTTGTTGTTTTGTATTGTTTCAGATCGGACGTGTGCAATCCAGTGTGTTTAACGAAACATGTTAGAATAGTTCAAAATTGGAATTTATAAGAATAATTAAGACTAATATAAAAAAAAGTTGTGTATATACCGGTGGTAATCCAACGTACAAACAGTTTCATGTGAGTGGCTAATCATGCTGTCATACATGGTACCAGTTGAAGAAAAGCCACCCCCGGCGCCAGGCAAGGGTAGGCTGGCTCTCGAACTGGCGGGTGCACCTTCGAGCCCTGAGTCGGCCACAAGGAGGGCACGTAGCGCTATCTCCAAAGAATCCTCAACTAGTTCCTTCGCAAGCGATCTCACCGGTTCCTCGTCAATGACACCGACCGGCGTTCTCGATAAGCCAAAGCACAAATTACTCGCCAATGGCAATAAGCACACTACACTCAAAAGGTAAGCCCTTTTAAAATAATTTTATAGCAGCAGCAACTTTAATAGCCTCACTCTCTACTAACTATAGAGCGTACTGCAACCGTAACTTGTTATCAAATAGTTGGAATTTCCAATAATATCCACTGACTTTATAATATAGTTATAAAAATTAATGGAAATATTTATTATTTTGTACGGAAAACACAATAGAGGTGACTTTTAAAAATATGTCACTTGAGATTAACCGAATTTGCTCAGCATAATACTACTGCCTTACGACATTAGTACTCTATTGAAATATATTTCAGAGCTCACTGTTTGTGACATATTGATATAAGTTACCTGATATTTGTAAGTACATATATCAAACTTTTTAATTACTATCCTCATATAACATCTTATACATAGTATACCTATTTTGGTTTACAATGTTGCTCATGAGTTTGGCTTTGCGTACAGTGTCGAATGAGTTCATAATGTTTGTAGTAACGTAACTATTGTGAATTTACCTACGACCTCAATCCGAATAAATAAATCTGTGCTCAATAAGTGCTCATGTGCATGAATTGTTATTAAACAAATTTTGTAGTGCTGTCAATGATCGATATGTCATCAAGAGTTGAAAAATAAAAACACTTGAAAAGCTAATTACATTAAAGTCATAATATTTAGTTAAAGTCTAACATCAATAGAAGAGTCGATGAGGGTGATAATGATTGTGATTTACATTTCATACAAATGACATTTTTGCGCACTCCTTCATTCGTTTATCATACGTTATTATGTCAATATGCAAAGCGAATTGTTTGATATAAGCCAGTAAGGTAAGAGTGTCGTACAGTTAAATAAAACATGCGTAAGTATAAATGTATATATTAATAAAAGTTTATTCAACAACGACTGTCCAGTTTAAACCATTCATCGACCGCGTTTTACTTCTGGAGAAATAAATTTTAATTTTTTTATATAAACCCGAGCTCACGCAGTGAGAATCTAAAGTGTTGTAATATATATTTTAATTTAATTAATATTATTTACGCATTTTATCATGTATAATGACGAAATTTAAAATAAAATTTATAATTTATATTACTTAGAGACTAAAGTTGAAAAATGAAAAATAAAGAATATTAAATAAATAACCAAAAACTGTCCCTAACAAAAAAAAAGCTCACTTCGCAACGCTTCCCACCCAAAAGTGCCCATCACGCTGGCGCTGACGTGTTAGCGCGCTGTATAATTAATATCACAAATGTAACGTACGTCTGTTTGGTTGTACTTTCTTCACGTCGTCGACGTTAAGAAGCAACGTAACGACGTAATTTTTTGCACGGAGATAGTTGAAGGGACGAAGAGTAAGCTATAAGCTATTGTTTTTCCTGGTCTTAGTTTCCTATGAGACACAAAACTAATATAGGTTCGAAATCAATGTCTAGCAAAACTTTGATGGCATAGAATTAACAATTCGCAAATTTTTTAACTAAAGCCGTTGTCGTTTTGAAAAATTATCGTTGATTTTAATTTCTATAATACCCAAATTTCAAGTTTATAAAATTTCAAGTTTCAAGTTCAAGGTCGCTAAAAGTACATAACTTAGAACTTTGATGAACGATGAACGATTGCTGAGTCAGTGTGTAAACAGAACAATTTTGATATATGTTCTAAATTATATTTATTAGAGATTAGTATAGTTCGCGTCAAACTTGATGGCGGATCGGAATACAACGCTTTAAGTGTGCTTGCGCACGTACACTCATCCCCTCGCTCCACTACGTCCCGCTACACATAAAACTGGTTATGCGACGCGACTTGTGCCTACGTTCGAATCCGCCATAAAGTTTGAGTCGAACTATAATTTGCGAATTTAGTTACGTGTGTCAAATATAATCTTTTACTGACGTAACTTTGAGGCTTTGCTTGCATTGTAAGAGAGATATAGAAAGTTTAAAAGTGCCTCAAGTTGTCCTCAGAAAAGGATTAACGGTGTGGCTGTTTGCTTAATTTGGCAGGACCATTACGATGATCCTTGATAATTAAGAATATATGAAAGAAAACAGTCAGTGACTGTTACGGTTAGTGGTATAACACGAGGCCCACATATTACTTAATCGATTAAAATTAAGATGTTTACACATAGCATTGGATATTGAGTAAATATATTATCATTCCGACACATGCCCGAAAGACAATATCTTCAGCCACGATTCGGGCAAGCGTCCAAATTAATTCTTGTTTACTATTTCATATTATGTAGTTAACAAAGAAACAATACATCTTCATTAACGGTCGATGGTGACAAATATCCTTGTAGTCGTTATTTGCTAACAAATTGCTAGCAATCCGCTTTATATAATAAAAATACCTGGACATCCCACACAGCGTCATCTAGTCCCAAAGTAAACAAAGCTTGTATTATGGGTACCAGACAACTGATATATATACTTACCTATTCATTGTAATATATACATAGGGGTGTTCACCGCTTATACTGAAGTCCAAATCGGCAACCTCGATTTCACAACAGTTTCCCCTCATTTTTCGTTATTATCAAATAATTTGAAAAACAATATTTCTTGCTGACGCAACACTCGGGTCATTGTACCACCTGAATACTTTGGATTTCGAAAGACACCAACTGTTTTATGACTGGCCAAAATACTAAAATATCAAACATGTCAAGCCAGTCGGATAGCGAAACGCTACTTCATAAAACATATAAAATACCTTGTAATGAGACGAATTGTTACTAGGAGAACCAGTAAAAACACCGCACCGCATTCAGGTACACAAGTCCTTGTCTAGACTTGTGTTCTATAATATTGTAAATAATTTTTGTATAAAGTACATTAAATTTATCTTATCGTGTGGTTGAGAACACAACAACCTTCTCTTCTTTCTACAAGTACAAGAGACAGTTGTCAATTTTCATAGAAAGTACAACCCCATCTATTTCCAACCCCTATATATACATATATTACACCAGACGCAAAACAAATAGCCATGTTCATGCACACAAATATTTTTCCCGGGTGGGAATCGAATTCGCGACCCTTAGCTACGCAGTTAGGGTCTCTAACCACTCGATCAGTTGTTCAGTCAGTATATATTTGGTAGATATCACAGTGTCGTGATAGCCCAGAGCACAACGAACCTGTCTTAAATTTATAAGGCCCCACAGGGCCATGGTTCGAATCCGGGCGTGTACCAATGAGTTTTTCTGACTTAAGTACACAATATCACTGACACCGTGCTTCGGAGGGCACGTTAAGCAGTCGGTCCCGGACGATGTCAATAGATGGCGGTCGTTACAGTTCCCAACCCGCAGTGGAGCAGCGTGGTGGACTTAAGCTCAAAGCCCCCCTCATCACCCTGGGGGAGGCCTAAGCCCCTGTAGTGGGGTAAAAATGGGCTGATGATGATGATCACTTTTGAGTTCCTTTTTTGTTTTTGAGGTACGAAACTGTAAAAAGAAGCTTTTATTGGAACTAGATTGAAACTTTTTTGCGAACTTTGAGTAGCAGTGCAATACAAACTCAGTAATTTTTTCTAAATAAAGTACGACATGACGCAGAACCATTTAAGAAAAGGGTGTGGCGCGTTTTCTCAAAATCGTATCATGATTTTTAAGTGCGAACTCAATGTGATGTACGACAAACACAAGTATAAAATTAACTGACGACCGAGAACTGACGTTCTAATTTGAGCTCCAGTTGCGTCACACGGGCACTTTCTTGTACAGTGAACAACTTGTACTTACTTAAAATATTTTAAATAATCTATAACCTATATGTTAGAGAGTTTTTCATTAACATTAGAAACCTTTATATCAAAGCCGATTAACGCGATGTCGTCTGTTTGTGGTAGGGTCATAATTTTTACAATTTTAACACATTTGCAAGGCTCTTTTTTTGGTTTACTTGATGTGACTGAAGAGCGACGAAACATTTTATTTCGTGTAAGCTACCCGAAATAACGTCTGGTAAAATGCCTCTATAATATTTGAAATAATTCAAAAAAATATATAATAGAAATCTGGTAAATATGCTTTGATCAATGTCACGAAATAGATTGTTAAGGGTGCAGACCCAAAAAATAGAAAATGTTCTATTTATTTCATAGAATCCTCCTATACTGCATTTTTTCAGCGCATAAAATACTCATGAATAAACCCGTCTCATTAGAAAAATAAGTTACGACAAAGGATTACTTGTCGAAGACTGTCTTTCTAACGAACCGGATTATCAAAACGAATGCGCGCTTTCTAAGTAGGACGGATTATAGGTTTAAGGTGAACATACAAGTCAAAGTATACGAGGTCATTGAATGGAACTACGTGATCACATCGAACTGTATGAAAATAGAAAATTGATTTCAAGTTCCGTTGTTCATTGATTGGTTATTTCGGCGACTGTAGATTGCAGGTAGCGATGTTGCAGCGATGAACCGTTTACTAGAAATAGCGGTCTATTCGATTAGGCACTTATTTACAGTAAAAATGAAGAAAATACCTACAGTACTGTCACCTTAAACATAAGTTGAATATTTTTGTCGTATATGCTGAAAGATGTAAATGAAATACGACAAAAAAATTCAAGTTATGAGTGCGAGTTGGGTTCGTTCGCCAGGGGTTCTATGCTAGTAATGTCCTGATTTATTTTGTGATAATCACTTTACATACTTTTACTTCTCACTGTTTTGTTTTTATAAATATGTTACATCATTCTCATTACTTTATATGTTTCAGTGCAAAAATTCCACCAAAATCGGTTGAATGATTCTTCTGTTATAAACGATCAAACAAAATAAGTAAACAGGTTACCAGACAAAAAAAAATCTATTTTAGCCTCAGGGTAACAAATTAGCCGGTTACTTTCATTTTAATTAATTTTCCGAAATATTGGTGAACTTGGTTTTGTTGTGGGCAGAAAAGCAACTGCATATAGAGCATATTATTATTTGAATCAAATAATAATATTGCCATTAAATGACATTGAATATAATTGAAAACACTTAATAAAATTTTCAATGAACACTACCTACCACTTTCTATTGAAAGGACTTAAACGGTGCTCGTTAACAACAACATCCTAAAATACACCCTGTATTAAATACGCTCTATTCAACATAACAAAGAAAACTTTACTTGTCAAGTTCATTCTGTATACGCAAAGATAACAACTTCAGGCATTGCGTCGCGTCGTATCCTCCCCAAGGAAACACGAGGCATGTTATTTCAACCAAGGACAGACGATATTATCCAGTCTATGTCAAGGTAACCTATTGATTCCTACTGTCAAGCGTAGTAACACTTTAGTACTATTTTTGAATGAAAAACGTCTACACGTGTGTTTAACAATGAGAGTTAAAAAAGTGCGACTTGTTTAGGATTATCAGCAGATAAATATTTTACACTATATAGAGGTTATTCACTTGATAGCATTTGATTATACGCAATTCACTGTGACGACATTATGACTAATATCCAGTTTTGTAATGAACCTTGCCTTTGACATGTGACATTGTATTATTTTAGACACTTACCTACTCGTATATGATGTAATGTTTGTTTGCGTTTTACGGCTACTGAGTAGTCATTTGACATTCTAATAAAACGACAGTTACAGATTTACAGTTTTTGCGATGAAAAAACTTTCATCTTAAAAAGAGTGCATCGCACTTTTCTTCTACGACGAGTACAATGTTCATGTAAGTGACCGACGTTTTTCAACACATTGTCTATGCATCTATGTTAGTTTATGTATCTATGAATACATCGATAATGTACTTTCTCGATCGAACCAAATAGATATGCAGAGTTTTAAAATTATTTTAAATAATGACGCATCTAGAATTTATTTGGCAATACAGTTTGGATTGCAGCCAACTAAAGGAGTTTGTCAGTATCTACATCTAATTTGGCAATAACACATCTTATTATAATAATAGATCATTTACGAAATCTTTAGTCTTATTTCGACTAGTTTCTTCACGACTGTTAACCATCATTATAAGAGATGGGTTTATATTTTGCTTGTGATTTTAACAGCTTTATACTTGGGTCACGTCTTCTAATATCCATTAAATAAACACTGAATTCTGACTTAAATACATTAACTATCACTGACTCCGTGCCTCGGAAAGCACGTTAAGCAGTCGGTCCTGGACGCTGTCAATAGATGGCGGTCGTTGCAATCCCAAACCCGCAGTGGAGTAGCGTGGTGGATTTCAAACCCCCTCCTCACCTTGGGGGAGGCCTAAGCCCCTGCAGTGGGGTAAAATGAGCTGATGATGATGATGAGAATAGATGAAAAACGACCACATAGAGAACACAATTACAACAATCAGTACTATTAATACTGTGTTCTGCAAATATATGTTTACAGTCTATTGATTGATTGTTTGAAGTGCTATAATGTGCTCTAATTACAAATTCTTGTATGCCCCTGTGCATGCTTTCGGAGTATCGATTGGGCGTGTGTGTACACTCTTATATGTATTCTGTGACAATTTTAAAGGTTTACTTTAGCTTCACATATGATTGAAGACTTTAAACAAGTTTTATTTTGCCTTTTATTTAATACAGAGACGGTTGGAAAAAAAATATAATAAACTAATAAAATGTATGTTGAGCTCCACGCGATAGATGATTTTTTCACTTTTCTAGATCAAAAAGTGCAAAAATCAATTTTACTCACTCAGTGAAAAAAGTGTCTTCAAGTTAGAACGCTCACATGAGCATTCAGAAACTCCGTCTACTCTAATATTTTATATCATAAGGAAAATTTTTATATGCTGTATTATTTTGAAATAGTATTGGACTTATGGTTAATTTGTGTTTGTAAGACTTAATCTGTTCGAAAATATCGTTCACTGAGTGAAACACAGCATCAAACATTAAAGATAACATTTGAATTATCTAAATCTAACTAAGTAAATGTCGCACTTTCGGAACATAAAAGAAAACAAAAATAAAAATAAAATAAAAAAAATAAATGTTAAAAAAGAATCAAACCCTTCTATTGCATCAATTAGTTTTTTTTTTCTATGAAAATCGAAAAAGTTTTAAATAATTAGTGAATCTTTAGACAATATGATGGTAATTTAACACCATTAGAGTTAAATGAGCAAGTTTATAATATTAAACTTAACTTTGTTCAGGATAAGCCGCGTGAAAAACATCTCAAGGCCAAAGAATTATTTAAGTATTGGTGACTTTTATATTGGGTTTGGAGATTGCGTTGGGGACCTGTACGAAGACCTGTAAAATAAATATACTTTTCTTTTTTACTATGTCCTGTCCTTTATTTTCTTGCTAGTGAGGTGAAATGTGTCACATGACACCAAATTATTTTGTTTCTTATACTTTTGAATCCCTCATTACGCTCAGGATTATAACTTAACCAATTAAAGAACTTTGCTCACTGGTTACCCAAATTATTATTTTCGCTATGGGTACTGTAACGGGTTGAGTATGACGTTGCCGTTCTAGCTGATGGGCATTTTAAATAAAAATAAACCTGCATTGTGTAAGTTTTTAATTTGGAACTCATATCAAATTAAAGTCACTGTTCTGAATTCAAAATTAATAAAATGGACAAAGCGGATACAACTCTTAACTTTAATCCTATGTTTAGAGAATATATGAGCAATGAACTAACGCTTTTGATTCAGTCATTTTCACCGTAGAAATGAACCAAGAGATAAGCCAACCACTAACGACAATAATGACAAATTAAAGTCACTGTTCTGAATTCAAAATTAATAAAATGGACAAAGCGGATACAACTCCAACTTTAATCCTATGTTTAGAGAATATATGAGCAATAAACTCACGCTTTTGATTTAGTCATTTTCACCGTAGAAATGAACCAAGAAATAAGCCAACCACTAACGACAATAATGACAAATTAAAGTCACTGTTCTGTATTCAAAATTAATAAAATGGACAAAGCGGATACAACTCCTAACTTTAATCCTATGTTTAGAGAATATATGAGCAATGAACTAACGCTTTTGATTGTCATTTTCACTGTAGAAATGAACCAAGAGATAAGCCAACCACTAACGACAATAATGACAAATTAAAGTCACTGTTCTGTATTCAAAATTAATAAAATGGACAAAGCGGATACAACTCCTAACTTTAATCCTATGTTTAGAGAATATATGAGCAATGAACTAACGCTTTTGATTGTCATTTTCACCGTAGAAATGAACCAAGAGATAAGCCAACCACTAACGACAATAATGACAAATTAAAGTCACTGTTCTGAATTCAAAATTAATAAAATGGACAAAGCGGATACAACTCCTAACTTTAATCCTATGTTTAGAGAATATATGAGCAATAAACTCACGCTTTTGATTTAGTCATTTTCACCGTAGAAATGAACCAAGAAATAAGCCAACCACTAACGACAATAATGACAAATTAAAGTCACTGTTCTGTATTCAAAATTAATAAAATGGACAAAGCGGATACAACTCCTAACTTTAATCCTATGTTTAGAGAATATATGAGCAATGAACTCACGCTTTTGATTGTCATTTTCACTGTAGAAATGAACCAAGAGATAAGCCAACCACTAACGACAATAATGAAAAATTGCAAGCCATGATGGAGGCTGACCTATGTTAATCTACTGCAGATTCAGTAGCATGATTTGTGGTTAATACATTCATAATATTGACACATTTGATTCAAATACATAAGTGCACGCATAGAACTTTGTTTTGTTATTATTATTCCACATAGAAATGAGGGAATTGTAGGTCGAATTGTTACGTCTAACGTAAAATGGATTTTTTATGACTACCGCAAGTAAAAATCCAATGACTAAACGCAGGTCAAAAGCCAGAAAATTGCCCTAAAAAGAAGCTTGTCTACAAAAAGTGACTGTTTAATGGTTCAGTCGTGGTGATATCCACTATAGCTTTCTCAGACATAGTATATCATTAAAAGCTGCATGAAGTCTACAGTCAAGGTAATCGAACAATGCTTATGAAATTTGCAGAACAGCCCCGATTGGTCAATCGAACTTCACCATTATTGAATCATGATAACGCAAGACCGCATATCTACTGCACAATGAGCCGTTTATACGCTACATAAGGAGCAATTAAAAATCCTCCGTTATCACCTGTACTTTCCAGCCTTGACTGACTACCATTATTTCTGAAATTTGGCTAACTTTCTCTATGTAGCGGTAGACAGATCCTTTACAAACTTTGTTGAGTCCTGTTTTCTAGAGTTCTATCGCAAATGCATTCACGATCTCTCAATTAGATGGCAGAAATGCCCAGAGAAATTGGGTAATTATTTTCATATAAAAACTTTTTTCTTAGTAAATTATAATTAACTTTTTTTCTTCGATGAATTGGAAAATGTATATAAGAATCAAGTGTAGATCTGGAGTCTCTACCTCCCCCCTCAAAATAGACTTGAGCTTATGTATATATGTCTGTACAGCATTTGTCTTCGTTCAGCGATGTGTATGTCCAATTGCGCAGGCCCGCCACACTTCCTGCTGTACCGCTGTATAAAATTATGTTACTGAGACGTTTTTGTGACTTAACTGAAAGTCGCACATAAAAATGGAGGATGTAGACAAAAGCGATTTATTTAAAAGCAGCATGACAACAATCCGGTCTGAATATTGCCATAGATTGTTTTTGCGACACCGTTTCGTTGGTAATCCTCATGAAAAGTATTACAATCTAAAATGAATCTAATACATGTGTTTATGATATACTTTTTCAATACTTATCGAAACAACATCCCGGCGAGTGATCGGCACTCTTTATCAACTTTCTTGTTACTAAATACAATAAACCTACAGAATAAAATGTGTTGAACTTTCATAAAATTTCGTACGGTTTGAATTTAAAAAAATCAAAGTCATATATTATAGCTTTCTATCTGCCTTCTAAATAGTTATTATTAGATATCAGCATATTATTTAGCGGCTATCGTCGTCGCTCTTTGCACTGTCTCGTGATCTCGAAGCAAGCACGACTTTCGGACGTGATCTATCAGAGGAAAAAAAAAGAATGTAAAGCGTTATAATCGACGCCACGATCAGACATCGGTGCAATTCCCCTGTTCGTTTTAGTTAATCAATCTCAAGAATCCGAGATAGTCTTTTTGTCGGTCGTCCGAATTTATAGAGTAAAAGCAATGACTGACCCTGATTTCTTTGTAGGCAGAGGGGCGGCGTCAGGGGCCGATAGAAACGGCTGTTTACCATTAGCGGGCCAATATTGGGCCAACGAATTATATTGTAAAAAGTGCGAGTGCAGACGGTTCTTAGAAACGTTGTACGGTCGGCCTTTAAGTCCGTGAACCGGGTACCGTAAAAGAAACTAGTTCATCAGCAACAAAAGCGGCTTAGAAAATTGACATGGGTAACACGTGCGCGTTATAGACTTACTAGATCTATTATGGCGCTGGTTGTAGACGACTAATAGGTACTAAATCACGCACCGATAGAAAGCGAGGAATGCTTTGGAATGCAGTCGCCGACGCGACGTCCAGGATTGCTGTGATGTACGAAAGCATTGCCATTTCTATCATTCAGCAGCGAAACTTACAGGGATTCTAATCACGGACCGCTCTTCATGACAATCGTAGCTAAAAATTCGCATTCCCAATGTCATGCATACACTTTGATTCGGGGTTTAGTGAAGCTATAACCAAACTATAAGGCTTCTCTTATGACATAGGAATTAAAGCTTTACCGTGTTATACTATGTGACATTACTGTCTTTTCTGATTTACAATGTATTATTTGTATTGGCTCTTGCTGTGTTTGTTTTTAACAATATATTTATAACTTAAAATAATATATATTAAAATATTTCGTGGATTAGATAAACACAAGTAAACATTATTTGCAAAAAATATTCGTGTTTAATTCATAAACATAATTTATAAATAATTAAGCAAAAATAATATTGAATAGCAATAGATACCTACGAATTTTAATTTAAATTTTCAGCGTTTTAATTCGACATAGTCTTCATTTTCCCATGCATCCGGCAACCGTATTGGAATCCTTGTTCGCCAGTTTGTATAGATTTCTAATTGACAATCGGGCCTGTGGAAATGTTATAGAATCTAAATAACAGGATGTTAATACAAACATTAACATTTAGATCGATACAGCACGGCTGGCCGACTAGGAACCTATTCCTATTCAACCTACCTAGGACCTACCTAGACCTAGGAACCTATTCAAATATTTATGATGATTAAGTTCTGCTGGTTCTGCTCATGTAAAAGTATTACTTTGCAAAATGTGCCTGGAGACTCTAACTGGAGAACCAAAGGTCGTGCGTTCAGTTCTCGCCTGAGACAAATATTTGTGTGCATGATGATGTCTCATTGTGCCGTGTCAGAGTGTAAAAAAATACATTGTAAATAATATTTGAGTATGTGTAGGTACCTGTTGTCGAGTACCGATAATACAAGCATAATACTTGCTTACTTTGGGACTAGATAGCTCTGTGTGGAATGTCCCAGGTATTATTATTGTTATTATTAAATTTATGTTGTACGAAATTTTTAATTTCAGTTTAATGGAAAACTTTTAAAGTGCAGTTAATTAAACATTGTGGTGTTAAACTTATAACGTATATATACTCGTATGGAACAATGCAATGTTGGTGTCTGTACCTAGTGGATAACGTTAGTGTAACACAACAATTCACGTAGCAATATTTAATACAAGCTTTTCGTTGCGACTTTAAGATAAACCGTTTTATGTACATCAGATCTCTATGTGACAGCCCAATTTATTTAACTTTTTTTCTTACTATTCTATTCCTAAAAATACCAACTTATACATGTTTTATGTGTTATGTAATCATAATCAGGATGCAGTGACATCAAAACAATCGAAAACGTCAGTAAAATATCAGACTACTTTATAAGGTTCTTAAATTTATAAGGCCATAGGGCTATGGTTCGAACCCGGGCGTGTACCAATGAATTTTTCTGACTTAAGTACATAGTTATCACTGACTCCGTGCCTCGGAGAGCACGTTAAGCAGTCGGCCCCGGACGCTGTCAATAGATGGCGGTAATCCCCAACCCGCAGTGGAGCAGCGTGGTGGATTTAAGCTCCAAGCTCCCCACCTCACCCCGGGGGAAGCCTAAGCCCCTGCAGTGGGGTAAAAATAGGCTGATGAAGTGAAGTGACTAGACAGACCATATGACATGAGCATTGTTATCAACAAACAGTCCGTTGAATTACACATGAAATGTAGCTTCAGAATTTTTATTTTGTTTTCACGAAATCCTACTCGACAGCGAATATTCCGAAACGACAACTGGTGTATATTTGGTCTATAGCGTATATTTTTTTGCCCACATTTTTGTTGTTACAACTCGGGATCTCTATAAACATCCATGGTTTAAATGTGATAGTTTCATCAAAATCGGATTAGTGGTTCATTAATCATAAGCTGTCATATAACAATACAAACAGACGTCTCTGTATTTATATCCTTTCGGTTCGTTATGACCATATGACCCCTATATGACCATTTCCCTGTTTCCGTAAAGCCCCTTCCTGATACATTATGGTCAAGAGGCAAAAAAAAATTAAGGACCTATTTTACTTTTAATAAAAAGTGCGTTTTGAAAAAAAAAACCTTATCTAACAATCTCACATACCTACACAGATTTATACTAGCATATTGCAATAGTTTCATTAACATCTTTTTGATGATATAGTAGGTACTCAATCAATACTTACAAACTAATTAATTGCGGAATATAAAAAATTAACACTTTTTAAGACACACCAAAAATCTAAAGTTGCGATAGTGTGAAAGAAATCCTGCTCTTTGAACAAGTTACCACATAATTGCGATGTTAAATGCAATTTCGCGGGGGTGAAGTCCGACGCGCGGGGACTTCGCGGACTGAAACTCGCCATCTTGCACCGGCTAGCTATAGTATGAGCGGTTAGACAGTAAACTCAGAAGAGGGCTTCTACTAAATTCGTACTTTTATAATATATTCTTATTGAATTAAACTTATATGTTGAATTAAAAAATATATGAAAATGTTACTTATACTTTTATTATTTCAGTAAATAGTGATTTTTTTAAAAAGCAATGTAATAATTTTACATACATAGATTTATACTAGTTTAAGCTGCATTGGGACATGTTAGGAAAGTGCAGAGGTGAAATATATAGGTATATGAATACACAACGGGGACACAATTATATTTTAAAGTGAGCCACAGCGGCCCAACGCAATGAATAGAGAAAACTAATTAAAGCCTGGGGCAGTGGTTTTAAAAACACTTTGCAGTATCTGTAGTACATTTTAGTAAGATTTATAAGTACGTTACACTTTTTAAAAATATTCAGTTTTTAATTAGGTACATTTTTAATTTTTTTTTGTATAACAATAATGCTTACACTAAATTAGAGCCATCTATTAAGAACTGAACAATATAGCTGTTAAACGGTATTTTACGGAGTTTAAGCCGATTTCTGTAATTTAAGTAACTTTAGTAAGTTTCTTGTCACATGAAAAACGAAACAGTTCTCAGGCTTCAAAATATCACTATATTCTTTATTTAACAAAAAAATAAAATAGAATAGGTACGTTACAAGTATCAGAAGTGTATAATACATCTGCTATCTCCTGAAACATTACGATAGCATCCTTTCCACAGATAAGGCTCTTGTTGATAAAAAGATTCATTCATTAAAGGAATTTAAAGTCATCATGAACCTGATGCCAGTGCGGATGCACGGATGCGGATGACGATATCTCAAGCAGTAAGAACGGTAGGAAATATAAAAGCAATGTCAAAGATATATTTAACTCAAGTTAGCTAAGTCACGATACGTCACGATAGAAGCTTAACAAAGAAAGAGCTGAACAAGATGCTATAAAATAAGCATATAAAGTCTACTACCGTATGAGACGAAAACTCTTCTGAAACAGAAAGTTTAGACAAGTAGATTAAAGCCACAAATAGGGCTCCAGAAGTGGCCAAAATACGTAGAAAAAATTTAATTAGTGTATTGAAGTCACCCTTGTAGGTAGTTTCTCTACAATTTCACCATGGCATACGTAAGTATTAGTAAATCAAAAATTATTAACTGGTGAGTCTGGAACGTACGTCGAATGAGTCTGCATTGGCATCATCAGTAGCAAAAGGGGAAAAAGACGAAAAACGAAAAATAGATCTTTTTTATGTACCTACTGTCTATATAATCATTTTTTTTTTTAAACAACTGTTCAGATATTAATATAAGAGTTTATTATAATCCTTACAGAAATATTGTAATGTATCGCTTTGTCGGAATGCGAAAAAAGTACCAAATTAGATTCATGTTATTTCATTTGTTTGGACAAATTGTTGGACTGCAATCAATGTCACCATCTGGACTCACTTTTTTTTTAATTTGACAGTAACGATTGAATATTTGCAAATAAAAGTTTATATTTTATCCATAAAATTACGAATTCAGTAGAAGCCCTCTTCTGCGTTTACCGTTTAACCACTCATACTATAACTAGCTGGTGTAAGATGGCGAGTTTTAGTCCGAGTTTCAGTGCGCAAGACCCCCGCGCGCCGCTCTTCATCCCCGACAAATCCCCGCGCGCCGGTTTGAACCCCCCGAAAACGCGTAACGTCACATCGATACTGCGAACTGACCACATGCTGCTGTCAAATTTACTAAATGATTTTATTTGTTTTACAAGCATGTTATTACTATGTCCTAAATAAGTGTCTAGTTGATGTGGTAACAACCATGAACGAAGCTTACTGACATGCAGGTACCTTGTACTTGTAACTTGAAATTTTAATAATAATAAAATTTTATTTTACGCGATATCTGTTAATTTTCATTCTTCTGATAATATGTGGTCTTTTTCGTCCGTCTCGCTAGTCACCAGACGAAACTCGTGCGTTGGTTTTGATAAAGTCATTTGGATTCTAGTTAAATTCAAAATCGGTACTTTGCTCAACACGAGCGTTTTCGAATGACGTCGAAGCATAGCGTCGAAGGCATAATGGAAATAGAAGTGAACCGATAGTTATGAAACCCGGTACAGATATTTGTAAACATTTCATTGCTACATAAGATCGATTAAAACGTCCGTTTATTTTCACGCCCTAATTTTTTTAGTTACCAATTATTCACACAACTTGTTTTTCAGAAATTAACTAGTTACCTAAGCAAAACTTTTGTAATGTATTTAATTTTCAAAGGTATATTAAATTCTATTTTATTTCTTAATTTTAAGATATTATTTTATGGTATTAGCAGTAAGCACTTACTTATTAGCTATCCAGCCTATAAAACCAGTTGATGTAACCGGCACGGGCTTAAGCGACTTAGTCAATTCTGCTTTAGGAGTTTGCGGCGCTAATTCTTTTCTTGCAGCATTTCTATATACGCTTGCTTCGTCTTGGGCTTTTCTGAAATCATTTTGATATAAATATTTGTGTATTATTAAATGTTCCGAGATTTACTCTATTATTTAAATGAAATTATTTATTTTAATATATACTTCCACTATGCATTTTGTTATTCTAATATTATATTTCACTTTTGCGACGGGCGATACGTGCCGAAGAGATTTCTTAAACTATGTCTTCATCCTGACATCAATCACTGAAGTTCACTTTGAACTGCCCTGACTTTCCCAAATCTGCTTTGGCTTTTGATCTCGTCTCAACGCACATGATTCCTTCCCAGCAAAAACAGCATTTCTATATATATATATATAATAATAATAATAACACACACAATCACAACAACGTCTAGGTCCCAAACTAAGCATTAGCTTGTATTTTGGGTACCTAGCGAAGACACCACATACATATAACAACCAAGACCCGGTGCCAGTATTAATATTCATCATATAAATACTGACCCGACCTGGGATTCGAACCCGGGACCTCCAGCTTCGCAGGCAGGGTCGCTGCCCACTAGGCTAAGCGGTCGTCGTGTCCTCGTATATCCTCATGTATATATATAGCTTCTGGGTGGCTTGTCTGTATATACAGATAGAATTGCTTTTATAGCAGGTGTGCGTATTTTATTTTTTCACATCACAGCAATAATAAAAAAAACTTCGAAAAATTTCGAATTGGTTGACCGTCAACCTAATTTGACTTGGCCGAATTGCGAATGCATCAAAAAGCTTCTGGGTGGCTTATCACATTTTTCTGATTATCACTTCTCAACATAAGATATTTAAACAGATATTAAAAGGGTGGTAGGTAGGTACTACCCTGTCACGTTGCTTTTATGATTGGACTTTTGGATCTGAGCATTTATGACAGAGCTGGCAGTGTTGTTTTAGTAGAATTATAGAATTAAAACGACTTTTCTGTATGAAAACAAAAAGTTCTAATTGTGTATTAGAAATGAGAAAATGATGAAGATAGAAATAAATAAGTTATATAATATTATAAATAACGTTTGGGTACATTTTACAAAATTATATAATTAAGATAAATTATTTTATATTTGAAAACTAATAAGCTGCATAGATATAATTTTTGTGTTTAGTCTTAAAACCACTATATAGTAAAAATCTACTAAAAATTATCACACTGTGCGATGCAGCTCAACTCCCAAACGCCCAATCTTAATAGCAACGTGACCGTGAAACAGTTTTGAGTTTTAGAAACCCGACGCAGTTTTGCTAAAATAGCTAAAATCAATGGTGAAAAGCGAAGCGGAGGGGAGCAACGAGCCACCGAGAAACCCTACTTTTTCCGTTAGCTTTATTTTTAGCGCTCCTGTTTCCTTTTGCTAATGATAGCACTAAGTGATGATACTAAACTGTCTTTCATCCAATAACCAACTCCAAAGTTCAGCCCATTGTTTCCGACATATATCCATTTTTTTCCACTGAGCTCGCATTTGAAAAGCTTCTCTGGTCGGGTCAAATTTTTGTGCCTCGTTCATTTCTTTTGCCATTGTTGCTTTCTCTGGTTGGAAAGACTCGCCTTAATATATTTTAAACAGTTAAAGAAATTTTGACAATTGAAAATTTCAAAATTGATATTTTATTTTTTTTACTTGTCTATGGTACGTGTAATATGTCCTTGCCTGTAACCAACATAATATCTGTGATATCGAATAGACCATTGGACTGTCCAATGAGTCCTATAGTCCTGACCATGTCCTGACAGTAAAGTAAAGGAATGGTGGACAATATCCTTGAAACTATAGTATATGGTCACACGTGTTACGTATCTGACAAAAAAATATTTCCATCTCTTATAAATGAAAAAGGATATGGTCAAATAAATTAACAAAGTTTTACAAGTTTAACATAACAATTTTTCATGTAATATGTCGCTCAATGAAACTACAAAATACACTCGTTGAGGAATTGAAAGTGTATTGTATATCAAATCAAGTTGTACCAATAAACCGCCACACGCCGTGCAGTTTAGCTTGCTTATTAAATTGCAAAAGGAACACATATTTGGTTAGATATATACAAGTAACAACGACGTAATGTACTTTCGTGTATAAAAAAAACTGCCAAGTCCGAGTTAGACTCATGCATCGAAAGTTCCGTACTACCACACAATATATTTGTGTTATATTTTTATACAAAAAAGTATATAAGATCTGCTTCCCCTATTTAAATAAAAGCGAATAATAGGTGAAGTGCGTATTGGGCACGCTCTAACTTAGGACACCTTCACTAGATCGGTTTTAATAATTTTCTTGTATGGGGATTACCCTCGAATGTAAACTCGTTATATTTATTACTTGTCGTGGTAAGTGCCACAATAATACACGATCTGTGAAAATTTCTGCTGAATAAATAAAACCTCCTAATATTACCGAGGTAGAGGCGTGTGAGAGACAGACTGACGGACAAATTGACATACATTGTGTATTTAGTATTAGGGTCCCATTTTTTTCTTTTGGGTAATGAAGCCTATAAAAGTTTGAAAAGATAATCTTTTAGTTTTATATTCACGTTTCTGATATCTTAATGTATTTATTTATACTAGTGGTTGCTCGGTGATCGAAATTCGACAGTACTCCCTTTTTTTAAACCACCAATAATAATTAGACGAGAGTAAGTCAATTTAAATTGCGTCAAACGACAGACTAATTAATATACATGTATCGTTGATACTGTATTTGTAACACAATTATAGATTTTAGATTTTAGCACTCCTTTTCCGTATAAACTTTAAATACACCAAATCTCACACTTCTGTACCAGCTATATGCTGTAAAGGGGTAGGTACAAAGTTTTCTCTTCACATATAATATTAATGTATAAATTATCAAGTCAAGCGGTTCCCTGATTCCCTGTTAAAGTAACAAAATGGGAACATGCAATTTCTGTTTATGTTCTGCAATTTTAATATGCAATGGTCGATAGGTCTATAGATTTTAGCTTTCTGCATTCCTACTCCACATAAACTGTAACTATGCCGAATATCACACCTCCGTGCGCGGAGTATGCTTTGAAAGGGGTCTAAAGTTTTAACAAAAAAACTGAAACATTTTATTTTTATTTACAACTAAAGAAGGGTTAAATGCCAATTTTAATCATTTGTTCCACCTACGAGTTAAATTCTATGAATGCTAAAACAGGTAGTCTTCTAACAATAAAGCCAAATATTTGAGAATGACGGAAGTCCCAAGGGTTAAATTTCCAAAAATCTTGAAACACGACTATAGAGTTTCTAACCTAAAAAGCAAATATAAATTTTGACGCATTCATAAAACTTACCGATTGTCATACAAACTTATATCCTTTATTTTACCTTGTTAGGGATAGAATTTCTAAAAACCCTTTCTCAGTAGATAATTACGTCCAAAAAAACCTATTGTTTATCTGTCTAACCCTAAAAACCTAATTTCCTGTGATTCGCTCTAGCGGTCCTTAAAAATGACAAAATTCCCGACTTTCCTTTCGAAACTTCCATTCACTACTTTAACTACTATAGCGTTTTTCAAAAATCTTAAAACACGACGTATTTGGTTTCTGCCTCTTAGTCCAGATATCATAAGAATACGAATTTACTAGAAGCCCTCTTCTGCACTTACCGTCTAACCACTCATACTAATTGGCTGGTGCAAGATAGCGAGTTTCAGTCAGCGACTCAGTCCTCGAGGTCCCGGCGCGCCGGTCTTCACCCCTGCGAAATTGCGTTTGACAGTTTCGTTTCGACACATTGAAGTGACATTTTTGACTCTATCAAAACCATAAAACAATAGGTATTAAAATCATGGAACTAACATTAAAACCAAACGCCGTTGTCAAATTTATATTATTTAATTATTTATAAGTACATAGACATAGTTTCGCAAAGACTATTAATGCTATTTGTTAATCAAATCTACGCCGTGTGCGTTTTGTTTCTGTAAGTCGTATGCTTAGCGTCACCGAGTTTTGAAGTAGTTCAATAGAGGAGTAATCTGGCCGTTTAGTTCGAGAACCAAAGTTATCACATTTGAGCCATGATGGGATGAGGAAGAGAGACGGGCGGGACGCATGTTTGACCCACGCAATTGGTTATCTAGAATATCTAGATGTTGTGTGTATCTTGAATGAAAGGTTTATACTGATGAAATTTTTTTAAGTGAATAAATTTACGCAACGTTGAACGAACGAAGCGAATATCCTCACCAGAGATTTCAATAAAGATGTAATGAAAAAATGCATGTCGACACATTCAATGGAATAATTTCGGCGTTTAATTTCCTCTGCATGCCGTTTTGTATTTGCATTAAAACTGAGTTGGGGAGCGAGCGCTGTCTCCTTATCGATATAAAGGCACAATATGAAGAATGACGCTACAGTAACATCACTTTCTAAACGATGGCGATATACCTACTATAATATCTATACTCGGAATGATATTTATACGCCGCTTATAATCGCTGTCAAACAAACTTCTCCTACCTACTTGATCTAAAAATACATATTTATAACGCACGAATACACCAGACGGCTAATAGGACGAAGTTAAACTTGCGTAGGCTACAAAAGCCGTTATATTAAAGATATCTAAGCACCAGGGCTGATCGTCGACTCCAAATTTATTACGATTCTTATCTCTATTTTTACGAATTCAAATGACGACATTATAAGATAAATGTTTCTCGACCACAGTGACTTGTGAGCCTATCTGGCTAAAGTTTGCACAAATACCGACTTTCGTCATTCTGTCACATAACATAGTCTATTATGGTTATTAAAAAGCATACGTGAGATCGTTAAAAATATTCTATTATCCATAACATACAAGAAAGGTTGTTAAAAACACACACGGGATGTGGTACAGCAACAATAAAGAAAATTATAATATTAATAGCAAGATTACGTCTTGTTAGGATGTAGCAGGTGTTGACATAGGTAAATTACTAGTTTTTAAGAACAATCTAACACAAGTTAGGTTTCATTTAAGTAGCCTAAATTAGATTAGACATTATTTATAGAAGTCTAGGACCTATTTAATCTAATTTAGACGTGCTTAGTTGATTGCTAAATAAAATAGACTTTCTATTATGACTACATAATCATTTGTCGTCGTGATAGCCCAGAGCGCAACGAACCTGTCTCAAATTTATAAGGCCCCATAGGGCCATGGTTCGAATCCGGGCGTGTACCAATGAGTTTTGCTGACTTAAGTACACAATATCACTGACACCGTGCTTCGGAGGGCACGTTAAGCAGTCGCTCCTGGACGCTGTCAATAGATCGCGGTCGTTATAGTTCCCAACCCGCAGTGGAGCAGCGTGGTGGACTTAAGCTCCAAGCCCTCCTCCTCACCCTGGGGGAGGCCTAAGCCCCTGCAGTGGGGTAAAAATGGGCTGATGATGATGATGATGAATCATTTAAACTTTAATTTATTTTCATTTTTAAATTTTTTTATTCAAACTTAACAAAGGTAAGCTCTAATGTGACAACTTATAATCCTGACTGCTATTTCCATTCCCTACTTTAATTATTTTCCCTTCAGGGTTCGTCCTTTTCAGTAATTGCGATTATCTGAAGGTTGAACGAATTATGTTGATGATGATGACCAGTGTGAATAACGAGAAGCCTAAAACGGGCTTTAAGTATTTATATAAATTTTGTTTTTAATGATTCTCTTGCTGAGATAAACACTACAGAGCAAACTTGACCTGATAGTTTATGTCGGGTCAAATTCATTTCATGAAAAATATAGGACTATCCGTGCAGGAATTTGAGTTGCTGTTTTCAACGGTTTTTTAGCATGAAATTGGCCCTCTGGAGCCACTTTGAAAACACCTCAGAGCCGTCGCTGTTAATTATATACAATATTATCCAATCACGCAATTTTATGAATGTGATATTTTTTCTATTTTTTCGTGTATATATATAAAATCGGGCGATCGAGCTACACTCGGTATTTTTTTAGCGACGCCTAGCGTTCATCAGATTCCAACATTTCCAGGGTTATAGTTTGACCGAAACCGCTGTACCGCACCTTAGGTATGTGCGCGGCGCGGAGGGAGGCAAATCTGCTGTCAGTCCGTCGTCAACCATTCGTCAACGCATAGGAGCTGCCTTTCCTCGTCGCCACGCACACACCTAAGGCGCGGTACAGCGGTTTCGATCAAACTATTGTACAATTTTTTTTTCAATCTATTTTTTGAATATACGAGTATATTTATATAGGAATCACATATTGATTAAACATGAACATTTTTCGATTTTACCTACAAATGAACTGGCTATTTATATAAAAAAAAATATAGCGCCATCTCTTGAGGTCCAAACAGTTTATACCACGCAAATAACCGTGTATAAATCGACCCAGTCATTTTAAATAAACATATTTATTGCAGTGCCCCCTGACGACCCATGACTACTAAGCTTCTGACAACCTGCTCTTAAATGATACCTATGTAACGTAAAACGCCGCGCCAAGAATAAACCTAGTCGTTTTTAAGAATCACATCTATTGTAGCGCCCCTTGGTGGCCCATAACTGCACAAAATATTACATATAACCTATGTTACGCAAATAACCGTATTAAAATCAACCCTGTCGTTTCGAAGAAACACATGTACTGCAGTGTCCCCTGGTTGTTGATGACCATGGAACTTATTTAGGAACCTTTTTGAGACGATACCTACTTAAATATAAAATTCTATCCAAATCATTAGAGCTGTTTCCGAGATAGGCGAAATAAATATATGTAAATAAATATGCACAAGCATTGTTCATTTTATACCAGTATCTTCAGTAAAAATGACCTTCAAAGAACGTTAAATATTTCTTGATATATTTGAAGGTCCTTTTACTGAAGGTACTGGGCCTTTTTTGTGACAAGGGGTCCGTTCAAAGTTGCAACGCTAGCTAATTTTAGCGAACCGTTTGAATAGGTGTGTGGCAACGATTTTCCCCACAGTTGAACCCCTCCGGTCGCGATATCTCCCCTTCGTTTACGTGCAGACAGGGACTTGAGCTGTAGTGTATATTATAAGACCGCTTCACAACATTTTGTAGAGTATTATTTTTTTAAATTGTTATCTTTTTAAACGTAAACGCTACGTGTCGAGTGATGTTTTTCATAACACGATAAAAATAAATAATTTTATTCTGTTATTAGTATATACCAGTGCTTTATTATATATTTATCTCAGAAATGTTGTTTTTTCGTTTAAATTTTTTTTGAGATTTTAATTTCGATTAATTTAATTTAATTGGGCCGGTCCTCTATGTTGTCTTTAACACTTTTAAACTGTAATATAATATCGAAAATTAATGAAAACAATTGACCACCTGATTACAGTTTTCACAAAGCTTTTTTAAGTCCCTTTAAAAAATAAGATCTTCAAAACGAGTGTTTAAAAATAATGTAATATTAAAAATTCTTTAAAGTGCCTATAGAGTCGTTCGATTTTATTGCTGGAGACTATCGCTTGACAGATTCGTGACAGTTGATCGACAAAATCTAACAGTATCTACGATATTCGATATTATCGGTCAACAATTTCGTCAAAGCCGATCGACAATATTTGTCAACATCGTACAAACTTACTAGATTTTACCACTCGATCGACCACAACATTTTTCTTCTATTTTATCGACTGATCGATAGATCGGTAATCTTTGTAATCTCGTTTAAAATATGCAAAATTACGTGTTGTATCTAGCGTTTAAAGCTTAGTATGCCTTCGCCCGGTAAAAGTTTCTCTAGTTTTCCTATTTTGTGGCTCGATTTTGTTACTCCAACTTGTCGCTACATGATACCGATCGAGCGTTTCCTATGCATATACTCAATTTTCGTGTCGTGATAGCCCAGAGCGCAACGAAATTGTCTCAAATTTATATGGCCCCATAGGGCCATGGTTCGAATCTGGGCGTATACCAATGAGTTTTTCTGATTTAAGTACACAATATCACTGACACCTGCTTCGGAGGGCACGTTAAGCAGTCGGTCCCGGACGCGGTCGTTACAGTTCCCAAACCGCAGTGGAGCAGCGTGGTGGACTTAAGCTCAAAGCCCCCCTCCTCACCCTGGGGGAGGCCTAAGCCCCTGCAGTGGGGTAAAAATGGGCTGATGATGATGATGATACTCAATTTTTATCAATTGAGCGTTTCGAGCGACAAAAATCGAGCTAGTCTATAGGCACTTTTAGATAAAAAAATAATATAACGAACCTCTGGAACAAAAATATAAGAATAAGTTATTCCCACTTTAGAAATTTGTACCTACAACAGAAATTGTATAAATAAAAAAATTTAAAGAAAAAGCTGTGTTTGCTATGTATCCACTGTGAGCTAGACTGTCGTCGGTCATAGACCTCTACTTCCTATAATGGTTAAAGCTATAACCGTCAAATATGTAGTCATGAGTCGTGCATCTTTCATGCCCATACCTAGATAATCGATAATTGTAAATATTGTGGTTGCCGTACAAGGAAACACAGAAAAAAAATATCTGAATAGTCTTGTCCCAGCTTTATAAGACTTCGAATTCAAAACATAAATAACATTTAAATCAAACAGCTTTTAAAATGTCGTGATAGCCCAAAGCGCAACGAACCTGTCTCAAATTTATATGGCCCCTTAAGGCCATGGTTCGAATCCGGGCGTGTACCAATGTGTTTTTCTGACTTAAGTACATAACTATCACTGACTCCGTGCCTCGGAGAGCACGTTAAGCAGTCGGTCCCGGACGCTGTCAATAGACGGCGGTCGTTACAATCCCCAACCCCCAGTGGAGCAGCGTGGTGGATTTAAGCTCCAAGCCCCCTTCCTCACCCTGGGTGAGGCCTAAGCCCCTGCAGTGGGGTAAAAATGGACTGATGAAGTGAAGCCTTTAAAAAATCTTAAGTATTTTTCATAAACGGTTTCATAAACTCCTCGTATACGCTGCTTGTACGTGTATTTGTATACCTACAAAATACTTTTTAGTGGCAACATTTCTTTAAAGAGGATTTTATTACTCGCGATATATTTTCGCCATGCCATCATATCACTATCTTACTTTCCCCGTCCGAGGGCACCTCAGTGTGTTCACGACAAGCCACTGAAGGGTTCTGTCTACCTTCCAGCTCATCGCTACGGTGTGCTATGAAGAGAGCCCGTGAAAGCAAATCGAATGAGCTGAAACTCGGTGGGTTTATTATGAGTGATGAGTTTTGTTATCCACCTTTCAGCTTCATCATCAGATTAGCTCGATGGTATCATACTCATGTGTAACATTTGACTTCGATTCGATTAACCGTTGAGGAGTTCCCTCGTGAGAAATCCATATCGGCTGCATCACCAATACTTCCGGTCACTAGATATTTGTATTGCTAAGTCTTCAGCTTCGTAAGTAAGTGGTCTTTTGGTTTCCAAGATTTGATTATATAGCTAGTTACAAGTTAAATAAAAGCTTGTAAAAAAAACATATAGAATATGAAGCGTTTTCCTCTTTCGCGGCGATCCCGATTTTGTGCCGCAGGAATTGACAAAAATATTCCAATGTGATAATGAATTCGTCAATGCAAAATTCATATTTGCATACCAATGTTTGCCCGTTCTTTAGTTAGTACGCAATAAATGAGACGATAAAAACAATTTTGTGTTATGAGTGCTTGAATGTCAGTAATTAAGAGGGCAACCTGTGTTTATTTTTAATATAAATAATAAGACAAATAATATTCACCGAATCGTAACCTTGTGCTATTACATCTTTATAGTTCTCGTGAATCCGTGACGTCATTTTGTGAAATCTCATTATAATACAGATATACATACACATCCATAATCGTACAATTTTCTTTAAACCAAAAAATTCAGAATTTTTTTATTTTATTTTAATATTTCATTCAAGAGTTTAAGAACAATTTTTATTTTTCATATTTAGGGTTGCATAGCCAAATGGCAAAAAAAAACCGGATATGGTTTTGCCAAGTATGTCTGTCCGTCCGTCCGTTTATCCGTGGTTTCATATCTGACACGCGCGAAATATAGTAGGGAGGTATAAAATGAAAGAATGAAGAGATATAAGGTGAGAGAGCGTCACCAAGACGTGTCCCACGAAAACGCATACATCTCTTTACGTATCACGTGTTCAGACGAAGAACTTATATCTATCGAAAGAGCAAGATTGCCCAATTACAGTATCAAAGGAAAAACTTTACTCAGAATGATACGTCATCGATGCTGTGACATCAAAGTTGCATTATATTCTAGGGAATCTATTAATACTATGGACCTAAATAAAACAACACTGAAAAGGTGATAAAACGACATCTCTGTTAGTGTAATTAGTGCAATTATGACAAATATAGTAACGGCAGGTGTTTGAAAAATTAACTGGCAAACACCTAACACGATAGGTGCAAAAATGTATCTCGAAGGTAAAAACAAGACCGTCAGCTGCCTTTGACTAATTCAGAATGCAACTGAAGTGTCGGGAAAACAAGAAATCACAACAATCGGCCTACGAACGCCCTCGTTAAGTGAAAATTGTAAGCGCGCTGTATCTTCGAATGTTGTTCAAGTGTGCTTGAACGCTTACTAAGCGACACCCGATTAACTAATTAATTAATTTTTTTAATTATAATTTTTAACAGACTTTTACCCCTTGTGAGATATGTCAACCTCGTTGGTAGCTATTCTAATATATGTACTATGTTTTCAGTAATCAAGTCCGCGGGCCAATATGTATTTATGTAGGTACACAATTATATATAATGCCAGTAAATTCGAACTCAGGCTCACTCAGGATGTGCTGGAAAGATCCCAGATTACAATCATCAGCGCCTAATTTGGTCACATTCCTCCGTCTCACACCGGCCACCTCAATCAATACATGGGTTACATCTTCAATTCTTTGACGCACAATTATTTTCATGCTTTCGGTAGGTGCCGAAAAACGGCGATCTACAAAAGGCAAGTTTTCTCGGAAATTATTGACATTATATAGATGAAACTTAGAAAGTAAGTGTAGGTGACATCTTGTTTCCTTAACTTTTAAGTTCGTTTTTTAAGCATTAGGCTTTTACTTCATTTTTCATAATTTTTTTTATATTTTTTACTTTTCAGTTATTATAAGAAGGTAACTTTCACAATGTTGACATTAAATTCTCAAAAAAAATTTGTAAGAACAGTTGCCTGCTAACTTTGAAAAGTTAAAGATCATAAATGGTCAATCAAGATAAAAAAAATGATTTGAGAAATCTGAAATGATTTTTAAAGGCCTCTTCAATGATACCCGATTTGGTATAGATCATTGACTTTAATTTTTTTCTTTGTCACAATGTGGCGTATGGTTGTCGCCATATCAACTTTAGTGACACTCACAGATTAAGATGAATCGATTCTCGTAAGAATAATCAAAATTGGCTCACGCGTTTCGTCTCTAATGCGCCACAACATACATACATAGACTGATAAACATTACTTTCCTTTTGCGCACAGTGGGGTAAAAAGTGTGTCCCCGCTTTGACTTTTGGGCTATGGGGTAACTATATGTTGCCAAGTTTCGGATTTTCAGTTCGAAGAATTCCCCAGATTAGGTAGTTTAATATCTATAATATCTGGGACATCCTACACAACGCCATCTAGTCCCAAAGTAAGCAAGTATTATGCTTGTGTTATGGGGTACCAGACAACTGATATACATACTTAAATAGTCTTTTTTTATAATATATACATAGGTATATAGATACTTTTAGACAAATAGCACACAGTTCATGCACACAAATATTTGTTCCGGGCGGGAATCGAACCCGCGACCCTTGGCTCCGCAGTTAGGGTCTCTAACTACTCGGCCAACCGGTCAGTCAAAAGTTTGTATGATAGAAAAATATTCAGATTTTATTTTATCAGTTTTACTATAAACTGTAAGAAGCGGAATTTTAAAGTTAATATTCTTATTTATAAAAATGTACTGAAGCTTATTATTATTATTATGTAATGAACAATCATTTACATCTTAAACTGTTCTGAGTTCGGAGGCGGTACGAAGTTCGCCGGGTCAGCTATATTATATAAATATGTACGTCGCAAAAATTTAATGTATTTAAATAATTTTAATTTACGGGAAGAAGAACAACGGGAATGAGTTACGACTGATAGAAATTGAGGCGATAAAGCATTTGTGTCGCTGGAACGAGAACGGAAAAGGGAAGAACGGGAATGAGTTAAGACTGAGATAAAAAAGTGATTCTCATGAGAAACAAATACTACCCGTACGAAGCCGGGAAGGGCCGCTAGTATTAAATATAATAGAAAGTAGAAGACAGACATATATCTTTATTTTTCTGAATTATATTTTTATTAAATATAATTTGTGCAGTTTCATTAAATACTTGTAGTAAGTAAATAAATGGCTCTTTCTATACGTCTAACGTTTGTACTTGGACAAAGTATGTAGGTTGAGCATTAACAGAGGAAAAATGTTTCCTGAAACGTTCCCTTTTTATTGGCCCCTAACAAAATCGTTCGTTTTACAATTACATACAAAATATTACGATTTATATTATATGCAAAATTCTTTTACTTATAAAACATTTATTAATGAAGAACGTAAAGTGCCGAGAACGCTAGCAGCGTTTCCGCGCTGAATGGCTAGGCAGATCCTCTGAACAAAATATTCTTTGCTCAGAAGGTCACAACACCAATCGGAGCCTTGCGCCAATTTCACGCGAGAACGCAACAGCATCTCTTCCACTGTGAACACTACAAATTCATATTTGTCTATAATATTTAGAGCGTTATATTAGTATTTCACACTTGACATTTGAAGCAATTATGTACGAACAAGTCAAACCCATCAAAAACAATACTTACAAACAAACAACAATAATACAACAAGTCTCGCAACTCAGTTGTTCTGCGGTAAAAAGTTGTGAGATCCATGTAATACCAAGTCGGTTATTAATTTATTCGGTTATAAATATATTGAGACTTGGCCATCGTCTGAAAACACGTGTAAATTCAATCGCCTGAAAACACATGTAAATTCAATTATTTAGTGCGATGGCCAAGTCTCAATATTTTTATAACCGAATAAATTAATAACCGACTTGGTATTACATGGATCTCACAACTTTTTACCGCAGAATAACTGAGTTGCGAGACTTGGTTTTTTTGACAAGTATTGTTTTTGATGGGATCTCATTTCTTTTTGTATTTTGTAGACAGTTCTATTTTTTTCCTTTTCGGTACCTTCTACTTATTGTATATATGTATATCTATATGTATATAGTTTTTCTAAGATATATTATACAACCTTACGCACTCGTAATAAGTACGAATACGCACGTAGGTACGTTTTTTGCATTAATAAATAATTTAATACACGTGTTTTCATGACGGGAATACCCATTTTTTGCTCGATTTGGCAGGGGCACTACCATGCACCTATATTTATATGGGACTAGCTTAAACCCGCGGCTTCGCACGCAATATAATAATAACTGCCGTAATAAAACATCGTTACGAATAAAGCCAATATTGAAAAATTTAACTGAAGACTTGGCTGTATGGGCTTAATTTTTTTTTGCGGTCTTTTCTAGATTTTTTAGTTTTTCCTTGATTCATACACCAAACACTACTTATATTTCAAATTTGAAGCTTCTAGGTCTGCTAGAAGTGCCTTAGAATTTTGATGATCGGTGAGTGAGTGAGTGACAAAATGAAGAAATTTGACCCGTTATAATTTCTTAAAAATACTGGTTCCAATTGAATGAAATTTGAAAATATGCTTATATAATATGCCTGCATGGTTACTGAAAATTTCAGTCTTCTAGTTTTATCCACAACGAAGTTACAGGGGGTCGAAAATGGTCTGAATTGCTTCGAGAAAAGGATGGTACGGCCGTGACGCTTTTTCGCTCGACTTGGTGGGGGCACGGCCGTACCCCCAGATCTATATTTAATTTATAAAAAAAATTGTGAGTTATATACTCTGCAAATCCATAGTAAAATAAAAATGCCATATACCTACTGGAATTTTGAAATATTAAGTTTTGTCGAAATATATCAAGTCTTCCATAGGTACTTCGTCAATTTTTTAGGGCCTCGTACCCAAAGGGTACCAATAGGAACCTTATTACTAAGACTCCGCTATCTGCTGTAATAAGTGGACACTTGAAATTTTCACAAAGTGTGTACCTATTACTACACAGAATAAAATATAGGATGACCATACCACCAGAACGTTTAGTAGGAGGAAAAATAGTGTTTTATACTATAATTTTGTAAATTTGAAAATAAAGTAATTTTATAACAACGATTTATTTTGTAATGAAAACAAAACCAATGAGTTTTTCTGACTTAAGTATATAACTATCACTGACCACGTGCCTCGGAGAGCACGTTAAGCAGTCGGTCCCGGACGCTGTCAATAGATGGCGATCTTTACAATCCCCAACCCGCAGTGAAGCAGCGTGGTGAATTTAAGCTCCAAGCCCCCCTCACTCCGGGGGAGGCCTAAGCTGGGATAAAAAAATGGGTTGATGAAGTGAAGAAGAAAACAAAAAAAAACTTGTAAACGTGAATTTCGTATATTTAACGAGAAATTTATTTAATTTAACAAATTGTTCCATGCGAGTAACTAAAAAATTTTTTAGATTTACTATGAAACTAAGTTAAGAATACTTATAAACTCGTATTTGAAACAATAATTTCGCTACAGTAAGATTATAGATCGTATCATTATCTGTTTGATGATCGCAAATAAAACTAGAAATTCTAGTCCTAGTTACTGTATTTTTTTTCCGTGTATAGCCGCTAAAACAAAGCAGGTCCCCGTACAAGAAACGTGTTTTTTTATATTGCACGGTGGTACAGAACCACCACTCGAACAGAACTCGCACTTGACCGTTTTTATATATTGTCTGTATAGGACACTGAAATACTGGGCATCTAAACGCGCCGCTCAAATAAGACAGCACCCTTTGAAGGAAACTATAGACAAATTGCTGTATTGTCCCCTAGTTCCTAATCGTTAAGGAGTGTTGTAGATGCTATCATCAGATTAGCTGCATGGAATGATGACTTCCAGATGCAAACACCTGATTAACTAACAAATAGAGCTCAAACACACTGTGCGTGCCTATAAGATTTTAGAATATCCCTCGAGTTTCCTAGAATTCCATCATCAGATCCTGACTTGGTGACAATGGGACCATCTTGGGAGTGTGCTCTTTCAAACAAAGACGGGTTCATTTTCCGAATCGGTTCACAATCGATGTATTAAAAAAAATTACATATAGACGAACATAAAACGTCCCCCTTTTTGAAGTCAGTTCAAAAGGATAAATAAACAGACATCTCTTAATTTTTATATCAGTAAAGTTTAAAGGACTGCTGTTATTTCGTGACCTGTTTTGACCTTGAACCGAAAGATAACATGAAAACAAGACTTTATAGTTTCAATATCTAAAATGGTACGCCCTCGCCCGACTGGTTTAAAACGGCTGACTAATAAAAAATGTTTTATGACACATATGAGATCATTCGCTCCGTTTTCTAGTTGGGTTAAGGACGCGCGACTTGCAAATTATTCACATAAACAATAAGTACCGCATCCTTTCTTCATTGAGAAGGCGGTTTCGCTTGCACAGTACCATTGTGACCACATAAGTGGGTGCACTGATAAGGTGATCTCGAGAAACAGGTTTACATGTGCAGATATTTTTATGTAAGTTACAAAATTCGCATATATTATTCTATCGTAAACGCTGTCGGCGAATGAATGTTGCAACCGAAATATATATGATTACATTAGTATAATTTAATATTCCACTTTTGTAACAAATACACATATGTTATATAAAGATGTTATATAAGAGAACGAAACAATTCTTAACTCTAAGGCCATGTAATCAACCAAAAATATTAATTTATTTTTCTGCTGTATTGTGACGTTATATATGTGGATAATAGCTGTGTAAAATAAATATTTTAACACTGAAAATATTTATCAGATCGTTTTCCTAAGGGAGTGTAGTTTGGCTATATTTCCGAAGTCCATGAAGGTAGACAATAAGCAGTGGGTCAAAAAAAGCAAGGGCATGTAGGGCATCGTATGATACGAAATTTTTTTAAATCGGTTCTCAACTTTTTTCTGAAAATAGAAAATGGTGACGAAATTTCAACGATTTTTCGGGCCAAAGTTGATTATTTAAAACATTAAAGCCAATATCGAAGAAATTGAAAAAATGGTTCCGAAACAGATAGATTGTCTACCGTTTGAAAAAAGAAATTCTGGAATCGGTCTAAAACTGTCGGCTGGGCAGGCGCCCTTTTCATTGAATGATTATCAGATCAGTTACAAAGAAAACTGTTTCATAAAAATGTGTTATTAATTTTTATTTTTCATTTTCATTTTTAATGTTCTTCTATAGTTGCGAAAAGTGGGAAATCTGCAGCTTTTTTGAAACACGTAGTATTTTTCAATTTAATTTGGCAACGTGTACTTACATTACTTAGTTATTATTATTATTAAGTATATATTATTATTAAAAAAGCTTGTAGCAAGGAATTTTGTGGGCGAAAATAACTTATTACAATGATTGTGTATTTGACCTCTGTGATCGTATTAATAATGTGAAAAGTTAATTATTGGAATAACCTCTCACCTCATGACCCAATATAGCAATCAATTCGTAATTTTATTTACTTTTTCCGGTTTGGTGGCTATGCCATACGTAATCTACAAAATTTCATCGTATCGATCAATTGTTGTGAATCCTGCTAATTTGAAATCTTTATGGAAACCTATGCAATCAACTGTAATCAACTATATCAGTTAGCCTTGTAATTAGACAAATAGTTAATTTCAGGACACAATCAATATCAAACGGATTACAAAGTTGATTAAAGATATATATGTCATTTCAGTGGTGAAGTCGAAAACGACAGGTTTGACAGTAGTTATTAGTTTAGGTTCAACTTATCACTTAGTTGGTGGGTGTTAACAACTGCCATCCATTGATGGCAACCGGGATCGACAGCTTAACGTGTCCTCTGAGGTACAGTCAGTAATAGTTATGTACATAAATTACAAGAAACTCATTGATACATGCCCTGAGATTCGTATTGGAAAATAGAGGAAATACATAACTTTTTTTTTAAATTACCTTCTTTTCACGTGAAGCTAAAATTTTAATACTAATTATGTGTATAAAAGGCGTCGCAACCCAGTCAACCTTTTGACTTTCGCAATGAAAACAACACCATGGAGTTAATCACGAAAGTTGCGAGTAAGAAGTCTGTCGGTCTTCATAACTTGGAATGTTATCGTATGAAATCGTACTTCATATGCATAAAGCTATCAAAATCCAACCAAAAATGTCCATGGCGACCGTCTGCCTATAGAGGGTTTTAAGTTCTGGCCAAACATAGGGTTTAAAATCACCTACCAAAGTGAAACTTTAACACATAAACAGAAGTATGTTACAGATGTAGAAAAACTTTTTCTGCCAACCGTCAGTCTGCATGTTGGAAAATCGTAAAAAAAGCATATTGCTATTTCTGGTTTAGTCCCACCATACGTTTGCCATATTTAAACATGATTTATAAATACCACATCACCAGTCCATTAATGCTCCACAGCAGGGGCTTAGGCCTCCCCTCGGGCTTGGAGTTTGGTCCACCACGCTACTCCAGTGCTGGTTGGTGGGTGTTAAGAACTGCCATCTATTGATGGCAACCGGAACCGACAGCTTAACGTGTCCTCTGAGGCACAGTCAGTGATAGTTATGTACATAAATTACAAGAAACTCATTGGTACATGCCCTGATATGTGGCCTATTCTAAACAAAAAGCGGGCTCGCTGCCACTCAGCTATCACGACATTACATAGACAGGTATTTAGATAAATAGGCTATTTTATTTTTTATATATAAAGCAAATATAATGTCAAAAATTCGCAAAATTAAAAAAGTAAGAGGTACCATAAATAATTTAATGAAAACCGAATTCGAAAAAAAAGACCATATATGGTCAAGGTATAACTAGTCAACAAATTCATTAGTTTACCAACATGCCATATCTAATTATAAACTAGTTCTTACTGAAATAACTGGACTAGAGGGCCCTTATGAACAAATCTTGTACCTACGGTAATAATTTGATTTGCAGGTAGTAAAAATACGTATCTGTCATGTGTCTGTATAGGTCATTTATTAAATGAAATATTTCGGTCGTCACATAAAACCAAAAATGTATATAAAACAAGATACCTGTTTATGTGATAGATAGACGACAGACCAACACCAGAGTTATTTCTAAAGGGACCCTAATTCAAACTATCCACCAATACGTGGTAAGATTCAAGAAAGAAATACTCGTGTATACTTCGCTACCAGTGGTGGATAATATAGCATAAAGCATTATTTAAAACGCGTTATTTAAGCCCAACGGATTTAGCATATTATATTGGTTGACTCTTAGTGCTATTAAAAAGCACGACGCGATCCCGTAGTCCCGCCTTACCGATAGAGCGATGCGATCAGCACAACGAAACACGTCCTATAACGAACGAGATTGCACGCTGACTGATTAGCAAATTTAGCAATTTAGCATTAGCATGGCATTAGCGCAGCTGTCGCTCGACAGCATGTGACCGCCGCCCAACGCAACGAACGATTCTCGCGCTAAGCATTCCCGCGTGTTATGCTAAAGCATAGCATATTATTAAACATGCTAAAATAATATGTTTATAGTCTGTATCATGTTTTTAAAATATAGCAGATTTTTTCGCTACCAGCAATTCATCCTCTCTCCAACCCTTTGAAAAGTTGATTTGATTTTAAAACAATGTTTGCGAATTTCTCCTAATGATGTTTCAAAAGTGATGGATTCATTCCAACCTTTATTTACAGTAACATATTTTTTATTGAACCTTAGTCCATAAACTGTTTGTGAATCGTCGCACAAAAAACAGTCAAACACGTCTAAGCATACCGTTGAGATTGGGACACTATATAAAAAAAATCACAATGAACATCAGGCTTACAATCGAATACACCAGAGAAGGTTTGCGGTTAGTGTTACGTGATCAAAACCGGTTAGAACATAACGTTATGATTCTTTGAACGGAAAAGCTCATTGCACCCTGTCTCGCCTTGTACATCGTCTGTGACATGGGCGTGGACACATTATCATCGAAGTTAGTCCGGTTTTAAACGTATGCCTGCCCCGGCCCCTCGGGAAAGTGAAAGCTTATTCTAAGCGATTAAGCTACGGGTGAATGGACATTAACACTTGATATATAGGACGAAGGTTACATCGTTCACGAATTTTTCACCTGTGAACTCAAATGCACACTTAGTTTTTGTTGTACAAATTCTTCTATTGTTGCGCTGTCAGGCTACAAGTTTTGGAAATGATAATAGTAGGTACCTACCTACCTAGTATTAAAAAAACCGGCCAAGTGCAAGTTCTACCCGCGTATACAAACTACATTATTCATAGGCGTTTTTAGTATTTGTTGTTTAAATACAGTGTATAATATATACTATATACACAGAAATTTTGAAGCCCTAACTAGTTTAGGTTTTGAGATAGATCATGTAACAAAAATGATCTCAAACTTAAAAATTAGACGGCACCTAATTTTTTAATTTATATATATATATTTTTTAAACTGTAAGTATAATTTATTTTTTCCGCAACCTAAAGGGCGATCAATGGTTTTCTTATTCTAAATTAATTTTTAACACCCAATATGATGAAACAGTGAAAAATCCTATAACATTGTATATGATTTTTAAGTTGTCGCATACACGTCTCTAAACCATCACTGCGGTTAATGTTTTATTCGTTAAATACTACGTAACGAAAACTTTAATTATTATGTTGTTGTCCTGTTTTCCTCGAAAAATCGATAAGCACCGTGACCTTTGATCTCTTAACCTATTAAGCTTGTGGGCTTGATGGTGACGTCATATAGAACGATGACGTCACGTCATTGCATGGTACATTTTATAGCTCACGAAGAGGGAAAGTTTACGACTGTTTAATAGACACCACGCCAGTAAATGTAGTGTATAGGCTACAAAATACAGGGAAACCTAAATAAAGTATGCTAAAGTGATTGATTTTACTAATGTGTTTAAAATTGCTAGCGTACTATAGTAAAATTATATTATTTTTCATCAAGAAGATAATAGGTATGTAAATAATAGAGATAAATGTGACTGCTGCTAACACAGCTTATATTATAATGATGAAAATAGTAGATTGTTACACAAGGGGTGAAAGGGACCTATTTAGGCACGAGCGTAGCGAGGGCGCCAATAATAGTTAGAGTGCCTAAATAGGTCTTTTACCTGAGTTAAACATTCTGTTTTTCATTACGTATATGAGGAAATTAAAAAAAATACGCGTTAAATCCATATCTGAATCTGATTAACTCATTTTATACAAATATCGGTATACGTAAATAATCAGGACTCGACAAAACAACTGAAGATCGACTTGCCACTTTCTCGCCTTTTCTTATGTTTCTTTTACTGTGGCATTCTACCAGCCAGTACTTTTTATCATTAATGATGGTCAATGTTTAGCTCAAATCTATGTCAATTAAATTATAATTTATTTAAAAGTAAATTATAAGTCTTAAGTCATATTACAATATTGTTGATAATATTTTTTATTACAATTTTACGCATGACATGCCTAGTTGTTTTTATAAATTTTTGACAGCAGGGAAAATCCTGTCCCAGGTACGAAAAGTACTACTTTCATCCCTCTGATCAGGTAACTTCAAGCGTACTTTCCGAATATGAGTAATGAAAAAAGAATTTATATACATGTAGGAATCCTGCATAGATAAGTCAGACTTTGGAGCCTCAAGAAAATATTAATATAATTGGGCGGCTCTCAACCCGGGCGCGCCGTTGCCAGCGATCCTACATAGCCAACACGCATGGGACGAAACGGGGGCTAAGAGGATTTTTAACAGTCTCTTGGACCAGGCGGCGGGGGTGAGCTTGGCGAGGCTCCGAGTGGTGTCGCGGGCAGAGTCTGGAGCGTGGCTAAACGCGCTGCCCTTCCCGCACATGGGTACCCTATTGGACAGTGATTCTTTGCGTGTGGCAGTGGGGCTTCGCCTGGGCTGCGGTGTTTGTGAACGATACTTATGCATCAGCGATTCCATCGTGGAGGCCGACGGGCACCATGTGTTGAGTTGTTGTCGCTGCTCGGGGAGATTTCCGCGACACCACGCTCTTAACCACATAGTCCGCGGGGCTTTAATTTCGGCCAATGTTCCATGCGTATTAGAGCCTCGGGTCTTAGCCGTTCCGATGGCAAAAGACCCGACGGTATGATTTTGGTGCCGTAGGAGAAAGGTAGGTGTCTACTTTGGGATGCTACGTGTGTCAGCACATTTGCCGCCTCTCAGCTTGGTCGCACTATGGGTTCAGCTGGAGCCGTTGCGGAGTCTGCGGCCGCCAGAAAACGAAACAAATACTCTACTCTGGAGAGTAAATATTTGTTCGTCCCTCTCGCGGTGGAAGTTGCTGGCTGTCAGGGGAGTGAGGCCAAACATTTTGCTGCGGGAATCGGCCGTCGTCTGAGGGAAAGGGGATTCGACCCTCGGTCCAGTTCCTTCGTGGTGCAAAGAATTGCCATTCAGCGCGGCAATGCAATAAGTGTCATAGGCTCCTTTGCGTCAGGGGTGACGAATGGTGGATTACTGGATAAGTTTTATTCGTAGGTATTTTTAGTTTTTAATTAATTTTTAATTTGGTAGAAGCTTTTATTTTAAATTAGTATTATCTTTTGTATTCATTTTAAGACAAATAGAATCTTTATTTTTATATCCTTTGAAATGATAAAAGATTTTATGTATTATATTACATTACGTTAAGTAAATAAATCTTACCATTGCGCCGGCACTTTTGCGTAGGGCGCATCCTAAAATGTAAAAACTCCAAGTGACATAGTAAATTGTCCCTTGTTTTTGAGTTTTAATGTAACAAAATACGGCCATTTATCCTACATATTTTTACATTTGTAAATAAATCAAAACCAGGGTACCTGCCATTAAAAATTGTTAATTTGTAGCTACGTCATATAAAGAAATATTTTTTAGTTTGTTTAAATTTACATGCGTTTTCGTGCGACCCGGTGTAGCAACAAGTATGAATAGGTACATTATATAACAGCACCTACGTAACCCTCAGTTTGCCTCGCA
Organism: Luffia ferchaultella; assembly: GCA_949709985.1. Classification (NCBI taxonomy): domain Eukaryota; kingdom Metazoa; phylum Arthropoda; class Insecta; order Lepidoptera; family Psychidae; genus Luffia; species Luffia ferchaultella. Next base: position 10,726,367 of record OX453243.1, on the reverse strand, counting down.
CTTGGCCGGTTTTTCACTTTGTGTCGGACCACGTCTTCCTTCATATCCGTAGGTTGGCCAGGCAAGATTCATCTATTTAAATCAGAATTAATTTATAAATGAATTGATGAAATCGAGATCTATGTGCAATAAAAATATTTTTAGTCTAACAAGGGATGCGAAGCGAAATTGCAAAGCGAAATGGATTTTTTAAGTAGGTTACGCTGAGCTGATAAAAATAAATTATATATTAATATCAGTTGAATAATCATAGGTGACAGAGCCGAGTAAGAGCTGAGGTAGGCAGACACCGTCAACCTGTTTCTCCGCAAGTCTGTAATGTTTTTCCTTAACAAAATAATACCGTCTTTTGTCTTGTCACTGTGATGTACTCACGAACCGAAAAATTATTTGGCCAATTTAAATAAAATTACTAATATCTATGGAGAAAAATTTATATCTTATATCCCTGTGAGAAGATAGAAGGCTGTTACGACATATACAGTGTCTGGACTGACGGGGTGATTTAATGAAAGTTATATTTAATCCTTAATTATATTACTTATAATCAATTAAAACTTGAGTGACCTTATACTTAACACTTAATTATATTATCATTAATTAAAACTTGAGTGTTGTCCCGACAGGCACTGTATCCAATTTGATATAAGGAAAAACATTACAGAATTGTCTCGTCAGTCCACACTGGAATATTTATTTAATTTTGATCCCAATGTGTGTTTACAATAACGTCTATAACTATGTAACAATTTCAATAATTATAGCCAAAAATAATTTATTGAAAAGCCGGGCCAATCAGTTAGTTAAACAAAAAACAATTTGGGAGTTTACTATTCAATAGGTAGGTAGGTAGCTATCTATTTTTCTACTTCGTAAACAAGTTACTTACAAATAACCTGCCAAGCAAAAAAAATTTACAAGTCTTGCAGTAGTTGCCAACAATCTGTAATATCTAATATTTCACGTATTCAATACTACTTAGTTTCCAATGAAAATTTTACTATACGTTTAACGTAATGTAGGAAAATACCTAAGTAACTACTTCCTGTTACATTTCCGTCTCATTTACGCATTTAGTTCCACCTCGGACTTCCACCTTCCACCTAATGTCTGTTGACAAGACCTTAGATGTTTATACATCAAAAATCATTTTTTAACTGGCTGTGAAAATTTAATGTTAAACAAATACGATGCATTTGAGGTTAGTTAATGATGTTTTTAACGATAAAGGGCAGCTGGCTAAAGCTCATCAAATAGCGTAAATTGCACGTGTCCTTTTATTTGAGTTTCCATTAAAAAAAAAAACATAACGTTAATATCGTTTTACAGGGTGTCTTTTGGGAGTTCGAAAGGCTCCATGGTAGAGACGCTAATATACGAGAGCCCCCTGCAAGAGGAACCAGAGGCGAGCCCGCCCCCGCGGCTGCAGGAGACAGCCTTCCCGTACACGCCCGCAGAAGACGAGTAACTATATTTTTCATTTTATTTACGATGCTTTACAGACTAGGTATTGTAGGTGAAATTTTATAAGGTCAATAATGAAGTTCCAACATCGTCAACCGTTTTGTTAAAATTAAAATGTATGTGAAGTTAGCCATGACATAAGCTAACAGTATGAAGTTCGGGATATAAAACAACGGTAGAAATTAGAATAAAATTCATTGAATACATTTCGACTGATGATGGTAAAAAAAGCACGCGTAGTGTTACGAATGTAACGCTAATTAATATTGTTATCACAGAAATCAGGTGACATGGTCTTAGAGCTCCGAACGTAATTTTGAGGTAGTAAACGGTTATCTATTTATTTACAATAAAAAAATGGTTCCACTCTAACTAACGACTTGTCTTTTTGGAAATATGTATATTGTACTGTCGAAATAATTTACAATGTAAAAAGTTCCCCTGGTTTTCTACGCTTAAGGGTGGATTTTTTCAAATTTAAATGAAATCAAATTTATGTATTTATCGAATATAAAAACAATCAAATCGGACCACACTGTAAAATGTTCTACTATTTTTCTACTATTAGGAGAGGACTTTTTTCAAATGTAAATGTGACCAACTTGAAAGCTGATATGTTATAAAAAGGTCATGAGAGGTATATCCTATCCAATAACAATAAAATCATCCAAATCGGACTACACTGCTGTAAAAAGTTATGCCAAAACACCCATGAAAAAATAATAATAAATATGTACAAAAGAATTGAGAAACGTGAGCGAAATTCAAATAAAAAATAGTCTGTTTTTTTTAATGTTAATTTAAGGTGTTATATATTGGGTATATACAAAATAAAAAAACGACGAAAAGGTTTTTTTCACATCACTATCTCGAAAAGCGGGCCCTTATTCCATAAAACCAGGGAGCAAAAAATTAATTTTCCTCAGTCAATGAAGAAAAGTGTTTTAAATATAGAATGCTGCGATTTAGTACTTAGTACTTGTATAATTTCCCTTTTAATCTCGGTAAATTCATTCAGCTCTCTCATTCATAGCATATTGTACTTAGGTATTTATGTAATCATATTTTTTATGATTAATTCCATTTGGATACCTATTCATAGGTACACACAGAGAGATGTGATCCCATTATTATACCTACATCTATACGATAAGTTAAAGCTAAACTCGGTCAATTTTGTAAAATGACTTTGCCGAGCTAAAAGATAAAAGCGATCGCAAGGACATACTGATAAGAATTTTAAGGGCAGTTGATTTCAAACGATAAAACTCTCAATAAGTAAACCTTAGTTGGCAAAATTTCAAGAATTACTTGTCTATGACATTACAAGATACCTTTAAAGAGTCCGTTAAAAAAACTCAAACATGTCAAGTGTCATATCGTTATTGTTAAGTAATACTCATTATAAAGTAAGTAGCTTCCCTTTTGTCATCATGGATATTGGTGTGAAAATTCACGATTTTCTTTGATAATTTGTTCATACTAATTTTCATATTACGCAGTGTACCTATCTCATACATTTTTAAGTGCCTGCTAACGCCACCTATCGCCTACGCCGTGAAACATTAGCTTGTGTATTGCTGACTACTATATTAATAATTATTTATTTAGTGTTGCATAAATTGCCATGAATAGAATATAACGTTTAAAAAACAAAAAAAAATCAGAAACTCTAATGTTTTGAGTTTTGAAATACTATTGCTTTCCAAATTACCAGTTGTCAGCACTGTGAGCGGCTAACTTCGTTCGCTGTGTTACGATAACGCATCGCGGCCTGTGGGGGAAGGGGAGGGAACTCACTCGCGTGATTTCGTAGCTAGCTTCAAGGGCTTTCTTCTGACTTTTGTGTGTTCGTGGTGTAACTTGTAAACGCCGTGTTGTGTCGACGGAATTAACGGGACATTTCATTTGATTAAATTCAAGTTTTATTCAGTGATTCAATAATTACGTCATCACTACAACAGGCATAGTGATTCACAGGGAGCCTTAAAAAGGTATGTTTATATCGCTGCTTGCGTTATCTTTTGTTATCAGACGACTAAATATACGGTCTCTAATTTTCTTAATAGTATCACATTATAATGTTAGAAAGTAATTTATTTTAGTTACGTTGTAACAGGCGGTGCTGGCGTTACCTATTTATTGTCCAGAGCGAATATTTCTTATATTTAAGAATGAAAAAAATCACCGCCACATGCTAAGCGCATCTGTAGATATCTATAGTTAATTCTATTTTAGTTAGATTTCCGCGTGTTTTCATGGACGTTAAATTATTTGACATGTCCCTGTGATTTCAAAACATTTCTTAAATGAAAAGTGTTACAGCCCTTTTTATATAGAAACTTTTTTGATAGGTACTTATATTATTCAACTTATTAAGACATTGTAGTAACCTGTAATGACTTTATAGATAAACATTTTTAAAATCTTGTATCAGTTGATATGAATATATGAAATTTGCCCTCTTTTTTTTATAATTCTTCAGCAAAACAAACAGGAAATAAAAAAAAAGAAGTCAATAAAGAAGTGTGCACTCCATACTCGTTAACAATTAAATTTTAATTTTATTTATTTTCTCCTTGTTCGTACGCATATGACTATTTTTCATTAAAGTCCGTTATATAATGGAAGTTTTTGTTGAGTGCTAATTTGTAGCCATATAGTCCAGAAAAACTAACATTGTGTAAACATCCATCATGGCTATTTTGGTACACTTAAAACAGAACATTAAACAGGCCAGCTGAGATGTGCTCAATTTGAAAAAGAATCATTAAAAACAAGTCTCACCATACGCAGAGCTTCAGTTGCCTATTTCAAATTTTACTTATTACGCCTCTTTGTAAAAAGATACTACCTACTACATAGGTAAATAAACATACTTGTATAGATAAAAAGTCACTCATATCAAATAATGACTCAAATATGCTATTCGTTTCAACTGATATAAATTTTTGTAAAATACAAAGAAATTTATAACTATTAGTATTCTTTTTCTTCTTATATCTACACTCAAAACTATGTAGGTAAGTCAGGATTTGAAAATTACGAGCGTAGGTATTACCTATGTCAGTCTTTTGCATTTAATAGGTCAATGTTGCCAGAGGTTGATGTGTCAAAAACATTCGGTATTAGACTCTTTAGCTTTAGTTCTGTAAAATGTTTGTATAAACCAATTGCATGAGGATTTTTTTTTGCACGGCTTTATCATAATTTCTCTTAAATCTTTTTAATACTTTCTTTATCTTATTTCTCTTTTATCTTTTTACTTGTATTTTATTTTTACTGTACTTTATTTTTTATTTTACTGTACTGCCTTTTAAAAAATCATTAATAATTCAAATATTGAATAACTGGAAACTAAGAAAATTATAGGCCTTACATCTTTCCAGTTATCTTCAGTTCAGAATATAGATGTTCATATGGATACTGCATTGTGACATCAAAAATATGAGCAAAAAATATGTGGCATACACCAGTTGATGTTTGAAGTATTTGCGGTGAATTAGTATTTTGTGTGACTCACATGTTAAAAACATAATGTTTTTTTAAAGCTATGATATTGCGTATGGTCTGTCTAATCACTGAGTTTGACATTTTGCTCACGTTTTCGATTGTTTCAATGTGTCAGATGCTCCATTTTGATTATTATACTATCTAAGGGTTGAAAAATACACCATACTGGAGGCAATGCGAAAAGCTGATTAAGTTAATTTCGTGTTTTTTATTGAGCCCTCAGTATGTAACAGCATAAGTTCTAATTTTTCACTTGATTTTTTTCTTCAAGAGGAGTTAGAAATTATATGGTATTTTAATGTCATTTGAAATAGGTAAGTTGATTTAAGAATTTTTTTCCTCATTTATTAGGTTGTTGCAACTAGTTTTTTACTAATTCATATGTATTTATTACTAATAATAATACCTGGGACATCCCACACAGCACCATCTAATTCCAAACTAAGCAAAACTTGTATTATGGATACTAGATAACTGATATATGTACTTAAATAATCTAATCTTAAATATATAGATATACATATATAACACCCAGACATGTTCATGCACACAAATATTTGTCCTGGGTGGGAATCGAACTCGCGACCCTTTACTCCACAAGAAGGTCTCTAAGCACTCGACCAATCGGTCAGTCATAATATATAGGTACTATACATTTTTTATCAGAAATGTATACTTTTATGATTGTATTTAACATAAAAAAGATTTATAGTTAGGTAGATAACAATGAAAGTAATATTTAATGCACCAAAATTTAAAAAGTTATCTTTATGTTCTCGGGTCCATAATTTTCTTACTATATTACGAATTATCAGAACTTTTGGGAGCTTCTTGGTGATAGTGAGATGAAACAGGAAAGTGGGGCTTGCTGGAACGAATTCAAAAAGAAGTGCGCTTTCATGGTATTTGATTACATACTGGTCAAAGGCCGTTGGTACTGGTACTGGCCATTATCCATTGTTGATTATGTGAATTTGTCTATGAGGAATGCATTCTGTTTACACTGCTGATTAGGTTATGAATATGCTTAAATAAATAATTTAAATTATCTACTTTATATATATGAGATAAACTTACAATATGAACAAGGTTACCTATAAAAAACATCCGAAAACATTTCTGTAAGCTTATTTATCAAAATATGAAAAAAATATTATCAAAGTCTTTTTTTCGCGAGGGGCTATATTGATACAAAAAAAGTCATGAAATGTTTATAGTTCAGTTTATAAACGTGAAATACAATATAAAAAACCGACTAAAGTAAACTAACATTTAAAAAGTCTAAAATAATACAGGTATTTTAATAGGCAAATCATTCTTGATCCTTGAAGGCGCCGGGGACCATAATAAGTAAACTTATATTTTATTGACTGACCGATTGGCCGAGTGGTTAGAGACCCTAACTGTGGAGCCAATGGTCGCGGCTTCGATTCCCGCCCGGGACAATTATTTGTGTGCATGAACATGTCTATTTGTTCTGTGTTTGGGTGTAAAATATGTATGTATGTATATATTATAAAGCACATTTAAGTATGTATTTCAGTCGTCTGGTGCCCATAATGCAAGCTTTGCTTAGTTTGGGACTAGATGATGGTGTGTGGAATGGCCCAGGTATTATTATTATTGTGAAGTATAATATAATACTCTAAAATGTAGGAACTGGGGTAGTAAGGTATCATATTATCATGTAAAATAAATGAATAATAATGGAAGATAAATTACTTCTTTAGGCGCGTTCAATATGTTTGCAATTTCACAAAGTAAATGGATACTAAAAGTCACTTTTTATTATATCATCCTTTTTCTCTAAAAAAAAAGAAATTAAAATCGCTATATTTTACGAGGTTACGAACTATTAAATTTTTAGCTCACGGCCGTTTGACGAAACGCCATAAAACACAACAAAAAGGGTGTTAGTAATAATATCGATGTTATTATGCTTTACTAGAGCATGATCATTAATTGTCCCCAATCGGCGGAAGTGGGTGCGGCGTATTCGTTTGATGAGTCGCGAACGCACGGGTCTCGACCTTGCATTCTAATCCGCGATAGTAGTTTTTATGCGGTTCAAATGGTATGTATGTACATACGTGACTGCATTATTCGATATTGTGGAGGGCGGCGGCTCTGGAAGAGATTTCGTTAGCGTCAATTATTATTCAAATTTGCAAGCCCACCCCGTAAACTCTAATCAGTCTTGCACATCTTTCCATTTGCGTAAGCTTTAGTATGCATAGTGATACGGATTCAGAGCGTGTCGAATGTCTATTATGTTGTGTTGCAGTTTTATTGCATAAACTTAAATGTGTGTTTTTAATAAGAAGCCTCCGAAAGTTTGAAATGTTTCTATACATTTCGTCTATTCAAAGTATTCAAACAAACTTGATGATCCGTAAATACTGATACTGCTGATGCAGTGAGTAAATAATGCTTCCGCTATAATCTATTCGAAGAAAAGGTCATAATATTTTAACTGAACTTAAACTTGCGTGAGTTATGTACAAGTTAATGCTCAGTTCAACTTTTAAAGTATGTCGGTCAAAAGCTTACCAGAAGCTATTTAAAAAGGCTATATAATAAAAAAAATTGTAACCCAAAGTATGCATATTAATAATTAAATTTGTATATTTTTCAATATATCTAATCATTTTTTTGCCCAACACATATTCCTTTGAAAACCTTTAATGTATATGTTGTATTAGTTAAAATAAATAATTTATTCATTCATATTGCATACAAAATTAAAATAAATTATTTTGCATTGTTTAATTCTAGCACTTAGAAACAGATATTTATATTCGTTAATTTACTTTATTGGAAATATGATAATATAATTGTACATTATATAAATGTACATTAGAATTGTACATTACATATGTGAATTTCTTGATCGCTGATACAGTATAGCATTTGAATAGACGTATTTCTTGCTAAAAGCACACGTTTACGATCTTAGTTTACCCTTGACATGATATTTAAAGTTGCCGCTACACGGTCACCGATTTAGTCAGATGATTGTATTAGTATTAATATAATCGATTCATTGTTTAGGCTAACATGAACGTGGGGTACCAAATTTTCCGTCCCAGACGAACACGTCAGATCGTTTATGGCTACTTTATATTTTAACTTACGCCATCCGGTGTTTTTCACTTACCGTGGGACAATCCAATAACGTAGATATTTCAGTTTTTAAACATTTACGAATGTCGTTTACGGCAATTAGTCTTGTTCTCAATATTTTGTTTCAATAACTATCTTTTTCAAGAGTTCTTGTTTGTTTGTGGAATTTCATCATCATCAGCCCATTTTACCCCACTGCTGGGGCTTAGGCCTCCCCCAAGGTGAGGGGGATTTGGAGCTTAAATCCATCACGCTGCTCCACTGCGGGTTGGGCATTGTAACGACCGCCGTCTATTGACAGCGTCCGAGACCGACTGCTTAACGTGCTCTCCGAGGCACGGAGTCAGTGATAGTTAATGTACTTAAGTCAGAAATACTCATTGGTACACGCCCGGATTCGAATCATGGCCCTATGGCCTTATAAATTTGAGACAGGTTCGTTGCGCTCTAGGCTATCACGACACATTTAAAATAATTGAAACACACGCATATAAAATTAAAATTTTTTGTCAGTAATTTAAAAATAACACTTGTGGAATTTATTATGATGTAAAGACGCTTTATCAGCTGCCAGCTTTATCTATTAATCACTAATCATGCCTACATACTATATTTATCTACTTCTAATTTACGGAAATAGAAATAAAATTCATAAGTCCTGGGATGATCTATCCTTTTTAGGACATAAGATTATGGTTTGCTTAAAATTTCAAATCTGATGCGCGCTTATTACTTAAAATAAGTATTTATTTTTATTTGTATGACGAATCCATGAATATAGTACAGCCGCCAACACACATAAGGAAACATGGTAATATGCAATTTGTAGACGTGTGTAGGTGACTTAACGTGGTTTGTTATTCTCGCCAAACGGACCGTGTTTATACGAAGATGCGCAAACGCCTTTGGCCGGATTATAAATTAGATTGGTCAGCATCGCATAACTGATGACATCACCACCCGTTGTGTACTCACTCACATGTGTTCAGATGTTCATTCCTAAATACACGAGTCACCCGTCCAGATATAAGCTTGTTGAATCGTCAAGGACAAGTCCGTTATATTCTGATAAGTTTGATAATTAATTAACGAGAAAAAAATCTATACGATGTGCTTGTTTTATTAAGAACTTCTTTTGTTACTTTGCATTATGGATTTTTTATATGAAAAGTAAAGAAACGACACATGTAATGTGGAGACGAGGTATTTTTACATGTAGCGCATTGTTGTCATGCATACGTTATTATTATTTGGTGAGGAAACGTTTTTTTTGTGTTATAGGGAAAAGGCAGTTTTTGGTTTTGACACCTAATTCATATGATATAATATTACTAAAATTTTCAATTTCCGTTATCATTGATAGTCTAGCCTCCTGAAAATCCATATTACACGAAATCACTTCCGAGATGCTTCAAAAGAAAAGATAAATTAATAAAAAGAAAATAGATCCCTTAGATAGATTGAAAAAAATAACTACAATTTGCGGTCACGACCCAATTTTATTACCTAATTAATCTAAATAATATCGCTATATAAGCCACAATCAATACTTACCGCGAAGGTCTATCGGCAGTACGTGGGTACTGCCTCAACGCCGGAAAGTTTACTGTTGACATGCGCACAAGCGATAGCTTGCATAATTTATTCACAAAAAATACACTATATTGAATTTATATACGTACGTACAATTTAGATAATTCAAGAGAATCACTGTCATTGTGTCATTGACGCTGAATTTGAAACTTTCTCGCAGGATTATTTTTATTTATTTATTTATTTATTTTTCACGCGTTCCTACCTAGTATCGTTTAACTTGACAATTTATTGGAAGATGCTTACTGGTCGTGTCCCACGGAACTTACCGTAAAATAATGTAGTAAATCCTCTACATTGCAACAGTGAAAGTTTTATCAAAATCCTAATATAAATAGAAAGCCAGACAGTAAATATTAATTTTATATAATACCTAATCGAAAATTTTATGTCCCGAAAACATATAAGTCGGTGCCCGAATACAGTAAGAAAACTTATTATCAAGGTACTTTAAGGTTCCGTACTTGAAAACGGAAACAAGAACCCTTATCGGATCATTTTGTTGTCTGTGTGTCTGTGAAGTTTTTTTTTTCTCGGGAACGCATAAAGATATTATACGCAAGTTGAAATTAATACGACCTACTTAGGTCCCTTTTAGTTGTAAAAAACTCAAGCTTTTAAGTCAACGCAAACAAAAAATAAAGCAAAACTTTTAGAGTACTTCTCGTTGACTTAGAATCATGAAATTCAAGAAGCAAGGTTTCACAGCACAAGTAAAGGAAAAATCATCAATTCGTTATTATATCACTTAAAAATATGTTTTATATAGATATATAATTTTTTTTGTAATTGAAAACTTACATTAATTTCAGTAAATACGTAAGACAAATACTATATTGTGACTGTGATAGACTCACACTTTTGGCCTAGAGAGACTCCAAAAAGGTGCGATTGTACTTAATTTCATAGTTGTAGCATTATGTAGAAGGTCTCAACTCGGTTACAGTTTTGTAAAAAGAAAACAAAGACATTTCTGAAGATATGTTATACTTTAAATTCTTGTTTTTACTTGTGTGTTTTTCTTTAAATATTTTTCTTTCATTCGTACATAAATACATATTAATTGCATCATTTTTTTCAAACATTTTTTCCTCCATTTAGCTTCGCCGTAGTCGGGTAAAAATACGATGTTATTTTTAAATTACTTACAAAGACCTAAATATAATATTAAAATAAATTTTATTTTTATATACGTATGTTTCATTTATTTTAAATGTTAATGGGTATTTATTATTATCAGCGTATTTAAATACGGCGTACTAAGAACGTCTAAAATTGTTATCAATAAATTATATCTTTTTAAAAGGCACCTTGTCCATTAGGAACACTAAAACGTGAACAAAGAGGTTTTTAATTCTATTTCGATCACGTATTTATTATAGGTTAATTTATATATTGACGACCTTTGTGACAAGACATTGAATGCCACATTTAATCAATTCCCGAGTCGATGCTGGAAAATGGAAATTGCAAACATGTGTCAAGGTCGGATGTTGTGTATTTATTGATGTTGCAATCACATATTTTATAGAAAAGACAGTTTTAAAGCTAGTGTTATAAAACTGTTAAGTTTTGAACAAGACAATGAAATATATACCGGTTCATTTCACAACGACATTAGAATAATAATAATAATAATAATAATAACACACACAATCACAACAACGTCTAGGTCCCAAACTAAGCATTAGCTTGTATTTTGGGTACCAAGCGAAGACACCACATACATATAACAACCAAGACCCGGTGCCAGTATTAATATTCATCATATAAATACTGACCCGACCTGGGATTCGAACCCGGGACCTCCAGCTTCGCAGGCAGGGTCGCTGCCCACTAGGCTAAGCGGTCGTCAAATGATGCTACCGCACCTACAAAGGGGATTTCATCCATAAATCATTAGTCGATCGACCTTCAATCTATGATTTTGAAAATCTTGAAAATTGTCAATCGCTCATTCATCGATGGTCGATCGAGCGACTTTCGATTGATGATATCGATTAAAGTCGGTCGCATGAGTGTGGTTGCACCATTGATCTTTTTATTTGAATCCATCTTTTTCTGAATTGCACATCACAATTAAACAGATCAGAAAAATATTGTTTCACGGAGAAACAGATTCATAAGCAGCTTAGCTTGAATTACCCACTAGTTGATTAACAATTGGTAAATAAACTTTTGCATTCATAATATTAGTATGAATAAGGATATCGTGATATGAATATGCTAATGTTGTATGCGTTGCCGATCCGCGTCGCCGACCGTTTGGCGGGCGGCCATGCAAATTCGTGACGGAGCGGCTTCGGTCAAGGAGAGCATATTATTGAGTGAATTCGTATTTTTAGTCGCGATCGTGGGGCCGGAGATAAACACATATGTTTACATGCACGGGAACTGGAAAGTTTAAATTAAATTTTCGGGTTGGATAAATATGTGCACATAGGCATGTTTTCTTTATCACCAGTTTCACAATCATATAGGTAACATTATTAAATTTTTAATCTAATTTACATAAACATTAACTAATGCATATTTATTACTTCTTAAAAATTAACTAGTTTTATCTACATCGGATTTCTTTTGTGAAACCTTGCTATACTAAATTAATTTTCGTTTTATTAGTCAGCTCCTAAAAACAGCAGCGTGATGATACTTTGTGAAATTTTTGTGAAAATCGATTAATGCTTTTTGAGGTAGGTATAAGCGTTCAAACATAAAAACAAACAGAAATGGCGAAACAGACGAAAATTATTATTTTGTGTTTAGGGAATAACTAATTAGAAGAAAACAATACCTTACTCGACCGAAATCTTATATGCACAGTATCTGTCTTTTTGTTTGTAATTCTTTAAAGATCCGCAGGCCTGTGCCCGTCGAAGTAGACTAGTAATGATAAAAGGTAGTTTTTAAGAAACATCTACCGTAGCGTCCCCTGGCGGTTTATGACTGCAATTTGATCTAAAAACCAGCTCTGAAATAACACCTTTCTAAAAAGCTTCCTGATTGTCCATAATCACAAAACTTTTGCAATAACCTACTCGAAGGTCAACCCATGCAACGAGAAAATTCGCTTAAAAATCGACCTAGCTATTTTAAAGAAACAAATCTACTACAACGCCCCTTCGTGGTTCATGGCGACAAAACTTTGTTAATTTAATAACCTGCTCTTAGCTGATATTTACGTTACGTTACGTTGACCTAACGATAGTTTTGTGTCTTTATTACATTACCTTGAAATTGTATTAGGATAAGTCTCTTTTTGTACAAGAAAGTGAATAAATGTCTATTATATTATTTATGTAATCCAAAACCGCGTCAATTAGGTGATATTTACGTTACGTTAACCTAACGATAGTTTTGTGTCTTTATTACATTACCTTGAAATTGTATTAGGATAAGTCTCTTTTTGTACAAGAAAGTGAATAAATGTCTATTATATTATTTATGTAATCCAAAACCGCATCAAAATCGCCTCAATCGTTTTATAGGAATAGATCTGCAGCGACTTCTGGTGGTCCATAACCGCAAAAGTTATCTAACAACTTGCTTTAAGGTGAAACCTATATGTCGGCTTACTCGTTTTAATTAGATTACTGCAGCGCGCCTTAATTGTATCCAATCACAAACTTTATCTAAAAACCTGTTCTTAGGTCATACCTTTGTAATGGAAAAACCTAGCTGTCGTAGACGAATATATATTGTAGCTTTATTGTCGGCTTTAACAGTTAAAACTTTCTAAGAATCTGCTCTAAGGTACACCAATGCAATGCAGAAAACGGTGTGCGTCCAGATTGGCGGTACAAGGTCGTACAAGGTTACCGTTTAGAATTGTGATTATGCTGTAGTACCTGATGTCGTGATAGCCCAGAGCGCAACGAACCTGTCTCAAATTAATAAGGCCATGGTTCGAATCCAGGCGTGTACCAATGAGTTTTTCTGACTTAAGTACACAATATCACTGACACCGTGCTTCGGAGGGCACGTTAAGCAGTCGGTCCCGGACGTTGTCAATAGATGGCGGTCGTTACAGTTCCCAACCCGCAGTGGAGCAGCGTGGTGGACTTAAGCTCCAAGCCCCCCTCCTCGCTCTGGGGGAGGCCTAAGCCCCTGCAGTGGGGTAAAAATGGGCTGATGATGATGATGATGATGGTGTAGTACCTAATTTATTTAGCTTTCGACGTCATCTCGATGTCATAATGGGCGTAAAGTTTATATTGACGAATACTACTTAACGGTTTCACTTGGATATGTGGATTTTATATATGTTTAGGTACAAATTAGGTACTAAATATCTGATAACTCCTAATGTAATTTTAAATAACAGAAATACCTAATTTAGAAAATGTTCCGCCATCCTGACGTCAGAATGGCGCTACACTTTAAATCCCGAATATTTTTGAAAGTAGACAGGTACAATTTTTTTCATGAAAGGTACTAAATAGTACAAATTAGGTACTAAATCTACAGCATAATCACAATCCTAAACGGTAACCTTGTACGACCTTGTACCGCCATTTTGACGCACACAGAAAAACGCATCAAAAGTGGCTCCAGGCGTTGTAAAGAAACATACTGCAACGTCTCTTGGTGACTCGATATATAAAACTTCGGCTCTTTTTTTTTATTTTTAAAATATTTCTACCATTTTGTTAATTGTTCTAAAATATAAAGCCAGATAAATCGATTATCATATCTAATACTATGTAAATTACACACTAGCGTGGGCCTACAACTACCTAAACGTTTTTCTCCTTTTTCCACGTTTGTCAAAAAATAATAGTACGTATTAGTCTCATGTGTGTTAGTAGGTAATTAACTGTAAATACATTGTGTCGCATTTGCGCCTGACAATCAACGGTGCAGCTACTTTTGTTCATTTTGTTTTTCTATACATTCGACATTGAGATGATCTTGGTTGTTATGTCGATAGCGGAATACACGTCACACGTATTCTAAACAGTTATTCTGAGTTTGTACGCAATGCATGCCTATTGTAACGAGATCAAAAATAACTCATTACAATTCTTATTGAAGAGTCAATCCTCTTTTATTTCGATATTAGCTAACAATCTAACAATGTTGGTAAATTTGAATTTGTGGTTGAAAAAACCTTTTATAAAAATTTACCAAAGACACTGTTTTTATGTTTTTCGTTATTACGCTTTGAAATACTTTGCTATGTTGTCAAGTACGTGTAACTTGACTCAACTCAGCATTGTATAAATTGATTTAAATGGTGGATGTTACTTCTAGTCATTACCAGAAGTAACATCCACGCTATGTATGTATGCTAAGACTAAGTTAATAGTTCATTCTTTACTCTAAAACTTGACAAGGGCTTGGCATCATTGATATATTGTCTTGTCATATATTGATGAAGTGTTACATAGTTCTAACCACAGAATCAAGTAAGTAAGAGGTGCCATGTGGCTTTAGTTCAGAGACACGTGTCCCAAAAATACTCACACAACGAATATAAGTATAAATATTACGATTTATATCATTTAAGAAAGCGGTTATGACGTTCATCCCTTTCACTTATATTCATCTTTAATATAATTTGATGTCGCATTTTAGAGTTTAGGTTGTCAGATCTGTCGTAAGTGTGCAACATCCTGCATAATTGAAAAGGACAGCGTATCTGCCTAGATGCGCACTCTAACCTATTCTAATGCTCTGTGGTTCTAACAGTCTTTCATAGTATTTCTTCGTTTTTGTTTGAATGTAATTACAATCGCTCTATACAATACGTAGTGATGTACCGATATCTATACGTGGTATGTGTACTGATTTTGTCGATATTTTGTGCCATAGTGATATCATGGTTGACGCAAAACTATTTTACTGAATTTTTAGAATTATATTCATATACTTTAAAAGAGTCCACAGTAAATTAAAAATAATAATTAAACGTATTCCTTATACACCTCATGAAATTTGCAATTACGCTGATAACTTCGACTTCTTTATATTCACATGATGTTAACATTGAATTCTATATAAGGTAGTATGTATTACTAACTACTAATTACTAACTACTAATGACGACCGCTTAGCCTAGTGGGCAGCGACCCTGCCTGCGAAGCTGGAGGTCCCGGGTTCGAATCCCAGGTCGGGTCAGTATTTATATGATGAATATCAATACTGGCACCGGGTCTTGGTTGTTATATGTATGTGGTGTCTTCGCTTGGTACCCAAAATACAAGCTAATGCTTAGTTTGGGACCTAGATGTTGTTGTGATTGTGTGTGTTATTATTATTATTATTAATTTTACAGCTGTTGATCGAATACTAACAGACAATAAGATGACTCACTCGTATTTACAAAATTACGTGTTTGGAAAATATGTTCGGATAATACAAGTATGTTTATTGTATGTGGACCGGTAGAGGAGTGATTCCGTTGAGTTATTCTGTGTGACACTTAACACATATTATCACCCCTCTACGCACATAGCTGTTAGGTTAATTCTACATTATTAGCGCGGGACGCGGGCAAGGGCGATCTCGTTACTTTACTGACATATTTAGACCGTATTCTAGAAATCTATTTGGGGAAAACCTCTACATATTCTTGACAAATCTGTTTGGAAAAGATTGCTAATGTTTTTTTTATATTTATATACGAAAAATTATATGCGACCGGAAATTTATTTGAAGTCGTAGTGCAGTGTAGTAAAATTAAAATAATAGCAAAAATTTCTCATAGTTACTGTCTTGGTTGGATTGTAGGGATGACGGATTTGTCGCTATCAGTATGGTAAGAAATCGTACTTCGACTTTTTCTAAGGTCAGAACTAGCTTCAGGGAGTTCTACGAGATAGCACCAAAACCATAAGTAGAAGACTTAATGCGGCTGGAATAATGGGAAACTCGCCTGCCAGGCCCATTGCTTACCACAGCTCATCTTGTAACTCGGTCATAAACCGGATGGAACGATTAAACTATGAAGACGGCCCGAAGAAAGATTGTACAACGAGGTAAGAAAGTGCGATTCCTGCTTCGTATGTTTAAGCTATCCTCCGGCGTCGGGCCTCAATTGCACACTCAGCGGTAATCGGTCACTTTTTTCCCTCGGTGAACAATCTACTATTTCCGAATATTAATTCAAAGCGGTAACCTTTTTGAGACTAAGTTTTCTGTACAACTAGGTTGCAACATTAAAAGTCAACTGTTCCGTCATACCTTGAATTGTTACGAAGTATTGCGATTCAAGAAGGTTACTTAAATATTAAACGCAGTTGTAGCGTGGGCGGGATAGGTATGGAGTTTGAACACGTCAGCTTGGGGTCAAGTGCCTTATCGACCTTTTGTGCATCTTCTCGTTTGCTACTTGATAGGTCGGTGTGCCCTTCAAAATATGAGCAATTGATTATCAATATTTTGCCAATGAGAAAACCAGAAGTTTTAACTGTTTCTCTCGAAATATGAAATATGTAGGTAAATAATAAAAATATAGCTGTCAGTAATTGCTATATTCTCATAAAAATACTAATTGACTAGAAGCATTCTTCTGCGCTTACCGTCTAACTACTCTTTTTGTAGTTTGGTTTATCTTTGGCAAGTTTCAGTCTGGTTCATTGATGGTCCTGTTTCAGTCCGCGAGGTCCCCGCACACCAGCTATCTTTATAACACCGCACACCTTTGCGGTATTGCGTTTTGACTCTTTCGATACTGTGAGGTAACATTTCTGACTTTATTAAAACCAACGCTGCTGTCAAATTTATTTACTTTGTGTATAAACATACAGACAAAGATTTTAATACACTCATGCTTTAAATTTGTGATACATGCATATGTTGCAAGTAATATTGATTCAATTCAATTCAATTCAATTCAAAAAGTTTTTATTCAATATAAGATGTTTGCACACACTTATTGAAAGTCGTAAAAATTGATTAGGTACCGGTTCAAAAACTAGGAGGAGAAGAACCGGCAAGAAACTCCTCTCTGTTTATTTTATTTAAATATATGTCTTTCTTAATTGTTTTTTTTTTTAATTTAAAGTCTTACAACTATTACAATGATGTCCATGCGCACTTATCATTTAAATACTCGCTAATACAATAGTAAGCTTTTTTCATGAGTTGGACTTTAACTCGCTTTATAAATTGATTAGAATTCAAGTCTAACATTTCTTTTGGAATTTTATTATAAAAACGGATACAATTTCCCATGAAAGAATTATTAACCTTTGAGAGCCTGAACCTGGGAATTGATAACAAATGCTTATGTCTTGTATTTAAGTTGTGGCCATCACCCACCCTAGAGAAAGCATTTATGTTTTTATGTACATAAATTATATTTTCATAAATATACTGACAAGGGACTGTCAAAATATTACCTTCTCTAAAATAAGCCTTTACACTACCTCTAGATTTTAATTTATATATAGCTCGAATAGCCCTTTTCTGCAGAACAAATATTGTTTGAATGTCAGCGGCCTTTCCCCATAGCAGAATGCCATATGACATTATGCTATGAAAGTAGCTAAAATAAACCAGCCTCGCTGTAGGCACATCGGTTAGTTTTCTTATTTGCCTAATTGCAAAAACAGCAGAGCTCAGTTTACCAGCCACCCTCATAATATGAGGACCCCATTGTAAATTTGCGTCGATAGTAATGCCCAAGAACACAGTTTCATTAACCAAACTTAATGAATCTCCTCCAAGTCTCAAATTGACATCAACTTGTCTAACATTGGGCAATGTAAATTTTAAACATTTTGTTTTATTTGCGTTTAATAATAGGTTATTAGCGTTGAACCAATTTAAGACCTGCAAAAGTGAAGAGTTTACTGTTGAAAATTCCTCTTCATTTCTATTAATTTTAAATACGAGAGAAGTGTCATCAGCAAACAACACTATCTCGGCAGATTTTTCTACCAAATAAGGTAAGTCATTAATATACACTAAAAACAGAAAGGGACCTAATATAGATCCCTGAGGAACTCCCATTTTCACAATAGAACCCTTCGACTTAACTCTATTAATATCAACTTTTTGAATTCTATTACAGAGGTATGATTCTATTAGATTGTTAGCACAATTATTTATACCATAATGTTTTAATTTAAGCAACAATGTCCGATGATCAACACAATCAAATGCCTTCGATAAATCACAGAAGACCCCTATAGCATTTTTGGAATTTTCCCATGCATCAAAAACATGTTTTAAAAGTAAAATGCCAGCGTCTGTTGTGGATCTTCCTTTCGTAAAACCGAATTGTCTAGAATGAAGTAAATTGTGGGACATAAAATAAGAAAGCATTTGATCGAGCATGATTTTCTCGAAAACTTTGCTTAATGTGGGCAAAACTGCTATTGGTCTATAATTAGTGGGGTCCTTTTTATCACCAGATTTAAACAGAGGTATTATTCTGCTATACTTCATTAAATTAGGAAATATGCCCGCTTTAATACATTCGTTAAATATACTCGACAAGTATGGTGCTATAATGTGAACAACAGAACCTATAACTTTCACCGACAGCCCCCATAAATCCTCGGTCTTTTTAATTTTTAAAGACTGAAAAGTTTTAATAATATTAAAAGAATTTATTTTTTTAAACCGGAACTCCGACCCCTGAGTCGGTACATTTTCCTTTAACAAAGTTACAGTACGGTCAGGAGATGAACCCAAATGTTCCGTGATTTTAATGCTTATATTTTGGAAAAAAGAATCAAATTCGCGAGCGACGTCGATTGCTGAAGTAACAGTTCTGTCATCCACCCGCAAGGCAAATTCATTGTCAGGAGGCTTCATTTTGCCTGTTTCAGTACGTATGATTTGCCACACAGTTTTACATTTGTTTTCTGACTTCTCTATCTTATTTCTAATATGAATAGATTTGGCTGTTTTACAAACTTTTTTGAATATCTTTGAATAAGATTTTACATATTTTACAAATGATTGATTAATGTTTAAATTTTTATCTTTATATAAACAATAAAGCCGTTCTCTACTTTTCCGAATGCCCGGAGTAGACCATTCACAAAATTTCACTTTGTTACAAGTTTTTACATTCTTCAGTTTAAAACTGTTTTCAAACTCTCTGGAAACAATTTCAAATAAACTTTCATATGATTTGTTTGGATCTTTTTGTAAAAAATTATAATTTAAAATGTTTTTTTCCACTTTAATACCAAATTTGCTTAATTTTATTGTAGACAATGGTCTATACTTGACACTCAAAGGTTTATCGGGTGATTTCTTTTTTAATGTGACTATTTGACCACAGTGATCGGATTGTAAATGATTTATCACTTCCTTTTCAAGCCAATCACAATTACAAAAAATGTTATCAATACAAGTGGCTGAGGATGCTGAGACCCTTGTTGGTTCAAAAAATACATTTATTAATTTAAATGTTTTAAAAAGTAATAATATTTTATTACGCCATGGTGAATCTATAAGTAAGTCAATGTTAAAATCACCGCTTACCAAAATACATTTCTTTGAATTACAAAGTATGCTCAAAGCATCCTCCATCACTTCCTCAAAAACAGAAAAGTCAGAATTGGGCGGCCTGTACACACACAATATAATACATTCCTCCAATTCAATACATGAAAGTTCAGTATTTCTCTCTACAGAAAGCGCAGTTACATCTCGACGTTCCTTGTATTTATATCCATTCTTCAACAGGATCAAAGATCCACCACGGATAGTAGCCTTTCTGTTGAAGCAGCTTGCGAGCTGGTAATTGTTGATGTTAAATAACATTTTATAACATGACAACCAATGTTCAGTAACGCATAGGACATCTATATTAAGTTCTAATAAAAACAGTTCCACTACTTCAATTTTTTTTTTGAGTTAGTGTTCTTCCCGTGATGACTGCTGGACATAAGCATTCTCATCATATCCATATACTATAGACAGTGTACATGAAAAGGTACATGAAAATCAAAATAACATGAATGTTGTTTACAATAGACGTGCCCCTCAATGGAATGAATAGAAGATTATTTAATAGCAGGCTCAATCGGCTGACCCTTGGCCTCACGTAAATTTCTTAGAATAAATTTTCTTCGAATATTATAATAACTTTTTGTTACTTATTATAATAACTTATATAAACTTGAGTGAGACTGCGTATGTACGAAATGAAGCTGCGGTACCATGTAGCCATAATATTAAAATTAATTGGCAATATGCTTTCCAAATAATATTCCTTTTAATGTTATACTACCAGCATATAAACGCCCGTAACCAATCGATTTTTGTGAGAATATGTTAGCTATAGATAGATGCGTTATTTGATTTATTCTATGGCCGATTAATTTAGTTTGATTACCTAAGCTTATGCCTGAATTGATGTCGATCAATAAATAGTCGCTCCTAATATAAATTGTGTAAGTATAAGTGTATTAAATAATAAAATTCTCTTTTCTCATAAACATTTATTTAATTTTACATTCGCATCCACTATTTTGGGGGTACATATATTTTCTACAACTTTTAGATTTTTGATTTTACGGAAACATGAAAAAATAAATTCTTTTGCGACTAGATGATTTTTCAGTCTATTAATAAACTAAGTATGTCTCAATGGATACGATATTTCTAGTTATCGCGTATATTTCTGTAATCACAGACATCGAAAATGCAACACGTACATTATTTTTTTAATTTTTTTTATTTTAAATTTATAAGCTAAGAATGAATGTAAGGGATGAAATGCAACGCGGTCGCAGTGAAATCGGAGAAGGGAGTCTAGAGAAGTGATAGGTATTGATTTCTAGTTCAGAGTCGGCCGTATTGCGGTGCTGGCTGCACTGTTTTTTTGGCGAGATCAATCGGTCACGGTAGAGCGAGGTTCTCACGGACACGCTGCGTGCGCGCTCGTTCGTCGCATCGTTCCACACTGAAGCTACAATAGACTATCCTACTATACAACTAATACTATTTCCAGCTATATTCATACTGCTATGAAATATATATATATACATATATATATATAATCCTAACTTTGCAAAATTTTGCAAAAACCAAGTTTGTTTTTTTGTTTCTCTTTTCTTCTCATCGTAAGAACAACGAAAGAAGTAATTTTTTCACGACAATAGTTGAAGCGACGCAGAATGACATAGGGTCCAAGTAAAGTTTTTCTCCTACCACTAGAACCGTAGCAAGATTAGAAGTCAAAAAGGAGACGAAGTGGTACAGTTACGCAAATGGGAAATTATAGTTAAAGTGACACGGGGTAGGGATACAGCTGACAAATTCTAATAAGATATATATCATCATCATCAGCCCGTGTCTCTCCACTGCAGGATACAGGCCTCTCCCAAGGCTCGCCACCACACACGGTCCTCCTCCTTTCGCATCCAACTACCCCCGGTATGGTGCTTTAGGTCATCTGTCCACCTGGCCGGGGGGTGTCCGACGCTTCGCTTTCCGGTACGTGGGCTTCACTCGAGACCTCTATCTACCCCTTCGGTTATCAGTTCTACGGCGAATGTGACCGGCCCATTGCCACTTCAGCTTGTTGATCGCTTCGGCTACGTCGACAACTTAACTTCTTTGACGGATTGACGGAAGATATACAGTATAATAGTATTACATAGCAATAGGTACATTTGATAAAAAACTTATTTATTTAAATTGTCATTGTTACGGCATCGGGTTGGAAATGGATTCGAGGATTATTGTAATTTGTAATGGCGAAAAAACGACAAACGGGTGAATGAACATGGATTATAATAATAATAATAACACACACAATCACAACAACGTATAAGTCCCAAACTAAGCATTAGATTGCTTATATACACGACCAAAACTATATCAAAATAGTTGATCCAAATGTCATTCAGAGATTGAATATTTAATTCTACGTAGTTCCACGTCATAACCATTGTGGGTATGCTAGTTAGCTTATGATCATTGTATTTGTTGCTACGAAACTTTCACTGAGATAGTTCATTCATTACGTGGTTTATAAATAGCATTTTGTTTGAATAGCGACTATACTAAATTATACAAATTAATACTGCATAGAGTAATAAAAAGGTTTAATATCTTGTTTGTTACTAGTGGCTGCCCGTGACTTCGCTTGCGTAGACTACACCTTTCTATTATAGGTCCTATTAACATTCGAGTTGTTTACTGTGTACTTTTTGCTGGAACCAGTTTTGGTATTTTCTCGGGAATCGCCTAGCACTAATAAGTATTATATATGTTAACCCAGGCACAAAATTATCTTCATATCTGTCTAATAGTTTTTTCAGGCAGACGGACAAACATACAAATATTTTAAAAATGCCTTTTTTACCTTCTTAAAGTTAGTCGTATCCACCTGAAACGTTATTTTCATAAAAAATATACTACGTACATATACCACCGCGTTACCGTTTTATTAGGGTAACAAACATGTTTGTTTATACATCTTCCCTATATAATTTGATTTAGCTATTAAGTTACCTTTACATCCGCCCAGTCAAATCAAAATCCGCCCAGTCAAATCAAAATCCGCCCAGTAGTTTTTGCGTAATGTCTGTACAAACAAATGTTTATGTTTACCTGACTCATAATTTTCAATGCTCGGTATTTCCTTGATGGACAAAATTAGGAATACTGAAATCCATCGAAGAACTAAAGTTGTCGACATAGCCGAAGTGATTAGCAAGCTGAAGTGGCAATGGGCCGGTCACATTTGCCGTAGAACCGACAACCGATGGGGTATACGGGTTCTCGAGTGGAGGCCACGTATTGGGAAGTGAAGCGTTGGACGCCCACCGGCCAGGTGGACTGATGACCTGAAGCACCATACCGGGGGTAAGATGCGGAAGGCGGAGGACTGTGTGTGGTGGCGAGCCTTATGAGAGGCCTATATCCTGCAGTGGAGAGACATGGGCTGATGATGACGATGAATTTTCAAAAAATCTTCAATGGGCAGACACGACCCCGTTACAGTTTTATTATATATATAGATTACTTACATAACACTATGTTAATCGAGAGCATCCCGCCACGTCATGCATCATGACGACGCGTAGTAAATGATAAATCATCAAATACCTTATTTCTATACAAATATCTATATTATTAGTTAAGTTCCTGAAAGCATCGTATCTAAGTTATATTACTTTCGCTTCGGTCCATCTATCTGTCTTTGTGAATACATCATCATCAGCCCGTGTCTCTCCACTGCAGGATATAGGCCTCTCCCACGGCTCGCCACCACACACGGTCCTCCGCCTTCCACATCAAATTACCCCCAGTATGGTGCTTTAGGTCGTCAGTCCACTTGGCCGAGGGACGTCCAACGCTTCGCTTCCCAGTACGTGGTCGACCCACTCGAGAACTCGTCTACCCCGTCGGTTTTCGGTTCTACGGCAAATTGTGACCAGCCCATTTAAATACGTTGACGCAAAAAAAATAATAACGGGATATGTCATTATTTGATATCCACTTCGCTACAAGTGTCTTGCAATACCGGTTGTTGCATTGCCATCGAAATTAAAATCGGTTTTAGTTTAATATAAAAAAATAATTTTAAATGGTTTTTCTTACAATCAAATTACGATTAAATCAGATTTCATACCAAATACCTCATATAAGCCTATTTATCCGTTTGGTAGCTACAGTGCCGCAGACGATCGTGTTGGAGAAGCGAGCTGCTCGAGCAATTTATAAACTA
This sequence comes from Luffia ferchaultella, assembly GCA_949709985.1. Classification (NCBI taxonomy): domain Eukaryota; kingdom Metazoa; phylum Arthropoda; class Insecta; order Lepidoptera; family Psychidae; genus Luffia; species Luffia ferchaultella. The sequence goes on along the minus strand of OX453243.1, from coordinate 10,702,027 downwards.
GGACCTAAAGTATCTCTCAGATACAAGTTTAAGGAAATTAATATAATGACAAAGCCGTCTCAATATGTATATTAGAAAACATAATGTACGTAAAGAAATATTGTATTAAAGAAAAAATTGTGATCGGCATAATGTTAATACAAGAAACAAAGATAAACTTGCTTACAGCTTGTTTCAAGAATTCGGAATTGGTTTTATCCCATTCGTCACCACTGGAAAAATAAGGGATTTTTTCCCATTTGTGGGAACAAAGCCAGTGGTGACGACTGGGAATAACCGGTAACTATGGACCATCCCGATTACCTAAGCCACATTTTAAAACATTAAAAAAAAAAAATGACTCGAGCCATGTTACCGGAAAGATAGACAAAGATTTTAAACTATTTAACCCCTCTTTTTGGTCAAATAGGTATAGATGAATAAGACTTTTTCGCAAATTACGACACTATAATTTATTATAAATTTTGTGTCTAGAATAGTGTTAATGTTTACAATTTCTTGCAGAATCTTTGATATGTTTAAAAAAATAACAATCAACATAACAACAAAACTATGAATATTTCATGACTCATCATTTGAAAACCAAATGTGAATAAACGATTAAACCAATAGGCTCACATGTATTTGTTCCGCATTGTTAATTTGTTTTGTTTCGGTGATAGTACTGAGGCCACGTCCTCGGCCGTGAACGGTCTCTTTTGTTGTAGTATGAACACCTGTCATTAACTTTTGTAGAACGGAGTGTCTCGTATCTGTCTACAAATTGCGTCGAAACGAAAACATTTCACAAACTTTTCTTTCAGATAATACGTACAAATAAAAATAAGTTAAAGTTATCCATGTTGGTTATTTTGCTGTAGGCCGTTCATTTGATCAATTTACTCTTGGAGATATGAAAACTTTGTTTCGTCGTCGAACGCTGCGCTCTATGAACTGAGCATAAAACAATTTTGTATCAATACACATGTTGCCAATGTTCAGAAGGTTGATGTATCCATTCGGGTACGAGAAAACAAGATTGATGTAGTAAAACGTCTTGATAGAGCGGTAAATTTGACTGTCTCTCAAAATCCTCGAAATCATTTTCACGCTTGCTCCATAGAGTTCGGTACGCAAAAAACGAATCCTTATCTTTATGAATATATTTAATTTATTATATGAATATGTTATTTGATAACGAATTGAACCTTATTCGATTTTTCGTCCCATTTGTTTTCAATTTATCAATTATTGATTTGGAACCACAGACAAGTCAACCTTATAGACCACGCTTTGACAGGGAGTAGCATTCGCCAAGGCTATGTAGTGACACTACATAACTACGTCACTAGTGAGCCGTCAGTTGGAAGCACGTCGGGAGCCATTAAATTGTCAATTTTGAACGAGCCAATGAAAACTAGCCGACCTTTCCCCGTACCCCGCCACTTTTTAGCGATTTCGTTTTCGTACTGACGTTTATTAAAGCGTGGTCTATAGGTTGACTGGTCTGTGTATGGAACTGAAGGCCATAGAGAGTGTTTAGATATTCACACAAGTAAATTGTAATGAGTTTTGTAAAACACTTGTCATAACATTCGAAATACGTTTTATTTCGCGTTATATTATTTGTCGCGTATTACTCGCGCCAACTTTGTTATAATAAAATCGAGGTTATGTGAAATAGTATGTGTCGAAATCATCACGAGATTCAGTATTGCATTATGTTATGCATTATGTGCATGTTGTGAATAATATGAATTTGTACTGCATATACATTTATATCTTCTGGACCAAAGATTTTTATTGAAGCTGCCGTAATCAATTTTGTGAGAATGAGTACTGATATTTTTGAAGTTCCCTTTCAATCTCTCAGAATTAGTATTTTAGATTTTGTGACGCGTAATAAATCAATAGCGTTTGAATCTTTTACAGCTGTTTACGCAGTAAAAACTAAAGATAGAATTTTTTACGTAATTGTTTTGATGTCTACTTTTAACGATTTTACAGTAAGTATACGGCTTCAATTCTTAGCGGCGAAAGGAATGTTTTTGATGTGAGAAGAACTCTTTTTGTACACACTTAAATATACAAGTGTTTAAAACTATGACACTGGCATTTGTATCTTCTACCTGCCACGTTTGTTTAATTTACATTCTGTACTCGCATTATATAAATGTATCCAAAACATTGGGGTGGAGTGTGTGAGCTATTTTTAACACGACCATTTATTACGTAGTAACGAACCACGATGGTTGTTCATAGAGATACCGCGTTGTGACAACAAAAATATACACAGTTGATGTTTTGACATCATATTCGCTGTGGAGTACAATTTTGTGTGACCCACATGAAAAATTCGTATTAGAAATGAAAATAATATTTCTGAAAATTTCTTTTATTAATTTATTATACTGATAATGATGTATGGTGTGTCTAATTACAGTGGCTGAATTTTTGCTCACGTTTTTATCGTTCCGGAGTAGGTATGAGTCGCTCCATCCTGTTTATTGTGCTATCTAAGGGAATAAAAAAATATCTAGAACACACTTTATGTTGTATTATACTACAGCACGGTTAGCTTAACAGTTCTGCGCTTATATTTTCTTTGATGTCTTTTAAACTATGCATTTTAAAATATTTAATAAATATGTTTTTCATATTGAGCACTTTTATTTAATACTAGCGACCGCCCGCAGCTTCGCTTGCGTAAACTACACATTTCTGTTATTAACATTCGAAACGGTTTATACGTACTTTTTGTTGAAACTAATATTGGGTACACCCATTCAAACTTTCAGTCTTCATTCTCCCACTCCTTTAAGAAAACCGATACTCCCATACTTTTCACCTCCCGTTTCCCACCCTTAAAATGTGGAAATCCAAAGACCCTGAAACACTTCATTATTTATTTATGTTAAAATTTTTATGTTTCTAACTTTAAAGAACAAAGACTCTCATACAAAGCCCTTCCATCCTTCCCTCTTTAAATTTGAAATTTCCAAATATTCCTTTCTTAAAAAATTAATACGTTATAAAATAAACCTCTGTTTCAAATTTCAGCTTCCTAGACTTAGTAGTTTCGGCTTATCTACGTTGATAAATCAGTGAGGATAAACGACAGACAGACACAAAAAGTAGCTGATGTCACTCTTGACTACCTTCTTTCACGTCTGCAAAGTTTGTACGTCTGTAAAATCTATTTAGCCATTTTGAAAATTAGCTCGAATAGACACATAGACGTACAGATAGACAGACGGACAAAAAGTAGCGTATGTCACTTTTGACTACCTCCTTTTCATACCCGTGAAATTTCATTAAAATCGGTTTAACCGTTTTGGAGATTAGCTCGAGTAGACAGATGGACGTACATACAGACATACAAAAAGTAGTGTATGTCACTTTTGACCACTTTTTTTCCATATCTGTGAAGTTTCAACAAAATCAGTTTAGCCGTTTTGGAGATTTGCTCGAGTAGACAGACAGACATATAGTATTATTTTATACATATAGCCTATAGCCTTCCTCAATAAATAGACTATCCAACACAAAAAGAATTTTTCAATTCGAACCAGTAGTTTCTGAGATTTGCGCGTTCAAACAAACAAACAAACTCTTCAGCTTTATAATATTAGTATAGTATAGGTAATGCATTTGACAGCAGTTTTTTTTTTTATTTTCTAATTGCTCTCTAAAATAAGAATTCGTTTATTTACTCTGTAATATGTCCGTAGTTAGTCAACTACGTATAGTAATGTACCAAAATTTTAAAAAAAAATGTGCAGTAGATTCGAAGAAAATTGGCTGTTACGGACTGAGCGACGGACAGCCAGGCGAGAGAGTAATTCTATAAGTGTTCCGTTTTTTTTTATTCTGAATGTACCGAATTCCAAAATCAACTTTAAATTCATAGGTAAAATAACTAAAAATTCAGAACAATCAGTAATACTTACACGACGTTCATCGGTTGAGGTTATTTGTACATTATTTATTTTCATAGCCGGAAATTACCATAATTTTCCAGACCAGGTACGCCATTACGGAATGTTCGGTGGTAGCAGGGTTGTTATCTTATTTGCGTTATTTCAGTTTGAGTTTTGTAAGACGTTCTCGCAAATTGCATTACGCACGTTCCTATTATTCGTATAGTAGATGAATATTGCTATATTGTCATAGCAATGGCTATTAAAAAAATTACGTATTAGTTTACTTCGAAATATTACTGTGTGTGCATGATCATGTATTTGTTCCGTGTGTGTGGGTTTGTGTACAATTATCTATATATGTATATATTATAGAGATTATTTAAGAATGTGTAATAGTTGTCTAGTACCAATAATACAAGCATAATACTTGCCTACTTTAGGACTAGATGGCGCCGCGTGGTATGTACTATATCATATTATTATACTATATATATATATATATATATATATATATATATATTATTATATTATTAACGTGGACGGTTTTTCAAAAACACAAATGCTTTTTTTATATATACGCGAATAACACTAAAACTATAACATATTCTTTAAATATTGTTTTTACTTAAATATGAAGTATATTGTATACGAGTATTACAATCTAAAAATGCCTCTTATTTAATTCATCTCATCGTTAATACGTAATGTAGTACTTACAAAGCTATTAACGATTAGGTATCGAATATAGGGCGACATGCCGTTGGTGTTAGTGAATTGTCAATAAAATGCGGATTTAAAGTTAATTTGAATTAAAATTATTTTAAAAAATGAGTTCATATTTATTTTAGTAAATTAAATTTTGTAATATTTGCTATTTTGTTATATATTATCATAAAAGTACGAATTGATTAGAAACCCTCTTCTGTGTTTACCGTCTGACCGCTCATACTCTAACTAGCTGGTGCAAGATGGCGAGTATCAGACCGCGAGGTCCCCGCGCGCCGGTCTAACCCTTGCGAAATTGCGTTTGACATTTTCGATATTGTGAAGTGATATATATGATTCTATTTAATTGTTCTGAGATTAAAACCAAATGCTGCTGTTAAATTATTTACTCTGTGTATACAGACATGACAGTAATCAAAAATCGATATGGCGACAACCAGACGCCATATTGCATTGTAGCAAAGAAAAAATAGAATTAAATGAACTATGTAGAGTGGGGTATTAATGAAAAAGTTTTTAAAAATCATATTTAGGTTTCCCAAATTATTTTTCTGTTTTAATGACCATTTCGGATCTTTAACGATTTAAAGTTGGTTGACAACACTTTTCACTAAATTTTTTATAAATTAATACCACCAACTTATATGTACCTAAGTACTAGACGCGAAGATCCCTTTATATTGTACAGAGCACGTAACGTAAACGAGAATGTCCGAACGCGTCCGAAGATAGTCGATTGCAATTTTGTGGGGGTGATTCTCTTACCGCTTGGCTTTTAGTCTCATGAGACAATTTCAATGAAACATATTTTGTATCTTGTCAAAACGTAATTTTATATCATGAATGTTAGTATGTCTCATATGATTCTCGAAAATTGTAATGTTTAATATTTCTTTTGAGAATACAGGATTACGTTTTCGCTAGCAAAACGCGACTTGTGTCTTCTTTCGGATCTTTCGGATAAAGTTTGATTGTAACTGTAACCGGGTAGTACGAGGTGTCGTTACTTTCGTCTAAATTGTATTAGTGATATAGGGTATATAATATTTATATGCGCCGTACAGACAGCCTAAGTAAATGTATTAGAAATTAGATTGAATGACAGAGTGGAGAAATAAGGAAATGTTTAAACTATGCAATTACATCGACATGATATAATAATAATTAATCAAATAAGGCTATCAAACTTTTTTTAATATAAAAATGCGCTCTAAAATGAGAACGATTACTGTGAACTTGTACGATAAATACATTTAAGACGTTTTATCTACATAATATTCCGTGAACAAAAGAAATAATAATTGATTATACTTTTCGTAACATACATTAAAATATATTTGGTACGTGTCGTGTTATCAACCTATGTTGTTGCCTGTCAAGGTAATTACTCGTTTTTATATACAATTACCTTTGTCCGTTTGTATGTATATGTAGTGTTTCTTTGCGTCAGTGCAATAAAATTTGTTATTAAAAAGTTTGCAACTTAAACAACGACATAAGTAGCAAAAATAAAAGAACAGTTTTTTTTAGCTGATTAGAGGCACGCGACAGAATATCAACAAGAGACCAGTTCCACCAGTTCTCTTACACTAGTTTCATTAACAGTTTCTTTTGCTTATTACATATCCTTGAATAAGTTAAACCCAAATATTCTTATTGTGTTTCCCCAAAGACCTTAAAATTCGTTTTTCCACTTTATTCGTATAACAAGATCTGAACGTTTGTGCATACTAATTTATTTGCAACCAAAACCAATACAAGAACCATTTTACAAAATTTTCGCAAAAAAACGAATCACAAATCGCGTTTCTAAGACAAAATTTATTATTCGTGGCATAACTTGTAATATTTTTTGTGTTCATACATTATTTAGCATTTTATCCTATAAGCTGAACTAATTGATACGTGCCTTTTCCATTGATGTGATTTTGAAACGATATCACAAATGTAAGCCATTTTAAATACAACGAAGTGCAATGCGATATTAAAGCACCGTCTATGCGTAGTTCATTTTCGTGCAACAGGTGATGTTCTTCACTGTTCATGTAAGCGCACCGCAGGGCTTTAATGACGTAACACTGAGAATAGGATTATTTTGGATCCTAGCCAATTGCCCCAGAGCTTTTTGTTCAAATACCGCATTGCCTGATATCAATGATGGATTACAATGGTACCAAAATTGATGTAGGTCTACTATAAAATAAATTTAAGACATTTTATCTAAATAATATTCCGTGAACAAAAGAAACAATAATTATAATATAATAATATAATATATATAAATTAAAATATAAGAAATTGAGAATTTTTATTTTGAATTTCTTATATTTTAATTTATGTTATGAAAAATATATTCATCAGCGATGAACAATGATTACCATAGTACATCAACATAGCAAAGAAAATGTTATGTATATGTATATAGAAACCAATAGCGAAGGGTCTCATATAAAAAGGGAAACCGGCCGTAATAATCTATGCGATAGACGCTATCTCATTGGTATTGCGATGGTCTATTCTGTTTTTCTTGTTCATATACTAACGAATCCTAAACGTTGGAACATCGCAATTAGGTAGCAATCGCCTAGATTATCGCGGTCTGCTTCCTCCTTTGTAGGTCACCTTTCGTCACTGATACAAACAAGGACCCTCTTTCCTTTATAAGTCATAGCTTGATAGTTACTAGCCACGTGATATTTATTATGTTACTAGGGCGACTTCACTTCGAATTTTTAGACTTTGAGCCCTACTTTCTCACTTATAGTGTTAGCCCCAGAAAGTTTTCCATTTTCCCAGTATCTCACTCCTATCTTCTAATAACATAGTGAGTGTGAGGAATATTAATAGAGTGTACGCATGGCTTTTAAAATGATTCAAACTCCACTGGCATTATGCATTAAAATATAAATCGAGGTCAAAACCAGACACGAAACGGTGTGTTCTGAATTTAAGTTACGTAATAATGTAGAATAGTAATTGAAGGCACCGCAGGGAAGCTGACACGGAACCCTAATAATGTTGGTGGGGTTCTCTTATTATTATTATTACTATTGTTATTGTATATGGCAAGTATTGTACATGTATTTGTGTTGATATGGTCTAAATGAGAAATCGTTTTAAGCGTATATAGTTTTGAGACTTCTATGTCGTGCTGTCGGTATTTTCTTTTATAAACCTAGACGTATAAAGGCTGAAGAAAGAGTATGAATTTACAGTACCAAAAAACTTATTATCATCATCAGGCTTTGACGTTTCCGCTGCTGGAGTACAGCCTTTCCTTAACTTTGAGTTAAGGAGTTTGGACCGTAAGCCCCATGTTGTGCTGGTCCGGTGCAAGTTAGGAGCTGTCATCCTTCACCGTCGCAGAAGTCACGATGTTGGCAGAGCTTGTTGAAAAATCATTGATCAGTGCTCCTCTGGCGAAATAGAACCTATGACATTTGTATTAAAGGTGGGGTGGTTTGGTTAGCCATCTAGACAGCTCCTCACACCCAACCCAAGACTTGTGCAAGAAGTTATGTAAAACTCTAGTCACTTCATGTCACATAAAAGGTCTCATTGATATTCTGTAGCAGAGACGTACAAATTCGATTCTGCATAAAACGTCTGTTTTGTGTAGTGACATCGCTAAAACGTGTCACATAGCTATACAGAATAAAATATGTGTGAATTTATTCCAAACGATCATTTAACTTCTATTACGTGGGTCACGAATACCACATGACAGTCCAATTTATAATGCTAACAAGCAGAAGCATCGTTATGTAGTTTGTAAATTCGTGTATACTCAAATAAAATGTGGAATAATTAGAAATATTTAAATTTTATCTTGTCTTTAGTTGTCGTGATAGCCCAGAGCGCAACGAACCTGTCTCAAATTTATAAGGCCATAGGGCCATGGTTCGAATCCGGGCGTGTAGCAATGAGTTTTTCTGACTTAAGTACATTAACTATCACTGACTCCGTGCCTCGGAGAACACGTTAAGCAGTCGGTCCCGGACGCTGTCAATTGATGGCGGTCGTTACAGTCCCCAACCCGCAGTGGAGTAGCGTGGTGGATTTACGCTCCGAACCCCCTCTTCACCCTGGGGAAGGTCTAATCCCCTGCAGTGAGGTAAAAATGGGGTGATGATGAAATTTTATCTGAATATAGTGAAGCTAAAAGGCATATGCTGTTGTAATACTCGTAGTTCCTGTTACTTGTTATTCGATTCGTCTTATACTCGATAAAATAACTTTTAAAATTATTAAATACCAGCTGTTTAGCCTTATCATAAAATATGTGTTTTAAAAGTAGGCATGTTAGAAACTACTAAACAGGTAGTAATTTTCGTACGCATATGTTATATACTACCTGATACATATGTTGGTTTTTCGAAAACGTCTCTATTTAGACGAATTTTTGTATTTAAATATGTGTCACATCAAAAGAAATTACTAGACGAGTTTTATGATTATAAATCACTAGGGGCGCTACAGTACATGTAGTCCTTTAAAACGGCTGAGCCGATTTTGATGCGGTTTTTTGCGGTATATAGGTATCACATAACAGCAAGTAACTACATATGTTTTTTGCGGTTATGAACCAATAAGGGTTCTCTAAAACGGCTGGGCCGATCTTCACGCGATTTTTGTGTTACATAGATATCACCTAGAAACAGGTTCTTACAGAAGTTTTGCAGTTTGTAACCACCAGAAGCTTCTGCAATTGATGCGTTTTTTAAAACAATTTGGCCGATTTTGATGCGGTTTTTTGCACTATGAAAGTATACTGAACAAGTAGATTCTTTTTCATTTGTATATGTCTATTTCCACTTTAATTGAAATCATAACAGCGCTTATCAAAACGCAAGCTAATTTCATCAAAATCGGTACAGTAGTTTAGCCATGAAAACGTAACAAACATAAACACATATTCCCGCGATAACGGAGTAAGTAATAAGTTGCTTAAGTCGTTCCTCAGACTAACACGAAAGTTCTGCACCAAGTGAAGGAATCATGAAAACAGTGACCAAGAAAAATAACAAAACAGTTAGTTACACTTCCCTTAAATATTCATTAACAGAGTATCTATTTATTATCTATCGTGGTTCCAATTTACTCTAACGAAAATTAGGACTAGGAGTGCATATACACAAACAAAAAATTGTTTGAAACCTTGATAGGTATCATTTTTTAAGACCTGTCGTTTGGTACCTGTCGGGTACTATACGATGACTTTTTTTCGTACTTCAATTACATGAACGGCGACCTATCCAAAAAAAGTTCTCAATTTCACTACGTCGTCGTGTAGTGATAAATAGATTGCACCTACCTTCCAAATTTCATCTATATATTGCCAATAGTTTCTGAGAAAAACCACAGACAGACAGACGGACAGACATGGCGAAACTATAAGGGTTCCTTTTTTGCCATTTGGTTACGGAACCCTAAAAATGAAATTAGCGTTTCCACTAAAAAATTAAATACCTGTGCTCTCTAAATATAAGAACAGCAGATAATTTTTTTTTTGGAAGTTTCACTTTTGCCTCTTTCAGTTTTCAGGAGCAGTATTTTCACACCCTGTACAAGATTAACTCCATCTTTGTTTCAAATGGAAAACAATGTTGTATGATCTTTTCTATGTTCTATATATCCAAAAATATTGAGTAAAAGCTTTTTACAATACTTCATTATTAAAACTGCTATTTTCAGCAGAGCAATCCAATCTATACTACGTCGTTTATCAAATGTACCGTCCTATTTTTTTACTGGCATTTCATCTTTTTTTTGTTAACGAGTTCCTTGCGTCCTCGGGCAGAAAAGATGCGTTTTTATTCAACAGGACTAAGTCAACATGATACTAAGGAGAGTCTTTAGCGTTTTTTAAGTGGTAGGTAAAATATGCAACGGTCGACGTAGCCAGTCAAGAAAAGTGCATGATATGACGGGTTCATTTCATACACTTTGTATGAGCATTATCTAAGCATCAGATATAAATCTTGGGATGCAGCCATACGTTACAAGAAGCCACAGCCATTCACATCATATAAATAGTCACTGTAGATTTGAAGCCTGAGGTGCTTGACAGACAGCACCTTAACGTCGCGCGCATAGCTGGGTGCATCGTGTTTGGCTGTTTTTTTGACGTATGAGGTAGTGATTGATGTTTTAAATTTTTATTATAAATACCAATGAATATTATCAATATACGGTTAATGAATCGCATCATTCAACACTTTGAAGTTATACATTTGATGGTTAACACCACAGAGAACTGAGTATGTTAGAGGCGCCATGTGACGGTATTTGTTAGGTGACACGCGTCTCTAAATAAAATCTTTACTCATACAATGCGAGTGAGTAAATAGTCTTGTCTCAGATTTGTCTCATTTTAGAAAGCGGTTACATTTTTGGTATAATTTAATGTACGTAGCATTTTAGAGTTTAGGTATTGAGATCTGTCTTATGTGTGCATCATAAGGTTTTTTATGTTTATTTAAAACATTCAATATCGTTATTAAGATGAAAATTACTGTCTAACGTTGCCTTTAATGTTAGGGTAACAGTACCTACATCTGAATGATACGTACTTGGCGTAACCGTGGCGACCGTAGCGCCTCGGCCGTCGACCCCGACACTTGGCTATAGTGACCATTGTTTATTGCGGCGAAGGTAGGAAGTGAATGCGACTAACTCCCCAGACATTTAGAGAGTCGAGCTTCTACCGTCTATTACGTTATCTATTATATTTTTTATTATTGTTCGTGGTGAATTTTGAAATCGCTTTATTGTGAACGGAATTTTCTGTAGATGATTCTTTCTCGGGTATTAAAGAAATAGTTTTAATTGCTTTTGTGTGCGACGTGACAGCAATACCAACAACAGCGACTATCGTTTTTTAGGGTTCCCAGTCAAAAAAAATATTGTAAAAAAATTGCCAAGTTATCTTTGCCAAGTTATTGCATTCTATCCCCGATCTGATTTTATTTCAAAGTTGTTCTTTTAGACTTAGCAATCACGAGACATCAAGGTGCACTGTGATGAGAAAATAAATTTATTAACATTTTAATAAATCATTTATCTGCTCCACAGTTAACATTCAATCTCACAGTAGGTACAGTAATATCCTCATGGTTCTCGATAGCCAAGTTCAAAAGAGTACACCTTTTAAATAAAATTTTAATCAGACATAGAATTTGGTTTTTCTTTTTTTTTTTTTAATTTTACGGCGAAAGTTTTGCCAGACTTGACTAATTTTACAGGAATGTTTTTCACTGGGGATCTAATTTCTCTTTGCGAGCAATTATCTTCTTTTGTATATGGCAAATATAATTTATCACCTACGAACTCTCTGACTATGCCGTAAATATAATCAGCGACGGGCTCCTCGACTAAATCTCGTTGTTATACACTTTTGTAATGAAACGTTTATGATAACTGAATTAGGAAAATGTGAAGGACGAAATAAATTCATGATTTTAGACTTTTTTCCTTTTTTTCCTTCCTAAATACTAAATATATCCCAAAAGGTTTGTAGGTCTGTTAGATGTACCTTAGAATTTTGTTAATCGGTGCGTGAGAAAATAGTGAAACTTAATTTTTATTGGAATTTGCAAATTGACTTAAGTATGTCAGATTCAATCTCTTCTAAAATAACTTTCAAACTTATATTGTATTTTGTAACAGAGATCTAGAAAGTTTAAAAGCGGCTCAAGTTACTTTTAAAAAAAACTTCCCGGTAGCGATCGTTTGCTAAACTTGGAACATTTGGAAGGGCCGCGAACACAGATTCACGAAAAAAAAAGCAGCTTTCGGCTCTCGTGTACTTTTTTATTTATAAAGCAGTTTTTAATTAATCACTCCAACAGCATTTTACATTCATTACGTATTCAAATTGTTTTTCTTCTAAGTGGGTGAATTCGAAATATATTATATAATGTCATTATTTGCAAGTAATTCGCTTACAAATAATGAATTTAAATTGAGAGTCTAGTGAGAAGAAAAAAATAATGAAATAATATACCTTATGTTACCAAATTTTAATATAAATCAACGAACGAACTTATATGTGTATGATTGTATGTAGGCTCAAAGGAAAAAAAATGCTCATTGACCTAAAAAAAAACGTCCACAATGTGTTGTAATTTAAAACATCTACAATAACGCGATTTTTGTATTATGGCGTATTAAAAACAGAGTTTGGCCAATGATTCGGAGTTTAAAAAAAAAACGTTAGTAGGTAATAGGATTATTTATAGTACGGAACCCTCTCCACGCGAGTTCGACTCGCAGTTGACCGGTTTTTTAGTTAGGCTCAACGCATTGTGACTGTTTTTAATGCTGCCACAAAACGAATATCGCAATATGAATGAATTAAAGATACCGACGCGTTGCGGACATTTTTTTTTCGCTCAAGTAGCGTTTTCATTCTTTGAATCTAACATAATAATAACTGAATTTCTTTATATTTAATACTGCGCACGTTTATCTGGTTTCATCCTCGTTTTTGTTGTATTTATTTATGGACTTACTAAACCTGTAATGTGTATTGCGACACCAGGTACTTGCTCGGAACGGATTTTGAAGTGCCCCTCGTTAATCGATAGTGCTGAAAGGGAATCAATACCTCTGATATGAATAAAATGAATTTCCTAACCATTAAATTTACGGCTTGCATTAATGTATCCGGTTATGTAATCGATAAAAATAATGTATAAATATACAGGTTTCGCGCTTCCTGCAACTATCGTACCCCGTTGGAAATGGATTCGATGGTTGAAATAGATATAAATGGAAAAAAGCTATCGAGTGCGAGTCAGATTCGTGTGGAGAAGGTTCTGTACTAAAAGTAATTGCGATGTGAAATATCTAAATGGTTGGTTGAGTAAGGAGTAAAAACGTAGTTTCATTTTCAGGTCAAGCTCGTCTTTGCGTGTGAGTGCGTGTAGGTACTTATCATCTCACGGCGCGTTGAATAGAAGTAATAAATAAATATACTTAGTAAAAACTTTAAAAACATTATTTTTATAATATATTTTTCTTTGACGTATTTGATAATATTTACCATATACGATTACTTAATACGCTTCAAAATATCTGATGGCAAGGAACTGAAGTGGCGCCTTGCCAATACCGGCTTACTGAATAGCCATGGTATCTCCCTTATTTTTATAATATAATAAATACAATAAAAATGGTAAGTAAATATAATATATATTTTATAAAATTAATAATTACATTTATGATTTTTATATAATTTTATGAAATCAGAGAGGGTTCACTAATATCATAAGTGTTCTTCCAATATTATATGATTTTGATGTTTCACATCTGCCAGTCTGTATAAAAGGATAAAACCGATTCCTTATATGATTGCTTTAGACTTTCGTTTAGGTTCTTCCTGCTTGCTATGAGAGAGGCGCTGTATCCCATTATTTAGTCCAAATTTTAGGCTTAGTAGTTCGAGAGATATGGGCGAAAGCTTGATTTTCATATATTTTCTTTATTATTTTTTATGTTATGCATTGTTTTAAATATCGTTTGGTATGTTAAAATATTTAAACAGTTATAGAGATAAGAATCATGGTGAATTTGCTAGACATCGTGGGGCAAATTCGAACATTGCGTAGTTCAAAAATAACCGTTTTGCGTTAGTTACGCCATTCGATAAATAATCAAACATGCGGGTTTTTATATCAAGCCAAAAACAAAAACTGTTTGATCCAATAGCAACAAAGACAAACAAATTATAAAAGAAAAAGAAATAACTTTGCTTTGACTTGTAATACAAAAAGATAAGCTTTTTCTTGTCACGAAATTACAGTGGTGATTTCTGTAGTGATCTCTTAACGACGTTTTTATGTAGGTACTTCACAAGGGTTTGTATAACTGTCAAATTACCACACTGTATATTCGTATGTATAGGTTAACTACGACTATATATAATATGACCGAAAAAGAAAATTACACATCTGTGAATGACTACCTAATGTTTATCCTTCTCAGCGAAGGAGACGTGCCAAGTTTATGCTAAATGTAATTCTGCGAGGAACATATTCCGACAGTAAGAAAGGTCAGGACAGATATGTCTACAAATAAATAAAATTGAGGTGTCTGTCTGTGTTTCAATATTAATACCAATATCTAATAGAGTAAAATAAATATATTTTTTATGTTCTTTACTTTACTTTCAATTTTCAAATAATTGAATTTAGGTCCTGTTATTATTTAATAGGCTTCAAACGACTAAATAAATTTTTATGAAAATTTTAGCCATCATAGCGGTTGTTTTTATTGACGGGGACCTTTTTTTTCAGATGTACAGATTAATTTTATAATAAAATCTCAATTTAGATATATCGTACCTAATCCTACATACGAAATAGCCTTTGCATAGGTTTAGGAAATTTTACACCAATACCTCGAAAGAGAAATCACACTTTCTGGACATTTTGATTGAATACGTAAATGTATGTGTTTCAGATCGGAGCGTTCTAAAGTTCGCGTGTCGTTCTACCAGGGAGCGCGGCCGCAGTGCGTGTCGCCGCCGCCTCAGGAGGACTCTCACGCGTTGATTGCTGCGTTGCTCGCAGCCGCAACCGACTCCGACATGGCCGACCACCCACAATACAACCGACAGATCAGGTAAGACCTCTTGGTTCCTTAATGGGTTTGATTCATTGACCTTATAAGAACTAGACACACAACCACCCTTCCAAAACGTCCAGAACAAATGTACACTAAAATAGCTGCTGCTGTACGAGTTCACTTTAAATTTCAGTGTAGCGTAAAAGCATGAAATACAAAACGTGCAAAAATAAATTGTCTAGAACGTTAAAAAAAATACATAATTTTACACTTTCGACTTATAAACTTTACTGCGATTTAAGTTTCATAATTCATGTTTCATACAATGTTAAAGCAAGAGGCAGTTTTCGATTTTGTGTAGCTAGTTCTTCTAAGATGTTATTAATTTTTCATATTGAATTTCAATCACAGTACATAGTGTTGTTTGTAGATCTCCTGCCAACCGCCATATAGCCTAGTTTGATGTGTCCATCCCTACTTGTTCAACATAGTTTATTGAAATATTGTTGTATTTTAACTCTAGAAATATACATAAAACCAGTCGCTGTATAAAAATATATTTGCTATGTTAGTCGCATAAACATTTAAACATAATCCACCGTCATTATTTATTCATCATCAGCCCATTTTCACCCCACTGCAGGGGCTTAGGCCTCCCCCAGGGTGAGGAGGGGGGCTTGGAGCTTAAGTCCACCACGCCGCTCCACTGCGGGTTGGGAACTGTAACGACCGCCATCTATTGACAGCGTCCGGGACCGACTGCTTAACGTGCCCTCCGAAGCACGGTGTCAGTGATAATGTGTACTTAAGTCAGAAAAACTCATTGGTACACGCCCGGATTCGAACCATGGCCCGATGGGGCCTTATAAATTTGAGACAGGCTCGTTGCGCTCTGGGCTAGCACGACATTATTTTTTAAAGCGTAAGTATTATGAAAATCGAGTAAATGTAATTCGGGAAAAGTGCCCACGCTTTTCGTGTTACACACAAGTAAATCGCTAATATACGAAAACGTTAATACAGGCCGACGTGCTTGGAAAAATACTAGCACCAATAAAATTATATTATAATATGCGTTGAAACGTTAAGTGCATATGAAATGGAAATTTATTATTAGCCACACTTTCTCATGTGCTGTAAATTAATTGTTTGAATTTAGTATATACAATCCAATCAACTACTGGGAACGCGTGAGAGAAAAAGTACTTAATAATTTTATAAAGACGGACTGGAGGACGCTTTAATATACACCATGTTCGGCTGAAGTTCAAACTTATAAGAGCGTGTAAAACTCACCAAGCTAAACAACAATTTTAAAGTGAGTAGACGGCGCAAACTAACGGTTACGGAGAAGAACACGTTAATTCTAGGAAGCTAAAATTTAAAACAGAGGTTTATTTTATAATGTGAGTATTAATTTTTAAGAAAGGATTTAGAAATTTCAAATTTAAGGGGGGAATGATGAAGGGGATTTGTATCTTTCTTTGTTCTTTAAAGTTAGAAACATCAAAATTTTAGCATAAATAATTAATTATGTGCTTCAGGGTTTTTGGATTTTCACATTTTAAGAGTGGGAAACGGGAGGTAAAATGTATGTGGGTATCGGTTTTCTCAAAGGAGTGGGGGGAATGAAGATTGAAAGTTTGAATGGGTGTAACCAGTTTTAGTTTCAGCAAAAAGTATCTACGTATAAACCATATCGAACATTGATAGTACCTAGCTATAACAGGAATGTGTCGTCTACGCAAGCGAAGCTGCGGGCGGTCGCTAGTAGAGTATATGATCCCTCGAATACAGGTCGATAAGGTTTGTTACTCGCTATTTACACCCCATTAGCTGTTTCACACAGTTTGTATGAGTAGATATGTTCCGAGTTCTTGTGTGACTTTGCATTTAGCTTCTTCGCGGCCTCATTGCTTGAATGTCACTTACGTAATAAACTGAGTCTTTCTATCTAAAGTGAGTACTGGTTAAGTTTTACAATATTTCTATAATTCCTTCGGTTTGTAATAATACAAGGATGTATCTTAAATAAAATGAGTACATGATTGTACATTCAATTTAATAAAATATTATATACAGCCTGCAGCTTATATCAGAAAGGACTTTGTTCAGAATCATTATCTAAATCTATTTCAAAAAATTTTAATTTGTGTTAAATTTTTCTTTAGATTACAATCAAAGACTTTACGGAAGTACGTGGTAACAATTGAAAATAAACTTTACACCATAAAGCCATAAAGCCCATTTTTAAGCGACTTCAAAAAAGAAGGAGGTTACTCAATTCGACCGTACCTATATGTTTCTTATATTTTTTTTTTTTAACCGAATTGGATGATTTTTTTTTTGTTCATTTATACTAGTAGTTAAAATTTTATATTTACGATAATTATATTTTATTGATTCGATATTTATAAAAAAGATATATTTTATTTATATTATATATTATTTAGTTCGGGTGTACGAGAACGATCTTTTATTAGTTCATTGTAGATATATGTTACACAAGGTACATAATATCTTGTTGAACGCATAAAAACAAAGGCGTTTAAACAATAAATCATAAAATTAATCTAATCAGCGTCACAACAGTACGTTCTAATTCCAATCGCGTACACGAAATACAATTTTCGCAGCCTGTAGGTATAATGTTAGAAATAAAATTATAGTTTCAGTCTACGGAGAAAGTCGATCGAGAGTCGGTCGAGAAGATCGAGCATTGCGTGACTTGATCGCCTTATTTAGAATCTATTGCAGGAGGTGTCACTTAAAACTCTGTGCTTTAAAATCGATAGATTCTTTAAATGGAAGAATAAAAAGTAACACATCAGTGGTTACAAATTACGTAAGCAACAAGATCGCAACTTGTTAATTTAATAATTATTTTTATTGCAACGAAACACTTCATTATTTTTTTAATAGATTTGTAAAATTTTCTCCCTAACATACGAAGCAAAGGAAACTAGATAACTTCTCAAGGTTAACGCAGGTAGGTCTCAGAGGGTGGACCACGCCCAAACCCCTCGCGTCGCTTCCCACCCCTAGCCAAACGGAGGCCCGAAGCTTCTTGGACTATTACATCATCGCTGGAACGAATTTTCCCTCGATTTTGTAAAACGCCAATAAAAACCATTTAATATCCTCCTGTCACTGTCCGGGCATAACGCTCGATGCTTAGAGTTTAACGCCCGTGGCAAATTGGCAATGTTAAATATTTTTTTTTACGATTAGGACGTCCGCCAAGATAGATGGCGTAGCGGTACGATTGTAATGATACTGAAGTGTGTTTCCGTACGAGGTGGGAATCTTATGGCGTATATTGAGTTCGCGATCGGTAGGGCGCTGCGCAGCGTTCTCACCGCCCGGTGATGATCCGATCCGCTGACCCAGTGCGCGCAGTCGGTGCGGTGGCCGGCGGGATGAGGCGAGCCCCCGCTCAGTTCACGACAGAATCGCCCGTCTGTCGCACGCCGCGTTGTTCGCTGTTGCGATCTTTCGTTTCAGACGCGTTACACCGAGGGGTGCATTATTTTCGCGCTCTGCGGAAGTTTTGTAACGGCTCCGTTACACCGATAGCACTACCGTTCGCGATCTAGGTCCTAGCACGTCACGTGATGCGATCGATATATTACGTTACTTTGTTTTGACGTACAAACTCGACTTCCGGACGGTGCGTGCTTTCCGCACGCCGACCTCACCTCCTAGGGCTTCTGCTCTAATTTACTCACAATATTATTAATAAATAACACAATTTACAAGTATTCTATTGGTTGTTTATAAATTATTTTTAGAATTATTGTCAATTGTCCAATTTGTTTGCAAATGCTTGTTCATCAGTTTTTCACAGGTCAATATAGTGATATTTTAAACGTCAATTTTTTTTCCCTTAATTTTAATATTATGATAACATATTTTTCCAACTGAATGCCTGTTTAAAGCTTATGTGGTCGCCGTCTTTGTGAAACCGTACCTTATGCTAAATATTATGCTAACCGAGTTATTGTTTTGACTTCATCGAGTTAATTTGTAAATGCCCTTTCAGTTGTAAAATTATACAAAACCTGGTTAATGACTAACTAAATTCTCAAATTTTGAGCGTGTAAATGTATCAAACGTTTTATGGTTTTAATAGCTCTTCACAGTGTTGTTGCTTTTTTTGGATTATTTCCCGGCTTCTAAAATTATTATGAGTTCGTATACATTAAATGTAATAAAATATAAAATAGAATTGTACTCGGAGGATTTATAATAGTGAAACGTAAGAAAAAAAAAATTTAGGTCCAAAGTACGTGGCAATGGCGGTGACACACGGCCGTTTATGTTATTACGTTATCACTGGACCTAAGCCTAAGCGTGAAATCGATTCCGAAGAATGGTTAGTTGAACTTTCAGTCTTTTCCCCTCTCTTCCCTTTTGCTTTTAACTTCATTTTCCTTTTTTCTTCCTTCAACTCTTTGACATTTAGGTGATTAAGTAGTTATTTAAAATTTTACTGTATCAGCAAAGCTATTTTATTCTTTATTTAGAAACACAATAAATGTATAATTCTGTTATAACCTCAAATTATAAGAACTGAAACACTTCTCTATTATGTAGTTAATTCTGTCTTCTGTCTGATGGTCTATTTTGCGAATTTATTTGTTGTATGTATAAAGAAGAAAACTGATCTATAATAAAACAAATATTTTTATATATTAGGTGTGTTTAAACCTCCTGCCAGCTTGGTATGTGTTACAAATACATGTTTAGAAAAAAATTATATTTTTCCAAAATGACTTAAATTTATTTCTTGTAAAATTAACGCATTCTCACTGCTATTCAAAGTGTTCCTGAATGAGTTTTGTGATCAGTAGGTAGGTCCACGTACACTTGTCTATGATGCACTGTATTTAAATTTGAATTATGTTCTTTTACTTTTGATGTGCGATGTCATTACAGTTGTTATTGTAAAAACAATGAAAATATAAAAGTCATTTTTTCTCATATACAAGAATACACAATGTTTTCAAGTATTACGTTTTAATTAATTACTATAGCCGCTAGTCCACCCTATCAGTGGTAGCAGAGCGTTACGAATAAAAATAGTAAGTGAAATAAAAGTGAACAAAAATGAGCTCGAGTATCAGAAATATAGAACTGTTAAAAAAAAACAAATTACGATACTTGGTGCTTACAAGCACAGGCGATTCTCATAAGATACGATTTGTGGGAATACGCTAGTGGTGAAAAAACGTTAGCGGCAACTGCGACTGCCGAAGAAAAGAGTGCGTTCCTAAAGGAAGACTTAAAGGCAAGGTCAGAGCTACTTTTACTTATATCTCCACCAGAACTTAAACAAATTAAAGGGTGTAATACATCCAAGGAGGTATGTCGTTCGGAACGTTCATCCGTCTAGGCGTTGAAACCGTTAGCTCCGTATTGTTTTTATTTTATAAAAGCTATAAACCTTGAATTGTGATAATAAAGATCTGTAAAAGTGATTAATAAGTGATGAATATGTGTTGATAATGTTTGTAGTCATTACGAGCTAAAGTTATAGGAATTATAACTAGTAAAGGTCAGTCAATTTTGGTCCATAAAACCTATAAAGTGAACATTTCTACGATATTATAATAATTCATATAACATAAGTCTGACCAATATAGACTGAGAAATAAGTAAAATACATGCATAAAAATTTTAAATTAATTTTGAAACTTACAATAATAAAGTACTATACCTTTTTTTGCAAAAGTGGGTAGTAACTAACAATTTAAAAAGTGATCGGTGAAAGTGATAGATCATTTGACAAATATCGTTATGAATCCAATAGCTGATTTGATAACAGTTTACTTACAGACCCCATGAACTTTCACAAGTGCATAACCAGTAAACACGAGTGGAAAAAAATATATATATATATATAACTCCTGAAATAAAAGTGTGACAAGTATATATCCTGTATATAAGTCAATAGAAAAAATAAATTGGCCGAGCACATTAGTTTACGATCCGTTTCACACGGACATAGAACTTAATATTGACTAATTGAAGTTATATTATTTTTGTTGAAGACAACTATAAATTTAATACCTTTAAAAATAAATTGCAATATATTTTTTGTTTCTTAGAATAAAAAAATACTGTTTTTAAATATTGTCAGTTGACTGATAAAGCACATGGCTACAAAACGCCATAACTTTGTATCGACAGTCACGACTCGCTCTCAAATTATACGAGAGCGCGAGAAAACGTTAAAAGAATACGAATTACAGTTACAAGAATATGGTGAAAAAAACACGATAAATGAAGGAGTTATATATGACTTAAACAAAAAATTAGCTGAGAGGGAAATATTACTAGAAACATTGAGGGAAGAACAGGATAAAAAGTGTTCTGAAATAAAAAATATAAGTAATGAAAATGAACACCTGAAGAAGCTACTCACGGAGAAAGAAAGCAAAAATTTGGAATTATTAAATATTATAAGCACTATGGAACTAAAGCAAAGTCAGACATTAAATCCTATTCCTATCAAAGTAATGAAAAACAATGATACAAATGAAAATATCAGCTGGGAAGAAAAAATGAGAAATTTTACAAAGGAATGCCCTAGAATAACTCTAGTTAGAACACCAAAAAGAATGACACCTAGAAAGGAGATTCCAAGAAAACAAACCCCCAGAGAACAAATACATAAAATTCTTGACAAACAAAAAACGTGGAATAACAAAAACTTAAAAAAGAAAATAAGAAAACAGAATAAAAAGTACAGAATACTAAAACGAGATCATCACAAGATTGTAAGACAAATACAACTACTGAAACATAAACTAGAAGAGGAGAAAAAGAAGTCAATGGACATAGAAGAGGAACATGTTGTAATTTCAAATAACATTTCATTGAATATGGATGCTGAAAGGTCTGATATAAAATTACAAGATGTCATACACAAATTTTTGACCCGGTGTGAGAATAAAGACCGACTTGAGCAACATACCAAAAATATTCTTATTTTCAGTGATGGAAACTTTACCAAATTGGGCAGTATTTTACATGACATAACTTCAGATGATACAGTTGTCACAAACGTGTGTAAGCCGAATGCAAACTTTGAAAATATTCTAGAAAGTTATGGAGAGTTAACAAAAGGACTTAGGAAGAACGATTTAATTATTATATTATTGACAGATTGGGGTGCAGTATGTAATCGTAATTCTTATATAAAAAAATTATTGGAATTATTTTCAGAAGGAAGACAAGCAAAAGTTATTATAAGTTCCATTAAATATGAAAAGAATCTCGACAATCTGACTATATACAAATGCAATGAGAGTATTCGTAGTTTGGCATGTACACACAAGGACGTTAAGTTTTTAGACATGAACTCGCAATGGTTGCCTAAGTCGCATAATAATGGCAACATGACAAAAGGGGCTATAAAATCTATAGCTCAAACTCTTAAATATTTAAGTGATGAAAAGAATTATATAGATACATTTCCACAAATTACATATGTCCACTTATATGAAGAAGAGGGCATAACATTATTTAATAAAAAAAATGAATTATCTAGAGATACAGAAACAGTTGGCCGGTTAGCTGAACAAACTTCAACTGGTCACAATTCTTTTTTAGAGTTAAGTCGAAACAAAAATGTAATAACATGTATATGAACAGTGGTTCAAGGGTTCTTATAGTTGGACATCAAAATGTACAGGGATTATTAAATAAAGAATTGGAGCTAAGTATTTTTATGAGCGAACATAATTTTGATGTATTATGCTTAACAGAGACTTGGTTGGAAAGTTCCGCACTAGGTATTGTTAATATACAAAATTACAAAGTAGTTAGTAATAGTCAAAGAACAATCCACAAAAGAGGAAATACTATGATATATGCTAGAAACAATTTAGGGGTGAAAAACAGGCCAGACATTGTCAATATGTCTGTTGATATGGTGTTTGAGGTTAGTTGCGTGGAGTTGGATGATTGTTTTATTCTTGCGATATACAGGTCACCATCAGTGCCTGTAAAACAATTTATTGACAAATTAGATGAATGTTTAACAAAACTTAGCAGAAATAATAATAAATCTATAGTAGTTTGTGGAGATTTCAATGTTGACTTTCCATTATATTCAAATATGTCACATGAATTGACAGATATAATGGACAGTTTCTTACTTAAGCAACATATTTTTGATTATACCAGAGTTACACCAACTACGAGATCTTGTATTGACAATATTTTCTCTGATTGTGCAGTTATTGATGCGGGCGTATTTCAGGGGATCAAATCAGATCACAAAGCCCAAAAAATAGTAATACGCACTAAATATGAAATAAAATCTCAGGTTAACAATAAAAAATATAGATTCGTATCAGCTTATAGGATTGATGAATTAAAGATCACGATTAAAAATATTTCATCGGGTCAAACCGAGTACAAAACATTTTTCTCGGAATTTATACGATTGGTAAATATTTATCTTCCACTAAAAAATTTAAATTTAAAAAATAAATCCGGTTGTATTAGTGAATGGGCTACAAGAGGTATATTAATATCAAGGGAAAAAATGTTTATGTTTTATGATTTACTTAATCATTCCAACAATGAGAATCTAAAAAAATATGTAAGAAACTATAGTCGAATATTTAAAAAAGTATCAGTAGAAGCAAAAAAAATATTTTTAAGGAATAGAGTGCTCAATTCAGAGGATAAAATAAATACTACATGGAAGATAATAAAAGAAGTTACGGGTAGAGATATCGAAAAAAGAAAGGATACCATAGCACTAAAACTTTCGGATAATGTCATCACCGATGATAAAGCGATTGTCACAAATCATTTAAATAATCATTTTAAAGATGTAGGCCGTAATGTTTCCAATAATTTAAATGCTGATATAGAGAAATCACTAACTTACCTTAAATCATATGTTAGTAGATCCACACAGGTAGTTGATTTCTACATTGCTAGTGAAGAAGAAATAGTAAAGGTATTTAATTCGCTTAAACCAAAAAAGTCAAATGATTACTGGGATCTCTCTCCTTATCTGATAAAAAAACTTGGTGGGGAATTAGTTTCTCCACTTACACAGTTGATTAACCAATCTTTAGAAACAGGCTTATTTCCTGATGGATTGAAAATAGCTCGAGTCGTTCCGCTCTACAAGAAGGGGGATTCTCGCGACGTACAGAATTACAGACCTGTTTCTGTGCTACCGGTGTTCAGCAAAGTACTTGAAAAAATTATTTATGAAAGATTGTTAAATTTTGCAAATAAAACAAACTTAATAAATAGCAAACAATTTGGTTTTAGAAAAAATAGATCGACTTGCGAAGTAATTCTTTATTCATTAGATAGTAAAAACACTACATCAGCAATCTATTGCGACTTATCTAAAGCATTTGATTGTGTGCATCATGAGATTCTTCTATCTAAACTCGAACACTATGGTGTCAGGGGCAAGGAGTTGCTACTTTGTAGATCCTATTTGTCTGAAAGGAAGCAATTAGTAAACATTGATGGTTACAATTCTAATATAGAAACGGTGCAATATGGAGTACCCCAAGGATCTATCCTTGGACCATTATTTTTCTTAATTTATATTAATGATGTAAGTGTATGTCTAGCACCAGAAGTTGATATTTTAATGTTTGCTGATGATATTTCTTTAATTATAAAAAGCAAAAGTGTATTTCAAAATGTACAATGTATTGAGTCAACCATAAGCACAATAAACGCATGGTTCGATTGTAACAATCTACTTTTAAATATAAATAAAACTAATTTAATGCACTACACGCTTGGTACGCGTGGTATACAGAAGGAGACGGATATATGTGCATTCTTACCAAAAAATTTGATCCAAATTGTTTCAGAAATAAATTTTTTAGGAATTTTGATTGACAGTAAACTGACATATAAAGCACACATAGATAAATTAGCAAGGAAGTTGAGTTCTGCTTGCTATGCAATTAAAAAAGTTACGGAGTTATGTGGACGGGATGCGGCCAAGGCGGTTTATCACTCATATTTCCATAGCTTAATGGCATATGGATTACTGGTCTGGGGAACAGGAGCTGAAGCCAATCGCATTTTTGTACTTCAAAAACGCGCTATCAGATATATGGCGGGATTGAAACCATGTGAGACATGTGTAGATGCATTTAAAAAGTTGAATATTTTAACATTTAGTGGTGAATACGCATTACAATGTCTTCTTTACATTAAAAAAAATAGTGCTGACTACCAGATGGTTACAAAAAGCCATAGACGCTTTGGCCATATTCGATTTCCTTCACAAAGATTAAAAAAAATATCAAAAGGTTATATCTGTAATGCAGTAAACCTCTACAATAAGCTTCCAGATGCTATTAAAGAACTTGATTTGAAACATTTTAAACTGATAATAAAAAAAATTCTGATTAGTAAAACCTATTATACTATAAAAGCTGCCCTTGATGATAAATTTTTGATGATATCACCATAAAAATTATATAAAAGTTTTACATCTGTTACAATTTTTAAAAATACGAAATGTTTACATACAATACGAATAGTCTATAAGTTGACGAAGCCCCTTTATGGTGAATCATTTGACATTGCCTGGATATCTTGTGATTTTGTATTAATTCTGACAAAGCCTCTTTACAGCTGCATTAGAAAGTTGACATTTAATTATACATTGATTTATATTAGTTTAATTATTTTCCATTTCCATTTGTTGACAATGCCTCTTTACAGCAGCTATTATCGTAAATTAAGTTTAGGTAGATCTTTTATTGATGATGCTTTGTCGCGTCTGGGCTGTTTTTCATCCTCACAGTTTCATAGATACGTGCTCCTGCCAATGATATTCTAAGATTCTGCCTACTATTGTGAAAAGGTTGTTGTACTTCATTAACATATTGTTGCTGTTAATGTTTATAATTATGTAGATAATGTATAATATTATTAAGTAATGACAATGTTAAGTGCTCCAAGTGTGCCAAAAACAAATAAAGTATTGAGTATTGAGTATTGAGTATGGGACAAACTAAAGGTTGTACATCAAAGTTCAGGGCCGGCAAGAAAGGCTACGCTATTAAAGCAACTAGTATTGAAGAAAATGACTCCACAAGAAGATGTGAGAGACCATCTCAGTAATTTTATGGATGTAGTAGGTAAATTAGAAGACATGGATGTCAAAATTCATCCAGAGTTGTTAAGCATAATGATGTTGTACAGTTTACCTACAAATTTCGATAGCTTCCGAACGGCAATTGAGTCGAGAGATGTTCTACCAAGTCCTGAAAATTTAAAAATAAAAATCGTAGAAGAATACGAAGCAAGAAGGCAAACCGAAGTGAGTGAACCTCAGACTTCAGAAGCATTCTACGCAAAGACGAAGAAAAGGGTATTTTGCAAAAATTGCAATAAGAAAGGGCATTCCACAGAAGCTTGTTGGTCAAAGAAGAGACCCAAAAACCCCAATAAAACTAAAGATCAAGAAAAAACATATAACATCTGTTTAAAAACAGGACCGTCGAAATGTAAAGGCAATCTATGGTGTCTTGACAGTGGCTGTACGTCACATATGACGGGTGATAAAAGTATACTCCATAACTTAGTACCCGCGACTGACACTCTAAAGCTAGCTTCAGAAAAGCATACGACTGAAGTTAAAGGAAAAGGAAAAGCCGAACTTTATACAAAGGATCGACGTTATAAAATTAGTCTTTCTGACACATTATACGTACCTGATTTGTCGAATAATCTAATTTCTACAAGCAAAATTACGGATCATGGCTATAAAGTTCTATTTGAAAAGGAACAAGCCAGTGTCACAAAAGGCGGTAAAACTATATTAAAAGCTAACAAAATAAATGGATTATACTATCTTGAATTTGATAAAACGGAAGAGACAGCAAACTTCACGCCTAGTGATGAAAGCGAAATTATGAAATGGCACAAGAAATTAGGTCACATCAATGAAAGAGACTTAAAAGAAATGGTTAAAAATAAAATGATGCGAGGACTCGACTTTAAAGAAAAAACTTTGGGTATCTGTGAGACTTGTATCAAAGGAAAGTTTTCCACTCTACCATTTCAAAGCCATGTACAAATAATCTCTACCGAAGTGCTCCAGATAATTCACAGTGACGTGTGTGGCCCATTTGAAAATGAATCAATGGCCGGATCAAAGTATTTCGTAACATTTATTGACGATTATACAAGATACTGCTGTGTATATTTCTTAAAAGAAAAGAGCGAAGTAATCGATAAATTCAAGGAATATAAAAACTATGTTGAACTGTTTCATAAGAAGAAAATTCAAAATCTACAATCTGATAATGTAGGCGAATACAGGTCTAAAGCATTTGACAAATTCCTCAAAGATAACGGTATAAGCCGAAGACTATCTGCACCTTATACCCCACAGCAAAATGGCATGAGTGAAAGGAAAAATAGGTCGCTGATGGATAAAGCCAGATGTCTGATGCTAGATGCCAATATCCCTGCAAAATTTTGGGCAGAAGCAGTAAACACTGCAAATTATTTGATAAATAGAAGCCCAGCAAGAGCTCTCAAAGGCCATTCCCCATATGAGAAATGGGTACAACGAACACCATCAGGAAATCACCTACACGTGTTCGGAAATAGAGCGTTTGTGATGAAAAAAAACCGAAGAGGAAAATTCACAGCCAAAGCCACAGAAGGAGTATTCTTGGGATATGCGGAATATGCAAAAGGTTTTAGAATCTATATACCTGAAAGGAATGATGTTGTTATCAGCAGAGATGTAAAAGTAATAGAAAAGATGCATTATGGCGGTACTCCTGCTGAGAAACACGAAGATCTTACTCCAGAACCTGAAACAGAACAGATTGAAGTTGAAATTCCAGAAAAAAGAAACAAAATTAATGAGAACTTACCTTTTCAGGAACCTAATCCCCTTTATTCCAGCTCTGGTCAAGATCCTGTTGATGAACCATCTCCCTCAAGTGGAAGACCACAAAGAGACGTGAGACCACCAGCATGGACCAAAGATTATGAGTTAAGTCGCTGCGTGACCATGTCTACGTCAGAAAATAATGACGACTATGACTGCTCTTTACTCACATACAAAGAAGCTGTGACTGGCACTGACAGACAAAATTGGGAGAAGGCGATACAATCTGAAATGGAATCATTACAGAAAAATAACACCTGGGTATTAGTTGACAAGTCAGAAGCCAAAGGACACAAAATACTGTCGAACAAATGGGTATTTCGGATTAAAGATGACGGTACGTACAAAGCTAGATTAGTCGTACGTGGATGCGAGCAGAAAGGAAACCTGGATTTCGAAGACATTTATAGCCCAGTAGTAAGTCAATCTGCATTAAAAACTTTATTAGCAATTGCCGCATCTAGATCTTACTACTTCATGACATTTGACGTCAAGACAGCTTTCTTATACGGAGAGTTAAGAGATGAAGTTTATATGAAATTACCTGTTGGCTATGAGACTGACTGCAATACTACTGAAGTAGTTTGCCGATTACAAAAATCGTTGTACGGATTAAAACAAGCTCCATTTACATGGAACAAAACTTTTACCCAAGCGATGTTAGATTTAGGATTCAAGACAATCAAAACAGATCGATGCGTTTTCATAAACGAAGATAAGTCAATAATAATCGGACTATTCGTTGATGACGGACTTGTCATAGGAAAAGACAAGAAAAGGATCGAAGATATTTTAAAGAAACTTGAAACCAAATTTGAAATGAAAAAGAATGAAAATCCAAGTACATATCTGGGTATGGGAATAGAAAACTCAAAAGAAGGAATATTTCTTACTCAGAGATCCTACATAAACGACATACTGGAAAAATACAATATGAAAAATGCCAAACCTTGTGACACGCCTGCAAGTAGCGATTCAAAGTCGATACAGGAAACTGCCCAGGAGAAGGAATATCCCTATAGGGAAGCAGTGGGAAGTTTACTGTACCTGTCTACCAGAACCAGACCAGATATCGCACAAGCGGTCAATCTAGTTAGCAGGAAGGTCGAAAATCCCACTAGAGAAGACATCACAAAAGTCAAGAAAATATTCAAATATTTAGTGGGAACCAAAGAGAAAGGCATTTTGTTCAAACGAAATAAACCGATAGAGAACATCGATGCTTACAGCGACTCGGATTATGCTGGAGACCCATTGACGCGAAGAAGCACTTCTGGTTCCGTGCTAATGATAGCAGATGGACCAATATCATGGGCATCCAAGAGGCAGCCTATAGTAGCGCTATCGTCGACTGAAGCCGAGTACATAGCCGCAGCAGACTGTTGCAAAGAGGCATTGTATCTCAAATCTCTATTACAAGAAATAACCGGTTTGGACATAAAAATAAATTTGCATGTTGATAATCAAAGTTCGATTCAACTTGTGAAATCTGGATCCTTCAACAAAAAGTCGAAGCACATAGACGTGCGGTACCATTTTATACATGAACACTTTGTGCATGGATTAATAAATATTAGCTACTGTCCCACAGAATCTCAGTTAGCTGACGTAATGACAAAACCATTGTCAAAAGTAAAGTTTGAAAGACACTGTGCGAGATTAATGCATGCATAGAAACGTGTCTCGGCAACATGAGTGAACATCAGGAGAAGGTGTTGGAATGTCGTGATGCTGTCCACGTACACTTGTCTATGATGCACTGTATTTAAATTTGAATTATGTTCTTTTACTTTTGATGTGCGATGTCATTACAGTTGTTATTGTAAAAACAATGAAAATATAAAAGTCATTTTTTCTCATATACAAGAATACACAATGTTTTCAAGTATTACGTTTTAATTAATTACTATAGCCGCTAGTCCACCCTATCAGTGTGAACGTTTATGAATGAAAATGAAAAATTTGGATTTATAATAAAATCAATAATAAATAAGATTTTCGTCCGAATGAAGGGAAATTGATGTCGAACGTTCGTTCTCCTATTGATGTAATTAAGCCTTAATTTGGCAGAACCGAAAAACAACATCTCGTTCAAAAGATTAAAATCATACCTCAAGTATTGAAGTAATTATTTTGTTTTTAAGAAGATATAATTAAACATGAAGTTTATTTCTACCATAAAGTTAAAATAGGTAAAATGGTTTGTTACGGTTACGCGTTACGAATCGGATGTCGTTCCACGTTACAAAAATGACGTCATATAAGTATACATTTGAATTACATATTTTCCAAACCACACCAACAAAAACACCAAGATTATTGCTTATTGTAGGCTTTTAATGAACACGAACAAATAGATTTTTTTTCTCACTCTGCAATAATATGTCACATCAAATAATTACATTTAATTAAATCACTAAAGTAAATCAGTTTTAAACAAATCTACGATAATTTAGCGCAGCGCCATCTATTGATAATAAATTATACTAAAAAAATTAACTGTTTCACATCAATGTGACAACTCTTTTGCCGACGTTTCACCTTGTGCTGCTTTTATGATAGGCTGTATTGGTACGGAGTTCAGGGCTGTTGCTCTAACGTTATACAAATATCGTTTGTAAGAAAGTTTTTGGGCCTGCATTCGTAATAGGTATGGTGCAGTAGAATTGTATGTTTACTCATGAAAAGTGAAACATTACCCGTAAATATAAGCTTACTGTAGCTACCGGATGGTGTATTATACCACATAACCAGTGGCGTATTCAGGGTATTATCCAGAGTAGTATCTCCAAAAACAGTTAAAATTAATTAAAATTGATTAAATAAAAATTAGTTAAAAAACAAAGTTAAAAGCATTCTCCAAAATGTTCTACGCTGTAATTGAAAAATTATAAAGTGTTAAATAATAATAATAATAATCTTTATTGCCCATCAATGTTACAGTTGTATTTAAAAACAGAATTAAAGGAACATACAATAAACGTAAACATACAAAAATGTAAATGTAATGTAATAATCCAATGCATCCTGTGATTAAATAAAATAAAATATATTTCTATTTAATGCTCAGTAAAATAGTAAATTATTTACATCACCAATGCACCTAATATGATATAATGAAATAGGCATAGTATTTATTGAATGCTGACCATATTTTACGTAAGTAACTAACATGGCATTTTTAGGGCTCCATACTGATTTCAGGATCTCAAAACAAAAAAACGCCATTTTTTCAGGTCAAATTTCTCAATAACCATTAAGATATTCGATATTTTTTTAATGCTTAGTCATACTCCACTTATTTATCTAGTAAATCTACAGAATTTAATTTAGATAACAACATATTATAAATAAGTAAAAATTTAATTCAAACATACGTTTTTGAGTAAGCACGATACAACAGATTTATCAGGGTTTTTTTTAGCGAACTGGTAGCGAATACCGATCACTAAAAAATCGTACGTACGAGGCATATAGCATATTTGTAAGTGTACAAAAAAATGTCTTAAAATTAAGTTAATTAGTACTGTAAAAAAACGCAAAAAAAGTCGTGCACAAAATCGTCTTCTACGCGTTACAATTTAATGAAAATACAAGAAAATCTAAAAAAATTAAATTTTCAAAGTGTTATCTCCCAAATACTATTTTTATATTCTATTTTTGTTTGTAATAAAATTTCGAAAATTGCCTATTAAGTTATGTAAACGCTCTCAGTGTCCAATCTAGCTCGAAGGCCCGAAGGCTAGGCAAATTGAACTTATTTTCAGTAAAATTTTGCTACACATTTTATATCTATGCATTTTCTCTTCATGAATAATTCTCGTTTCCTGCAGGAATGAAAATACTTTATTTTCCTATAAACCATAAATGAGGCCACATATTCCGGTTTTTTAAATGATAATTTAATTTGCTTAACGTTAAGTTTTTTCTATAAAATATAAATGAAGGTCTACATACCGTATTTTTTTTTCTTCAAAATTTTAAACACTGCATTTTCGGTGATAAGGGTGATAATCAAATTTCTTTAATAATCTTTAATGTACGGCTAGCTTTCGTATTAAAATCGTAGAACGTACCTTGCACGTATAACACTAATATAGGTTTTTAGTCATTGAAAAAAATCACCCCCTCCCTCCCACCCACCCTAAGCTTGAATCCTGGATACGCCACTGCACATAATAGTATATTCGTGTGCACCTCGATCTAACTCGGTCAAACTAAATCCAACTTGGGCAATCGGTCCCACTTATTCATTTTCTGTAGGTGGTGCAAAATTCTCCCTTCGCCAATGAAAACTTTTTCTTTGCAGCCGTTTGACAATGATTAATAGACATTCATACAAACATATAGAGTTTTTTGCATCATTTGCCTATGGGTTACAAAAAGACGCCGATAAAAATTTTATTTTAGCTAATTTTAACGTCTCTTCCCACTTGGCTCCTAAAGCGGTCACTTCTCTCGCTCTACCCCAGGGCCGACACTGTATGCATGAATATACAGTATGAATAAAATATACGAAAAAGTATGTCTGTGTAACCCACAGAAATTTCTGTTCTTGCGTGGGTACACACCGAAAAACTCATACGTTTTTGTGATTGAATATATTCATATTAAAATATTACATGTAATTTGTAAACATTTGTAAATATTTTTTAATGCAATTAAATATAGAAATTTACATATTCCAAAAAATATACAGAAGGAAGTAGGCGTAATACAGCGCGCAGACGGCTCGCGTCATTTTGGTTGAATATATAATTATGGCAAAATTGCGAACTCAATGCTACATACGTAAACAAGATGTTGACGCATGAATAAGAGATAATGATTTAAACTAATCATTTTTTAATACACAATAGACAATTTTTTCTTGTTATTATGATGTTCGTAATTACATATATCTAATAGTTGGCACTGCAGAGGTGCCAAATTTCTACTGTAAATGAGATTAGTTAGTGCCAAACAAATTAATCCTAATATGATTAAATCAAAAACATTTTTTTTTAAATAAAACCGTATTATTCTGTTACAGCACGGAGAGCGGCTGGGATAATCCCTTCCGCCCCGACGGCGACCTGAGTCGTGAGGCAGATGAGATCGTGTCTTTGATCAAAGGCGGTAAACCGATTACACCAACGCCGCCGGCCGGCGCGCCTCTGCCTGCTGTCGACGAGATAGACAACGAGCAAAAACATCAAGCCAACAATGTCAATGTGAATATCAATTATCGCACTTGCTGATTTACGTATAAGTACAAAAATAGAATTGTGATTTCTGGTACACGGCGATTCTGTATAAAAATATGTCCATTTCATTTTAGCGTACCATAAAACGTCCCACACTCGTGGCATAATTTCATATTGATAAAACTCGAGAAATCTATTGAAAGCCTATCATCAGACACTATTGTTATAAACGCCAGGACATATATTTCAATGTAAAGTTGCCTCTAACCTGTAAGAAGTGAACTATGTCATTCTCCTCTTCTTAATTATGGCGTATTCTGTTTACATCAATTTCGCCTATGTCATTCTCACTTTGTTTTGAAATCTCCTCATATAAATATAATAAAAAAACATAACTTTTGGAAAAATGTGTAACTGTTACACTTGTTAAACTTTCATTAAATAAGTTGTTTAATGTGAATGAATATTGTATTAAAATTGTAAACATTTAAAACCTGAAAGCTCCATTGTCCTACCACGTTTTTTTTATTAGAGTTTTCATAACATATTTACGTTGTAACCAAAATGTCCCGGTTGTTTTGCAATTTTCATTAAAATACACTTAAAATTTGAAATTACTATTTGATGATTCTGTTACTGCATTTAAAACGTTTAGTATACACTAAATATAAAAGTAAGTACTGGTTTTATACCGAGTTTCTTCCAGTGGCGGCTTTGGAAGGTATTTTGTAGTGAGGCAATATTGATTTCTTAAATTTTAATATTCTAAGTTTTTACATTTGATGATGTATTATTGTAATGTACAAAAAATGTCTACCTGACTACTTAATAAATACATATAGGTAGTAGGCACACAAAGTAATAGAGAACACGTCCCTCAGTCGAAAGAAAGCATTACCAGCCGCAAACAGCAGGTGTTCCATCCGCGAAGTCTGTGACTCATTGGCTGCAAACCATGACGTGACGCGGCCTTACCAAATGGATCGTAGTCCATTGCTGCATGTACTAAACTCTGGCTCTCTCCGTATAAAGTACGCAATGTAGACAACGCTAAAATGCCAAATTTCGGTCGGTCACATCACCGATAGCCTCAGTGATAGCGACGCCATAAAGCTAGCCGAGTCCAGCAGCTAGCTTTATCGCTAGCATAACATATTAATTACCATCACATGCTTGTCGCAAATAGAATTTGTTTCTATAGATTAAAATGTACGTAATTATTGTAAAACGTAAGCTCTCGAATAAAATTAAAAAAAAAATTATCAACAGTTTGGTGTGGATAATCAGTGGATTTGAGTGAGGCTCGGCCTTACTTGCTTCACCCGCAAAGCGGCCATTTGTTTCCTCCGTTTTTGAAGATTACGGTCGAAACATAAACGTACTTAGTTTAGAGAATAATTAAACAAAGAACATTCTCATTTAATGCAAAGTTTTAAAAATTATTTATTTTCTTTGTCAACTATGCATTTCTGCCACAAGTGAAAAAATAAAAAGTTGTTCTTTTTTTCGTTTTGAGGTATGGAACCCTAAAACTTAAGCATCAAAATCTTGCCGGTTCGCTTGTATGTATTATGTAAAAAAAGCACATATTACCAAAACCTTGCCGACTGCCTTCAGTGGTAGCGCACTACGTAATTTACAAAAAAAAGCCAAAGGGAATTTTCATAGCTTATTTCTCAAACTGTTGATGGTTTCACATGTCATATAGTTGTGCGGTTTCAATTTTTTTTTGTATCACAACACCCTGTCTGTACTTTTCTAGTCTGAGATAATATCTAAATTTTAACACATTGATATGTATAACAAAAATAAAATTATTAGGTAATTAATATATTTTACGTTAATTAAATGGTTTGCTTAAGAATGTATTGCTCAATTACAGGCCAAGCCTCCAGAGTCGTCACCAGGGAAGCTCGCCAGTCCAGTACAGCAAAACGCACCGAAACTAAACGCTAACGGAACTAAAAACGGCGCAGTACCAGATTCAAAACCTAGCCTGGGAGCGGTAGACGTCCAACGTTGCCCTCCACAAGAACCGCAGCAACCAGAACATGTTATGATCAAAAAGAAGCCGAAATGCAAGTGCTGCGTCGTACAGTAATTGAAAAGTGATGAAATGATGCTATTTCTAACCGGTACTAATTAAATCTAATTTCATGTTATTGTATAATATGAAACTATGCATTTACAGTTTCCATTCTATTATGCATTTAGGTTTGATATAATAACTTTTAATTTTAGCACATTTTTTTATAGTTTTCTGTCTTTTCACTGCCAAGCATATTTTATCTTTGTAGGTGACTTTTAGAGTGGAAAAAAAAATGTAATTTAATTAACTGTTTACACGTATAATATTATTTTCCTAAATAGCCTGGCTATTCTGAGAAGTGAAAGTACATAATTTAAAAGTAAGATTTTATTTATGTGATGATGAAACAACTACAAATAAAAAATGCCGCTTGTTTTTCGCGGTCTTTTGAATCGTAAGTGCATAGTAGAATCGCTCGCTTATACAATAACAAGATATAATTTGATAGTATCACAGATTGCATCATGTCGTTACTGTGACGAGTCCTCAACCAACAACCATCAAAGCCTCATAGTATTCGATACGGTAAAAAAACAGCGAACGCCAACCGACACCACGAATTCGATACTCGAAAAACTTTTACAGTTGTTAATCAAGCGAAACATTGATACAGTTAGAAATGGCAGCTGAGTTATGTAACTCTTTTTTTTTTAATGTACACGTACAAAAACTTCGATCGAATTTCGGACATTGGATGCTTAAGATATTGTTTATAATTTTATACAAATAAGGTTTGTCTACTTTATATTAATTGAACGGTGGGGTGGGTACTTCATCTACCATTAAAAAGTACAAATATTTTTGGATATTTTTTTCTCCGATGTCCGGGTTTGATGCACCAAAATTTTTTTTTATGACATTGAATACAGGTTCAAATTTTATGTGTATTAGAAAAAAAAAAAAAAATTAACGTACCAAGAATATATTTAATAAATTGTCAATGAGAAAGTATCGATTTTTAATATTGTAAATGGCATTGCAGTCAAAAGTAGTTATGTCAGCTTATAGTTCAATGCTGTGTCATTATAAATAGTTTTAGAAAAAATTTCGTCTTGTCTACTATATTCGGTGTGGTGTCCGTATTTTCTAAGTTGGCTAAATATATTTTTAATTGTCATTTATTATATGTATGTATATATATTTTAACTTTGTCACAATAGTTATGAAGTCAATTTTGTTACAGCTTGATTTTTTTTCTACTGATTTTTTGATATTTGTCTACCACGTTTTTATATACCTGTATTTTTGATCCTAATGGGCTCGGCTGTTATAGGTGTTAAACGAGGTCAACAGTGCCTCTCAACTATTTCCACTATAGCATAGATTATTACGTAAGATTAAAATTTAAAAATTTATAGTTCTTATTTTTAATGTATAGATATGGATATTATGTATACATAATAAATTGTGTAACTATTTAATATACTAATAGGACTTCGGTTTTGTTGTAATTATGTTTGTCTACAGGTGGTTATTAATTTATAAATATTTTAATAATTGTGTAGTTTCGACAAAATGGACAGATACGGTTGACGTGTTCAAATCTTGCTCTCCCACGGCTTGTTATGCAAGTAGCTGGAGAAGATTATAGGTTTTGTTCAGGTTGCGCCGGAGTAACTTATTATGATGTCGTATAGAAGCTACGCTCCGATTTCGTACGTCAATCAACATGAAGATGATTTAACTATCCCGCCCTCACGTTTATGGCCACTGTTCAAATTAGGTATATATTATACATTTATTACTCTCATCCCATTTTTAGTGACCCGAGATTCTAGTGCATGTTGTATTCATAATTATTAGTGCTATGGCGCTGCCCAAACGACAGATCATACAGAGCATGTTTCATGTTTCCTACATCATTACGTATACAGCTGTCCTGTGATAATCGCATAATAAACGTCGGCAAATCATCAATTTACATAAAATAATAGGGCTAGTTCATAATTTATTTTATGGATTACATCTCTAGAATTAGCTTTATCAAAATTCAGGTTTAGATTCACCAGATCTGGGTTTGGTCACCAAAGCCCTTTTAATCAGCAAATATTCTATTATAATATAGTGTCCATTATATTTTGAGAAAATTAACCATGTGCTTTTCAATAGATATAACAGGATTTCATGACAATTGCGATTTTGATCGTAATTACTGAAGGAAGACTGAAGATGGTATAGTCAATTTAGAAATCAGCAAATATGGTCATTCAAATTCATATTAGTAATAGATTTGCAAGATTCGTAACGTTTCGTCCACGAGTGAATCGCCATAATAAATGAATATCTAATAGATGGATATGTCGGCGTATGTAAAAATAAGCCAAATTCATGTTTACGGGAGGTGATTTCTAACAGAAACGTATATATTTTTGTAAACGAGGGTTATTATTGCTAGTCGCTAAGATCATATAGATAGCGCTTCATTTGAATTGCATTGTGTTTATTTTAGATTTATGCTATTTGTATTTGACATTAATTGGTAAACATTTTTTTATATCTCACGCTGCATAACGATACTTCGAGACCGTGGAAAATTAATTTACTTTGGTGTGAAGGGAGTTGCAGGCACAATGATTTAGTAGTTAAGACATTTTAATCTTAGGTACTATTTGTCTACATCAGATTATTGATTTTAATTTCGATGTCAATGACTTTATTTATTAGGCATTGTTGAAAAGCACGGAGCTAATAAGTTGAATCGTTATTATTTTAATAATTGTTGTTCTTCAACCGATGCCTAAATTTTATTATTTGATAATTTAGTATTGAACTTTTTTTTTTACATAACAAGCAGCTAAATAATTCATTCCGATAATTTTATATCTCATGAATTATCTCATTTGTACACAATTATGTACCTAAATCAGTATTGCATTACTTTATTTGGTGCAGTAAATTTATTATAAAATGATATTAAATAAATAATATTGTTTTGAATTTGATATTTTTATATATTTCCCTTATCCCTTCATTATAATTGAATCCAATCCAAAAACATTTACTCTAAATAAAATAAATTTTATAATAATGTTCAGAGGGTATTTTTTGACTATATAATTATATAATGGCAAGGCGGATCAAATTCGATTAATCGCAAGTAACCTCGGACAAGTAACCGAATCGACAAAGAATGAAAAGGGCTGTTAAAAGTTTGCATGAAAAAGTATAAATAAAATATAAACTGTACTTGAGAGACACGAATAATAATCCTATTTTAAATACCAAGATTTCAAGAGGGCGTAAAAAAATATATAAATCCTACTATAAAATATCTTCTCATGATATAAAATCCTTAAATGCTTATATAATATAAAGCTATACGTTACACGATTACAAATTGCTAAATATTAAAGTTATAAGTGGTGTGAATGCCAAATACTAAATAGTTCTATAAGGGGAAGGAAGTGTTCAAAATAAAAAAATTGGATGAAGAATACGACAGGCGCCGAAGCATAGCCAATCATGTGTTTTAATTTAAAGAACTTGAAAAAGTCATTTTTCAAGTTCATTTTCGTATTAAATATTATACTTATGTCCATTTCTTACAATTTTTGCGACCAATTGACGCCTTCACACTTAACGACTAGCCGATGGCAGTAGTGGCGGCTTTGGAAGGTATTTTGTAGTGAGGCAACATTGAGCAGCGATGGTAATTTTTTTCTTTAATTTATGGTTGTATAAAAAATTTAATAAAACGTATTCAAAATTTTATAGTTTTTATGAAGTAATGAAATGTTATGCAACCGTAAAAAAATTTTGTGTTCTGACTACTTAATAAATATATCTAATAAGTAGACAAAGTAATACAGAACATATCCCTCAGTCGAAAGAAAGCATCACCAGCATCAGCACATATCCTCACCACAATTCAGCTAGGTAGGTAGGTACAGTTCCAATCAAACTTTATGGCGGATTGGAATAAACGCTTTATGCATGCTTGCGCAGGTTCAGTCATATGCCCCTCGCTCCACGCGTCCCGCTACACCTAAAACTGGTTACTGCGACGCGGCTTGTGCCTATGTTCACATCCGCCATAAAGGTTGATTGGAACTATAACTATGCGTTCATGTCATCACCAATGGGACGAAATAAAATACCTACGCAAGTAACATATCGTTTGTGTGAATACCTAAAATAATGAAAAAAAAATTAATTTCAAATCTATTTTACGCTATGTTATGTCAGCAAAGTCATCTACTATTTTGTCGAAAAAATTAGGGAATTCGTTAATAATTTGTATTAACAATTGTTTTTCTATTGATGACAGTGCTAATCATTAAGGCGGGCTTGACCGATAGTATTTCTTACAGTTTTTCATGCGTTTTAAGTGCGAAAAATTTCGCTCAACTGATACGCTAGTTACTGGCAGTGTAAAAACTAATAGTACTAATTTTATGAATTCGGGAAAGACCTAGACAATTGACTATAATAAAATCCAGTACTTTAGTTGTAGACTCCAAATTAGTTAAATCATCGTCGCAGTAAATAACATCAAATTCCGCCGTTAATTTATTGAATTTAAATAAATTATAAATTTTGCCTGTACGTTTTGAATTTACTGTTATCAACCAAAAACAGAAAGATATTAGAATTATTGCGGTAATCGTCAAAACGTTCGCGTACCTAATTGAAGTAACATGTTATCTATTATTTCAAAATACAGAGATAGATCTTTTACTCGGATATCAGTTTCAGACATTTTCGAATGTTTTCTGTCAATAGGAAAAGAAGTTTTAAAAACGGTATCGTTCAAAAATTGTCTGCCATCGCTTGTGGTATAAAGGAAGCAAGTAGATTTGTAATATCTAAAATTTGACTCATTGGCCACGCCGCGCCGCGGTCTTACCAAATGTGAGCGTAGTCCATTGCTGCACGATCATAAACTCTGGCTCTCTCCACATAAACTACGCAATGTAGACAACGCTAAAATGCCAAATCCCGCTCGGCCATGTAGTCAATAGCTCAGCTGGCTTTATCGCGTCGCGCGCGCGCCGCTGTTCGGCCTTTCGGAGATGGAGCGTTTATTATATTTACCATTACGTCACTTACATGTATATTTGTCGTAGAATTTGTTTCTATAGATTACATAGTACATATTGTAAAACTTAAGCTCTAGAATAAAATAAAACAAATATTTATGACTAGCAGTTTGTTAAGGATAATCAGTAGATTTAAGTGAGGCTCGGCCTCACTTGCTTCAGCCGCAAAGCCGCCACTGGATGGCAATCGACGGCACCACTGACTGTCCCGACGGCTATCTTCGGCAAAATTACGTCCGTCTATTCACGCCCTTAGTTGGTACGTCCTAAT
Organism: Luffia ferchaultella; assembly: GCA_949709985.1. Taxonomy (NCBI): domain Eukaryota; kingdom Metazoa; phylum Arthropoda; class Insecta; order Lepidoptera; family Psychidae; genus Luffia; species Luffia ferchaultella. The sequence goes on along the minus strand of OX453243.1, from coordinate 10,661,326 downwards.
ACAACCACGCTGACGACGAGCATCTAACTGAATTATAAATTTTAAAATATAACATCTTAGGTACAATTCCAAATAGGATTTAATAGAATAGAGTTTAAACAGGAACCCTAAATATTTCCTGAATGAAAAGAAGAAATGGTTCAGGTGTTTTGGAGATTAGCCCAGACAAACGCACAGACAAAAAGTAGCCTACGTCAATCCTTTTGGAGATTAGCCCGAAAAGACAGACACTACGAATTAACAGAATAATAATACCTGCGACATCAGACACAGAACTATCTACTCCCAAACTAAGCAAAGTTTGTATTATGGGTATCAGACAACTGATATACATACGTTAATACTCTTATATTATAATACATACATTACGCGCCACCGATGTAAAAGGCCACCCACCGGCTGTACACGTTCGATACTTTACACCCAGACACGGAATAGACATGCACACGATTGTCCCGGGCGGGAATCGAACATATATGTAGCTACCAAAACTGAAATACGCATTCGGTACTAACTTAGGTCGTATATTGAAAGTAGACTTACGAAATCAAACTTTATTCCAAAAAATACAAAAATATATTATTGTATCACTTGCTTATCTTACAAATATTCAATGAAGAGTACACATATTCAACAACTTAGACACACAAACCTAAAAAGTAAGTACTTATCATATACCATTCATAAATTCTAAATGGAATCACAAAATATGGAAGAGAAAAACACTAAGTTTTTATTTTCTATTATAAGTCTGGTACAATATCATAGTCACAATACCATAGAGTTAACGAAACTACCCGCGTCGCCACCCTACTAGAAATACGGTAAAAAATTTACTGTACGAAACGAAGCGTTCCATTCAACGGAGTGGGAGACGCGTTTGAGGGGGGTAGCATCCACACAATTTCATACTTATACACGAAAAGTTACACCATTCAACATTGTTTTTGGACATGTTTTTACAACATTTCTCTGCATAATTCGGCGTTTTCGCGATAAAATACTTGCTGACGGGCATTTGCTGACTAACGACCGGTGATAGCTTATACTACTAGCGAGGTGTATGAGCGGTCAACCTGTCGATGGCAAGCTGTGGTTCTAATGGGGAGCGGGGCGGGCACGTTTCGCTACTTCTATGCATAATACCATATTAATGAATGAAGTTGTTAAGATCAAATGCGTACTTGCATACCCAAGTATAGTACAGGGTTGCTCAAATTAATATGGTGGTGCGTTGGCTGCTATTCGATGACAACAAAAAGTCATTTATATAATCATTATATCTATATATATAATCATTATATCTTTAATGGAGGTATGTCTATGATTACGACAACAGCAAACCTCTCTATTAAAAAGACTGAACGATTCCGCCTTGTCAGCTATTACCATAAAAGCACGCTTTAATCTAAGTAGGTACGCGGCTAAATTAATAAAACGGGTTACGTTCATTCAGAATTGAAGTTTATGAATTTTGACACATATATTAAAGCCTTTTCCAATACAGGGTAATAATTGCTGCATAATTTTACTTAGTAAATTCAAATACAAAATAAAAACGTAAATATAAAATACACGCTAAGACAAAGTTCCATCAAAATATTATTTGGTACTAATTTGAACCCCGGTTTTGCTCAATGGTCTTATTTTTATATTTACAACTCAATATGTAAAATAGATCTATCTATAACTGAGTTTTGTGACAACCTGGCTGGCTGCTAACTGAATGATTGGCAGGCATCCAACATCATTTTGTTTTTATAGATCTGTAAATATTTGAAGTATTATTTTAGTTTTTTTTTTTTTTTAGAAACAAGTAATCTAAATCAGTCTTCACCTTACATTTTAAGAAGATAGCGGCAGTAGACTGTCCAAAAAAATATAATTACAAATAGAGAGCAGTAAGCTTTCGAGAACTGCCAAACGATTCAAAGTGCTTTCAGATTAACTGGAACTATAGAGAAATTATGAACAAAAATTTTGCAAGTAGCCAAGACACACCATTTAGCTGATCGCACGTGTGGATCGACTGGAGCCGAGCACATCTGTAGGCACTTTGAGTGGCACTGATCTAATTCATACTCTAATCATAGAACTGTCCTAACAGCAAGGTTGAACGAATAACGAATTAGTCTACAAATTGCATCTTTATCTCTATAACAGGACAGTGCAAAAGACAGCCCAAATAAAAAAGCAAACTATATAGACAGTGTCTTTATGAAACCATAGATTCTATGTAAACCCTCCACATTTGTGGCTAATATTACAAGTTATATGCGCTTCAACCGTTTTCGAAATTAAGTTTCGACACCAGTTTCGAAAAAAGAATTATAATTCTTTTTCTGAAACTGGTTTCGAAATAAGAAAAATAATTGTTTTCAAAACTAGTTTGGATCAAATAATAACAATTCTTGTAAAACTCGGTGTATTTGGTAATAATAAAATATAAAATCACCTTTGATTATAAATAATTTCCTTACCACTTAAAAATTAGAAAACATTAGAAAATGCCAAAAATTGGTAGGACACATTAGCTATTAGTAGAAATGGTAAAAAATGTCAGGGGATGGTAGAAAATGGCGCGAAACAGAAATGGTATGCAATAAAATTGCCATTGTACTTGTTTTCCAGATTTTTATGGATGTTAATTACGAAATTAACATTGTTATCTACCATTTTCATTATCTTCTTATTGTTCTATGTGTGTGCATTTTTGCATTTCTCTTATAATCTATACAATCAAGTCAAAGAAGATAACTTTACAATGCGTGGTCAGATGTACACACACTAGCAGTTTTTATTTTAATATACAATACAATATTTAACACGCGATGCCAATAATGCTTTGAAAATGTGAATATTAATTATTATAGTATTACTATTGATAATAAAATTCCTATTTTTTTCAGATCTAGGCTAGCTAATTTTTGTTAATGTACTTACCCATTTTATTAACTATTTGAAAAAAAAAAAATGATTGCATCGTTCACAATGTGCTGCGAATTTTGTAAACATCTAAATATACATAGAATTTGTCATGTTAATTCATATTCGTAATAAATATTTTTAAACTGACAGTTAACAGTATATTGGCCTTTTGTTGAAACATAAAAAAAAATATTTTTGTCAAAATGTCTTCCGCCTGGTGATTGCACTGTTATAATATACCATTTTACTGCTAAAAAAAAGAAACATTCATTACTGTTAAATGTAAAAAACTGCGACAGTTGAAACTAGATGTCGCTGGTAATTTTAAATTTTTGTATGGATTAAAATGTTGAAATTATTACATGGTCCTTCGAGCCGGTTGAATTAAGCAGACGTTCGGCTGTATAGCACTTGGTATAGTGATGGATCGCCACTAGCAGTATTCATCGACCGCTAACCTCGGGCAGTGAGGTTGGACGGTACGACTGGTTGGAGCGGTGACGACGCACAGTGCAGTGTCTGTCTGCAACCAAGGGTGGTGCGCAGAGGACTGGAGGTGCAGTCCCGCCAACCGAGGAACGGAACCGTGGCGTCAGCGCTGCGAAGACGAATGACATCATCAAGGCTACGTCCACAAGGATTGTGACGTCACAACAAGGACGTCAGAACAAACAGAAGACGAATCGAGTGTGGTTAGCCAGTAAAAAAATTGTGAGTACATTTTAATATTGGTTACGCCCTCTATCGGGAACTGAGAGTATTAATTTCACCGACTTACAAAATGCCGAGCAGTGTTTTGGACTTAAACTTTTTATAGAATACGGGACTTTAACTTTTAACGGTGTGCATGCTTAAGACTCAGAATAGTTTAAGAAAAGTGACCAGACGGGGAATCCACGCCCGTTTTCCGTCCCAGTGCGCACATTTGTCAAAGACCTGAAATTTTTTTGGGACTTGTAATTTTTTCGGAGTTGAATATCAAAGTTAAAAGTTGTGTTAGTATTTTGTAAGGTTCAACGACGGTTCCACGATGTCTTCCCTCGCTTCAATCAGAGCTCAAATTGACATATTGGCTAGAATAACAAAGGCATACGAAAATTATAAAAAAATCGCCGAAAGATCGTCTAGCCAAGGAGTCGTATCATGGAACCAGACTGGAAACGCTGGAGGAACAGTGGAAAGCTGCCATTGAGAACCATAAACTGTTACAAAGTGAGGTAAACGAAGTCATCCTTGAGCACAAATACTTCAAACAGGACATGTTTGAGGATATTGAAGATGTCTACACCAATTATAAATCAGATCTCAAAGAGGCATTGTCTGTCCTTAGACATTCTTCAGTTACTTCAGACAAGCCCTATCAATATGAGCACAACTCAAGGATAGACAACAATGTGCGGCTCCCAAAAATCACGATCCCGATATTTTCGGGTACTTTTTCAGAGTGGCAGACATTTAGGGATATATATGTGTCACTGATCCATAACAACACATTACTAGACGACGTGCAGAAGATGCACTACTTGAAAGGTCACCTCACCGGTGAGGCGGAGCAGCTTTTGCGGCATGTTCCTATCGCATCAGCCAACTACCAAGAATCTTGGTCCTTGCTAAACAGTAGATATAATAATAAAAGTTTAGTGAAAAATCACGTCCGTATGTTACATGTGTCCGAAATTCAGCGACAACAAGAAACCAACTCATGGGGCAGTTGCCTTTGGCCAGAGTCACACCTTCTCACCCATTTCTGAAAAGCGGTGCGGATTTTGCCGGACCAATAAACATCCGAATGTCTAAGGGTCGCCGCAATCGATGTAACAAAAGGTACATTAGTCTCTTCGCCTGTCAAATTCTGATCTGACATTTGAGGGGGCGGATTGGCTGACACGAACTGACATCGGATCTTGGGCACTCCCTCTGCATGGTGTCGCATGAATTCTATTGAATGCTGTCTTGCTGCATATTGATCTAATATTAATAATATTTATCAACGTTCCCGCTGGGGTGAGTTATCATTCTTTTGCTATATAAATTGTAAGCAGTCTATAGGTGCCAACTGCTGGGGTGAGTCTGGTTGCTGAACTGGTTTTCATCTTATTGGTACCTGTGGGCGCTCCTACAAGTTACGACTGCTTCCAAGAACGTAGTACTGACTCTGACCACTGGCAGCACTTCGCCAAGTGGGGATTTGCTGGAGTGAAGTTGGAGCACCCTCTTCCTTCCGGGGTCTTCGGTTCGAGCTGCAGTTGAGCCGACAGCAGCCTACGTGCTGCTCTGAAGTTCTGCGCCATCTCTCCTGGAGTGGTCAAGACTGTTCTGGAATATGATCCATACGACTGGTCCCTAGCTAAGTCACTAGGCGTCGCTACAATCTTGGAACGGGGTCTGAAGGGCTATACTTGAATACAGCACTCGTTCTAACAATTTGCCGTTTCACTTTAGAACCCACTATCACCTACTATCTGTTGGCGAAAAGATTAAAAACGCCACAAGACCTACATCAAAACTTTGTGTCCTACCTGTCACAGAAATTTAAGTAAGCTGTTATGTTATTGTTGTATTTTATGTTTGTCAAGCCAAGTTAGGCTCACACCCCCTTGACTTCATGGTGGGCGGTGTTCATTTCGTATTCAAACAATGAAGAACATTTATTGTCATTCTTGGTGGGCGGAATGTTAAATGTAAAAAACTGCGACAATTGAAACTAGATGTCGCTGGCGTCTAGTTAACACACGGTGGCGTTATGTTTATAGCCAACGTGTAGGTTAAAGTAATTTTAAATTTTTGTATGGATTAAAAGGTTGAAATTCTTACGATTACAATGATTGTTACAATACGGCCTTAGTGTATTCGTCACAAAATTGGAGTCGGCTATCTTCGGACGCGCTCGGCCATTCTCGCTTGCATTGCATTCCGTGCGATGTACAATTATAGACTTTGTATAGAGGGATCTTCACATCTATTGGTCGTCTTATTATTTCCATTTAAGTAGACGTTCCTACTTACTACCTACTTTTCAAGAGTTTTTGTTACAGAAATATATTAAGTTTTCAGTTATAAGATTAAAATATTTAATTAATATTTGCATAAATTACAGATAAACGCCTTTACTATAAATACCCTTTCAGATACATAATATTTCCCTATTGGTATAATTTCCAGCAGGTTATCGTCTATTGTAGTTGATAAGGTGATGACGTCTTCAATTTGTAAGTGACCAGGAAATTATTTATAATCAAAGAAGATTCTATATTTTATTATTACCGTTCGTTTCGAACCTTGGTTTTTTAAAGGACCGAAGGCGGTTCTAGGTTGAAGCCTTTTCTATTGATTTATAGATTGAATTATACAAGTTTATAACACGCTTGTGTATAATGGGGAGTTATATTTTGTGGAGGTTCTGTACAAATGAGATCAAAAAACAGAACCCTTAAAGAATCAATCTTGTGTCCATCTGTCCGATCCGTTTGTCACGGCCTATCTTCTTCGAATCTACTGGACGAAAATAATTGTGGTATGTATTGAGTTAGGTGACCAAAGATGACGTTTACATAGAAAATCTAATTTTGGAGGTTAATATGGGTTATTAAATTAGAAAATTTTCATCTTTCGTCGTTATGTTATGTATTAAATGAAAGGGCTCGTTAAGAGAAATGCAGAAAATATTATGATTTAAAAGTGCTTAAATTAATTTAAAAGATAATAAAGAAAATATAGGAAAATCCAGCATTTTCCCTTCATATCCGAAATTACTGAACTTTTAATTTTGCAATTAATTCTAAATATAAGGTTTTGCTTTTAGTTTACAGGAAAAATTGTTAAACAAATTCTCACTTTGGGTCCATTGAAAATTAATAACAGCCTTTGTAACATCATGTGATGCATCAACTAAAACTGTTCGTTATGAGAAATACAAATGCATTATTTTATGATTTTTATGATATATACGAAAATCGAGGGCGGCCATTATCTGTAAATCTACTGATATTAAAATTTTGAAAAAAAAAAATTTTAAAACCCCCGACACAAAAAAAACTAACTTTAAAAAGTGTGAAATAATACAAGTTTGTTCAATGCCTAGTGATTTTTGATCCTTAAAAGCGTCGGGGACTGCTAATAGGTATTTTAAGTTTACTTAGAGGTCCCCGACACTTTTAAATATCAAAAATAACTAGGCATTGAACAAACTTGTATTATTTCATACTTTTTAAAGGTTAGTTTTGTTGTGTCGGGGGTTTTTAAAATTTTTATTTCAAAATTTTTAAACTTTTATTTAGTTAAACTAATTTATAAGTACATGAGCAGACAAAAAAATATTTATCAAGTTTTTAGTTTTCATTTCGTGAGTTAATATTCCTCATTCCCTTTTAATATAGTAAACATTATGCTACTAGTCAAGCCCTTTTATTTGTTACCCATATTGAGGGATTTGCGAAAAAAAAGTAATTCCCCATTTTCTAGCGGTGGCCATCTTGGATTTGAAATTTGTCATAGTGTATAGTATTCTACTAGTCCTTTAATTTGTTACCCATATTGATGGAGTAGTGAAAAAAAATAAAATTTACCATTTTGTGCTGGCGGCCATCTTGGATTTTAAATTTGTTATAGTATATAGTACTCTATTAGTCAAGTCCTTTCATTTGATACCCATATTTATGGAGTAGTGAAAAAATTTTATTCGCCATTTTGTGTTGGCGGCCATCTTGGATTTGAAATTAGTCATAGTGTATAGTAGGTATTTTACTACTCAAGTTCTTTCATCTGATACGCATATTGATGGAGTAGTGAAAGAAAATATGTAATTCGCCATTTCGTGATGGCGGCCATCTTGGATCTGAAATTTGTCATAGTGTATAGTATTCTACTAATCAAGCCCTTTCATTTGATACCCATATTGATGGAGTAGTGAAAAAATATGATGTCCACCATTTTGTGGCGGCGACCATCTTGGACTGATTTTCATCAAACATAGCTAAGAACACTCCCGACTAATTCACCTTTCTTACAAAAAATCCGCAACCAAATAGGTTCATCCGTTTGGGAGCTACGATACCACGGACAGATACACACGTCAAACTTATAACACCCCTCTTTTTTCGTCGGGGGTTAAAAAATTCTTAACTTAGGTACCGGAAACCCTAAACTTAAGTCTTTAATTTTTTAATTACCGCGGGAAACAGGAATTATTCGTGTAAAAGAAATGCGAATAAAATGTTTCCGCAATTAACCCGTTTCCTGTTATACACCGATGTACAACCCCCCTGTTTATATATTCATTATACTAATTGACGATTTAAAATCTATATAGGTAATCTATTCCTAAGTAGGTAATATTCAATAAAATTGTTAATAGTACTGAGAATTTCGCAAATCCGCATGGTTCCAGGACAATCACCAACTTACTCATTAACAGTTAAACAGAGTGCAGTATAATCAGCAATTTGATCGGATACTAGAAGAATATATTAAAACGTGACTAAACTAAAAAATAAACATATGACAAATAACCTAAATATTATACTATGATTGATATGTGTATCACGAGCTAAAATATTTTGAACACACAGCAATATAGAGGACCTTATTTCATAATTTTTTTGTACCATGACTATTAGGTAGAGTTTATTGAATAAGAGTAACGCGCGATACCGCTGTTAAATTGCTGAAAGCGCTTTATAGTCGGAGTACAAAATACATCTTTAATTATAAATTCGCGCCTAGCTTGACCATTGTCTTATTGTTTTGTATAAGTATATGCGGAGATAGAATTTTTAAATACCGTAATTTTGCGGCGTTTGATCACTAGTGGCGGACGCTGGCTTTAAAAATATAGGAACAGAAACAGGAAGGACTTATCCGATACGGCTACGAGCTCCTTCCTCGTCCACGTTTGCTCACAAGGGTACTTGGTTGCTGTGCGAAGCGCGGGTTATACGTGTATGTATGCAACCGCGGCGTAGACCCCGTGAGGGGGTGGAGTGCGGTGCGGAGAGACGTCACTCAACAAACGTTTCAAATAAGTAGGTATAGGTATAAATTAATAATGATGAACATGTAAATTAGCGTGACATTTAGAAACAACGTCCGTGGGCGCGTCCACTTATTCTAAGTTTTAACAAACGATTTAAAATCCTATATTAGATAACAGGAGGCCTCAAATTTCATAATTTGTACCACAAACATTCCAATGCAAATTATCCATATTCTATCTCATAGATATATTAGCAGCCTTATTCAAGATTAGTGATACATCCATCGGAGGAAAACTTTGAAGTAACTTCACATTCGACGCAAAGTCTCCGTTCATCAAGTTGTCTTTCACCAATCTGTAAATTGTTAAAGAAAAATTTAATATTACACGGAATTTTAAAGAAAAATGACATTTACTCGGCGAATTTTGTGTTTAAAGTATTTAACAAATAAAAGTTGAACGACAGCAAAATAGAAAAAAAATTCAATATAGATATACCCATACAAAACGGCAATGTTATTGAGAGGTAAACATTTTACATATAACTTTTTCATACAAACAAAAATTGTGCCATCTGACATAAACAGTTCGAACTAATACTATATAACCAATATAACCTTTTAACAAGCGCCATCTTATGGACTTCGTTAGTAAAATTATCGTTTAGTCTGTGGTTTAGAAATACGTTTATATAATTATTCAACCAATTAAACATGCAACAAACATAATATAAAATTACTTATTGATGATAAGATATCCCATGTTCGTTTTTAAGTTTTGTATCATAGTTTTTGCAGCCTATTACAACGCAACTTAGCATTTTTTATGACAAGCAATAGCAAACGGACGATCGCACCGCTCGCGGACAACCGAACCGCGTTGGCCCGAAACTGACATTTTAGGGCCAGCGCACTGGGGACATTTTAGTCGCATTGTTGGCCCGGTCCTTATATATATGTCTATGCAAAACGGAAACATATATGAAAGTATTCATCAATAATTCTCACATTTGTGCGGTAAGAACCATCTGAATTTACTTCACGTCCCACATAACTTCATATTTTGTTAACACTAATAGCGACCCATGTCTTTGCCCGCACCCGAAGCACTTTTTAAAATAAATTGTCTTTAGACGCGCTTATGAACGCGAGCGCTTGCCTCCCTTGTATACTACGTATGTAAATTACTTTACATTTAATTACACTTTTTATGTGTGTAATATTACTGTAGACAAAAAAACTTTTTAAAAACAAGCTTTTAGTTAAAAAACACCGAACTAAAAGTAAATTTATGATGATCAACGTTTAAGCTCAAAAGTAAAACCCTTACAATATGAAATATGTAAATATTTCAAAAGCTTCATCTGTCAAATAAACAATATGGAGTGAAGTTTAGAAAATCAAAGTAATTAGTTCCTAAAGATAGGATTATGTTTCAGTTTTCAATAACTTGACAGTTTTACGACGCGATGGGCAATATATCGCCAGACGATATAATTCCACAACCGTTCAGATATTCTTGTCGTGTTTTTTTAGTTAGTTTTGGCTAAAATCTGCGTGGAAAGAGCATCGACATAGAATTTTAAAGCGCTGCAGATTCAGGAGTGCAATTGCTGGTTTTGTACAAGTTTGACATGTAACTAATGTTTGTTATGTAATTCTAAATTCTAGTGGACTATACCGCCACTACGCACAGGTTTTATAGTAAAATAAAAATGAGAAATTTTACCTACATGATCATAGCACAGCAGATGTGTATGAGGAAATCAAATCTGTGAGGATCAGCAAACAGAGAGTCCCAAATTCTTTCAACATCTGGAAGTGGGAATTCTTGAGAGAGCAACAATGTCAACCATCTGTAAATCAAGAAAAAAAATTTAATCAAATCTATCTATCTTCTATATTAAATAGTAGTGTATGTCTGTTCCAGCTTATCTCCAAAACGACTGAACCTATTTAAATGAAAGTTTACAGACATCAAAGAGGTTATCAGGAGTAATATTGGCTACATATAGTCTGTCTGTTTGTTTTGACTAATCTCTGAAACAGTTGAACCATTCATTCTTTTCTTTCCTGTGATATATAGGGTTTTTGCGTAAACTTTTTTGAACATTGTCCTGGACGATGACTAGTTAAAAATAATTTTTAGCGCTGCGATATTGTCATCAATAGGTTGTTAGGAACATGTGTCTAAGAACACTGTGCTTGAATATATTTTTTCAAAACTTATTGTAGTTGTGATTTCGTTTTCTCTGTGATCAAACATTTTTTAAGCGATCAAATCTGAATTGAATCGTATACATATACTTAGAATCATAACATGTACACATTTTTATTAGTTACTATAACAACCTTCACTAGATTCAGGTAAAGGTGTTGTCACAGAATTAGCTCTAATTGTATTAATATTTTAGACTAGACAGTTCTTAACAGTAACAAATAGTTACATAAAAATGATAGCCTATTTCAATTCTATCAGGGTTCATGAACATAAGCAGTTAATTCAGTTTTAATTGAACATGAACCGATTGCCCTCATAGGGAATTATGAAAATTTTGGGTAGTTACCGACACAGACAGTTTTAATTAAATTAAAAACATATAAGTGAATGCTCTTCAAAATGGTTTCTCAAGGTACAACAATACGAAAACTAGATATGTCATAAAAATTGAGAAAAAACATTAAATGTATAAATCTCCACACAAATGCAAGAATCAATATGGCAAAACAGTTTGGTTCATCTACATACTTGAAAAAAACTATTAGAAGAAGAGATTGCTTTACAAATTTCCTATCGCACCACATATCAGTAAAAAAAAAATTAATGAAAAAATCTTTATTTCGTAATTCGTACAACTACAATTAACTGTTTTTGGGGTCTCCTTTTAAGTAAAAGATACCTGAGCTAGGAGTAAAGGAGTAAAGTCAGTGTTGATAAGGAAAACTAATTTATATATTTTTTTTTCATTGAAACTATCACCCGTCAAGCTGCTCAATCATTTGTTTTAATAGATCAATTTTTAAAATAATTTTACTTGAAAATACTTATACCTAAAACTGTAGTACTGTGGCCTCAACTCCTGTACTTCAAGTCGATTCCATACATCTGGATCAGTTTTCTTGACACAATGTGAAAGTTTACTCATCATGTAATTGATCCCACTCTCGGCTTCATCTAAAGTTCTTATAAAGAAATCACGTATTTCGGCCATGAGATTTGTAAAGCAGAAGAAGCAGTCAGCCTCAGCATGCTCTGCAACATGTAAAGTTATCGTAAAACAATCATTTAATATTCTTAAAATATGGATTGAAAAGTTTTTGTGCAATAAAAGAGCATTGTATCACGAGTGTAGCTAAGGATTTTAAGTTAGAATCCTGAGCGTAGTGAAGGATTCAAAAACACAAAAAAAGATCTTTGCTCTTGTGTGACACATATAACTTTTTACCATGTTAACAAGAAAATATAAAATGTAAGGAAATTGCATCTATATAGATTGAACAATACATTTATTTTACAGCAAAAAAGTTTGTTTTCAGTTTCAAAAAGTTTCAAAAAGTGTGTTTTGTTTATTTATTTATTTATTTATTTATTAAAACACAACCACATCACATATATTCATACAATAACCAAATAAATATTCTGTAGTATTATTCTAATATACATGACACTTATGGTGTACATAACATTTACAATAAGGTAGCATTAGGTAGTCACTCTGAACTCAAACAAAAAGGCGGCCCAAACTAAGGCCTCCTGCGTGATAGATCCTGCAGTCTCCGCTTGAAAGTGTCAAACGAGCCAAGAAAGACGTCAATTTCTGGGTCACGAGTTTGGGAGGAATTATACTCGTGTAAGATTCTACACAGTGGAGACTGCAAACCTAAATTTGTTTTGGAAAAAGGAGTGGAAAATATTTTATTTATTTTATGCCTGGGGTAAGAGTAAGGGACAGTCAAAAGTACCTTATCCAGAAGATGGCTGCATCTGATTCGGTTATTGATCAATTTAAAAAGGAAACATAGGTCCAGAACAAGCCTGCGATCACATAAGGTGCTCATTCTGAATGTGGTCAAACGTTGGTCGTATGGGTTCCTATGGGAAAAGCCACTGTAGGAGAAAGCCAGGTGTCTGGTGAAAACGAGTTGTATGTTCTCAATTCGTTGCGAATGGACAGCGTAGAAAGGGGACCATGCAACACTCGCGTACTCAAGATTGCTGCGCACAAGAGCATTATAGAGAAGTATTTTGGTATTAGGGTTTTTAAAGCCAACTGTATTTCTTTTCAGGAAACCAAGCATTTGGGCTGCTTTTGTTACTGTTTTATTGACATGGAAAATAAAGTTTAAGTTGTTATCGATGATGACACCCAAATCTCGTATTTCTTTAACTTCTGATAATGACACGCAGCCAATCTGTACTCAGTCACAAGTAGTTTTTTTTCCTTGTATATCTAATATGAAAACATTTATCAATATTGAGAACCATAAAATTTACGTTGCACCAATCCACAATTTCGTTAAGATCATCTTGTATTCATTTAGCATCAATACTTGATTTTACAGGTCTATAGATTTTTAAATCGTCGGCAAACAAAGATATTTCACAGTGCTTAATTCGGCAAGTTACATCGTTAATGAAAATAAGAAACAGTATAGGCCCCAAATGGGAACCTTGAGGAACACCGGAAAGGGCAAAATAAGTTCGGGACACGAACCCATCAACAACAACATTCTGTGGTCTTTTTTGCAAGTAAGACTCAAACCAACTCAACAGAAATCCTCCCACACCATAGCATTCTAGTTTCTGAAGTAATATAGATATAATATAGATATTTTGTTGCAAATAGCATCTTATCCATGGTCAAATTTAATTTTTAACCACTGCGAGAAGGTGTTGGAGATTCGAAGGAAGATAAGCCAGCTGTTTATTTGTATAATAATAATAATAATACATGGGACTTCCCACACAGCGCCATCTAGTCCCAAAGTAAGCAAGTATTATGCTTGCGTTATGGGTAACTAGACAACTGATATACATACTTAAATATTCTTTATAATCTATACATATATAAATATTTTTGCGAAGACACCACATCCATATAACATAACAACCAAGACCCGGTACCAGTATCAATATTCATCATATAAATACTGACCCGACCTGGGATCCAAACCCGGGACCTCCAGCTTCGTAGGCAGAGTTGCTACCCACTAGGCTAAGCAGTCGTCAAATCACTCAGTTGTATGAGTACAATGTTATAGTTCATAATCAAAGCATAGACTTATACCTGCATGCAGGTGTACCAACATTAAAAGTAAGGTATTTTACTGTTATAATTTCGATACACCCATAATTGATTTAGATTTTGTAGCTGTTGTAGTTAACACTAACTATAATAATAATACATGGAATATCCCAGACAACGCCATCTAGTCCCAAAGTAAGCAAGTATTATGCTTGTGTTATTGGTTACTAGACAACTGATACACATACTTAAAAACTCTTTTTTTTTATTCATATATACATATATAAATATTTTACACCCAGACCCGGACCGAAATAAACATATTTATGCACACAAATATTTGTTCGGGGCGGGAATCGAACCCGTGACCCTCGGCTACACCGTTAGGGTGTCTGACCACTCGGTCAAACGGCCAGTCAAAATAATGTATTACGTTTGAATATTAATATTATACACTGTTTATTTGCTCTCAGTTAATTTGTTAGCCACTGCTAGCTTGTCAGTAAGTCGATTTGAAACTGTATAATATACAAAATATAGAGCATTTGGTCAACAGTATGGTAGGACCTAAATACAATGCTTCTTTAACAGTCTCGATATCTCTATGCAGTATGCTTACATATGCCTGGTGGTAAAAATAAAACACTGTAAGAACTAAAAATCCCACTGCCCATTCATTACTTCTACTTTTAATATATTCTTAATTAAATATTATATATTTCTTTTAAACCTCCATCTGCAATCCTTATTCTAAAATCTATTCCACTTAATTTGTTGGTTTGACTGGCTAATGTAGATAAATAGTTATCAGTTTTTTAGTAATACTAAGTAATACCTAATTCTGTTGCCTTAGACTTGACAAGATCTCTGTTAATTGGAATCTGTTAACTTATGTCAAAGGTGCAAGAGCGACTGAGTGACGCTCTACAAAAGCTATAATAGCCGAGAATGCGTTTAAATACTAAAATTCAAACTATTCATTGATGTCAAATAATGTGGTTCAAAATTGACTTTTCTCACGTAGTTTTTATAGATTTGATTTATTCATTTATTCACCTTATTTTGTAATTAAAATTTCATGTAACTCTATTAAAGAACTAAATACCTACACAGAAAAAACTATTTCTTGAACCAAGATTATATTATTTCATCTATACTGAAGAGGATATTCTTTCAACATAAGTAGTTACATTGTTGTTGTAAGACATTTGTTGTCGGTCTTAAAAATATTTACTTATTTTGAGAGAATATTCTTTTCAGTATATATGAAACAATATTTTCTTGGTTCAAGAACTACTTTTTCTGTATACAAGATAATTTAGGGTAAGACCATATTACATTCATTTTTTTTTTTCGTTGAGGACGAAAAATTCTAAAAACGAGAACTACTTTTTCTGTATACAAGATAATTTAGGGTAAGACCATATTACATTCATTTTTTTTTTTCGTTGAGGACGAAAAATTCTAAAAACGGAATCTATACATTTTAATGGGACCGCACATACAATTTTTCTCCGACTTTAGAAATTAACATGTAACATGTTATGAATTAACTAATTGGTGAGGAAAAAAATAGTGTGGCCTTGCATTTAGATAGAATTCCATATTTGTGGTATACTTACGTCGGAATTCCTTGTCCGGATCTATAGCAAACGTGTGATATATTGGTCCGATAATTTCATTCATTCCTTGGACGTAACCTTGTCCAGGATTTAGTTTTGCATATAAAAATAGCATTCTTTCAACCACCTCCCAGTGAGCTTCACATCCCTCGTTCAGCGGTACATAGTCACCTGACGACATACTATCAGACCTTTTTATGTCCAGCTGTGAAAGATAGTTGATATATATTATTACACTGTCATGCGAGTATTTAAGATAAGGCTCACAATGTGAAATTCTTTAAAGTTAGAAACATAAAAATTTTAACATAAATAAATAATGACGTGTTTCAGGGTTTTTGGATTTCCACATTTTAAGGGTGGGAAACGGGAGATGAAAAGTATGGGAGTATCGGTTTTCTTAAAGGAGTGGAGAGAATGAAGATTGAAAGTTCGAATGGGTGTACCCAATATTAGTTTCAGCAAAAAGTACGTATAAACCATTTCGAATGCTAATACTATCTAAAACAGGAATGTGTAGTCTACGCAAGCGAAGCTGCGGGCGGTCGCTAGTTTAAGATAAGGCTCACAATGTGAAACAACTGTTTATTACACATATTATAAAACTAAAACAAAGTAACGTCTGTATATGGGAGAGAATTATGGGAGAAATTAAAATTGTAATTTAATTTTTAGAAAGGAATGTTTCAGCGATTTAGTAAGAAATTAAATAAAAGTTAATAAATTCTAACACACAAGTATAATTAATCCACGCGAATGAAACCGCGGGCGGTCGCTAGGCCTACAAATGCGATAGTGTGTTGGTTGCTTCGCCCTTTGTACAGGCAGCAACAGAAATACGGATTCACATGGTTTTTTTGAGCTAGAAAGCGACATATAGGCTACTTTTTATCCTGGAAAAAGGCACGATTCCTATGGGATAACTATTCTTCATGCTAAAACAGCTGAAGGATTTTTTATGAAATATAGTGCGGAGGTGTCTTAAGGCTTGGAACAACACACAAGATAAATTTAATCTCAAAATAAATACGCGGTTCCCGTGGGATAATTCTTCATGCTGAAATGGCTAAACAGATTTTGATGAAATTTGAAATAATAACAGCACTGTTAAGTGGATATTAATATTGGGTATAAAATATATTAATTTAATATGTAGCACAAACAGAAAACGAGGTATAATTGATTAAACATAGATTTTAATTGCCAACAAGTAGTAAAAAATTACAAAATTACATCGATTTAACCATATGTAATAGTTGAATTGGAAAATTACTTCCTAGACAGTGCCCAAATAAATTATTTTATTGTATTGAGTAATAATTTCTAATTTAGCTCAAACTTACTTTAGCTACACCAAGACCACGTCGCTCTAAAGTTGAATATTGAAGAGCGGGCTGTTCTACTCTTGAATGTAGTCTTTTTACTCCGTGGCTGTTAACAATCTGAAATATAAATTAATGTTATAGGTACCAGATGTACAAAACATCTAAATTCACCTATGCTGTTTTCTCAAAGGAATTAGTGAATTTGTCGTGGTTCATAAAAAAAAAAAGAAACAAGATCCCATCTCAACAATTTTGTTATTTTGTCTCTATCCAACTATCACTGAACATGACTTTTTGTCTAAACACTTCTATAGTTTTGAACTTCATTTAGAAAAGTTTACTAGATCCCAAACTACATATAAGCATACACATTCATAATAATTGTGAAATGAACAAAATACCTCTCCACATGGAAATTCAGTGGCCGATTGAAAGAATGATATGTCTGGACATAAACGTCTTACATCCTTGTCAATTTGTAGTAACACTTCATTATCTTTAAAATATGTACTCCATGAACTATCTGGGCTAATACTTAAAGGATGATCGGTCGGTCCACCAGGAGACACTATGATTTCATCTGGAAATCAAAGGTAATACCTTAAAATAATTGAAACACCAACTTAATTTCATTTAACTAGAATATTTAAAAACGCATGCATTCAAAAAAAAAAATTGAGGCAATGAATACTATGCATTTATCAATTTACAGCTAGTTCTTATACTATACAGCACCTATTAGGTGCAGAAAATAAATTTTCATAAAAACTATAATAAATCATAAGGTATTGCAGAAATCAGTTGTCAGTACGTACTCGTATTTGCTATGTAATTTAGCATGTCGAAATATTTAAGAATTACTTCACAATTTTATATCCGCAGTTTTTATATTAGATTATTAACTATATTGGTCTAAAAAGTGCAACTTATTATTAATATAATAGAAAAAAAAAACTGGTCAAGTGCGAGTCGGACTCAGGCAAGGTTTCTGTACAGCCGTACAATATAAAAAACGCGTTTCATTAAGGCGACCTCCTTCAATTTTTAACTTTGTTTTTTTTTTATAGCGGTCATAGTAATACATGCTCTGAAAATTTTATTCATTTCATTACGGTTCAGACAATATAGCTCTTTTACGTCTATGTGATGTCAATATAGTCCCTAAGTATGATTCTGAACCCTAAAAGGTACAAGAATATTGTCAATGATGTCTATATTTGATTGATCAATGTAGACAGAGTAACTTTTGCTTTCATATAAAAAATGTTATTACTTTTGAAACGGTCTATAAAAATAAATGATTCATGTTCATATTATCACATGTCACAGTGTCCGAGAATGGATGATGTCATTTATTAACAAAGTAGGCCTATTCATCATTGATTAATGTCCAATGTTTTACCTATACATTGAAAAACATGAGTGACATGATAACCCTTGCAACATGTAATTAATCCAAATTGTTAGTTCATTAAGCTACTAAAATAAGAAAATATCTAATCTTCTGTTTATTAAGTCACGATTATTTAAAAGTTTTAAAGACTGACCAGATTTTAATGAGACATTCACTGACAACTTACAAAGAAAAAAACCAAGTTCATACTTTGATCTTGGTTCTTTGTAAGATTTCGGTTTTTTCTAAGTACTCATAATAGGTACTTTGAATGAAAACAATTTAGCTCACGCATTATTTTGTTTACACCTAGAAGCTTAACTAATATAGTAAAATTTAAGCATCATCTCAGGATAAATAAGAGATTTAGCTACATCAGCCTAGAAGATTACACCATCTTAACAATATTGTACAATCCAACATGTTTTAAATGGACTAATTCTTTCTGTAGCAATCAAGTGAGTTTCAATTTATGACTGCGACATCCAAAAGACAAGTTTGATGGTGTTGAACATTTTAATGTACGTTTTGTTCTACAGTTATGTTTTATAGTAGCTGATATGTATTGAACACTATGAATTACATGTAAAATTTAAAGTTATAGTGAAATATGAACTTGTTCTATAAAGTTTGATATATAAAGTTGACAAGAAGCTTGTCTGTTCGTTCATCACATGTTCGTACATCTGGACTGAACTGTTTTGGTTGAAAATTAGTGAAAGTTTTTAAAGGTACTAGAAAGATAGATAGGGTAGGTATATTCTTTATTTATTTTTGGATTGTATTATGTATAAATATATTTTAGTTGCGCACCAATACAACCGCTCTACAAAGGTGTGAAACCCTACACAAACTCGACAGATAGCAAATTTCAATCTATGATTTATGCGATACAGGTGGTCGACACGATACCTTCTTAAATTAATTTGTAACAATAAAATGTTTATCAGTATTTCTATGTTTGTGATTTAACATAACAGGCTGATTCTATTTTTTATGTCCTTTTTTCTGGTATGCGGATAGCAATCACATTGAATAATTACCAGAGAAGTTGATTGATGGCAATTCTAAACTTAACGATTTGTTTTGTAATATATATGCCTACATTAAAACAAAAAAAGACATACCAATGAATTGTTTATATAGTTGTCTTTTTTTCATCAATGTTGATTCATGAACACTCTTCTCTTTAGGCAAATAATGCAAAAGGATTTTCCAAACAAAAGACCTCAATCCTTTCTCATCAGGAATGCCTGTTAAACATAATTTTGTTCATATTGCAATAAGTAATTTATAAATAAGAACAGGGCTGGTTGTTAAATTTGATTGCCCATTTTAAATAGCTTAGCACATTTTAAACTTTTTACATTTAAAAGCCCACATAAGTTTACACTTTTTATATACCCCATCAATTGGTACAATAGTCCAGGTGCCATATAAATATATTAAGTTTTCCTCATCCAGATGTGTAAAGCGCTACCAGAAAAAATATTCAAAACATTGTAATAGAAGACTAATATACATTACCATTAAAAGAGATTTTTTGTAAATGATCAATATCAATTACTTCTTGATTAAGAACATTTTCAAACTCGGTTATTCTGTAAATATAAATTCACAATTCAGGTATATATGAAATATATTGTTTCATGAGTGACTGGAAAAAAGATAAAATTTTAAGTACTTAGGTACTATTTAGTATGTTTTTAATATAACTTTCTGTGAATGTAATTGACGTTATAAAATATTGAATAGAATAATTATAACAATATGCAAGTTACCTACATTCGTGATAAACTTTTATAAAAGAAATAATAATTTACTTATATTAATCTAAGAAAATTACCTTGCTTTGAGCAATGTCATTTTAAACAGCAATAAAATCTTAATTACAGCGGTGGGAGGTGCGAGTATAGCTGAAACCTTTAAATGTGGAGCTCCACACGAAAAAGTTACATTTCCATCTCAGATGATTCTTCACAAAATAGCAAAACTTTATAACTCAAGCAACTAATTTACGATATTATTATGGTATATAAAAATAAAAGCTATGCACAATTCTTGATTTTAGGTAAATTCAAATCACCAATTTATTAAAGTAATTGCTGTAAGGTTTTGATTGGTTTTGATATTAATTTCACACATGTTAATTTTGGTGCGACAAGTGGTAACCACAGAACAATTCACAGAGTACGACAAAGTACGTTATAATACTCTGTGAGAACGAATGTTGTGTGGATTGTTGTGGGTAGCGACCATGGAACCATAAAGGTATATATACTAGCGTAAGAGAGGAACACAGTGTGCGAATGACATCCAGCTCTTTGCGGAAATCCTACATGCGAGAAAGAAATGCAAGAAAATCTGACATAAAACCTCTTTGAACACATTTAGTCTTCATTACTCACTTGTCAAAATAAGGTCCAGCTTTGTTTTCTATTTTGTGTTATAATCGTTTTGAATTCTACAAAAATTAATTCTTGTGATAAAAATGGTGTAGTGTTCAGTTTTAAATTGCACTGTAACATATGTTAATAATCCAAATAAAGAGACATTTCACCGGTAAGTACTGCCAATAACATATTGTTATCTTAATGCTTATTTTTATAAAAAGCGATCCTAAATTTACTTGGTTATACATCAGTAGTATACGGTAAATACTTTATTTTGTAAATAATTTGTTATTTTAAACAATTATGTGTACGATACAAAAATATTGTGTAAAATTACAATCAAACAATGAAGCATAGGGATTGCACAAAATGTATCGATATGTCGATATTTTCAAATATAAATATTTTGTAAATTTGATATTACCTAATTGCACCTGTTCCACTGGAATGATGTCGTTATCTGTTTTTAAACATATTGTGAGGTTTATTTAGCCTGGCAGCACATTGTAAGGGAAAGTATGACATCTATACATATATACTACACATAGGGTATATATGTAAATACAAGACTTTTTCAAATGAAAATATAAGATATATACACAATTAATTTTAATCGTTATTTATTTATGATTTAAAATCTGATGCTCTATTTAATTTTAATCGTTATTTATTTATGATTTAAAGTCTGACGTTCTATCTGTTCTCTGATTATGAACGTCGTAAATAATTAAACTTTGAATGACAAAACTACTGTATACAATACTTTAACCTCATTTTCCTCCAAAAACTGCGGTGTTAAAAAATGCTTCCTGATAATTATGACTATTTCATAATATCCAGGTTTCCTGTAAACACGGTTAGCATAGAACAATGGAAAAAAATGTTAAATAGAACAGGTGGGACTCCTCGAAAACATTCTTTGGTTTGCAGTAGACATTTTACGGATAACTGTTTTGTCTAACTAAATCACCGACGACTTTTGAAGAAAGGATCTATACCTACTGAATTTGTGCCTTTAGGGGTTTCTTTTTTTTTCATATGTGCTTACTAAGTATATTAAGTAATATACTAATAATACTTAATATCTAAAGTCAGAGCATTTATGCCAACTGTAATTTCTATACAGGTCAATCTGAAGACCAAGCGATCGGTGTCAGCGTACGTTTACCGGGATATATCACCAGGACCTTCAACTTTAGAGCCTAAACCTTTATTTCAGCACTAATATAAAATGGATTTGAAGAAAAGTCCATCACAGTGAAAATATCAATTTTAGGCAAATTATCACTTTGTCTTTTACAAAAACTTGTTCCTTTATATTCAAATAAAACTTAATTACCTATTACACAAAGAAACAAAAGATATTATAGACTAGTCCAAGGCATCCAAGGCATAATTTGTGGTGTAGTGAGACGACGCGACACTCAATCGAGTAGACAATGTGACGTCATGGGCAGTAAGAATCCACCAGTCAAACCGCACGAAAATACATAATAATAATAATAACGTGCACATTACAACGTCGTGGCCCCAAACTAAGCATTAGCTTGTGTTTTGCGTACCAAGCGAAGACATCACATACATATAACAACCAAGACCCGGTACCAGTATCGATATTCATCATATAAATACTGACCCGACCTGGGATTCGAACCCGGGACCTCCAGCTTCGTAGGCAGGGTCGCTACCCACTAGGCTAAGCGGTCGTCAAATTAATAAATATCAATAATTTATTTCTCAGTCATTTATTGACGAATTTAAAAAAACTTTCACTGTTTTATTAGTTTTGGTTTATCTTTCAATTCTATCGAGTTAAATTGTATATTTTGAACATCATGAACTTCTCTATTGTAAATGTTTTCGTTTTGTACATTCTCATTTTTTTGTTTACAAAGAGTTAAAATTTTGTTGTTATGCGTTGCAACGTGACGTATTGTAATTAAAAATAAAAATCGTTTATTTATATTGTTTTATTTATTACTTGGTTTGTATTCAACTAAATATTAAAATTTCCATAATGATGTTAACGCTTTCTTTACTTCTGCAAATTTTTTATTATCAACTGTTAACAAAAAAAAATATATATTGGAGTAAAGGAAATGGCATTTGAATTGACTGATTGATGATTTGTCATTTTAAAAAACTAAAAGTTAGGAAAAGTAACTCAAAACAAAAATTATGTAGTATAGCAGATTCAAAATAATAAATAGGATTGCCGATTTCGACTTATGATATCGCGGTAATTTCAACGACACATTATCATGAAAGTACTACGTGCTATCGATAATATAAAAAACACCCATGCACATCACTAAAACTGGCTCAACCACATGTGAATTTTGCACACATACTCATTTCCGTTTCGGTCATGCGATGTTTAGATGTCAGTTGGTCTCCTACGCTAGTATATATATGTCTATGCATGGAACTAATAAATACTACGTACAATTGGAATGAGCTCTACGAAGAAATTTCGAGGTCCTAGAAATTTGACCTTGAAAACGAATTAAAAAGATAAAAGTAACAAGGACGTTAGTGGGTGCCATATTGTCTCTGTCTGATTAGGGTGACAAAGTTACGTAGGATAAATAAGACCATAACAGGAACTTTTTAATTTTCGACTACGATCGAACAAAACTCTCTAAGCCTATCTTAACCCGTGACACTGAGGTAAACTTTTTTTACATGAGTATAAAGATTTCTGTATGTCCGTGTCAATAACTTATGTCGTAATTTAGTAAATTAGAACCTTTAATTCGAACATTTGTCAAAATTGGTTTAGCGGGTTTCAAATTAAAATGCTACAAACCTACATCAGTATAGCTATGGAATAAAAAAACATACATGAATGATGAGAATCAATTTACATTCATTATTAAGAAGTAATTTTAATATTAATAAGGGATCATAAACCACGAACGTAAGCACTGAAAATAAGGTCTCGCGTGGCCACCGCGTAGTACAACTCGCGATAGCATCAAAAATACTGGTTGGATTTGTACTAAATACTGTTAAATCATCAAATCTACAAAAAAAAAAATAATAAATAAACGGCAGTAGCCCGACTCCTATCCACCTCGATAGAAAAGTAGAAGCAAGCAAACAGAAGTTCAAGAGAGCTAGTCACTAAAAGCGGGCAACCCGCAGAAAATATGATCAACCGACGGAGGCTTCTCACCTCCAAAATAAATTGTGAAGCAGTTAGTAACTCTAAAAATCAAAGCTTCAAATATCGATATCTCGATCACCTTAGTAAATTAGCAGCATGCTCCGTTTATGTATAATACCCTTTTGAATACAAATCTCCCATTGATTACAGAAATAAAGCTACCTTGAATGTGATTCATAATTGGATCTGACCGCCTTTATTTACAAAATAGTTAAATCCCATAGAAGTTGCGTAGGTACTTTTGCACGCCGAAGCTCTCACAATCATCACTCAGGAAATATCTCGTTGAAACGATCTCAATGAGCCTAAACACGCTATTCAAAAGGTCAAGGATTCTGTAGATATATATGTTTGAAATATATTTTTCATACATAGGTATTGTCGCACTTCACCACCTTGAGCGCACGTGGGAACTTGAAAACATAAGTTCGTACAGGCAACCAAGCTCCTTTTTTTTCCGAAAAAACCCAACAATCTCAAAAATTCCCAATCATTCGGCGGATAAAAATGGATTTTAAAGACTCTAGGTACCGAAACATTATTTCTAGGGCCGAAATGTCTTAAAATTCAACGCTGGTGCGAGACCTAAGGATCTCAAATATTAATATGATGGCCTCCTTCCTTTCGATTGGCACCGGAGAAACGAACAGATTCAATACCCCATCGAAATCACACACACAAGTCTCTCAAATGCATATATGACGTCAAATTCATAACCCGCATGGTGTTAGATCTGTAACTAAATTATTTTCCTACTTTGACGAAAAACGTTTCTCTTTAAAACAATACATAGGTTTCCATCTTCCCTATTCATTAAAATTTCTGGCAACCTATTATTACGGCCACATCATAGGCAAAAGAGGGCTAAAGGCAACTACCAAAGTATTCTTATTAACTACTCTAAACATTATGGTCACCTTAGTATTATGACGTCAAAAACTTCAACTTTTCCAAATGTCAAAATTCCCCAAATTCTCGTTTCAGTAGCCAGTATAAAACCATAAATTAAGACTTTTGTTTTAAATATTAATAAAAATTATAACAAATATGAAATATAACATAATAAGTTTTAAAAATACTATTATCATCCGTATACCAAGATATATTAAAAACCAGAAGTCACACAAAATAGATATTAGACGTGTATTAGTATCTATTTCTATAAATATATATTTATAATTTAAGTCTAAAAAAAAATAAGTTTCCTAGAAAACAAATCTACAGATTTCGCTCTTCTCGCAATTATCGGAGGACATTGAACAAAACTGTACGACAAAAAATTTTCGAAGAAAGTTATGGACCAATTTTCGATGTGCTACCGTATGGTAGATGTTTATTTGGGCAGATGTTTATTTGCATCTGGGCAGTTAGATAGCTAGCATATAGTTTTTACTTTTTAAAATATTTGCAGAATTAGAAATAAAATACATTAAAAATACTCCAAGTAGGTTGAACTGAAGTTCCATTTAAATTTAATTAAATCTAAGCCACATACATGCTCGATGCAACAAGTTGATATACTGATACGATACTACGACAGAAAAAACCCAGTATATAATAATATGCTGTGCTACGCGAAGCCGGGGCCGGTCGCTAGTTAAAAATAAAATTTTAGGCCTACTGAAATATTAAATTGAAAGAGTTCAAATTATGTCGATTAAATTATATCAATTAATTAAAATCGGTCAAAAGGCAGGGTTTTGGTAAAGAGATAAATCAAAACAAATCACTGACAGAAATTGTGTCGAGATCAAAGTGACGATCTGTGACTGCGCGAGAATTTCAGCATCTTGGGCCGTGTTTTTAATACGGTATTCACGTGTCATCACACATGACCGGCTGGCGATCGACTGATTGACTGCTTTGGTCGTACGTAAACCACGCCTTGACTATGTTATCGTTCCTTTCCTTGTCGCCGGCTAACTACCTAAAATGATTGTAGCGTTCTGTATAGAGCCGACTGTACGTTTCTTTTTCATTTATTATTAATTCTTGCTTAGTCAAGGGCTACTATAACTTTGCGTTAACCGATAACTAAATAAAGCTAAATTACGGTACCTAAATAATGTTTAAAAAGAAAAGAAGATAGACAGAAATAAAACTGCAAAAGAAAACAGAAATAATATTGTTTAGTAAAAACTCCGCAAAAACAAAGAATCGATTTCTTTGATTAGCAACAGCTTTAAATTTAGTGAATGAACTGATTTCGATAATTCTTTCACAATATCTACCCTAAGTTATAAAATACTGACTAAGCACAAAAATTATCAAAATCGATTCAGAACTTTCAGAAATATTAACGGCCAAACGTGTATAAAGTCCTATTGAATTAAGTCCAAATATTTTAAAAAGTTATATTAGAACGTGATGTGAGCAATCATGGCATTGCTTTGCAATGCTATTATGTAACCTTTATAGGCCACTAATTACCTACCCTAAAAAAAGTGTTCATCAATAGTCGATGGATGACCCCCATAATAAAAAACGAGAAATGTGAAGAGGAAAAAATATGCGTGTCTGACTTCGCCTCCGCTCGGCGACTGTGTACAACCAGCGGCGTGAAATAGCAGCTCGAATATGGAACGGCCAAAGTGGCGTATTAGACCAGCTGATTTCGATAATTCTTTTACTGTATCTACTCTTTGTTGAAAAATAGTGACAAAACACAAAACTCATCAAAATGGATGCAGAACTTTCAAAAGAAGTAATATTAGAACGCGACGTGAGATCATTGCATTGCGAAGCGATGCCATTACCTAACTTTTGTAGGCCACTAATTACTTACCCTAAGAAAAATGTTCATCAACAGTCGAGCAATGGATGAACCCCATAATAAAAAACGAGAAATATGAAGAAGAAAAAACAATGCGTTAGCAGAAATTATAGGTCCTGTATCGTAATTATCATGACGCATAGTTTTTATTCCTTGGTTCCCTCATAATAAAATCTAAATTCACCATAGTACTTTTCCCAGTGTAGTGGTACAATATTTTATGCTAGCCACACAGATGTGTAGAAAAAGATAGTTAGGCACCCGGACTCACCCGGTTATTTCCTTTTCGCACTTTTTTTTTATTCACCAGTTTACGTGTGACCCATGGAACTAGTCAGTACTTCGTTACTTATTAGTTCCATGGTATGACCACGCTGATGTTAAAGAGATGACATTCCAGTTGTACGTAGTACTTATTAGTTCCATGCCATGAGCTTACATAACATTGCTACTACTTGGTACTGGAAATTAAATATGTATTTATGATTTTTATGATTTTAACCAATCGATGGCGCTGCTACGTGCAATAGAATTTGATTCAGGCGATATGTCCGTAGTATCTGGTAATTAATGTAGCTCAGAAAATATTTGAAAACCTATCGAGTGCAAATCGGACTCGCGCCATTATTATTTGAAACAACTTCTTTATTCTTTGAAAATTTTAGACAGCGCCATCTTGAACCATCCTAGAACCATCCTACCTAGAACCAACCTAGCCAACCTAGAACCATCTTGAACAATTGAATTAATTTAATATTAGACAGCGCCATCTCTATCTACCTTTACGGATTAATTTAAATATCGAAGGAATTAAAATAGTTATAAATTACACCTAGTAATGGACAGGTGGCGCGTGCAAAGCAACTATGGAGAGGTAGCGGGTGCATCAAGCTTACAATAGTTTATTAAAATACAGGTAGGTACTTTAAATCTAGCCATGTAAAGTTTTTAGTTTCTTGTATGTTTCATTGCAGATCACATATTGATAATTTCACTGTTGAATTGAAATGATTTGACTATTTTGACTATACTTTCTTTCGAAAGAAACAAGTCCTAGTTCCCCACCTAATTAATATTTCATATTTCTGGTTCCCGTACCAGGGCTCAAGTGCAAGACATTTTGTATCTAGAAATAGGTACTGTTTCGGAACCTAGAATATTTTAAATCCGTTTTTATCTGCCGGATCTTTACGGATTTTTCGGATTGTTGTGGTTTTTTTTTGGAAAGGAAAGAAGCTTGGCCACCAGTACAAAATTATATTTTTGGGTTCCCACGTTTGCTTAAGGCGGTAAAGCGTGACAAAACTTAAGAA
Organism: Luffia ferchaultella; assembly: GCA_949709985.1. NCBI lineage: Eukaryota > Metazoa > Arthropoda > Insecta > Lepidoptera > Psychidae > Luffia > Luffia ferchaultella. Next base: position 10,633,194 of record OX453243.1, on the reverse strand, counting down.
ATATAATTCAAACATTAATATTTAGAAAATTTTTATTCTTTTGTACAGCGTTGTTGTTCGACAATTCTTTCATGCTGAAATTGTCAAATGAAACGATAACTTTTAGAATTGATTTTCAAAGCTGTCGGTCAAGTAACAAAAAGTTTAAAGGGGCGGCCACTTTTTCAATTTTATATAATTTGTTGTACATCTTGTTACCGCATTTTACAAGTATGCCTTCGGAATTTTTCTCCTTCTTCTTCTCCTTCTAGTTTTTGAACCGGTACCTAATCAATTTACTTTGACTTTCAATAAGTGTGTGTAAACATCTTATATTGAATAAAACTTTTTGAATTTGAATTTGAATCTAGTCATTGTTCCAATCTAGAGTTTTAATCAAAGAACTCTCCTTCATACTTAAACAGTACTGACAATGTAAAAATCATTTAATTTTTTTTTAAAGGAACTTTAAAAATTGTTGTAATGATTATACCAGCTTAGTTAAATCATTTTAAAGTTAGTTGAAATTTTAATTCTTTTATAGGCGTATTTAAAAGTTCATTGATTTTATATACAGTAATCATCTATTTACATTGTATATTCATAGTTTTTTTAGAAAGTACTTTTTTATTTACAGTAGGTAACCTTCATTACATTTTAAGAATACTAGTTCTGCAGTGCGTTTTCTGCTTAGTCTTGCCCTTTTCTGCATTACGAAATACCCTGCTTTCGAAAAGTTTCTTTCGCATTCCACTGACGTCACTAAATTGTACCAGTGTTCATTAAAGACTTCGGCTAAGTTGGGGTAAATGTAAGCATGCAACTTCCACCAAGCTAAAGGACAAGAATGTTGCTCCAAAACATTTTCATTCAAAAACATATCTAGTTTGTTTTTAGCTTTAGTGGCTATATCATCGACTGTGGGCTTACTTTTCGCAATTGTTTTATCAATTTTACCCCATATTGAGATAATTTCGAAATCCTCTACAGATGTTGACATAGATGTACCTACTTAGTTCAGGTGGAATATTTTCAGCAGAAGCTTTACATTTTTCTCTTAATTTTGTTTTTAATAGCTCCAAAACGTGGTCCTTGATTGAGTCTGCACGTTTTTTGCGCTGATACGTCTCTTCTTCTGAATGCGATACCTTTAGAGCTGCATCATCTAGGAAAGCATGAATTTTGAACCGAGCATAATATGGTCCTCAATCGCATGCTCAGGGAAGTATGTGTTCAATCCTTCCTCTAGCTTTGTAAGAAAGTTTTTCGCCACGCCATAGATATGTTTTGTTTTCATAAAAGGCATGACGTTTTTTAAACCATCTACGATAATGATGACTAGACTAGCTGTAAGACAGTGGGTGCCACTCATAATACGTGTGATTTCTTCAAAAGACTTCAGTATAATGCACACTTGTCTTATTGCTTCCCACATCTCAACCGTGATAATAGGTAAATCGACTTTTAAATTTGGTATCACGGCCTGTAAGGCCCCTTGTAATTTTATAAATCTCTCCAACGTATAAAAAATCGACATCCACCTCGTTAGACCAGACTGAATCAATCGAAGTGCTTCAGATTTTTTTTCAAAATTAATTTGATATTTTATTAGTGCCTCTGTTGCTAGATAACTTTTTTTTAAATGGCGTACTATTATTTTCACTTTTTCTAAAGTGAAGTCAATTGTTTGTATAGCCTTTTCAATAACCAGATTAAAATGTAGAAAACAACCGAAAAATGGCCACCCGATTTTAAGTATTGCATTGGCTACGTTTCCTGCATTATCCGAAACTGCCAGAGTTATTTTATTCGTGATGTTCCATTGTAATGCTATTGTTTTTAAAGAGACTGCTAATTCATCAGCGGTGTGGGACCCACTAAAGTGTTCACAGTGCAGCAAACGGATTTTAATTCAAAGTCTACACAGAAATGAGCAGTTACAGCTAAGTATTCATCCATAACCAACGAAGTCCAGCAGTCTGTAGTGAGGCAGACTTTTTTAGCCTGTTGCACCAATTCGATCATTTGTTTTTGCACTCCAAATACTGTCCTGGTATTAATGTTCCTGATATTAATTTTCTATTGGGCAGCTCTTTAGAATTGTTTGGAGCTAACATATAATTGTGACCGTCAAATAATAGATAAATTTCCAATAAAATAATATTGCAACTGAAAATTGAGATGTAAGCTATCCTATCTTTTAAGTTGGATCAAATTGCATACGGTGTGTAAATCAAATTTAAAATCGGTTCAGTAGTTTAGGAATCCATCGCGGACAAACAACGTGACACGTAATTTTTATATTTAAAGATATGTCATACTTTCTCTTACAATGTGCTGCCAGGCTAGATAAACTTCCCAATATTTTTATAAAACAGTTAACGACATCTTTCCAGTAAAATAGGTGCAATTAGGCAATATTAAATATACAAAATATATATATTTGAAAATATCGACATATCGATAGCTTTTGTGCAATCTCTATGCTAAATTGCTTGATTGTAATTTAACACAATATTTTTGTATCTTACACGTCATTGTTTAAAATAACAAATTATTTACAAAATAGAGTATTTACCTTATAATATTGATGTGTAACCAAGTTAATTTAGGATTGCTTTTTATAAAAATAAGCATTAAGATAACAGTATGTTCTTGGCAGTACTCACATGTGAAATCTCTCTTTATTTGGATTATTATCATATGTTATAGTGCAATCTAAAACAGAACACGACACCATTGTAATTCACAAGATTTAATTTATGTAGTTCAGAATGTTTAAAGCACAAAATAGAAAATAAAAGCTGGACCTTATTTTGACAAGTCGCTAAAGGAAACTAAATGGGTTCAAAGAGGTTTTATGACAGATTTTGTTGCGTTTCTTTCTCGCATGTAGGATTTCCGCAAAGAGGTGGATGTCACTCGCACACTGTGTTCCTCTCTTACGCTAGTATATATACCTTTATGGAGCGCACCGAGAGCTTGGAGTCTTCGTATCACTTCGTATCGATCTGTGTGTTCGTCTCCTCGAGGCAGGGCTTCATCGAAGGAATCATTTGAATTTGAAACTAGGTTCGATGATATCTTCGTCTGGTCCACAATTTGTTGTTAGCATGTTGTTAGCCAGCCTCTGACAGTGTTTGTGTTGAGTCGTGTTGACTGCCAGTACAGCTTCTGGTGTTGCCATTGTGAGTAGAGAGTGTGGCCATGTCGCCACATACTTTTCAGTAATATATAACACTTAATAACGTTGAAGTGGAGTGGGTGGCGGCCGCCGCTCTTCGGAGCCCCACACGAAAATTGCTTGCTGCTCGGCGGTTTTTCGCTTTTTCACCTTGCTACTTCCGGGGTGACTAGGTGCTAAACCCTACACGAAGCATATCCGTCACGCATTTGGCCAGTTGTCAATTGATATTAATTTCTTCTTTTTAGGTGTTGAAATTTAAAAGAGGAACTTCTAGCTTTGTCTGTTTATTAAGGACCACTTGTACGTGGTGGTACCGGCGCGGCGGTATCGTTATAATTTTGGTATGGTACGTCCACCGTATGTCCGTCCACTCGTCTATCCGTCTCTCCGTCTGATTGTGCTCTACACAGAGTATATGTTCTAACGTCGTTATTTTCTAACGGATTATTTTGAAAAGTGGCATGGAGGTTCTATTTGATTTCCAGCTTTATAAGTAGTACTTGGAGCTGATTGGATGAAATGGAGGAACTGATGATTGATTTCTTTTCCAACGGATTTTTAAACTTGTCACAGAAGTTTCCTTTGACTTGACTTTCGAAGAATTTTGCAAGTACCATTTTGGGGCTGGTGTTTGAGGTTGACTGGATGAATTGAAGAAAATGGAGGAATCGAGGGCTTCGTTAATTTCCAACGGATTTTTTTGAAACTTGACACAGGAATTCCATTTGACCTCTAGTTTATTAAGTACTAGGTAATCAACAGATACCGCACTTCTGCTTAAGAAGACAGTGTAATTCTTGGTATTTAATGGTATCAAAATATGATTTGAGTAAGTAACTTATACTTGTAAACAAGTGCATAGATGAAGACTAGAAATTCAACGGTTACGACGCGACCCTCGCACGGGGTTCCGCTCGCAAGAAACAAAAGTGTAATTTTGTAGACATTTAAACATGTGCAGATACATAGTATAGAAATGTTTATGGTACAGACTGGTACAGACATATCTGCATAAAACTGTAGGTACATTATTGAAAGGTTGTCTATTGTTGAAAGAAAAAGGCTGAAGTCACTGAAAAAAAGTTATTTTTTCTTTTGGAGGTTATAAAACTTTTTTCAGATAAAATCAGACAAGAAAGCGTAATTGGATATTCAATTATTGATTTAATTTATATATTTTTGGATTTATTATACTTAATTCAAGATGTTAGGGGCAGCCAAGGTCAAGCTTCATGGAATGCAAGATGAAAATTGGCTTATCAGGGACAAAATACAATCCTACCGTGGACTCAACAAGTTGTATGGTTTGTTTTTTTTTTACCAAAACGGAACCGAATGTTATTATGAAAATAAGTGTGGTTTACCATCCCTTGTTAGTACCTAACAATTATACAAATATGTCTGTTATATCTTATACAACAACATCCTTCAACCGATTTCGTTGAATGAATTGTCCAAAGTTTCGAATAAACTGGGGGTAGGTTGACGCCACCGACTTATTTGAAAAAGCAAAGAATATATACATAAAAACAAACTGAAAAATTTCTATGTATACAACATTGATAATTTCTACCTAACTTTATTTACATCACGCGTGTCGCGTCGGTGGTGTGGGCCGTACGGCGGCGCGGCGCCGGGGCAAAGTGACTGCCCATTTTCAAAATGAAAGCAATCGAGTTAGAATAGCCCTAATTGTAAGCACGAATAAATAACGATTAATCAAACATTATTCTTATATCAAAAGCGTGTATGGCTAACTACGTATCTGAGTAACGAAACGTAGAATTTGAAATAATCTATGTCCTTTACATTAATAAAATTGTAAACTTCCTGTGTGTGTTCAGTAATGATATTCTCAATAATAATAATAAAAAAAAACTGGGAGATGCGAGAAATAAGTAATAGAACGTAAAAAACAAATTTCTGAAATATTGTCGGTTTGCCGGTTTGTAACTTTGTTCGTTTCGCAGTCTATAATAACTGTTAAAATATGAAGTTTTATTTTGGTAACATTTAGTGTTCATTAACCGACTTAAAAAAAGAAAGTTATTTTTTTAAAATCCACTCGGGAAAGAGAAATAGAGTTATCGACATTGTTTTCGATCATTTTTCCTTATAAAATATTGTACTTTGTACTGGACCTCCAAGATGCGCTGTTCCCAAACGCAGCACGTCAAACTACATTTAAGTGTATTTAGTTCCAGTAAGACAGCAACGAAAGCGTAGTGTGTGTTCTATTCTAGTGTCTACCTTATATTATTCCTACTTCTATGGAATCAAGTAATATGATGCCGGTTGAAATATACAATAATATGTATTAGTTGTGAAAATGTCTGAATTTAATTGCATGAAATTGTCATCAGTGCGCGATCGCATTATCCACGAGACCGATTTGGCGAAACAAAAGCGTCGCTATGCTCGAGATATACGACAGTTACGTAAAGACATCACCACCAAGAGGGAAGAGCTTGGCATCGCTGTGTATGGTGATAAACAATTCCTCAGGAATGTTCTACAAGATCACAGAAAACTCCAACTCGCATATATGAACAGTGCAGCTGATGTAATAAATTTTATTTTTATTTTTTTATGATATATTTCGTAACGTTTTTTATAAAGTATTATATGGTACGCTTTCTTAGAATGTCCTGGAAAGCATACTACAAGAGAACTTCAATAAAAGAAAGCAACTGGACCGAATCAGATACACGAAGAAACAAAGGATGGAAAGATTCCGTCAAATGCAGGTAGGTACTCTTGACACCGTCGATATAATATATTTAGTTAATAAAAATTATATTCTTATAGTTCAAAGAGATTGGGGTCACATGTAAACAGTTATACACGTAAAGGAAAATATATATATTAAATCGATTTCGAAACCAGTAGAAAAATAATATTTCGTTAGTCTGATTATAGATTCATATATTTTGATATTTAAATTTTTCATATATTTTGATATTTAAATTTCGTATTGATTTTTGAAATCTATCAGAAGTTAGAAAATAAATTTATTATTTAGTTATTTTTAAAATATATGCCGAGTATTAAGTACCTTGTGTTCTTTACATGAACTTATAATTATAAATATTTTTTAATTAAAAATAATTATATAGCTTAATATTAATATTATAATTATATTATATATAATTATATATAATATATATAATTAATATTATAATTTTGGCGACTGATATCGAATAACGTTTATCCTATTAGATATTATATTTATAAAATTATGAATTAAATATGTTTAACACAGCATGAATCTGCGGAGCTTCGTGATCGTCTGTTATATGAAATCGGTGGTAAAATGCCAGCTGAGAAACGAGAACAGGCAGTGGCAAACTATGTAGTTCGTGCCAATATAAAGAAAAATGCGGCGCTAGCGATCAAAGTGATGTACAAGAAGATCCTAGACATACTGAAGAAGGTACTACAGTTCCCTTCTATAACGTGCAATGTGTATATTCGCGGTAAAATATATCGTAGTCATTCCATACGTAACCATATACCCTTATTATTATTATGTAAAAAAGTATTGCTGCGAAGTACGTGTACCTATAGTAATGTATCCTTGGGACCGTAATAATGTATTTTGGAATTTTTAATCGTTGGGTTTTTATCGTACAATCACATAGAAGCTGGTGTGTAAACAATGAGACTTTATCGATATCGATGTTAGCGAAAGATAACCGATGCTTAAATTTCCGTATGGACTACTGACTACTATTTTTCGCGGTTTTAATTTGTCCTACGTGGTATGAATGTAATCAAAATCTAAAGTTCAGTTCAGTTCAAACGATGCAGTGATCCTGTGATTTATTAGATTGAAAGGAACTGAAAGTTGGTATTGAAGAAACAGTGGAACTGTAGAAATGCAGACAAAATAACACATATAAATATATATATTGCGACTTATTTGCATACATTTGATCAACCTACGAATAACCAGAAAAACAAATTATAATGTAGTTATAAAACTCGTTCACATGTGTCATTTAAATTATTAACGCATTACAGGATTCATCGTACTTTACAGTGGTGTTAGAGGCGTTAAAAGTAGACTGCCGCGCTCAGGGTAAGTGCTTGATGGGGGCAACGGAAATGGGTCAGATGGCAATGGAGTACTTGGACGACAGGAAATATGAATTCAATAAGCTCGAGAGGGAAATCAAAGAAAACATGAAAGAGCGAACACGAACGTTGAAGCTTGTGCGGCGTGAGGTCACTTATTTAACGGAGTCTTTTCCTAAACTCATAAGGAAAGAGGTGAGTTTAAAATTATTGTATGTCATTACATTGTTATTCTAAAGGAAATCAGTAAAATGAAGATTATTGTGATAGAAAAAAAGGCTAACTGAATGATACCTAATCCTAATGATGTATTATTATAAATGCAAAGGTATTATTAACGTAGGTCTATAAATAAAGAAATGATAAGTAAAGCTTCTAGTTGAGACATTAAAGTTTTCGGAAAAGAACTTTATAAGTAGAAGAAGACATGCGGCTGCGAAAGCAGAAAAAGTTTCTAAAAACTATAGCGATATTATACATGTATATGCATGTGGAGCCGCTATCTAAATCTAGTTTAAGAATAATATTTACAACTATGAAAAAAATTAACGGATCTCCTGCTTTCGGACGAACTTCTTACGATATTGGAAATGAACCTAACGGAATAAAGAAAACACACATATTTTGGATAATTTTGTTCGAAATAATTTTTTTTTCGCAATAAAAATAACACAACTGTATCTGAATAAGCTTAAAACTTCGAAATATATCATTCTGTACGACATTTCGATCGAACAAACCGAATTAGTACGAAATGTAACACCGACGCATATCCGACTTCCAACTAAGGGCACCCTTAACCACTACTTCCGGTTGTCCGATTCTAACAATTTTAGTCTAAATCGATCTCCCGTCTAATTACCCCGAGCCGTTTTTTTTAATTTTTTTCTTATTCGGACCTAGATCTCGAGATATCGGGCTCCCAAAATGAAAATCGGGGGAAAAAATTTCGATTTTTTTTTCATTTTTTGCCGATATTTTTTTTGTTATTGAACTTTTTCCAAATTGTCTTTTGCCATCTTGTAGAGCTCGTCGAGTTGCGTCTTTTGACACCACGTTTATCCCGATATCTCGAAAACTCTTTGTGCAATCTGCCTGTCTCACAAAACTCCCAAATGACCCCCTATACTCCAACGAAATGAAAGTCATTTCCTATGACAACATTTCCAATGACAAAAATAGGCGGAAATACATGGATTGACGCCACGCTTAAGAAATTTAATATTTTTATACTCTATGTATTTTCATATAACTTCACGATCCGCCGCAGTGGGTATGAGTGGCTCATAAACAGTAAGTATGCCTTGCACCACCACATCGACTTTAGGTAATTATAAATAATGAAATGAACGCTGTGGGAGAAATTTCTCCATTCGGGAGCAGCTAAAGCTTACGAGCTTGTAATCCCTGCGTACCGAGTGCTACAAATTGTTTTTCATTCCTTTTGAATTCGAAATTAATAATAATAATAATAATAATATATTCTTTATTGTACACCAAAAGTTAGAACAAAAATAAATAATGTAGGTATCTCTTATATCTATGTTTGGTAGGTACAGTGGGCGGTCTTATCGCTAAGAGCAATCTCTTCCAGACAACCTTTGGATGGATTGATAGGCCTGAGACAACAAAATGGTTATGATGTACTAACTAAGAATAATTTAAGCTACCTAAACAAGATACATATATCTATACCACACAATACATTTCAGAACAATACACAAATATGACACTTAAAACTTATTATAATATTTAAACACTAAACACATACATACCACACAATCAGATAAGCTAAGAAGGGCACAATAAATGATCCTTCACCATTCTCTTGAATTCTGATATAGATTGTGCGCGTCTTATAACTGTAGGGAGTCCATTCCACAGGCGAATAGCTTGCACAGTGAAAGATTTATCAAAAAAATTGGAAGAGTGCCTAGGCATCACCAGTCCCAAGTTCTCGGACGATCTTAGATGACGAGAATGTGTGTCATGAAGGAACTTAAAACGTTCTTTGAGGTATGAAGGGGTTGCAGGATTATACAATATACTGTAGAGAAGCGATAACATGTGAGCGTTCCGGCGAAGGCGAATCGGTAACCACTTAAGCTTATTGCGGAATTCAGAAACATGATCATATTTGCGTAATCCAAAAATAAATCGGATGCAGAAATTTTGGAGTCGCTCAAGCTTATCAAGTTGTGACTCGGTGAGATCAGAATAGCTGGCATCAGCATAGTCAAGTATAGGGAGAAGCAAGGATTGGACAAGCGCAGTTTTGGTCGAAGTTGGAAGGAAATTGCGCAGTCTCCTCAAAGACCCCGCCGACGCAAAAATCCTACGACTTAGTTCTTGAATGTGAGGACCCCAAGAGAGATTTTTGTCTATCTGTATTCCTAGACTTTTGACAGAGTTGCTTATGGGTATAGTAACACCATCCAGCACAAGTGGAGGTATAAGCGACCAGTCAATTCTCGAGCTAAGTTTAGAACTGCCAATAACAATGGCTTGGGTCTTCGCGGGGTTCACCCTCAATCCATGTGCCACACTCCATTCTGATATTCGAGCTAAGTCCAAATTAATATTTCGAATAGCCACTGATAGCTCTGCCAAAGAGGCTTGCGAGTAGATCTGCAAATCATCTGCATACAGGTGATAGGATGAAAGAAGTTGATTTGAGATAGAATTTATGAATATAGAAAACAACAAGGGAGAGAGAACGCCACCCTGGGGTACGCCGGCAGTAGTGCTACACCACGAAGAAAATATACCTTCGAGGCAGATACGTTGCCGGCGGCCCAATAGGTAACTACGAAACCAATCAATTACTGTCGGAGATATGTTAAGAGAGCGAAGTATACTAAGAAGGATATCGAAATCAACAGTGTTAAATGCATTGCTAAAATCAAGTAGTGCAAGGACTGTTAAATTCCCCCCCTCCATACCTAGTCTTATATCATCCGTAATCCTGACCAGGGTGGTGACAGTACTGTGACCACGACGAAACCCGGATTGGAATGGATTTAGAAGACAATTTTTGGAAAGGAAGGCAATGAGTTGATTATGGACAAGACGCTCAAGAACTTTAGAAAGGAATGGCAATATAGAAATAGGACGGTACTCGGAAAAAGAAATGGGGTTTGCCTTCTTGGGTAAGGGTATGATTTGAGCATCCTTCCATGTAGATGGAAAGACCCCACAAGAAATAGAGTAGTTAAGGATGTGAGTAATAACTGGTAGAATTTCGTCAAGGATGGGAAGTATCATTTTACGGCTGATACAGTCACTCCCAACGGCATTGGAGGCAATAGAAACTACGCTCTTTTTAACATCACAATCAGAGAATTGACTAAAGAAGAACTGTGAGTAATCTGGAGTCGGGAAAGATGAAAGAAAATTCATTGTGTTCGCTTTAGCGGCACTATCACAATTTGATGAAGAAGAGAAGTGTTGGTTTAATAACTCAATATTTAATTCTTGAGGGATAGTGTTTTGTCGTGTTTTCCCAACTCCCAGTGATTTAAGAAATTTCCAGACTTTAGCTGGATCACCGTTTTCAACGGAAGCATGAATGTGGTGGCGCTGAGCATCCCTACACACCCTTCTGCAGTGATTGCGGGCAGCTACATATTTATCATGGTTAAAAGGTGTAGGATTCCGTTTGAACCGAGTTCTGGCTGCCGCTTTTTTGTTAATTAACGTTTTGAGTTCCGCCGTCAACCATGGCGTAGAGAGGTGTTTCATTTTGACCGGGTGAATCGGAGCATGAACATCGTATAACTTAGTGAGTTCGAAATTGAACCTTCTAACTTTATCATCGACAGATCCAGAGGCCGAAAGAGGCGCCCAATCGATCCCGCCTGCATCCTTACGGAGCTCATCCACGTTCACACCACGGAAATTGCGTTGCATAAGCATTTTAGTTTTTTCCTTTGGTAGTCGAATTTTATAAGAAAGGAAGATAAGGTCGTGATACGAAAATGCATCAGCTGGGCATTGCCCGTACTTAGCGACATGCTGAGTCGAGGAGATGAAAATAAGATCAAGAAGTGAGGGGATACAGTTAGGAAAATGATGGGTGGCACTTAAAGGGAGAATAGACAAGTTACAGGACTGAGAGAGAGAGTGGAGTGCGGAACTACGAGAATCGTTTTTAAGTAGACAGGTATTAAAATCTCCCATGATTATGGTGTGACTGTAAGAAGGAATCAAGTTTTCGAGAATGTTTTCAAAAGATGTAAAAAAGTCAATGCGTGAGGAGGGACAATAGTAAACACCCAGCAGGACCCTACAATGGCGGGTATTTATTTCAATGAAGAGATGCTCGCCCGCATTTGACGAAGGTGACTGAGGAGACATTTCAACAACGGTATATGGAATGTTTCTACTGAGATAAATGGCAACACCACCACCTCCACCAAACGAGCGGTCATTTCTGATTAGTTGATAACCAGGTAAGGAATATGACGTAGAAGGTAGACAAGGTTTCAACCACGACTCAGAGACAAGGATAGCATGAATGTTCTTACAGTAAAAACTTGCCAGCATATCGGTGAAATGAGCCGGAACACTTTGTGCGTTTATATGGACTACATTAAAGTTATCCGGAACGTCCGAAAAATGAGACTCTAGAGTATCAGCCAATGAAGGAATGCTACTGAAGCTGTCATAACTAGTCGCCGTGACGAAGCTGTCGGAATCACTAATATAACCACAGTGTGTCATTATTGAGTTGAATACTACTATACAAAACAAATGTTTATGTTTAATTAAATACTAATAAAATATTATAATTAAATAAGTAAAAAAAAAAATCATCCACCAGCCAGTTGAGTGTTTATAGCTAAAGAATAGAACAAACATAGAAATTATACTATAACAACTATTTGCGAACGCAACCGGACTGTATAACCTGACTCCAGGCCCTCGGCCGGCAATAAAGTAAAAGTACAACGCAACGATTGACAATGATTGACAATCAGAAGATCAAAAGTCACAAAACAAAAGCAATAAAGTTAAACAAAGATTAAAACTATGAATACGCATATACAAAACAAAACAGTGATAAAATTGATAAAGTGCTATTTTTAATTACCCAGTGGCAAGGCTTAAGTTACGAAACGACCTTTTTCTTTGCAGCGGCCGCGCGCCTTTTTTTAGGTTCTATTTGGACAACCGTCTCCTCTGATTTTTCCACTCGAACACCCTGCTCAGGAATCTTACAAAGCTCACCAAGAGTAGTAACTCGGTGCCGAGTATCATCAGGTCCCAGAATAAATATATGCCCATGTTTTGTCCAACACTTCGTCACGCCGAATCTTTCACGTGCAGCCAAGAAGAGTTCGTGCCGCGATTTAGTTAAGAATTCCGACACTGTGATGCCGGTGCCCCTAAACTTAGTCTTGGCAAACCAGATCTTGTCACGTACTTCGACATCCAGAAACTTGACAAGGATTGGTCTGGGCTTGTTGGCATCTGCCTGGCGACCCATTCTATGACAGCGTTTTAATGCAGCAGCTGTAATGTTGTCCAACCCAAGATGGTCCTTTACAACAGCAGCCACGCACCGTGCTGTCTCCTCCTTACTTTCTTCAGCGACTCCGTGTATTAGGAGGATATTCCTACGCCCATGCATCTCCAAGGCATCAACACTACGAGCCAGTGACTCCATCTGACGCCGGAGGCAGTCCAGTGCCTCCAACACGAAGGTCTTGAACATGACATACTCAGCTGCAATATCAGTGGTGTTTGCCGAAACGCCGGGGGCCTTCTGCAGATCCATCTCAAATTTAGACATCCGCTCATGGAAAAGTGCCATCATATCAGACAGGTTACCCTTCAAAGACTCCATCGCCGCTGTGTTGTGTAATAGTATGGTTGAGAGAGGAAATAACACTAAACTGGCAAGTATACTATTTTAGCATCTAATGTGATGCATCTAAGTGTGAATAATATACTTTAATTAATTTTATTAAATTTTATTGTGGAAGCTAATAATTTTTATTCTTGTTGTCACAACTACCCACCAATCAATCAAGAAATTAAGTTTGTAATTAACTACAATGTTTTTAACTGAACCGCAAAAACACCTTAATTATATGTTAGCATTCGTTAGTCAGTAACAATTTTAGGAATATGTTCGAGTATGTTCTTTTGCGTAATTTTTAGAAATATGAAATCTAATAACTATCTTTTTTACAATAGTTTGCCCATGTCAAGACTCAAATGGTGTAAGTGTTAACATACGAATAAGTGCAACAAAACCAGCCATAATAGATTATGTCTGTCAAGTACAGTAACGTGTCGGAATGTTGGAATCCAAATTAATTCGAACAATGGGCTTAGAGAAGACTTTAAAATTGCGCTGGTGGTTATTAAAATTTCAAGGATAAGGTTTTACATTAAGTAGATCGAACCCTGAAAACTCAAATTTTTTAACGAATTATTATTTTATTTATATTTTTGTTCATATATCTGACGTTGCAATTGTCCCTGTGATGTCATTTGGACCGATCGATGGGCTCATTCCGCTGGTTTTCCACAGTAAAAAAACAAGTAAAAACTAAAAATAAAATACTGAGGTTAATCATTGCGTCAAATGATATTGTAATGCTCCTGAAATAATCACATTATTATTAATTTATTTAGTCTAAGATAATGCAAATAATTACCATCTGTCCAGTGATGTTAAAAGTATGTGAGTATAACTACCGTGTATACATACATATGTGATTATTAAAAATAAAAAATAAAATACTAAAAATAGCAGATATAATTTTTACTTTATTATAGGATACAGATTCGTATTAAAATGAAAAAAAAATTATATGCTTAAGAAGTTCATTTTTTCTTAAACTACTTATTTTATTTACTTATTTTTTGCAAAATCTCTGAAACAAAGGGCATGTAATGCGTTTAAAAGCTAAATCGAAATGGCGGTTGCCCAAACACCAAGAATAATCGATGGCTGTGCGTGCCTACGGTATCAATATAAACACAAAACATAATATGACTAAATCCCGTAATGCCTCTATTACATTCGTATTAAGTGACGATAATGTTCAAGTGATTTTATTGGTATTTGGATTGTACTCGTACCTATTTGTGAAAAAATATACTACAGTATTTTTCTATTTTTTTATTTTACTATTACTATTTTTATTTACGTTTTAATTTTAATAATTATTCATTTACTATGTGGTAAAATAATAATAATAACACACAAACATTTCTTCTGGCAGAAATCAAATCCCCGATCTTTGCTTTTGCAGTGAGATTTTCTAACAACACGCGCGACCAATCGGTCTGTCGTTGTTTGTTTATAACTTTTATAAAAAGTAATAATAGTCGTAAGCATTTTAAATTAAAAAGAATTAAGAAAAACATATGTTTAAATAAAATAAACAGGGAGGAGTCTTCTTCTTCTAGTTTTCCGAACCGGTACCTAATCAATTCATTTTGACTTTCAACAAGTGTGTGTAAAGATATATTGAATAATTTTTTTATTTATTATTTGGGATTACTATCTGATTGCAAAAATTCTTTCACAGATAGAAAACTACACTGTTCTCAAATGTCAAAGGCTGTGTTTAATTTTATAGAGTACCAGGGGATGCCGAAGTAGATGTCTTTTCTTCCGCATACCGAAGGCGTAGTCACCCAGCGCTCTCCCAAATTTAAACAATCTGTTATTCGTCAGTTCGTTTTATGCCACCCAATTAATCTCAATTATTATATTGAAGTAAACCGTTTAACGTTGGCCTTTCCCGCGATAGTCAAATGTAAGGCTTTAGTAAGCCCATATACAATATACCCCGTGGCGTTAATTTGTGTTAATTCCGCATAATGCAATAATGATCCAGTCACCAGACTTTCCCATAACTCAAACTCAAAATGTTTAAAGAAATGTTGTATTGTTGTGATTAATATGTGTATTGATTAGTGGAATAAAATCTTAAAATGATAGCCTTACATGGTTTTGACTCACTCGACTTGACTTTCATAATTTTACTTAAATAACAATCGCGCTAGTAGAATGCGATGCGCCTTTGAACTTATCATATGCCTATTATATATTTCTGACTAATGAAATACAATTAAGGGAAATATTTGTAAAAATATAGCCATGGGTCCAAAAAACGTTGAAATCACTTAACAATTTCTGTGCGACATTATCTCAGAAACGTGACACTTTGTAAGATTTTCTCATATTAGATATGTTTTGTAGGTTTATTGATATCAGCTATCAGTTGAAATTAATATTATGAACTGATTTTTTGTTTCATCATACATATAAAAAAATCTGAATAAAGGACAAACAGTGACAATCTAAAATTGCTTATACCCTAAAGTTGTGTATAATATTCGTTCTCATACCCGTTTTATTTGTAGGTATATACATTTAATACATACATCTTACGGTAAACTTTACCAATAACATCAACGAACTTAGTACTAGAAATAGAGTGTGCATGCATTTTTGAATCCCAAGCGAGCGGAGTTTGGAATCATAAATTACTAGCGAAGAGTTATTACATTCGAAGCGAAATAGTTCTCTTCATCATAAAGTTAAAATTTATTTTTTCTGGATCGCCTCCTCCTTCCCTTCTCACCCTTGTATTTTTAAAATGAATGTGGAAACAAGTGATGAATCACAATCATTTTTTGTAGTTTAAACAGTAATTTTTTTCAGTGCTTTCCATTTAGTATTTACAAATGTTGCGTATATCTAACGACTTTTCTAACGGTCTATAAACGTATTCTTTCGTTGTGGCATACAGAAATTTTATGTACTCCTGTAGACCTAGCCCTTATCTACCTTAGCCCTTATCTAACTTATATTTTTGCCGCGCCATTTCTGATGTAATACACTTGAGAATTAATAATTAAATTAAACTCTATATATAATAAAACAATTAAATCAACAGGAGGTATCGAATTTAGACGATCTATATGAAGACGAAGATACCAGAAGTCAGCACTCGGTCCACTGGGAATTAGAGGAGGTGATGGGCATTTGCAAACGATTGCAGAAAGCCACTCTAGTCTCGTCTTTTGATGATATTCTGCCAAGGTTAGATCTAGACTAATATCGGTCTAAATTTGAAAATTGATTCACTGTTGGTAAAATAATTAAAGTTTTACTCAATTACTGGTACAGTAAGCGCAGGAGAGGCTACAGGAGGGAGAGGCTTACTTTATTATGACCATTTTATAATTTTTTTGTTTAAAACAAATTTTCTAGAAGATGAAAAAATCTTTACACAAAAATTGCCCTCTCTCCCCATGAACGAAATCTTGTATCTGTGCCTGAGTTAACGTATTTGTTGAATACACAGTGGTTCCGCATCACGATTGGCCACAAAACAGTTTACATGTACGCCTTAAACTAATAATAGAAAACTATTGTCGAGATAAATTTACACCTCTGTTTTATAACTATCTATGATGAATCTTTCCCGGAATCTCCACAAAATACAATCTTGGAGAACATGTATCCAGCGGCGATCTGCCGTCTTTACCAGGTTGTCAGTTCACCTAGTGGGGGACCGTCCCAACGAGAATATCAAGTATTTAAAAAAATTTTAAACTTTGTAACGGAGTGATTTCAAGTCATACATTAAAAGTTCTACGATTAATATCGTGCTAGTTAATATTTGCCAAACACTATTTCACCCACAGAAAATCGAGTAGGCTAGAGTTGCCATGTGACGGTATTTTTTCGAAGACACAATAAACAAAAATATACATAAATAATTTTTCCTCAAATTTGTCACATTTTAGAAAGCGGTTACGTCGTCGTTCGTCCCTTTCCCTTGCATCTTTGGCATGATTTGATGTCGTATTGTATAGTTTAGTTAGGTTGTGAGATCTGTCTTAAATATGCGTTATAGTAATAGTTATACTGCATACTTGAAGGGGACAGCGTACCTAACCTACCTACACGGAAAAAAAATATAGCTGTACGTACCGATATTATGAGTTATGATTACCGATTTGAGTGCAAATTTTAGGTACAGCAATCTGATAGTAATGTTTACGATCTAAATAAGATTATTTGATTACAGATCTACGTATTGGTAAAAGATTTACAATCATAGAATGTAATTTCTTTACATAGCATCTCGGTAAAGTCGGTAATCGTCATACCGATCCGCATGTATTCTCCTTAGTATCTATCTAGATTGTAATTAAGATATTAACTGTATACACTACAACTACAATCAAGAATGTTATCTCTTTATGTAGCTGCTCTGTACCCAGTAGCTCAGTACTGCTAAAATTGTAATAGATTTTTTTTTACTTAAATAATACGCATTGAAGCTGGTCTATTGTTCTATTTATTGATCACATATTGAATATAAATTACAACTTATAATTATATAGAAATAACAGTGGCGCGGTGTAAATAGATTTTAACGCCATCTATTAATATCTAAATGAACTAGTTATAACGGCAGTGAACAGTTATACATACAGGATGAGATTTTAGTAACCAGCCAAATTTTTTCTAGATGTTAGGTATCACCAATAGACCGCATTACGTAAATAAAAATATAGGTCAAATATTGATAATCAATAATTACATCCTAAATATTTTTTAATAAAATTTGGCTACCTTCTACTTACATAGAGCGAAAGGGCGGGGCAAGGCGCTTGTGGGTGGGGCGCGTGCACGTGCACTGGCGCTTTCGTGAAGGGTGACTAGTATATTGGTAGTTTTGGGAAAAGTTTACGTAGTCTTATCTGAATATTTTCTTATTGAACGATACTAAAAAGGAACAAGACGGCCAACGGATTTTTATCAAAGGTCACTATATTGAAATTTGGCTGGTCATAAAAACCTCATCCTGTATATCTAAGTAAAACTGGATATCAAAAAAGCACAACAATAGACTCGATATCAAAAAATGATTCATTACATTCATTACATAATTATTAATAAAAACGAATTAATACATTTCAACCACCAATTTCCATGTTCCGATTATATTACAATTCGACTCCGATAAAGATAGTAATAAATACCCAGCAGAGCGTATTCGTTTTACAGATATGATGGTAAATAATAATAAAATACCATCATATCCTGTACAGGCAATGCACTCTGATGGGTATTTAGTACCATCTTGACTGTATTCACTTTACCATCTGATATAGTAATGCCAATTACAGTCTAGATGGTATTTGATTACCCATGTTACATTTTTCGATATGTACGTGCAGCAGTCTAGAAAGTAAACTGTTTACCTTTTATGGTTAATTATTACGGTCAGATTGCTGTACGTACATAATACAGTGATTACCATATAGATGGTAATTCCGGTGTTGCTCTTTTTTCTCAGTGTATCATACCGACTCTAACCTACTTTAATACTCTGTGATTTCACCATAAAAACATTGTTAACAAAGTATCTTCCTTTTACATAATTTTAGATTGAAGGAACAGACATCCCAAACTGAAAGGCTTTTGACTCAACTTCAAGTTAACAATATGAAAAGGGACGCCCTCATTGAGGATCGCAAGCACGCTGTGTTGATGTTAGACATGCTTAATAACATGGGCCAAGAAGTGACCGCTCAGTAAGTTCTATAGTTTTAATTACACTCATGAAGCCAAATTGACAATATAACTTGGCGCAGCAGCGATGTACGGTTTATTTTAATTAGGTCGGTGTATAGAGGTTTATGGTTTGCATCCAGCTAACCAGAAAATTGAAGAACCCCTTTCTCTTTAATATATTTCAGGAATCCAAAACTGTTGGATATGTGAAATCAAAATACAGTCAAGTTCGAATCAGGCTCGCGGTACCGAACTTTGAACGTAACAGACTAGAAGCGCACGTTTGTTAACCTATACATTACCCATTAACCCAATTTGGTCAGATTGAAAGCCATGAGCTATTTAATTAACAGAGACCATTGATTGATAATGACTGATTACAAGTTAAAAGGACAAACTCAAAACCGACAAATTATGTCAAATTTATTTGGTTTAAATTTTTTTATCGATATGCACCTTTAATTCAATAGTATGTAACTAGTTGTGAAGGCTAATACACAATGACCTAAACACGACGCAAACATCTGGGTAACCAATTGCCCGCGCGTTTCACCCGTCACCCTTCCTCATCCTTCCTATGGCTCAAATGTGATAAGTTTGGTTCTCGAACTAAACAGTCAGCATTACTCCTCTATTTAACAAATTCAAAGCTCGGTGGCTCGCACACAGCGTGTTCCTTAACTATGTGAAATAAGATGAATATGATTTTTGGAAATAAGAAACGAAACATATCTTCGATTTATTAGGCAAAAAGTGTGATATATTAAATATTTAATTTTTTTTGAGTCGATGGCAAAATGCAAATATTGTTTAATGGTTCCATAAAATAATAATCTAATTCTACGTGGTCACTAATCTCGTTTGGTCTAGAATTTTGTACAATATTGACCACCGATCATCAAATCAAATTAAATTAAATACCACTACGCTGACGACCGTTCGTCATATATACAGAAGCATTAGTAACCATAAATTGTGATTTTTGTAAAAATCTTGTTGATTTTTTTATGAGTTTTCAATATTTTTCTGTTTATTAATAATGTTTTATCATTACGAATATGATCCTTTAAATATAAAATGTACAGTATGTTGTCGGTTGAGGTACTTGAAACATGGTCAACTACTTTACTATATTCTAACTTTCAGCTGTATATGACTAACCATTTGGGCGAGTTGTTAAAGACCCTAACTGGCGCACTTAATATCACGGCTTCGATTCCCGTATGGGATAAGTTTTGTGTGCAAGTAATGAAAATACCAAAATTCATAAAGCGGTTAACTTTTTAAGCTCACTTCATTTACGTCATGTCATTTATGTAAATTGTCATTTACATCTGACACAGCCCGTTTGGTCGCGTGGTTCCAAACCTAGACAAATACTTGTGTGCAGACCATATCTATTTTTTCCATGTCTGGTTGTAAAGTAATGATATATGTAGCGTAAAAAGTATCTACGTATGTACATCAGTTGTCTAGTGGCCATAATACTGCTGTGCCTAGTTTAGGACTATATGGCCGTGTGCGCCACGTCCCATTTATTATTATCTATTTATAATCAAACCACAAACCTAAATATCAATTTTTCAAAACAATTTTTTGGAATTTTGTTATTTTTTGTGCTTTGTGCTTAATTTTAAATTCATACGTCAGATAGTTTAGGAGAAATTAGCATGTCACATGTTCTAAAAAATAACACAAAGTATTGGACATTGTGATAATTCGTACTTCAGTCGTAACAAAAAATGTAAGCTTTATTACGAAACACCACACACATTGTTTTTGTTTCCACATATCCGTGGTAAAGTGTGAATTGGACTCGCGCACCTTGATTTCCGTAGCACACGATATATTTGTGTTATATATTTACAAAAAAAGTGAGGCTGTAATCACAGCAAAAATATTTTTTTTCAATACATTTCCTATTAATACGGTCTTCATGACATCGAAAGTTGAACCGTAATGTTGTATTTTGTTGGCATTTTTCCTTTACACCAATCACAAACGAACATTCTGTTTGTAACGCATAGCGCATGCGTAATCCACAAATAGCAGCCCGCTCCCGTCCTTAGCTCCCGCCATTACAGTTGATGTACTATTGTGATATATTTATTGTACAAATTAACGATCTTCGGATTCTGCCTTTTACATGTGTTGTGAAACATTCTTGCCAAATATGATTCTAGGTCAACGTGAAGTATCCCATACTTTTTGATTTATTTGCGGGTGTCAAAGTATACGGCATACATGGCCGTGTTTTTTTATTGCGTTGGCTTAGAAGTTTTTTTTCCAGCTCCAAGAGACCGTAGGCCTGAATATCGATATTAATGTCAACTTGATATCTCCACGCATTCCTGCTAGAAAATGGGTCTTGACAGTAAGACAGACAAGCTGATGGGCAACGAACTGATTCTACAAGAGTTCCTTTTCCCTTTTAAGGTCACGGTACCCTAAAAATATTTTTCAGTTTAACCGTCTAAACGAAAATAAATTTTATTAAACTACTGTACTCATAACTAGGCCATTACTTTTTGTGTAAGATTTCAAATTCTTACGTAAAATAATTTAGGAGAAAATCGCGTATGACACACGGATAGGTGATTTCAATTGTTCTGTTTTGGTTACGTAACCCTAAAAATATCCCGTCCCTTAACCATATCTGAAATAAATGTTTACAAGGATTTCAATGGTGTCGTGATAGCCCAGAGCGCAACGAACCTGTCTCAAATTTATAAGGCCCCATAGGGCCATGGTTCGAATCCGGGCGTGTACCAATGAGTCTTTCTGACTTACGTACACAATATCACTGACACCGTGCTTCGGAGGGCACGTTAAGCAGTCGGTCCCGGACGCTGTCAATAGATGGCGGTCGTTACAGTTCCCAACCCGCAGTGGAGCAGCGTGGTGGACTGAAGCTCCAAGCCCCCTCCTCACCCTGGGGGAGGCCTAAGCCCCTGCAGTGGGGTAAAAAAATGGGCTGATGATGATGATGATGATGATGAATGATTTCAAATGTTATTTCAAATAATTTTACTTCGTGCAGTGGGACACCAAATCTAGCATGGATTATTGCATTGCCTTATTCGTGTCACAAACCATAATTATAAGCCATATCCATGGTGCATCTATATATACTCATATCGATTAAGTAAATAAAACTATGATTTATATTATAATTTTTATGTTACTAGATATTTGGAACAAAAGAAGTCAATTCGTGCGCAACTCGACGCTGAAAAACGGGAGCAGGATAATTTAATTAAATTCCTAGATGAGAAGGGACGTCTGATTATCGAAATGAAAACATCCCTGCAACAGATTACGCAGATACTTAGCAACGTGGGCGAGTATTATATTAAATGGAATTATTTCAATGTATAAGATACTGTTTTACAATCTAGTAATAAGTGCTGAAGGACATTATAACCGTTCCATCTTATTTTTCCTATCCCTTATACTGTAGTTAATACATTAGCTATTTGGTTGTAATTAAATTCACTTGATACAGCAAAATTCAGCTATTCCAATAACAGCCGACACTAAGTTATTCTCACACATGATAATACAATATTACATTATTTGACATACACGTCATGCATGTCAAATTTACTCCCGCAGCTGTTCCGCTATGTGAGTTTACTCATACAACTAAAACAATATAGGTAATTTAATCAAAACGAGAAATGAATCACGTGTGACATCACATTTTTGAAGTGAAATCTCTTTTAGCCACATTAGGCATTTTTTGGTAGGGTTCAATCTTATAGGTCGCGTCACGACATGCTCATAATAGCGCCATCTAGTGTTCAAATAAAACAGTACAGACAACATCACGCAACGTCAACTGTACATGCTTAAATACATGTGAAAATTGAAAATGAATTTCGAGTTTCTGCTGATAGATGTCTTAATAAAAAATCGGTTGTCTTTAAAGTCGGTTTACTGTCGATAGTTGAACGTGACAACGTCATAAGAAAATACTGATGGAATGGTTGCATTTTTCAAAAGAAAACTTTAATTTTATTTGTTTGATAGATATTATGTATGGATACAGAGGAGGTAAATGTAAATCACAATTGAATTGATCAAGTTACATTTATTTGTACGCATAAATACATTATGTCAATTTTTTTTTTACAATGTACATAGTTTTTACAAGTATGAATGTGCGTTGAGCAATTGTTTTACAACTTTTAAACATGTGTGATATTTATTTAACATTTATGTTTTAATTTTTTGAAATCATAGCTACGCTCGATAATTATTTCGATCGAATAGTAAAGCCATTGATTTTTTTACTCATCGTGAAATAGTTCTGTTAACTTATTGTTATAGTTTTGTCAATGATAGCATAACCTACAATAGCTGCACTAGCGGACCGATGCTATTTATTTTAAAGATGAAAGCGCGAATATTAGGCAATATATCACTGAACATATATTTAATATCGAAAGAATCATTAATGGTAATGTTGCTATAAACAATTGACACCACATTCACTTCACTTCATACTTGACGAAAACGTGTAAATGTATTATTGTATAGCAGCTGTCCACGCGGACGCATCGCTCACTCAAGTAGGAGAGAGACAGATGTCGAACGCTGCCGAACGCGGAGGCCGATTGTGCCTCTTTGTCGCTCGTTCCGCTTGCACTTCAAGCCTTAAATGGAACGCCTCAGAGCGAGGTAACGCCGCATGAGTCATGTTTTTTCGTGCATGCAGCCGGCTCCATCGAATTATAAGACGTTGTCACGTCAAAAATTTCATAATGTTTAAACATCGATATAAGATTAGGAAGATGTGCAGTCCGAGACGTAAAAACGTCCAGAAAAAATGAGTGCCATATCACGCTCGATGGCACTCAATTTGCGTAGTGGTGTTTCGCCACCCGACCTAATCGAATGTAGCACAATGCCGAAGTGTTAAATTCAAAAATGCAGAAATCACACATGAAACGCAAGAAAAAAGATGGCATTTTGTATTTTCGGCAAGGAAAATTAGGCCGTATTTGTATTTCATTCTGTGTTTTTTAATATAAAGAGCCAATTTAAAATAATTAATATCGTTTGTTTAAAATTTTCAATAACGGTTGAAATACAAACCGACCAATTATTAAATGCACTTAATTATGACTAGGCTCGTACGTTTTGTATTCCCATAATGTTTGGTCGCATATTAAGTGGGTTCTGTGTTCTCAATAAATGGAATTGCATTTTTAATATATTTATTTTATTATTTTTTGTTTAACATTCTTTTTCTTAGTGCTTTCAAATATTATTATGAATCATTATAATTATTTTACAGGTAATTATTTCGACTGGAGTAAGGAAATTTTTGATATTTTTTGACTATTCAGTATGTTTTTTTTTGGGGTATGGAAGAAATTGTAAACCAAAGAAAATATAGGAAACCTTTCTCAGGAACATTTTTTTAAGAAACAGTTTTGGTATACCTATTTAAATTTTTGATTAAGAGTAACTTTTTAAAAAAAATTGTAAAAATAACCATTTTTTTAAAATCAATTCTGATTTAGATGAGAATATATTTCATATAAAAAATATTTATATAAATATATGATATATCTTTCATATGTATGAATATTTAAGAAATTGTTACTTACGTTATCTATGTGTTCAATAAGTATGGCTTACATTTTGCTGTAACCATCGTAATTAACCGTAACCTAGTGGCATATTTTTTATATTCACAAAAAACCTGCGAAGTGCGAGTTCAACTCGCGCATCAAAGGTTTTTTCTTTCGATATGATGAATTAATCCTTACTGAGCCCATTATTAATAAAATCATTTTCGAAATACGATTAGAAAGATAAAATAAAATACCACGGCCTGCTATCTGTTATTTAAAATGACATTATTTAGTAAACTAACCCTGTTTCAGGGAAACTTTAATTTTATTAAGATATAAAATAAACTAAATAAAAGAAAAATACATAATATTTTTAACACCAATTTTTTATTTTATTTCAGTTTTTTATTTGTATATTTTTATTTATTTTAGCGCAATCTAGTAGCTTATAACTTTAAAACATGTCTAAGAACTTACGGAATATCAGAAACTGAATCAAAATAGACCAAGTTATTCTAAATCAAATACAGCATTAGCACCCTTTGGTACTACCGTAAAAATACTTAAAAATTTGCTATGAAATGATATTTAAATAAGAAATAAAAATCGCAACAAATACCCAGCCGTTTTACAGAAACACAATAACTGCAGCGCCATCTGGTGCCCTTCATCCTTAAAATACTATGTGCAAATATATGCTCTGCAGTAGACACCTACATGATAAAAAAACCCGCAGCGAAATTGGTTGAGTAGTCTTTGAGGAAAGTTATAACAACAATCGCACACAAACACATATACACAAATACGGTTCAAATTACAAGACTAAAAACCTAACGCATATCCTTTCTACTTCTAAAATTTTGACTTTTTGTGTTTTTATGACAAAGGGCTATATTTCTGTTATATTGAATAGCTGAAATTGAGTCTTGTTTTCAAGGTGATACGGTTGAAATTATTAGACAGTAAATAGAACACATGTTTTCATTCTTTTGTAGCGGTGTAACTAAATGGAGATAGGATCGGTTTAAGCTGATATATGCATCCTTGGACACTGTTAGCTGCGAATTTTACTAGGAACCCTAAGTCTTGATGTTTAAATTAAAATTATCAACATCAATCTGGTTTTCACATCTATTGACACTCCGAGCAACAATTATATGCATGCATGTTTATATGGTTGCATTATATACCGAAAGTAGTGGAACAGATGTGGATAGATGTGAAAACCAGATTGATGTTGACAATTTTAATTTAAACATTATGAAATTTAAAATTTTGATATTAAAAGTGCTAAATTTTCACTTCTATCTGCAGTCCCTATAACTACCAACCAGTTTTTTTTTTATTATTAGAAACAGGTGAAAGATTTGATTTCATTCACAGAATACTTCTGGTTTCATATTTGTCACATTTTTATATGTGACTTTGCGATTTTACACTCCTTTGCATAGCTAGCAACCATTTTTTTTTTGTAATAAATCAATAATATTTGTTTAAGAACATTAATTTATAACTGGTGATTGAGTATTAGTATTTTAACTAAGTTATCAAAATAAAAAAAGTTTATTTGCAAGCATTAATATCTTTTTAATATTTTTTTAATTTGCACATCTTGTTTTTAAAAATCGCTTTTTTACAATTAACTCGGAATAACTTTTTTTTATTAAAGGACATTTTTTGACAATTGATAAGTGACAACCCCTTAAAGAGAATTAGGTGGAATTACTATAGTAACACTGTATATTTTATGAGCGCATCTCCTTCAACAAAATTATGTATCCCACAGTAGATCACACAATAGAGCATAACAAACTGATTAGGTACTACAGTTAATGAATTTTGAAAAAATACCGATTGTTACCGGAGGTGAGACAAATTAAAAACTAACCCATAGTGCTGCGAGCGCATTTGTATTAAATTGACTTCAAAATGCAACCAATTTAAAAAAAAATATTTCGGGAATTTTAAATTTTTTCACTGTACGTCTTATTTCTATAAGAAACAAAAATTAGGAGATGTGCTAATTGTTTAGTTTTTCTAACACTGACCCGAGACCATATTTGTATCGAAGACGATATTTGAGGAAACCCTATTCTAAGTAAAAAATTGCAAAGGACGACTTTCACAACTAATTGGGGGAGCGAAGCGAAGTTGAAGCTTTGTACTGTTGTGTTCTTATTAACGCTTATGACAGCATTGAAGATTACTATTCTTTATCAATTTATAGAAAAAGATAGTTTGTAGGTGTAATGGCTTCTATTTATAAAAGATGTTCTGTTGACGTCACCCAGCCAAGGAATATATTTCAATTAAGAACGCATGTAATAAATAAAGCATTTAAAACGCTAATTTAAAGTGGGACGCTGCCTATCTGTCTAGTACGGCTGTTTAATAATAGATGGAATGGAACCACCAT
Source organism: Luffia ferchaultella (assembly GCA_949709985.1). NCBI lineage: Eukaryota > Metazoa > Arthropoda > Insecta > Lepidoptera > Psychidae > Luffia > Luffia ferchaultella. The sequence goes on along the minus strand of OX453243.1, from coordinate 10,606,390 downwards.
ACAAAGAAATGTTTTTAATCTTTTTTTGATCATTTTTCTACGTTTCAGTTGAGGAAACATTATATGCGACTATAAAATATATTAATCTTTAATGTTTTGAACTGACAATATTCATTATTTCAGGAGTTTCGAAGCGTTTGTACAAAAACCTAAAATTGGTGGAAAATAAAGTTTTTCGACAAACATTTCGAAACTATTAAAAGAACCATTATAGAAATCAGTCGAAAATAAGTTTCCACAAATTTTAGGTTTTTGCACAAGCGCTTCGAAACTATTGAAATAATCAATAGTGTCAGTTCAAAATATTAAAGAGAAATATATTTTCTAGTCGCATATAATGTTTCATCAACTGAAACGTCGATTGATTGAGAACTAACCAAAAGTAAGAATTTTCATACAGTAATATCGAATATATTTATTTGGATATCTATTATATTTTAGTGGACCCGATTCAAATTATAATCGAATACTAGATTTAATTATCTGTGTAGGCACCGAGCTCTTTTTTTTTGTAAAAACAGAATCAAAATAAGATGATATGCAGGGAAGGTATTCTCTTTTTATTGACGACTAAAATGCGGCATTTGCTCACATTTCTCGCATGGTTAGTTTACTTGTGTAATTATTCTTTTACATGCACTGTGTGCCAAATTTTGCTGCAGAAATTTTTATGGTTATGAATGCAAGATTAAATAACCTTTGGAATGCGGTGTGTAATGAATTGCGAACGAATTTGTAAGGCAACATTATTCATCACAATATAAAAATCTATTCATTTTCAAGTAGGACACTTCGTTGTCAATTTTAAACACCTTAAAGGTTCGTACGTAACTACTGTAAGAGGAACACTGAAAGCAAATTCTTGAAAAGAAGCTTATAATTTTTTGTGACGGCGCGGCGCTACAAATCAATGTCTTAAGAGCTGGACAAACTTACGAATCTTCGCGTTTTCCAATTGCCATCGAACACGTTTGCGTTCATTGATTGGCTAGTTTACATGAGCATCACCAGATTATTTTGGCCGAAATAGTGATGCGAGATGAGCGTTCCATCTTTACACTGTCGCTCAGACTTCAAATTTTATTCCGTGTCTCGTATTCCATTTTTGCAAAAGTTTTTAAATATTATATTTATTTTCAAATATCATTGAACAGATGCTCCGGACACCATCATAAAGAGGTCAGTGAAGACAGTAGCAAGAGAGATAGAAGAACCAGAGATCCAAGCTGTACCTACGGTTGAAGCAGATTGTGAGACTTTACAAATTACTTAAAACATACATTAATCTTCCATTCCTTTATATTACTAAATGAATAAATTGCAACATCACTCTTCATATTATCTTAGAGTTTAGAACAACCTTCTTTCCATTTTGTTTCCTAAATATCTTAATGAAATTCGCAAAAGAAAAACAAGTTTACGGTTCAATGTCAACATGGTCTATGTAGGTATATCAAAATATGTATTCAGGTAGATTAAAACGAAAGTTGTGATAGCCCAGAGCACAGTGAACCTGTCTTAAATTTATAAAGCCCCACAGGGCCATGGTTCAAATCCGGGCGTGTACCAATGAGTTTTTCTGACTTAAGTACAGAATATCACTGACACCGTGCTTCGGAGGGCACGTCAAGCAGTCGGTCCCGGACGCTGTCAATAGATGGCGGTCGTTACAGTTCCCAACCCGCAGTGGAGCAGCGTGGTGGACTTAAGCTCCAAGCCCCCCTCCTCACCCTGGGGGAGGCCTAAGCCCCTGCAGTGGGGTAAAAATGGGCTGATGATGATGATGATGAAAACGAAAGTTACCCACGGCCCACGGCGGGTTTACATAATCCGGACGTAAACAACCCTCGTAAGATAATCTGATCGAAACTGCTACTATTTCAAAAAGGATAAACTGGTTTGTCAATATCATGTCTTCATTGTATATTATACGTGGTATCCCTATATTGAATAAAGATTTCAAGGATACAACAGCCTGTCCTTTTCATACTGAACAACTTTAGTTCTGTGAATTTAGTTAGAAATATGTACTTACAATAATACGTATAATGCGTACTTTAGTTATACACGGAACATACGTTTTACCATGTTTTAACTATTTCATTTCAAAGGAGCAGCAAATAAGACATATAAGAGGTATATCTTTATTTGACGAGAAATGAATGATTTTACGTAATATTAATAATAGGTACAGTTACAATCAAACTTTATGGCGGATGTGAACATAGGTACAAGCCGCGTCGCAGTAACCAGTTTTAGGTGTAGCGGGACGCAGTGGAACGAGGGGTATATAACGACTGTACCTGCGCAAGCACGCATAGAGCGTTGTATTCCGATCTGCCATAAAGTTTGAGGCGAACTATACCAACGTCCCTATCAAAATTCACAGAACCAAAGTTGTGGGTAATGTGCATAATTTTTTTCGAATTATTAATTTGTTAATTTGCATTAAGCATAGAATATCGATGTGTATAGAAATGTCGCGTTGTGACAGCTATGATGTGAGCGAAAATATACTTCCACCAGCCCATTATGCCCCACTGCAGGCCTTTCCCCAGAATCAGGTCAATTGGAGCTTAATCCACCACGCTGGTACAGTGCGAGTAGATGGATTTTAACGACTGCCATCTGTTGATGGCAACGGGATCGACAGCTAACGTGCTCTCCGAAACACGGAGTCAGTGATAGTTATGTACTTAAGTCAGGAAAACTCATTGGTACACGCACGGATTCGAACCACGGCGCCATGGCAAAGAGCATTCAACTGCAAAAATATACGTTGCAGACCAAACATACGCCACTTGATGCTTTGAATTATTCACTGTGAAATAGAATTTTGTGGGACTCGAGTGTGAAATCCGTGGTGGAAATGATCGTTTCGAAGAATACGCTCTATCATGATACGTGTAATATGGTATCTAAGGCATAAATAATAAAGACAGGCAGAAGCGCGCGCGGCCAAAGGGTTCGTGATTCTATGGAAAAACTCGACTATAAGTAGCAGTCTTGCAATACGGAGTTCGCTCAGTAGTTCACTTATAAAAATAAATAAATTAAAATACAGTTAACAAATTTTTGTCTGAAATATAACGAGTAAGTAATGAAGTTTTAAGCTGAAGGATTTAATACAATAGAGAATATTAATGTATAAACATTTGTTTAATAACTAAAAATAAACCGCTTAGCGTTGGCCTTCCGTGTGATGTGAAACGTTCAATTATCGCGGGAAAAGCCAACCTTGTAGTATACTTTTAATAACCAAATCACGAGTGTTTCAAATATCGTATCAGACAGAGAAGGCAACAAACACTTTTGTGTAAACGCAGTGAATGTAATTTATCCCTTTACAACCCTACTTCAAAATTATGCCCATATATCTGTAAAAAATTAAAAATAATGATAATAGCATACGGTCGATCTCATCACTGCTGTCATTTCCTTCGTGTTTTAAATCATTCCGAAGTATGTGGTGAGCCATCTCGATGATTCTGCTATCTAAGATGGAAACATTAGAATAGATACAGTCTAACTGGAATGAACATAGATACCTAAACCGCTAGTTGACAATTTAAAAAAAAATAATTATGAGAGAGCTTTTAAATATATTATAACAGTAAAAAAATTCAAAAAAATATATTATTATAAACAAAGTTATAAATGTTTAAAATGTCATGTTAGACGGAGAAGGCAATACCGCACGGTGTACAAGTGACGTCAGGCCATTTAAAATAACGTTAAATATCGTTTTGCAAGAAAGAGACAGAGATACAATTTTAATAGTTTATAATTTCCATATTATTTAACCGAGTACAATTTTGTTACCCAATTTTTACAGTTGACAAATTACTGGCAACGACAAAACAGAAATTGGTTATGCTGGTTCAAGCTGCTTCTAAGATGGAAATCACCGAGGAAGTGAAAACAAACGCACAACTGTTTTATCATCACATTTTAATGACCACTATGCGGGAGAACTACAAGGACGAGATTGTAGCTGAAGGTGGTAAGTAAATAATTACGAATAACACCTAGTGAAAGCACATAATAAATGCATGCCTGTAGTATAACGAATACAGATTGTACTGCACCTTTTTTTCACAATTTTTTCTTGCCATCTTGAATTCGGTATGTAAAGTAAAAAATTGATTAGGCCAATTTCAAAACCGTTTCGAGATAAATTTGTTTATTAACCATATTTCGCTATTAAGAGCTCTTAAAACAGTAAGATGGTAATTGTTTCAAGAAAAATAAATTTATAATAATAATATTTAGGACATTCCACATAGCGCCATCTAGTCCCGCACTAAGCACAGCTTGTATTATGGGTACCAGAAAACTGATTTACATACTTGAATATTCTTTATAATATATAGTTATATAGATATAGATATTTCACACACGAAACAAATAGACATGTTCATGCACACAAATAATTGTCCCGGGCGGGAATCGAACCCTCCACCCTTGGCTACGCAGTTAGCATCTCTAAGCACTAGGCCAATCGGCCACAGTCAATCAAAACATCGGTAGTCAATCACTGACAGTTTGGGAGTTTGATATTTAAGATATTTAGTATATAAGGGGAAAAAATATCAGTGTCAAAGGATGGCGAAAATTTTCCTCGCTTTAAGCCTCATTAAACAGATTAATATGAATGGGTTTTAATAAATATATACGTTCGTGTACGATTCTTGTACAAAGCGTACAACGCTTGTTTTTTGTCGTAGTCTGTGATCTTCACATATGAAACCATGCGTGTAACGTCAAATCATACGTCAGATTGTATTTTATCCTTGACTACCTTTTAGGCAAACAAAAAGCATACAGCCTCCCCACTACGAAACTGTTGAAAAATTATTGTAAAACGGTTACTTGGCGCAAAGCTAAAATATCGAAAATGTTTCTGAAAACAGTTTAAACTATTAGAAAAAAATATTAAAAAATAGCTTTGCATACCGAAATATATAGGATCCATAAAATATCGACCTTTTCACGATTAAATGGAAATATACGTGAGAAGCGAATAAAGTTAACAATACGTCAAGGTTGACGTGCGTGGGCGTGTTAAAGCTGTGGTTCCTCGCACATGAAGCTTTACGTGTATACATATACATACATATAATATGCGATCGTATTTTCCTTTCACCTCTATTTATAGATAAATAAAGTGCTGTTAATGTTATCGCGAAAAACAAGTTTATAAATATCATTTTTGCGTATAAATTGGGAAATACAAATCGTAGACGAACAGAGCAGTCAATTCTTTTGGTTTCAAGAAAGTTTCAAATGAGCGCGTCTTGTCGTTTTTGCACTTAACAGAAATATGTTATTTTTTTTTTTAAGAAAAACTACTTGAAAGAATTCTATTGAGATGTACAAAAATGTCGAAGACACAAATTTTTAAAATAAATCGTGCCATGACGTCACTCGGTTACATTACCATGGGCTAAGGTGGATAATTTGTACATAGCGGCACCGAGTGACGTCACGAGCGGGTCGTAAAAACACAAACTTCGATTTGTTGTATCTCCAGTAATAATCGGTATATTCTTCATTGTTGATGTATTATTGTAATAAATTTATTTTTATTTATTTTTTTATTTTTACAAGGCTTTTGTCGCTTAGCGACAATATCAGCCTTATTCATCAATTTGTTATACTGTACCGTGTGAAATGGCGTATGATACATAATTTTGTTAAAGAGGACGCGTTCATTAGTTTACAGATGAAAAAAATAATCACATAGTTGATTATAGTGTTCACTGTAATAAAGTCATAAAAAGCTTAATTGATTTTGTGCCTAAAAAAATATTAAGTTCCTCAATACACTCAATATGATTTAATAAATTATTGAAATTATCTTTCATACCGCTTCAAATTATTGGATATTTAATGGTACTGGGTAAATTTATCTTTGTTCCAAGTAAATTTATTCAGTTTTTTTAGCAATAAAAATGAAACTGAGTGTAAGCCCCTTTCCTAATAAGACCGTATTCCACGCGGGTAAATTTATGGATTTTCGCTACATATAATTCAAATACTCTTATAATTGCTTTTGTGGTGGTAGGCATATAGGTGGGAGCAGGCTCAGAAATATGAATGTTGCTTAAAAATTTTATTAATAAAAGTTATAGATTATTACCCAAATTATATTTTGGGTCTAATTTAATATTTAATGATAGACAGATATTTATATGCAATTTGATACAATGAAATATTTAAAAAAATGAATCAATGATAACGTATAAAAGATGTAAGGCTGTGGTAGCCTAGTAATTCAGCACCCGCCTTTGATAGATAAGACGTGGGTTCGATTTCCTCTATAGGCGAATTTTAATATTTAATTATTAAAAAGTAAATAGTATTTTAGTTTTTAACAAGTAAATATTTAAATAATATATCACAAGCTCCGCCGAAGTCGTCACTTCTCTGGCGATGGAGGTGAACAGACCCTGAACTTGGCCAGCGGTGGATAACGGTCTAAACTCTTTAACTCATTATTGAGTATGGGCGGCGTTCCAACTATGAAGCTGTGAAAGCCAGAACAAAAATATTTCGAAGTGCAAATCGAACTTGCACTTCGAAATTGATAATGAAATGAAAGGTATAAGTTTCTATGAAAATTAAACCTTCGTTTTAGTTATATAAATTATATAAAAATTATATCATGAAAATTAAAACGAACTTTTAATTTTCATACAAACTTGTACATGCTTAGAAACATTTTTTTTACAGGGCTGCACTGAGAATAGTGTTCTTTAAAAAATATGATAGCTCACCATTAATTTCAACTATAAAAGAAAAGATGTGTTGACAGACACATGGACAAACGAATGAATGGCAAAGTGTCCCTATAAGGATTCCATTATTTTACCTTTAGATGTACGGGACCTTAAAAATGCATACATTCGAAACTGTTTGTAGATTACTGTTTGTAGAGTTTTACGCCAGCGTCTGTATAACTTTAATCTCTACTTTCATACGATCACACAATGACGTACGTAATTTAAGAAACTTATACAGTACTTGTAATAGTATTTAATTTTAAATTAGAACGCTCCGGGTCTCATATTACAAGTATTTTTGATGAGAAAAGGGTAGCATTCCTCTAACGAATATAATTTACATGTCATATTTTTAATATTTTTTTCGTGTTTCTTTTTTTAGGATTCCGTACCTTAAAAGTAAAAAAAAGTCCTTGTTGGGCCACTTCGTTGTCCGTCTGTCTATCTGTCTGTCTAACAAGACCATTTTTCTTAAGAGCGCGTGGAGGTAGCAACTTGAAATTATTATTAAATATTAAGTGTAAGAAAATCAAGCTTCTAAATTTTTTTTTTTGTGAGTTCGGTGATTTTCAAGGAGGTTCATTACGGAATCTCTTTGGATGGCATTTTATTTTAGATATTGAACTATTAATCGCGAGTTGTACTGATCGGCGGCGCCCGCGCGAGACCTCATTTTCAGTGCTTACTTCCATTACCCATTGATATACTATCCATTCCTTAACCCATTGGGTACTTCTTGTTGATCTCGAATAATGAAACTTGATAAAAAACAAGATCTTACAGCACAAGTAAAGGATGAATACGAAATTCATTATTTTGTTACATCAAATAAAAAATAGTTTTTAGTATGGCGTTGACATGCGTTTTAATGCCATCTGGCGGTGAATAACTATAAATGCGTTATATAACAGTACCTACAGAATCCTCAGGGCGCTAGTCCGGCTCAAACTTGGTCTGTTTTTTCATTTTTCATCACATTCCCTTACTTGTTTGTCATAACATGATTACCCCGTTCTATGAGCACAAGCGTAAACAAGCTTTTTCGCATGGCTGCCTTACCTCTCTGCATAGTAAATGGCCTAACATTGTTTTTGCTTGGATTTACATAAAATCTGCTTAGGTAGATTTACGTTGCGTCATGATATTATTGATTTAACAATCGAGCAGGATAGAATGATATTTTTGAAATGAAAAACTGCGAATGGTATCCCCATCAGTTTTAGTATTTATGAAATATTAATACTGCTATAATATTTATTTACTAATTTATTATTGATTTGTTATAAAATAAAAAGGGTATATTTAGATAATAAAATTAATTTAATAACAAATTCTTGACATACGCAAACAACTAGAGAGAGCATGTACCAGGTTGTTGCGATGACTTATGGATTTAGTTGAAACTTCTGCGTTCACGAAAACATCATTGATGGAAAATATTTTCATGGACACAAAAGTTCCAATTAAATACAGCCATGCAACATGGCTATATCCAATGTTTGAACGTTTTTAGTTACCCATAACTCGACTCCAGTTTTTCCTTGCATTGCCGAGATTACTTATGGATTCTCATCAATGGGATCAAGCTCCAAGAGCATGTTGTCATTAGCTCGAAATTATGAGAAGCGATTAGCAGAGTGGTTAGACACCGTAACTACGGAGCCAAGGGTCGCGGGTTCGATTCCCGCCCGGGGCAAATATTTATGTGCATGAACATGTTTATTTCGTTCCGGGTCTGGGTGTAAAATATTTATATATGTATGTAAAATAGTTATACTTATATGTATATATTATTATAAAAATGAAAAACAAGCATAATACTTACTTTGGGACTAGATGGCGCTGTGTGGGATATTCCTTGTATTATTATTATTATTATCATTATTATTATGTAATATTACCATGACTTTACAATAACAAACGGAAAAACTACACTAGATTAACTTTTTCACTTTCTGCTTTACTTTTTTTTTTATTTCAAATACAAATACACTTTTGACAATTCATTTCCGTAAGATCTAAGTGTAACGATAACGCGAATTAGAAATTTTGTACACATTGGAATTAATTACTAACTAACTTCAGAGAGACCATTTTACCAATTGTTCTTCCGTTGAAGCATTCAGACAAATGTTCCGGTTTTTTATTTCCGTTTTTAAAAGTTCTGGTTATGTACTCGTTATAAAGAATCACATAACGAAAAACGTGGCAATTTCGTCATTTCAAGTGTTCAAAGTTTTCTCGTGTCGATGTCGAAACAAAGTCACGCGTTGGGCCAGGATTGGAGTCATGTGGTGTTCTATAGAAACTTTCCATCTAACGCAACTTGGCAAAGTTTAGAATTTATAAAGGGACATATTACTCAAACGTTTTATTTGTGGTATAAAATGTAAAGTCCGCGTCACCAAAGAAGCCCGTAGCTGTGACGCCAGCTGCTCATTGCATAAACTCCTTTACCTTGAGAATTATTTTTCGGATCACACTTTGTCGGACTTTAGGAATCTTCAATCACTCTTTATAGGTTCATAGACAATTAAATTCACATTATAGGAAAATTCAATATACAATGTTTTTTTTTTTGTTTTTTGTCTGATAGGTAGGTATCTATTTCAAGAAATATTAGCTGAGACAAACAAAAACTATAAATAATATTTGTTGTAAAAATCTTTATTTTCAAATAGCACCACTAAACATATTATGGTTATTAGCCTGTAATACCTTCCATAGAGCCTGTTTTTCTCTTTTCATTTAACTTTTTTCCAGTTATATGGTTTTGCAGTCGGGTTTTTGTTTTTTTTTTTAAATAATTTTGTTTATTTCAAACTTTTTTAGTTTAATTAACTGGCACAAATTACTTTAGTATTACATCCCACTCCCACTTCAACTATTAAGACGAATTATGATCAAGGTCTGGGCTACATACAGTGCGTGCCAAAGGAATATCTTGGATAGAAACATACATACTCTTGAAAAACATTACCCTCCTCTCAGTCGGGTAAAAAGAGAGGCTTTACAATTTATTTTGAACCAAATACAATCCCACAGTTACACAGTTACCCAGTGTAATTAATATTCATTAAAAGGCATATTTTTATTACGAGCAAGAATCGCTTTGACTGACCGGTCGGCCGAGTGGTTAAAGACCCTAAATGCGGAGCCAAGGGTCACGGGTTCGATTCCCGCCCGCGACAAATATTTGTGTACATGGAGATGTCTATTTGTTCCGTGTCTGGGTGTAAAGTATCTATCCATATGTGTATATATTATAAAAAAAAAGAATAAGTATATATGTATCAGTTGTCTAGTACCCCGTAATACAAGAATAATACTTGCTTACTTTGGGACTAGATGGCGCTGTGTGGGATGTCCCAAATATTATTATTATATATTAAATTTTACTATCTGGTTGTCTGTTATCGGGGTAGCGGTTTTGTTTATATCGTGTCTCGCTCTAATTTGTAATGATTTCTCATTACCGTGTCTCTTGCATTTTGATACGCCATATAATATCACGGTTCGTGGCGGTGGTGTTCAAATGGTGTAAGGACAGATTTTTTTTTTTAATGTACACTAATATAAAAAGGTATAGTTTGTGAGTTTGTTTGAATGTAGAGAGTAATCTAAAAAACTACTCATCCGATTACAATTTTTTTTTAACCAATATTTAGGATGGATTTAAACTATCAATGCGTCTGTCTAATTGTTTGTCCGAGCCAATATCTGGAACGGCTGCACCGATTTTGATGCGATTTACATTGGCCGATGCTCAGAAGACTTTTCGGGAAGTAATCTAGGTTACTTTTATCTATGCATACAATTAACATAGAAAAATTTGTGTTATCGAAACAAAGGATTTTTCTTATAAGACGATTAGTTTAGTACAATGTAGTACGGTTTCAAAAATAATGCCATTTTTATTTGTCATAAAATGAAAATGTTTTCATTTATATAAATTTTATATGAAATTTAAATTTTACAAACGAAAAATATTTATGCATATTTTTTTTAGTTATATTTGCATATCATTAACAGCCTTCGTGTACACGAACGTTAATATCGACCTAATCGTTAACAAGATTTGAAACAAATATACAGGGTCAAGCTAAATAAAAGCTTGTAAGGAAGTGACGTGAATACGATTTCGGAATTTTTATTTTCCACCGTTCTTGGTTAAAGTATTTTTTTCCAGTGTAATTCCGAAAATCCATTAAGGGAAAACAGGTCAGTGCGAGTGGGACTTGCGTGGAGAACGCAAATTCTATCTCGTGTCGTGTCGATTATTATTAATATTGCTTCACCTACTACGTTTTTTTTTAATCGGACTCTAATTTTGTCAACAATTTGAACCTGGTTCCTTCATACAAGTTTAAACTTTTCTGTTGAAACCGAAGACTTAAAATTTTCGTTTAGGTTTAACCTGTAGATTATGAGCAGTGTTTTTTAACAAAATTAAAGTTTAGTTGTTTTAGAGGTAAAGAGGAAGAGAATGCTCAATTATTGTATATTTTAGAAGGTTCGAATCCTAGGCCGGGTCAGTATTTATATGATGAATGTTGATACTGGTACCGGGTCTTGGTTGTTATACGTATGTAGTATCCAAAACACAAACTAATGCTTAGTTTTAGGCCTAGACGTTGTTGTGACGTGTACGTTATTATTTTCATTATTATTTCTTTAATATCTTTTAAATTATTTATTCTTAAAATAGAAAAACCAAAGACATTTGAAGTTCGCATACCGAACCAGTTTGTTTAATTTGCTAAATAATGTACTTAACAAAAGGTGGATTAGTAGATACTTAAAACAGGGCTAAGGACATTAAATGTAAATATAACTTATATTGTATTAAACAAATCTCACGTCATGTACTTAAATCCCTTTCAAGTTAAGTGCGTTTGCTATTTGAACCAATCCCAGGTATTTTGTGAAACCTGTGAACCAGATTGTTTAATACTAACATCAAACAAACTTGGCAAGGATTTCGTTTTTTTAAAATAAATGATCGATGTTTTTCGTAGTCAAATTAAATTTTATGGTGTTTGACAAATCAAATTTGTTTATAATAATAATAATAATAATAATAATAATAATAATAATAATAATAATAATAATAATAATAATAATAATAATAATAATAGTAATAATAATAATTATTATTATAATTATAATAATAATAATATCTGGGACATCCCACACAGCGCCATCTAGTCCCAAAGTAAGCAAGTATTATGCTTGTATTATGGGGTACTAGACAACTGATATATATACTTAAATATTCTTTTTTTATATATATAATGTATACATATATAGATACTTTTACACCCAGACGCGGAACAAATAGACATGTTCATGGACACAAATATTTGTCCCGGGCGGGGATCGAACCCGCGACCCTTAGCTCCGCAGTTAGGGTCTCTAACCACTCGGCCAACCAGTCAGTCATATATATAGTTTATATAGTCTACAAAATGTATTAGAGTTAAAGGTAATTTCTATGTTAAATGCTTGGGTCTTAGTCAATAACTGTTTTTCTTTATTTGAAATAGGTCTGATTGAGTTTGAAATGGAAGATCCAAACGTACCGAGCCACGCAATCATCAAACTTCGCAGCAAACAACTGGTGGATGCCCAGGTTAGCGAGTTCGATGTACCGGACCAGCCAAAGAAGTAAGGAGAGAGATAAACAAAAAGATTTTTGTTACAAGTTCCCCTCAGCGTTGTCAATGTAGTGAACAAACGATGCTCATATATTTTAAACCATCTCTGTTTAAGATAACTCATACACCACTATTACGTAGTATTTTTATTACATTAACGTTTCTTGTCATTGACTATAATGCTATATTGTAATGTTTTTTTTTTGGTAATTATGTGCTTATTTAAAAAATAAATCAACGGTTTTCTTTTACCCACACTGGTTTCATTTATTAAATACGAATTAAGTTTTCATCTTTTATACCTCTTATATTAATTTAGTTGGACTCACGTGCACCTGTAAAACAAAACATTTAATTAGAACTTCTTATAGACGGTTATTTTGTTTTTCTACATTTTCTTCTACATTATTTTCTACATTTTTAAAGAAGAGATTTCCCTCTTTAAACTGGTAAAATTTTGCTTTGTAAATTTTGGTGGCAAGCATATTTTTCATATAACTTGAAAACGTACAAATTAAAAAATAAAGAAATATATTGTAATGAGAGAAACAAGTTTAATTTCGTATACAGTTGCGAAATTAAAAAAGCTTTAATTATTGTTGGTTTGGCAAACGCGAAAAAAATTATTTCACGTTTATGTATATGGTTAAAAACATTAATTTATTTCCTAGTTTACACCTTTCCGTTATAATTTTCAGTAGTTGTTCAGTTCAAAGAAGCTTGTCTGGGTCTTTAAACAAGTTAAGACATATAGAGAGAAATCAAAAACATTCTAATTCGTTTGAAGTAATTAAAAACGGGATGTAGTTCTTCAAATGTGGACTAAATTTAATGCTAATAGAATTATTGTAATAATTTGTTAGTAATAACGATATCTAATATTCAAACGATTTTAACTATCCGGCATGATGTTAAATAAACAAAATGCACTTTGGATGGTGATATAGCATTGAGTTTGTAATGTGAATTAATGTAAATTCGTGTATCGATGTACGATATCGATCAGTGTATCGATGTGTTGAATAATTGAAAAATAAAACTATACATAATGTCATGAAGGATTTATAATCTAGATTTACAATGAAATATGTAAAGACATAAATATTCGATATACGTACAAGTATAACTATATCTTTTTAAATTTCTGAAAATTTTCCTGTTTAGCTTTTCCGTATCAACTGCGAGAAAACGTGCACTCCGCGAATCGTAAACAATGATAATTGTCGTAGAATTTGAATAAACGTTTATTATTCCCTATTATTTTTAAGGCTACATCATTTCATACAAATCAGTTTGATGAAATATATAATTCACTTTTGGATATGAAATATTTAATATTTTTAATTAATTAAAGTACTCTGTGTCCCAAGTACTAGAACAAAGTGATTCCATTTGTTTAGATCGGCGGACTGATTTGTATGATTTAAAGTACATTCACAATAAAATATAATAGAGTAAAAATTTAACAAATTACCTATAACAATTTCGCCGCGTTCGTAGTTTTCAAGCAATGTAGAATTTCAATCAGACTAGGAAATAATCCTGTAACCAGCAAATATTTACAAATATTAAAATAATCAAAAGATGTGTGTTTTAACGAAATGTAGGGGCGCTATTGATATCATTTTATTCATACGTACCAACAAGAGACCCAAAAACAACCCGTATTAATCGACATCAAAGCCAACAAAATAATTTTCTTTCGTTATTCCTTTCTTACCGGTTTTCTTTTGGTGTGAGCTAAATACTTTATGATATAATTCTCTTATGTTCGCGGTTTTCAAGATGTAAAGGAAATTGGATGATAATTTGAGATGTAAAGTAAAATATGATTGTATTTACATTCTTATTTGTGTTTTGCCAGCACACTTGAGATAAGTAAGCGGTATCACAGTCGTCTGCTCCCTCTGAAATAGAGTATGATATATAATTAATAGAGTATTATATATTTTTATAACAGAGTATATTTGTCAATCTGTATAAATGGAGTATCTTTAAAATTTCGAAATTACGTCATATACCTTCACACATTATATATATTATTATCATATAGTAAATAACTTTGACAGCAGCGTTTGATTTTAATAGAGTCAGAAATGTCACTTCACAGTATCGAAAATGTCAGTCAAACGCCATGTCGCAGAGGTGAAGAACGGCGCGCGGCGGGGATCTCGCGCCGGTTGCAAACAATTGCATGTTTTTGTTTTTCACTATTTACAATAATTTTATTTATAACGCATAAATACATTTACCAATAATATGTTTGTATTAAAATGAATTACTGTACTCGCATACTCCATAGATATTATGCTATTATGGTTATGGTTGACCAAGAGAATGAATTTGTGAATATCGTACTTTGCGTGCCGCAGGTCCTGATACCGCTTTCGGATTTTTCCCTTAAGTCATCAGGCAGCATTGAAATAACAGCTTCTACATCGACCTCGCCATCTGAAAACTGAATTTTGTGTTACAATTTTTGTTAAGAATGCAGGTGGAAGGTAAGCTTGGAATAGAAATATTGTAAGGAAGGGCTTTAGAGATTGGATACGTCAAAGTGGCATGCCCCTCCGCCTCATCCATTTACGACTTTATGCACGTATAGTACGCACAATAACTCAGTCGTTCGATTTATTAGTCAATTATATGCCACAAAGACAAATCGTTGCGGAGGGGTATGCCATTTCGAGTTAGACAATGTCTACATTAAAACGAAAACCATTGATGCATTGACTTTTCAAAAAGAACTAGACAAATTCCGCGTTTCAAAAACGACTGAAAAAAAACGAAAGCTACAATAGTTTAGAGTTTATATTTTATATTCAGTTTGTATTGCTATATAGTCCTGTAAGTAAACTTCAAAACTTGCAAAAATAACAAGGGACGTCCATTACGTGAAAGAAGCACAGTTTTTTACGCAATGAATAGCTTTATCGGAGTATGTTCTAGATTTTGTAAATGACTGAGTCAATTCTTAGATGTCAATGTTTTGAAGTCATTTGACTAGACACAAGGAGTCAAAAGCGAATTAGTATCATAAATAAAATATAGTACGACGAAAAAACTAAGACGATTTGTCGTATTTTGTTTGTCTTCCAAGCCATCATTAGACTATACTTCCAAACCGTTTCGTATGAAAATAATAACGTGGGGCCTGAGCATATAATTTGAAAAATAAGTTATGTAGGTACGATCCGTGGTGTACTAATAAACTTTTGTTCGTCGGTTCTTCTTTGGGGGTAATAAAAAGCAAATTCGTGTTTTTCCGTGGCGCCAAATAGTGCAATTTGTTTTTTTGGGAATAATTCCACAAATGTGGTATAAAACGAGAAAAAAAAATTGATAAATAGTTTTGTACCTCAGATTCATAAATTTTTAAGATATAATGCATTAGTTAGAGGACGCGGTCTTTGGAAATTCATGGGCTTCCTATAGTGGGTCCATATCCAGTTGTGAAAAGCTACCTTGCACCTTACGTTATGACCCGCGTTTATTGTCATGCGGGTTCTGTTTACCCAATAATGATATCCCTGAACTCGTTCGAATTTACTTTGAATATAAAATACACGAAGCTTACATTCATGCGCCGCGCCACCGCAATTCTAAGATTTTGAAGAATTATTTACTATTCTACTGACGCTTTTACTATTGTTTTCCGACCCGCTCAAGAGTACACGTCGGTTGAAATAGCAAACGATTTAGATTATTTAGGCCATGTATATATCACCACTACGTATATAGATGGGCCAAACTTCATTCAAACAAAACCAAAGGGAAGCCATGAAGGAAACTATTAGTTACTTGACAATTGGTCACATAACTGAGAAAATTTGCGGACTATGTGATCATTAAAAGTATCATATGAAAAATATAATTCTGAATCTCCTTTAGATTTATATGTTTGTGGGGAAACGATACGTCCCGCATATTCATAATATTACTACGAGTCTAATATCCAGTCAATTTTATTTTCAAAATTAACTAAAATCGAGACAGTTTAGACGTCAGTAACGACTACATTACTGAAATTTTTGAATTTATTATTTCTCAATTATCACAAATATACTTTTCAAGCTGATAGGATTATAGCCCAAGACAGAACTGCTCCACGGCTTTGATACAACAATAGCCACTCCAGCAAAGCTGCTGTTTTTACTTCCGGAAAAAATATACGGTATGTTTCTCAGTATCAAAGTGGCCGCTATTTCTCCAGTGAGTGTACATACAATGCCATAAATAGAGAAAGATGGAGAAATCTCGTAAAGAACGCAACCAAACTATCAGACACTCCGTCAGGAGTGTACGACTGAGAAGAAGAACTTTTCAAGCGATTATAGTGCAAGTTCAATATACCATGACAAATAATCACATGGAAATTTATATGGAGTAAAATTTTTGATTTGTGCTCTTTAAGGAGGATCAATTACGGTTTATGAGTACTATATACTACATTTTATTGTTTAGTTAAAAAAGTTTATAAAAGTATTACCCTCACTCTCACAAAACAAATAAAAAAAATTAATCAATAATAGTGATACAAGAGATATGCGATCATAAGTCATATATATATAGTTATATATGTCATATAGTCATATAACGTTATTAAATCACAATAAATACGTACCATGCCAGCTGTTTCCATTACACATTTTATGTAACATTTGAGTTTAGGGTCAGGCATTAAGTCAGCACCGGCGTTCACTTGATCGATAAGAGCTGTAGTAAAATTGTATTATGGTAGTAAAAAAGTTTCAGAGAAAAATTATAATAAAGTAACATTTACATTAACGATCTATGCCTTTGGTATATTTTTATAGCACTAGGTCTTCTACTTCGCCCAAATGATTTTTTAAAAGTGTTTGAATTTGATAAATTAAACTTGTTTTTAAGGTTCATACACAGACGATATAAAAACTCTAGACACCCTGTTACTGAGCAACCAATGAAGCACTGCAATCGCGGCCGCGTAAGTATGTGTGAGTGAAACTTCACAGCGTACTGGCGGTCGGTTGACTTAAATTACTACGGTGTGTGTTCAAGCTGACGCGTGTGTACATAGCCAGCTGGCTTACTAGGGGTGCGTCGGTAGTTAATTCGCGATGTTACGTCCGGGTTTTCCTATTACTAAAGCGTGCAACTTGAATCATAATATTGTGAGTTGTTTTTTGCGCTTCTATTTTGTAAAAGTACGATCTATATTACTCTTTATATCTTATTTGCTCTGCGTCGAAAATGGCATTTTCATACATAGCCAGAATTTATAACATCCCTTAATATAATTAAATTAGAATTTTTTATCAAAGTCGGTTTTGAAGTTCTTGGATTCTTTAAGCGATAATTAAATAAAAACCAACTAAATAGACAAAAAATTTATATTATGAGTTCCGAGACAGTAAATAAATTAATTACAATAATTTATTTAACAACGTCTTCCATGAACTGGTATTACTACGTTAGAGTATCACAACAGTAGGTACAAATATAGAATGAAAGTTGTAATTTGTAAAAATATCTAAAAGACTTACCACTGTCTACTCCTGTTTCGTCGATACAATTTTCTCGAAGCATTTTTGCGAGCTCAGCCATTTCCTCGTCCATTGTCTGAACACAGTTAATCAAGTTAATAAATTAATTAATCAATTGATAAAATATTGTATTTCCGACGAAAGATAAAATAGCTTTAAATCCATTTTCGCGTTGTGTTTTATTTCAAAAGATTGCTACGTAAATTTTGTTATTAAAAATCAAGTGTGTGTATATATCTTAAATAGACTCTTAATTTTAATTATACGTTTCTAGAAAAAACTATGGAAAAACTGAAGTCGTCCGAATTTTCTTCAATACTGGTTTAGCGATTCAGCCGTAAAAACGTAACAGACAGTTAAATACCCCATAGCCTATGGAAACATTAAATTCACCTAAAAGAGTTTTATACTTATATTGGTACCTATTGATGAAGGTGAAAAAGCTGTTTTAAACAAACATCTACTGCAGCACCCTTTGGCGGTTTATGAACATGAATTTATATAAGAACCTGCTCTGAGGTGTTAGATTATAATGCAAAAAAAACATCAAAATTATCCTAGGTTGTTTTAGAGCATCAAATGTACTGCTTACAACCATAATTCATAGTTATAGGCACTTTTATAATCCTGATAAATATTTCTAACAGTTTCACGACTATCCAACCATTAGTTTTTAAGTTAAATCGTCACAAACATAAATACGTACAAGGAATTGTATACAATAGTGTATATAGACATTTACTCAGAAAACCGAAACTGCAATTTAAAATCAATAAAAGTGTCTAAAGGTGTATATAAAGTTAAGTTTGATTGGAACTGTACCCATAGTATTAACGAAAAAATCGGTTGACCCCACAGGTCATCCCTGAAACTTCCCGCTATTTTCGCGTACAATGTGCTCGAAAATTAGAAAGCTATTTAACTCTTCGCACTCAAAATATCGATGTTTGTGGTTTTTGAACTCTTAGAGCTCATAATATACATTTTTCGAGCTCTCCAAGTCCAAAAACAGAATTTCTATACATTTAGAGTTCTTCAAGCTCAGAAATCTGGGACATAACAAAGAAAATGTTATGTTGAAAATATTTGAACTGCGATATCTTTTGAACGCTTTGTTTGGTTTTAACGCAGGTTACGGCATTCTATGCAATTTTGTAAGAACATACTTTTTGTATGAAGTCAAAAATCTATTGGTCGTAAAATCTCAGTTATGTTAAAAAACACTTTTCGGAAATTTGTAGACTGCGATATTATTTGACCGCTGCGTTTGATTTTAATGCAATTTACGGCATTATAATGTAATTTTGTAAGAACAAAATTTTTGTCTAAAACCAAAAATCAATAGGTCTTAAAATCTCAAAGTTATGTTAAAAAAAAACACGTCTCCAAAAATTTCTGAACCGCGATATCTGTTGAACGCGTTGTTCGATTTTGTCATTTTTGGCGGCACACGACGCAGTTTTTTATATACAAAAACTTGACTTGACTTTTTTTTTAATAAGTTTAATAAGTTTTTTTTAATAAGAAATGGCGCATTTAATTTTCTACGGCTCAAAATATCGACGAGAAATTCAGTTAGGGCAAGAACAAGGACATATAACAATTTGCTGTACCATCAAACTGTTATATCGCTACAAGTTTAATTGGTATCTTTACTATATTGTTTTCCTGTGATTTCAATGCGTCGTAAATATTTTTTTATATAAACAAACAACATTTTTTTCTCATTTTAAACTTAGTGGTGTGGTTTTTAACTTAGAGGATGTACAATACAGTTGTAAAATATCGACTGTACCTAATAGCGAATTAGCTTAAGGGTTATTGTCACAAAATGAGCTCCCATTTACACTCGTAGTTTTAAAATAAACTGTAAGTTCTTCGAATACAACAGTTACATAAAAGTTATGGCTTATTCTAAGTCTGTCAGTGTTCGTAAACAAAAATGCAGTAAATTAAGTTTTTAAATAAACGTAAACAATATTTAATGAAGTTGGTCGTACAAATTATTCATATACATTTTAGGTAGCGTTATTGATATAAATAAACAATTGTCATTTATGGAAAGTAATAAAAATAGATAAATAGATTTCTAAATTTTCATACAAATGTAAGAAAGCATAGGTCAAAATAGATTTATCTATCTGCGTACAAATCATATGCGCCAATAGGTACAGATTCTAGTTTGTAACAACTTTTTAAAGTGAAAAGTCTGATCCATGTGAGTTATTTTATAAGGGTTCGGAGGTCCGGAAACCTGAATATTGTACGAAAATAGTGACCACGATGATGATAGTCATCATGCTGAATTAATCATACTTATTAACATGAATTAGAATTAGAACAAAATCAGAATAGTGGAAAATAGAAAGAAATTATAAGAAAAATAATATCGCTTAGCCATGTACTTTAATACATAAAATTAAAAACAAAGTCAAGTCTTACCGCTACAGTGGCAATTAATATGCCAATAATTATACAAAATGACACACGTTGACACATCATAGAATGATACCTCTACTAACTACACGAGATGAAAATACAATAAGTGATGACCATAGGGCGTACAGCTTTATATACATAATTGAAGACTTAGTATTGGAAGTAGATACTAATAGGGCGGTCCAGTTGTAGTACACTTCGCCTAGTGTACTAGGCTAGGACGTTTTTCAAACATTGTACTGTAGACTCATTTATTCTATGATTTGTAAATTATATGTAACGTTCTCGAAAACGCAAGTGCTTCTGTAATTAACAGTTCGTATATAATTATGTATTATCACAATCGCTGTTGTCAAATTTATTTACGGCTTATCTATATACACAAACCAGTCAACCTTTAGACCACGCTTTAATAAACGTCAGTACGAAAACGAAATCGCCAAAAAGTGGCGGGGTGCGGGGAGAGGTCGGCTAGTTTTCATTGGTTCGTTCAAAATTGACAATTTAATGGCTTCCGACGTGCTTCCAACTGACGGCTCACTAGTGACGTAGTTATGTAGTGTCACTACATAGCCTTGGCGAATGCTACTCCCTGTCAAAGCGTGGTCTATAAGGTTGACTTGTCTGTGTCTATATATTAATACGCGAAGAAAAAACTTTAGACTTAAACTTTAGAACAACAAACATGTGTATCGCAGGTTATAAGGATATGTAAAACAATCTCGTGTCGTGTCGTTGGTGTCGTGATAGCCCAAAGCGCAACGAATCTGTCTTAAATTTATAAGGCCATTGGACCATGGTTGGAAACCGGGCGTGTACCAATGAGTTTTTCTGACTTAAGTACGTAACTATCACTGACTCCGTGCCTCGGAGAGCACGTCAAGCAGTCGTTCCCGGACGCTGTCAATAGATGGCGGTCGTTACAATCCCCAACCCGCAGTGGAGCAGCGTGGTGTTTTTAAACTCCAAGCCTCCTTCACCCGAAGGGAGGCTTAAGGCCCTGCAGTGGGGTAAAAATAGGCCGTTGAAGTGAAGTGAAAACCATCTCGTTGAAGTAAAAAAACGAATCCGAGTCAACAAATTTGTTTTAAGACGTTGTTGAATTGGTGCTGAAACCTAAACTTAGGCGTACTTTAAATACAATTATGTAAGCACTATGTCTTGTAGAAAAGGACTGGTTTACTGGTAACTGGTTTATACTATACATAGAAGTATCAAAGTATCAAGAGAGGTAAAGCAGCGTTGTTTTCGGTCCCATCAATGGTTATTAATGATTAAAATTATGGGCAACGTATGTCGTCTGATTCACGTTTGCTCAGACCTGGAAGATTGCTATCAGTAGAGTCAGAAGATGAGGACAAGAGATCTTAATAGGTCGCAGTGTAAAGCGATCCCACCATAATTATGATAATTATTAAGATATGACACGTTAATGTGATGAAAATGGACAATAAAAATATCGTTTTTATTGCCTATTATTGTTATCTTAGTTTTAGTTTTAACTATTAATGAATTAACCCGTTTGTAATCAGTTGAACTTCTAAAATTGTACCCTTACATGTACCACCCCAGTACGTCTCGTATTCGTGCTTTAATCTTGACTCAACTTCCAAATTTTGATAAAATACTTGTAGTATATAACAATTGCAATTAGTTTCTTATATAAACGAAATAAAAAATAATCTGTAATTTAAAATAGTCTATAAATTGAATAATAATTATAAATAGATAAATAGATATCTTGATACGATATTTCTGTTTCGGTAGTGTGATTTTAGAAGTTTATATATTGTAAAAGAATAAACTTGATCTCAGACATTCTTCTTCTTATTGTTTGTGTATTATTTTGTGTATTTTATCATTATTTCTTGTATTAGAACATAAGATTTTTTCATATTGTTCCGTTCTCTATTGTTGTGTGTATTCATAGTTATAAGAAATATTCCATTGTGTTGGAGCTGAGGCAATCTGCTTGACACCACAACGTTCGGTCTATGGCTCAGTTTGATATCATATTAGTACACATAAAACAACCCAGAAGCCTTCGCTTTTCTCGTCGAATGAACGATATCTCTATTATAGTGAAATTCATTTGTTAGTACAACGTCTCTCAGATAAGGTTATTTTTAAAAGTTCGAACGTCTATCATAACTAGTGTTTCATATTATAATGTCATTGTATGATTTGCATTGTCGTGTCCTATAAGCTAAGTGTTATCATGGTTTTGTTCTTTTTGTTCGACATTTCAGCGAGATTTGAATTTTTGTGATTGTATATACCAACCAGGAAGAAAGTGGGTGCTTTTAGGTATTTAGGACTGAGATTTTGTTTTAGTTAATATAGAATTCTCAGTGTTGTCTTACAAGGATTTCAAAAGCGAACTTGTCTATCATTGTCCAATACTAATTAGAAGTATGTGAACTTAAAATTTATAGAGTTTAACAAAAAATATAATTTTTTTTCTTTCACGAGCCTCGTACCACCATTACGAGGCAGTTACATATTCGAACCCCTTAAAAATATGCTCTGCTTTTAAATGTAGCAGGACGTAATCACTTTTAATATTTTGTACTCTAGAACTACGAAACGGGCGGGACGTTTTAAGTGCTGCCCATTCAAACCACTTAAAAGTTTATGATTCTGGGACCATGTATATTTTGTTTTATTAAATATCTATTCTTTTATAATATAATAACTTCGGTGGTAATAACTTAGGCAGGTATTTAAATTTTATGAAAGTTTATTATTTTTTATTTACTGATTTTATCGATAAAATGAATAGTTACACGTAATCTGTAAAATTCAAAACTTTCAAGCTAGAGTATGAGAGGAGAGAGTTTTCGGATTCACTCTGTGAAACGAAATGCCTAGCGAAACAAACGGAAGTGAAATTAAACGTCACTTCCAGAGCCAACCGTCCCAACCAAACCTTTATACAGAATTTTAGGGTTCTGCAGTGTCACGTTAGATAGAAATTTCTCAAGATTTGTAACATAAGAAGAAATGAAAATAGACGATAGTTCAGCTACTTAATTACTCTAGAAAATTTTTGTGCGTATAAATAGGACAGAACATAAGTGTTAATTACTCCTCATTGTAATTTTATGGGAGAATGACTAGGAGGACGGAATCTCTTATTAGGAGATTATTCATCTTCATAATATGAATGTCCTATTTCATCTTGCTCTTCAATATAAATTAAGGCTTTTGTTGATACATGCGTCGAAGTTTGTTTTTATATTTTTAACACTTTAGATTTCTCAGAACTGTAGCGACGTAGTTTCCAAAGATCCGATCGTTATCATTAGTGGCGTCTTTAGTATCGGAGCAAAGTACCAAGTCTTCGTGTTTCCTTTTCAGGATGAGTGTCGTTCTTTCCAAGGAGCTAGGTGTTACTTGTACAGGTATTCTGATAACATTTCCAGATCGATCACATATTTAAAATTGTGACGGCTTGTAAATAAAAACCACAACTACCACAATTTCTTAGACAATATATTAAAATTATAAAAATAATTATAAATAAAATAAATTGTTATCACGGTTATTTTTTTCTCGACATATATCACGTCCGCCGATCTTATTTTTTTCATGGCATTACCATTGATGCTAAATTACAGTGGGGCCCATATCTTGTGAGGGTGGCTGGTAAACTGAGTTTACAATAAAGCAATAGGTACATTTTTTTTAAATAATAACTTGAAATATCTGTTTTGTAGCATTTTGAACATAACTATGTACGTAAATAAACTATAAAAAGTAAGTATGTAGAAAGTATAAAGTAATTTTATTAGAAACACAGTTCAATTGACTGTATATTTATTTAATGTTAGTTTATAAATGCATCCATTGAGTATAGCATAGATTTTTTGACTCGTTCATACCTCGTGCAAAATTAGAATTCATACTCGAATGGTCTAATTGTCAAGGACACATTTATTGTTGCCACAATCAATTACCTACTTACTAAATATTTTTTTGTGACTCAGGCTTTAGAAGTACCATTGAAACATGAAAACCTTTCTGGTTCACTTGTACATCCAGATTAAACGTATATATATAAACACCAATACTTTAACGGTCATAAAAACAATTCACAACAACAAAGTAATAATGCTTTTTACCATAGACAATGACATTATTACAACAGGAATTGTTTTCCATATATAAATAATAAATTTTTCAATCCATATGCGGCTTCAATGCATTGTATCACGGTGCCTTGTCTGTTGATCTTCTTTCCAATCTCAGCATCAAGATGAGTTTGCTATGAATGGGATTAATATCTTACGACATTAAAATTTAGATGACTTAATAGTTTATATTTATACAGTTTTGATTTTTGAGATCAGGTCCTAGAGTTATTTTGCTCTTTTAAATTAATAAATACCAACAAATAATAAGTGTCAATAAATAATAGACAACGCTCGATCCTACGGTGGTTTAAAATTAAATAATAGGTATTGTCTGTATGTATTGAGCTTTAATTATTTTACGTGAATATCCGGCTCGTTTAACTAATTAAATATATTTCTGAAGTAATTTTTTTTAAGGCCGTTAGGCGTGAAATTTTCTCTGGAAATATTAGGCCGGCCTGTGCGTAAATAACACTTTCATATAAGTATTCACATAGCGTTCTTTACAGTTCTGAAAGAAAACGCTATCAATTATTGGATAGTATATAGTATATATTATTGGATAGAATTGGATATTATACTGAACGTATTTTATACTAAATAGCGTATTTTTCACAATTGTAAATTAAGGTACCAAATAGAATAAAATGAATTTATTCGAGATCTGAGATATTAAATAGTATATAACAGTCAACATACGCCACAAGAGGGGCGCGAGAATCAGCCAAATTGGCTTTTTCTCGTTTAATCGTTTTCGTGCCTTCTTACGAAGCATTCGTGCGCATCGTGGCATTCCACTTATAAGAAATATGTTATTTATTATAAAACTGTACACCACTTTAAGCATTCAACATGGCTATTAATTGTATCACGTTATAGCAAAATCAATTCTTTAAAGAAATTAATTGGGATTTCGTTATTTACGTAAGAGTTAATTTAATAAAATAATAAGAATTTCCATCCACAAACAACCGTTCCTGTTTTTTTTTAAATTAGCTTATGTTCAATAAAAAAAAATATAAGATGTAATTTATTACTAATTCTGTGAAAAAGCAAATTAAGTACTATTAATAATATTATTTATTTATTATTAATATATATTAATAATATTAGACAAAAACCTTGTCTGAGCTGTTTGTCTATTTAAGAGATGTATATAGACTTAAGTGTAGGTACCAGAAGGTACCGATGAAAATAAAAATTTGTAAGAAATACAATTTTATTTTGTTTTTCATGCATTTAAAATTTTTATAATTTATATGAAACACAAAATTTTTCTTTAAACATGTTATTTTAAAAATTTTGGTTAGAGCCACATAGGCTCACGGTCAGCTTACCACGGAGCCAGCGTTACGTCTATTTCCTTATATTTTGATAGTAATTTAAATTTTGACTCGGATTGGTTAGACTGAATGATAAGCCACTGACTGTGATCTAATATGGCCTTATCTGTGTGACATGATACATAACAGTCACATAAATTAGAGGAACGAAGCGGAGCGGAGCGACGTGTCACCCAGAAGCGTTATGATTTTAAAATTTATCAATTAGTTTTTTAATAAATAAACACAATGATAGCCATATTATTACTATTGGTGTATCTCAGATACACGGAATCATCTAAGTGTGTGTTAAAATGCGCCTACGCGCAACAAAATAAAAATACTAAAATATTTAACTCTTGGACATTGACGGTAACGCATTATATATATTCTATTTCAGTCTACGAGCTTTGCACTCCAACGACAGATATGTAGCTGTATGTAGCGAGGTTAATAAGGCTCTTATTATGAAACATAAACTAGGGTTAAATATTGCTACGTGCATAGCCTTAACACCGATATTCCACACTTCTCCAGCAATAGTTCCTGAAAGTTCAACAAAAAACAAGCGACAACTAAATTAATTTTATGGCAATTTGATAAACGCTAGAACAACGGTCAAATATAAGTATGTCAAAATATTAAATACTATAAAACTTCTGAAAACTTCATTGTCAGATTGACGTGAGAGTGATATGCCAGTCGCATCGAGGTTACTCGTAGTCTGCTCGTAGACAAAGGCAGTAGTTAGTCGAGTGATAATAACGAAGGTGAAAATTTAGAGACAGAATTTTGTCCTGAGAATACTACTGCATTCGTTTCGTTGTGAATTTGTTTACAAATACTATAAAAGTGTAACTATAGAACTTGACGTACGTTCGACTGATTACACCATAAAGTAAATTAATTTGACAGCAGCTTTTGACAGTCACAATATTGTTTTATAACATTAAGTTAGAAATCATACATGAGAAGCGTTAAGCGTTTATCATTGAAAAAAAAAAATATTGATTTGAAACCGATGCAAACTGTTTCAATAGTACCTACTTACGAGCATGTGGTATAAACATACTGAAGTTAGATTATAACTTTCATTACAAATTAACTCTTCCAAAAGTTTCCCGAATCTCCAGTTTTTCTCGTCTCATCACCTGGCTTTTAAGCCCTCTCGGTTGGAGTACAGCTCTTCATACACATAGTTACGGATATCTCTGTGATTTTAGTTTTTATAGATTACAAAATTATTAGCCTATGGCGGGAATTGATCCTACGACCCACAACCATTGTATGAAACGCGAGGTTTTAACCACTGGATTACCATTGGTCTTTTTTTATTGTCTAAGTCTCTACAGCCTTGTATACTACAGCAAGATAAACTGTTGTCAGGGTTTAAACTATAGGTTGGTGAAAAAAATTACAGGCCATTAACTTGACAGCCTACTGTTTAAAAATGTAACTTAGAGCGTGTTTGTCTCTCGCTACTCTATTATTTAAAATCTCGCACAGCATGTATTTTTCTGCTTGACATAACTTGTAATAAGTAATCTTCATTAAGTCATTTTGTGATTTTTACTTTTTGCACTTATTTGATGGGTTATTTCCTTGTTGATTAATATTTTAAACCTCCAATTGTATTTAAACGAATATGTAATCCCCCTAGTTTTTTACTACCTTGATAAAATAATGTCTGAGAATTCATTTTGAGGCTTAAAGGAATCAATTTTCATGACATTTACAATAAACAAAATAAACTTAGTGGGTCGCTAACCGAACCTTTTAAAATAATCTGATTTCATTCTAAAAAATAAATAATATTTAAATTAAGAAGAAGGATACAGAAGTATAGTTGTCTATCTAATAAAAAACACAATATTTATTTATTTCAATATCGTTGAAATTTCACCAAATGACCAGTTCGGTATTAATTAGTATTGTGATGTTTATGCGTCGAAGCAATGTTTTAGAAAGTACTTGAATGATCATGCGGTTTCACAAAGATTTTGAACGAATTCAGAACAAAATAAAAATTTGATATAAAAATAAATCAGAGATGAATCTTTTTTTATGCAATGAAAAGGCACGCATCAAAAGACCGCGATTGCTCCGACGAGGCGATATAAAAGCGAAGAAGCGCGACTCCTTTGGCGCCGTGACTTAGTGCCATAATAAATTACAATTAAAATATCAAAATCTGAATGATTTTTGATGGAAATTTCGAAATACTTCCGGATCGGAAATTTTTAGGTATGAAAAAACGGTCCTGCTTTGCCGTGGGTCAGTCCTTTTGGAAAAGTCATCGAGCGAGCTTGCCTGCGAATAGTATACGATTGCCATAATAGTCTGTTATTTTGATTAGTAAAAAAGTATAGGTACAATTTACCTCAGTGTTTTCATGCATACATAAATATTTCAACTCCCAACCCATAACAGTATATAAAAGTTTCATATATCCACATATTATATACAATATGTGGGTTTATGGAACACACTGAGTAGATAAATTTTGGGAGGTATATTCTATCTTATAAAACTGAGTAATGTTTATGACATACACATTTCTACATAATTTATAGCGAGAACATTTAGCGGCCCACGCAGAGTAACTGTGGGCTGTCGTATGAAAGGAGGAGGCAATCTCTCCTCTGTTGAAATACGAATTATGCGAAAACAATACCAATAGAGCTTAAAAAAAATAATCTAACACTGAAAATAATACTAAACTACTTCAATCCATTCCAGAATTATATGAAAAGGAATGAAACAGATTCACAAATTTGTGAAAATTGTGAGTTACCTAATTAAAAAGGATATTGATAAAAATTGTGCTCGTCAACACAACACTGAAAATATAATTACTTTTTCCAAATACATTCTAGAGTTCTTCATTAGCCCATTTTTACCCCACTGCAGGGGCTTAGGCCTCCCCAGGGTGAGAAGGGGGGGCTTGGAGTTTAAAACCACCACGCTGCTCCACTGCGGGTTGGAGATTGTAACGCCCGCCATCTATTGACAGCGCCCGGGACCGACTGCTTAACGTGCTCCTCGAGGCACGGAGTCAGTGATAGTTATGTACTTAAGTCAGAAAAACACATTGGTACACGCCCAGATTCGAACCATGGCCCTGTGTTATGGTACGGTATATGGATTCTAGAGTTATTTATATCAATAAAATGGCAACATCTCAGCCGGACCAATACCCTTTATTGGTAAAAAATTATGAGGTATGCGAATCAAATTAATAAAATAAATAATTCAACCAACACAAGTCGAACCCTGTAACGATAAATGAATTACCATAACACATTTCAGTATATGAAAAATAATTTATAACTCTAAGAAGCAGCGAAATGCGGATGTGGAACTTTCGTCCTCATAACACGACGCATCGTATGACGAGACGTAAGACTAAACAATAACATAATCAGCGCAACCTCGCATATGATACAACAGCTCATGTTATATTTCTATGTAACTATTACTCATTATAATAATGTTTCGTCACCGGCTTTATGCTTGCCATTCATACCATTTGCTGATATCTATAATTTAAACTGTCGATATAGATGAGGACACGACATCGCCAGAGCTGATATTATTGCTTATTAAAATTTTAATTTAAGTCTATATATAGGTTAATCGCTCGACCGTTACTAAGCGATTACCGGCGTATAGTTGGTTGGAAAATTAACCTGAATAATAAGTTAACTAATAATTTTAGCAACCCAGCTACTTGAGTAAATAAAATAAAAATTAAATTTTTCAACCTCTCTAAATCGGAATGAAAAACTATATTAACAGAATTTATACAAAATAGTGTAGAGTTTGAAGATTCGAAGATAAATACCGTATCTATAACAAATTATCATCCTAATGCCAAAATGAACGCAAAAAGGATTTTGAACCGTAGGTAAAGTTGGTTCATCATCATCATCATCATCAGCCCGTGGCTCTCCACTGCAGGATACAGGCGTCTCCTAAGGCTCGCCACCAGACACGGTCCTCCGCCTTCCGCATCCAATTACTTCCGGTATGGTGCTTCAGGTCATCAGTACACCTGGCCGGGGGGCGTCAACGCTTCGCTTCCCAACGGCAAATGTAACCGGCCCATTGCCACTTCAGCTTGCTAATCACTTCGGCTATGTCGACAACTTTAGTTCTTCGACGGATTTCAGTATTCCTGATTTTGTCCATTAAGGAAATACCGTTTCTGGTTCGATAATAACTAATAATTCCTAACGTACTGTAGATAATTTAAATCGTTCAACTTCGTCACTACCTGTCTCTCTGTCTGTTTGCTAATCTCGAAAATATTAAAAAGATTTTATTCTTTTTAATCAACGGATTTGCCCACCTCGGGAAAATTTTATGTGTATATCTTAGTTTTCTTTATATTAGCCAAGCTGCCACTGTTTTTGTCAAGAAAGCCGAAAAAAAACACCCATTTTGAAGGACTGCTTTAACCGTTTTTATAAGTAAATACAAAG
This sequence comes from Luffia ferchaultella, assembly GCA_949709985.1. Classification (NCBI taxonomy): domain Eukaryota; kingdom Metazoa; phylum Arthropoda; class Insecta; order Lepidoptera; family Psychidae; genus Luffia; species Luffia ferchaultella. Next base: position 10,576,042 of record OX453243.1, on the reverse strand, counting down.
TATGGCAAAAATACCGGCCTTAGTAGGTCTACAAAAACGACACTATACTTTTTATATTTAAGCCACAGCTGCGGTGGGAGCCACGTTTCGAACCTCTAATACCGTAAAACACCAATGTTTTTATTTTAAGACCGCATTAGCAAACGAACGGCTTCTCCGATTCGAGAAATCTTGAATTTATGCTCATTGATAAACATAACCATGAATCATGACTAGGTTATAAACACAACAAACTTTCTAAAACATAACACAAACATAAGAACTTGCAGGAAGTTGAAGCGGGGGTGTTTTATTGAAATTGAAATTTATTGAAAATGAAGTTTAGAACAAGGTTTATTATTTTTATTTTTATGGAATACGTAAGGGTGCTGCACCTTAACGCACCCGTATCCAGCTGTCTCACTACATGTGGATGAGCTCTGGAAATACATCCTATCCAGGACCCCATCACCTGCCACATGATTTTGGGAACTCATAACAATTTTCGGTCACGGGCTCCCGAGCCAGAATGAGTTTTGGTAGATGAATGCTCAAAATAGTAATTATAGGCTTAAGCATTAGGTATAAATTACATTTCCGTACTTTCAAACAAAATTTTCTCGAGTCGCTGAAAATGTTGCAAGAGACCTACGGAAAATCGTGTATGTTAAAAACAGGCATACGAGTAAGTAAACAGGCTTGTTCGCGACAGCGAGCCTGAGGCCGAGCTACGACCGTTGAGTGCACATGTACTTAATAAATGTGAGATAGAGTGAAATAGAACGATTAGAATAGAGAATAGGATAGCAATTTTTGTAAGCGAATTACAGCAATAGAATGTAATATATAAGGTTCAATTTGTGAAAATCGAATAAAGATGGGCTTTCTTAGTGTTTTCCTTCCCTCCCACTAGTCGGTACTTGCTGGAAAATAGGGAAAATTGAGGAATGTTCGCCCTTTCATAAACGCGGCTCTCCATAGAGTAATGGCACGGAGACGTGCCTAGCGACTAAAAAAGGCTCTCTTGATGGTACTCCCCTCCGAGGGTGCCTCGTTTTTGGTGGCTACCTTTTTGGTCTGGTGCTCCATTGTACGTACGCAATTTCGATCTACATAAAGATCTCGAGCTCCCCACTATAGCTCAACACCCGAAAATGTCACCCAGGTCACCAAGTCATCACCCAAGTTAGGGAGAGGAGTTTAGGGGGTTTTAGCCCCCCACTACCGCAAATCATCGCGCTGCCGGTGCTGTCTGGGAAAAGATTCTCTTTTTTTTTTTTTTATTTAGTGAGGGCCGAATCTGCTTACAGACACCTACGCGCCCGACCTTCCGCGCAGGTAGTGCCGGGTTGGGACTTCTACACAGAAGGTGTAGCCCGATCGGCTAAACGACTCCTCAACCTATACTCCGTTGAGTGTTATAGGATTTGAACTGAACGACGACCGGACCCATTGAGGATGCTTCGGTGCGTTGGTGCCATTGACGGGCGGTGCCTTAAGGGTGCCGCCACGTACGGCGTATGAGTGAGTAGAGATGAGGGCCGACACGTGTCGATCCCTCGGTTTGGGAGGGCAGTACGAGCTGGACGGCCCGACTGTGAGTAAACAAAGGCTCAGACGCCATTCGAACAGATTTGTTACGTTTACTAGGTGACTTCTGGTGGGTACTGTTCGCCTACATCAGACTGAGGGTCTGATCTGCCTAGTGCTCTGAGACTCTCGACCTCGGAGGTGAAGTCATCAGGCGGATCTGTTAAAGCATTCCGTGGGCGTCTGTTAAAGTGATTGGTAGGCGGGGGCTCGTAAGAGGCCGCTTCCGAAAGTAGGGGATTGGGGTGCATGACCGCGGCGGCGAAGAAGCGCTCGGTTGCGTCCTTCATGTACTTGGATATTGATGGTAAGTCGAAATCGCTGTGAAGCAGACTATTTCGAACATACCATGGGGCGCCTATAGCTTTTCTGCAGAACTTGTTCTGTATGGTCTGTAGCGGCTTAAGTATCGATTGCTTGGCGTATGCAAAGACCGGGCATGCGTAAGTCATGACCGGCCTTATGGCCATTACGTATAGGGTGCGCTTGTTGCGCATCGATAGCTTACTGCGGCTACCTATCATACCGGACAAACGAGCTAAGTAAAATTTAGCCGTTTTACAAACACGCTTGACATGATCGCGGAAATGGAGATGCTTGTCAAGCGTGATACCTAAGTATTTGTAGGTGTGTTGCCACGGAATGTTGGAACCGGACATTTGTAGAGTGTCAATGTTCAGTGGGACTACGAATCGGGTTTTCACTTGGGAACGGTGAAAACAGACAGCCGCGGATTTTTCGGGGTTTATTTCAATCCTCCATAGACGGAACCACCGCGTGAGTTCGTCGATAGAGGATTGAAGACGGTTCGCGATGTGTATATTGTGTCGCGAGCGCAGATAAAGCACTGTATCGTCGGCGAACAGTGCTAGTTGGACGCCGTTATGCGGCAGCGGTATGTCGTTTGTATACGCTGAGTACAATAGTGGGCTTAGCGTAGAGCCTTGCGGGACTCCAGCTTTTAGTATTTGCGGGCTGAAATGGACTTCTCGTGTTTGTAGACGAAATGTCGGTCAGTGAGATAGTCTTGGATGATAAAGACTAAACGATCGGGGACTTCAAGTTTGTGGAGTTTATAAATTAGCCCCGCGTGCCAAACTTTGTCGAAAGCTTTGGCCACATCGAAAAAGACTGCTACTGTCTTACTGTGCTTTCTAAAGCCGGAGGATATATATTCAACTAGGCGAAGTGCCTGTTGAGGGCAGGAGTGCCTGGGGCGAAAACCAAATTGCTCGTCAATTATAAGTGAATTACCGATCAGGTGATCGCTGAGACGAGTCTTTAAAACCTTTTCGTACAGTTTGCCCATTACCTTGAGGAGGCTAATGGGTCTGTAGCTGGTAGGGAGGTCTCTCGGTTTGCCTGGTTTGGGAATGCCGATTACCACGGCTTCCTTCCAGGTGGGGGGGAAGTAGCAATTTTTGAAGCATGTATTGAATATGGCTGCCAGAAGGGCGACTAAAGGAAAGGAAAAGCATTTGAATGCTTTGTTATTGATTCCGTCGAGACCCGGAGCTTTTCTAATTTTAAGCTCCTTGATATGCTTACTAATTTCATCGCAAGTGACAGGTGAAAGGTCCGCTGAGGGCGGACGGGCCGCGCGGTTGTGCACGTCGTTTTCGACGTGGGCTACGTGGTTGGGGTCGCACTCTAGTGTGCTAGGTGAACATTGAGAGTCAAGACTATCTGCCAAACAGTCCGCTTTCTCATCGTCGTCGAACGCGAGGGTACTTTCAAGCTCTACATAGTGAGAACTCTGATACAGGTCATGAAGTGCAAGTACTAGCTAGTTGGCGGGAAGTTCTGCCCAAAAGTGAATATGATACCACTTCATGTAAATAGGACTTAAAATTACAGACGGAGACAAACGAATTATCAAAGCATTTAGCAAATTTATCACTAATATGTTTGGTAATTTGTTTTTTACATCTTTCAAACTTGCAATTTTGTAACTTTCATTTTCAATAGATTAGAGGACTTGTTTTTCCCTTTTCCGTTCTTATATTACTTAAAAGAAACATTCCTTTATTTTAAAAAATAAACTAGACTGCATTCACAGATTTGTCGAAAAGCTTACGTGAACCGGGAATCGAATCAGCTAAAAAATTTTAAAATTCGACACACGCTATTTTATTCCAGTAGTAAGTATATGCTCGCTATTTATCTCTAAGTACCTTGTCTAAGATAAGAAAATCGTTTCATTGGCAATAATAATTATATTCACATTTCCTCCTTAGACAAAGAGTTCTGACCGAAAAGTTTAAGATAAAACATTAAACTTTGTTTTTTTTTTTTTGATATTTTTATCGATTTTCTTTGTTTGTTTTGCTTCTATTTCGTAATTATGTAACAATGGTGTTGTTGTTGGTGATGTTTCCTTTCAGTTAAATAATCTATCTTAAGGAATTAAAGTAGTTTCCTTTTAGGGCTCATTGAATTTTTCCATCATGTATATACCTGAACATTCTTTGTGATATATACCTATGCGTATACAAATATTTTACACCCAGAAACTAAATAAATAGACATGTTCATGCACACAAATATTAGCTCCGGGCGGGAATCGAACTCGTGGCCTTTGATACTGCAATCACGGTCGTCAACCACTAAGCCAATCGCCCAGTCATACAAACATGCATGCATACACTCGAAAAACTTTACCCTCCTCAATCGAGTAAAAAGACCGAGAAGTGATAGTTGAATTGCTTAGTTCTCATCGATTTTCAACGGCAACGAACGGAGATAACATCAATAGAATCAAGAAACTGCTTTTAGAGTATTAAATTCTTGTATTAGACTAACTAATATTAGAGAGGTGGCTCAAGAGTTGAAAATTAGCTTTTAAGTCTATTTTAACATTTTCGGCATGAAATGCGTTGCCGTGCGAAACTTGTTTCGAAAAAACAGCTCGATTTTTCCGATAAGAATGAGCATAGATTGCAGGTCACTGAAGTTATATTTTCTCGGCATCTTCGGACCCCGCCTTCAATGGATTTACGTATACGAATTGCAAACAAACCAACAGTCATCGAAATAGCGGTTCAAAATAATAATAATAACGTACACATCACAACAACGTCTAAGCCCCAAACTAAGCATTAGCTTGTGTTTTGGGTATCAAACGAAGACACCACACACATCTAACAACCAAGACCCTATACCAGTATCAATATTCATCATATAAATACTGACCTGACCTGGGATTCGAACCCGGAACCTCCAGCTTCGTAAGCAGGGTCCCCACCTACCCGCTACCCACTAGGCTAAGCGTTCGTCAAATGAGTCGACTCTCAAAAAGCTGCGCAACAATTATGGTCATGCTGACGGTTGTCTTCGATTGCCACGGTGTAGTTCACCGATATCATACTAAATTAAAATTTTTGATATATTTATTTTTACCTTATTTAATACATATAGTAATCTAAATAATAGCATCAAAATTTTAATAATTGTTAGTTTAATTAATGATTTATTTATTTATCATAAATTATTTATTATTAATTAATTAATTATTAAGTCATTTTTATTTATTTATTTATATTATTAAGTCATTATGGATTAAGCTCCATGGGCCCTCATCCTGAGGGAAGGCCTGAGGTACTGCAGTGGGACACATAGTGGGCTGATATATTGTGGTTGTATGTATAAATAAATTTATAGCATTAGTTAAAAAATATTACTTATGCAAACGGTCATATAATTTTTTCCTTTGTATTAAGACTTTCATATTAGTTTTATCGGTGCCGTCACATTAATTTTATTTTGCGCTCAAGTGACCGAATGGCGGTGGTCCTCGGCTCCTATGAATTTTAAGACGCCGCTTTGGTTACATTGGAAAGGTAAAGAAAAAATTAACCTACGGTTGTTTACAATGTAAACGTAATACGAAGGATGGTAAACGGTTTATTTTATGGCATCATATCACGATACAAGGCCACGAACTAGTGATTATAATATATTGATAACGTACGGCACAGCTAACAAAACATTTTTCGTATTAAATATTACCACAATAGCGCGTCAGCGTCATACGAACACTAACCGGAGTTTTCACTGAAGTTGTTTGATTGTATCGAAAATTGAATATATTTTATGGATATTTAACATTCATTTATTCTATCGCAAAAAGCAATTATTTTGATTTTGAGAACTTGAAAAGCGTTACATTCAAATATATTTACGTTAAAAAAAATACGCTGATTATAATAATTGGGTCATTCTCCAAACGCCAAATTATAAATGTCCGCCAGCAGAAACCCAAACACTCAAAACCACCTAGATATTTTTAATTATAAAATTTTTGGACTACGAATGCTAGGACTGCTAGGAAATGCCAAATTAAATCATAAATAAAAAATCTCAAAAAATTAATCGCTATGGTTCTTCCGAAGTTCATAAATTTGTGCTTTTTTAAAAGGTATATTCTGATGCCAAGTTAGTTTATTTAGTTTAGCAAAAAGTGTATTTTCAAACGTTTAAATTAATTTCAAGAGTCAGACTTTTTTGTACATGGCACTGGCACGAAATGAAATCGTGCTCCATAATCCAATAACCTCAGGTTTTGATTTCAGATGCGATATTTTGTTTCATACTTTGCATTTCTTTTTTTCCGGTGTTGGGTATTAGTTTCTAAACGTATTATATTATTCAAAATCGGGCGACCGAGCTTAGCTCGGTTTTTCTTGATTTAAGTGTATGTACGTGTTGGCACAATTAAACTTGCTCTTACTTTTATTTGGTACTTATGTACCACAAAAAAACTCGTCAAGATCCTCCCAGCCGTTTTAAAGAAACATATCTGCTGCAGCGCCCCCATGTGGCCCATAATTTCATAACTTATTTAATTATCTATTCGCAGGTGATACTCATGCAATACAAAAACCAAATCGAAATCAGTCCAGTCATTTACTGCAGTGCCTCCTGGTGCTTAATAACCATAAAACTTTAAACAACATCTAAGCCCCAAACTAAACATTGGCTTATGTTTTGGATTGATACCTATCTCATCATCATCATCATCATCATCATCAGCCCGTGTCTCTCCACTGCAGGATATAGGCCTCTCCCAAGGCTCGCCACCACACACGGTCCTCCGCCTTTCGCATCCAACTACCCCCGGTATGGTGCTTCAGGTCATCTGTCCACCTGGCCGCGGGGCGTCCAACGCTTCGCTTTCCGGCACGTGGCCTCCATTCGAGAACTCGTCTACCCCATCGGTTATCCGTTCTACGGCAAATATGACCGGCCCATTGCCACTTCAGCTTGCTGATCGCTTCGGCTATGTCGATAACTTTAGTTCTTTGACGGATTTCAGTGTTTCTGATTTTATCCATCAAAGAAACACCGAGCATAGCCCGCTCCATAGCACGCTGAGCGACTTTGAATTTATGGATCAGTCCTGCCGTGAGAGTCCACGTTTCGGCACCGTACGTCATTGTAGGTAGGACGCATTGGTTGAAGACCTTGGTCTTCAGACATTGTGGTAGTGGCGACGAGAACAGATGACGAAGCTTCCCGAAAGCAGCCCAGCCCAGCTGAATTCTTCGGTCGGCCTCTTTGTTGAAGTTGTGTTTGCCTAACTGGACAGTCTGTCCTAAATAGACATAGTCTTGCACAACTTTTAGAGTCGCACCCTCTACGGTTACCGGTCTCGGGAGAATATGTTCGTTGAACATGACTTTCGTCTTGTCCAAGTTCATCCCGAGCCCCACCCGCCGAGAGGCGACATTGAGGCCGTTAACCATTCCGCTGAGCTCCTCCAGCGACTCTGCCATGACGACTATGTCGTCAGCAAAACGGAGGTGAGAGATGTATTCGCCGTTGACATTAATGCCACAATGTTTCCAGTCCAGCGTCTTGAAAACATCTTCCAAAGCGTTGGTGAACAGTTTCGGGGATATAACATCCCCCTGTCGTACTCCTCTTCGCAATTGGATAGGTTCCGTTCGCTGGTCTTGGACCTGGACAGTCATTGTCGTGGCTTCGTATAGATACCTATCTAAATACAAAATTTCATATAAATCATTAGAGCTGTTTCCGAGATGGCTGATAAAAGAATAAAGAAATACATTTTTGAACACACCCTGTCTGACAGTTACGAACAGTTTGTATGGGAAAACGAAATTGTTGTTTTTACTATATTGTTGTTTTTGCTTGCAATTTTGTCACATTTTCTCACTTTTTAAACCTTCCTTGGACTTCCAGAAATATTTCAAAACCAAAATTAGGCAAACCAGTAAAGCCGTTATTGAGTTTTAGGGAGACATGTAACAAGCTTCATTTCATTTTTTTATATAAGAAGATAATAACAGTGAAATATTTAATATAGATATGCTTAACATATCCTGTTAAAAACAGAGAGTACAATATCACAAACTGTACTAGCCTGTGGCGTCAGGCCAGTCACTATGTATGATAAACTTCGAAACTACTTAACCGATCTTCATTAAATTTTGTAATTATGTGTAATTTGGTCTAATTTAAAAGATAAGGATAATTTTTATCTCAATATTTGTTATTGCAAATTAAATGTTTATTACACGACAATAAATAGTATTTATTTGTATGTTCTATGAATTCTTAACAAACGACGGTGCAAGTTGTTTCATCGACACAACACTCATCTTTTGACATCTAGGTAGATGTCTACATCCAGTAGATGGCGACGTGCTTTGCTCTTTATATGCTACAAGCTATTCCAAGGCATATTTGTATGTCATTGTTCTGAGGTATAATATCACCTCGTTTCCACCAAATATAATACACTGTATTATACTGTCATATCCATACTGTATCACTGTATCATACAGTGTATTATACTTGGTGGAAACGAGTTGTAAGTTTACGACGTAACCGTGATATTTTATTTTTTTCATGTATTGTTTTGAGTTAACCACTTCTGAACAACGCAACGGATTTTGTTACGGTTATTATAGTAATTAGATTTTTTATTCGAAATGCTTATACGTATAATATACTAGCCTTTGCCTCCAGCTTCGCCTGCGTAATTGTAGGTTTTGCAGTATTTCTCGAATCCTCATTGGATCTTTTTAAATGCGAGTATTTATCTTATATGATATACGAACGCCATAGAATTAGTTTTGTGTAAACATCCATAAATTCCCATCCATCCCCGCACACTATGTTTGATGAAAATGGAAACGAAAATGGAGAGGGACCAAGGCCAGGAACGGAAACGATAAAACATTTGTGTGACGGTAACGAAAACGGGAAAGGGATGAACGGGAATGAGGTGAATGACATAAAAAAAAGGGAATCCGATGAGAAACGAATTTCACACGAGCGAAACTGCGGGCGCCGGGCGGGCCGCTAGTAATATTACATTTCTTTGTGCAAAAAAGAGACTGAGGTAAACTTTTAATAACTTATAAATTACGTACTCTGCGACCGAATATAATTTTATTTATAAATTTTGTTTTCCTAGTTAGTAAACTTTGTTAGAAAGCTCTTTTTTTTATTTTCTTAATAAGTACAATATTTTCAATATTAGTCAAATATCCAATTTATTTTGTAGCCGCATACATTCGTACTGTGATTGTGTCTTGATATACAAGAAAGATCGAATCCGGGCGTGTACCAATGAGTTTTTCTGACTTAAGTACACAACTATCACTGACTCCGTGCTTCGGAGGGCACGTCAAGCAGCCGGTCCCGGACGCTGTCAATAGATGGTGGTCGTTACAGACCTCAACCCGCAGTGGAGCAGCGTGGTGAATTTAAGCTCCAAGCCCCCCTTCTCGCCCTGGGGGAGGCCTAAGCCCCTGCAGTGGGGTAAAAATGGGCTGATGAAGATGAGATGAAGAAACAAGGAAGAAATGTACTATGTTATAAAATCGAATTAAAATTATATAATATATATGTTGCCGAAGTTCCGAAAGCAACATATTTAACGCTTCATACATATGTAAAAGTTGCTGTCAAATTTATATACCCTATGCATATTTATTATAACTGTTCATTCTCATGGAACTAACTAATACGAGCATTTATAAATATTATATTTCTTAACATTTCTCTACGTATCTCAACAGTATAAAACATAATAAAAAAATTGAATTGACTTTTTTTTATTTAGGTCATTTCAAAATACGTAATTTACTGCGAACTTTCAAACGGTTTGTTATATTTTTATTTAGGCAAAGAACTCAAAAATTAAAACATTTTATTGCAATTTTTTAAATACGTTCCTTAAAACGTACTAAAATACTTATTAATAAATAAATTATATAAAAAAACATTAATAAATAATTATTTTGTTATATAGAAATTGATAATTTTCCGTAAGTATATTTATAATCGGTAATGTATATTAATGAGAACTACATGAAAAAATATCAGGTGAATTGTTTTTGGAATCATGCGCTAAAATGTGTTTACACTAAATTTCATGAGTATGGCAAAAAAAAAAAACTATTTTTTGTAGGTACATATATTAAAAAAACTAGTTACAAAAATTTTGGCGTAAATAAGTCAATAACTATATATATAAATGTTAAAGTATTTTTTCAGTTTAACTAAGTTAGATCATAACTGTAATATGGTTTTATTTACTATGTGAATTTCAATCAAGTTTCCGAGATCCATACAAAAAATGACGACCGCTTAGCCTAGTGGGCAGCGACCCTGCCTGCAAAGCTGGAGGTCCCGGGTTCGAATCCCAGGTCGGGTCAGTATTTATATGATGAATATTAATACTGGCACCGGGTCTTGGTTGTTATATGTATGTGGTGTCTTCGCTTGGTACCCAAAATACAAGCTAATGCCTAGTTTGGGACCTAGACGTTGTTGTGATTGTGTGTGTTATTATTATTATTATTATTATAATTCATAAAACTCTATTTAGAGTAACTTGTGAACATACTCAACTAAATAATATGACTTACAGTACAAATTACTGTGTTTCGTTATCATAAAAAAACCATAAGTCTTGTACTTTCTTGTAATGACGATGCATAGAGAATAGATAACTACGTGAGACATGTGATCGTACTTATTCACGATAATACGTACATACAAACACGAGGCATATCTATTATTATCAGAGACCGAATATGTGTTTGTAGCGATATCGGTAAAAAAGTAATAAGACGTAAACAGAAATAGACGTGTAAATGTTATTCATCGCGTTACTGTAATTAAAAAAAAAACAGTAATTTAAATAAACTGTTCATTCCGTTTTTTATATGTGATAACTATTAACTGACTTCAAACAATAAAGTGCAAAATTTTAATACCGCATCAGAAATTATGTTATAAAATGTTTGTTATAAAGTGTTTCACCATTATGTGTTTTGGTGTGGTGAAATGATCAGTGGACCGTACCTTATCGTTGTGTGTTGGCGTCACATGTACCAACGAGCGACGAGGCTCTGTTTGAACAAGTGGTATTGTGAAGTGTAGTTCTTAAAGTTTGTAGTTACTTCACTCAAGTTAAGATTGGTAATACAAAACATATGTAACTTGAATTTTTTAATAATTAGAAAATGTTCATCTGTAACATATTGTGAAAGTGAAAATGGATAAAACCTATCATAAACCTAAAAAGAACAAAACGCCCCGCTATGGAGAAAAAGACAAACCACCGCCTCTACAACAAGATTTAAAAACAATGAAGGAAAATTATAAAATAAAAGAAATGCTTAAAATAGTTAAAATTAACAGAAGTTTTCGCTTAAAAGGTCCTCGTGGCACTAAAGTGATTACAGATAATCTGAGTGACATTGCCGATAAGAACCTTATTATAGAATCCAGTACACGTGACAATGTTGTGCACGAAAATACAGTTAAAGAAGAAGGCTCGATAGGAACACCCATGGATAATTGTAACGTAACACAGAATTTATTGGACGAAAATCGATTGAGTGTGGAAAACCCTGATTGTGTAGAGAAAAATCAAAATTTAAGTAGTGAAAATTCAGTATCGGAAATGAACTCTGCAAATTCAATTGCAGTAAAGAACCATGCGGATGATATAAACGGTGAAATGGACGTAGAAACAGATTCACTAGATCAACCGCATAAAGCTGTTTCGGAAGCAACAATATTAGAATCGGATCATGTTGACCGAGATGTTACTTCTACGTTACCAAGAGTAAAGTCACAAGTAAACTGCAACCGCAGCAGAAAATTGTCCCTTGATCAGAAGATCTTAACAAGAAGAGAGTCCTGGTCACAGTCGGAAATAGATTTGCATTCTGTCGGAAAATCACCACTAGAAAGAAAGTCTTCTTTTTTTAAAAAAAAACTTGAAAATTTTTTGAAAAATACATCAGAGATATTTAAAAGACAATCTGTTAACGCTAAATCAGAAACTAGCCGACGGAAAGGTTCCATGTCGTTTTCGCTTCAATCTTTAAACGAAAAAAGTGTTTTTACAAGTGATACGATTTTACAAAAAAAGTCAGAGGTAAGAATTGCATTTCTTTTTTGTATTTGCAATTTCTACAATTTAGCTGTATTATCTAAAACATAAATATCATTATTCTGTGATTTTATAATCAACTAATACCTACCAATATAATATATAATACCTACCAAAATAACACAGAGCTAATAACATACAATCATTGATTTATTAGGCACTAGCTTTCCGCCCGCGGCTTCCCTCGTGGAGTAATGCTCGCATTGTTTCTTTAAAGTTATTAAAGTTTCATTAAAATCCATTCAGTAGTTTTTGCGTGAAAGAGCTACAAACATCCATACATCATACATACAAACTTTCGCGTTTATAATATTAGTAGGATTTGTGCATAAAATAATACAGCTTACTTAATAGGTAAGTAGTAGGTACCTCTTTCTTTTTGCTCCATTTGTTTTTGATGCTTTTTAAATTATTTAAAACTATTAAATTTTTATGTATACAATTAATATAAAGATCTTAAAAAGTAATCAAGGAAAGTCAAAATAACAGATTTTAGAATCCTCATCTAATTATTTATTTGTTGGCACGTCACGCGGGATCCACTGAAACAAATCCAATGAAACTTTCACTAGATTATAGCTTTGAACACAGCTATTGCCCATCGTTTATACGCGTGAATGGTTACGGAGAACTAAGCGATACAAAACTAATCTTAATTTGAAATTAAGGTATTTTCCGCTAATTTAAGTAATAGTTTTCTTTTGGATTGAGTTATAACCAAATCGAACAAAGAAAATTGTTATTTTTAAAATAAAACAATTTAGAATATCTGAAATTGTTAAAAAGTTCTTTTAATTATAATTATATATTAATTACGTAAGCAATTACTAAGGTTGATGTTTTAGAAACTCAAACCCATGCTCAAACATGAGGGGTGAAATTGACTTAGAAAATGACGTGATGTTAACGCTAGGAAGTTATTTGAATGAACTCAGCCTAGCATGAAAAGATTACCGACCCTTCTGTGGGAGAACCTACGAAAATCATAACACCTAAGAAATCAAGCATTTTCGCCCTAAATTCTTTACTGAAAACTGTTGTAAATGTATTTATAACTTCCTTGGAAGAAGAAGAAGAATAACATTTTGACGACTTATTCTTATTTCCTTTCACGAATAAAAAGTTATTGTTTAAATCATTCTGGTCTCGATTGTTGATATTACGTTTAACTGAAAGAATAATAACAGCCAGTCACCTCACCTTATTTTTCTTAAACTCCAGAGATAACATCGTACTCGTAATATGTCATTGCTGATTGAATTGAAAGGGTAGCCATTCGCGAGCACTCCCCTCATTCCGATAAAGCTATCTTTGCACCTTCAGAGAGTCTTAATTTTTTTTTAAATTATATCCATAGTAGTTTATTTATAAGTATAATATTATCAATAAATCTATATTGTTATTTATATATATAAATATTTTTAAATAGAATAGACATACATCCGCAGACTTATAAATTAACATTTTAGTAGACACAGTTATAGGTCTCACAGAAGTACCGCCCCATACACGTGTAGGTACTCAAAGAGCCAGTAGGGTTAGGTATATAAAGCGACAACAGTGTTAAAAGTATTGAAATCTTTGAAAAGTAATTATTGTCATTACAGTGATATATAGTAATTTGTAAATATAATACTCAAAGACGTAACAAATGTGATTGGAAATAAATCCAATAAGTTTTGAGCATGATGTGGACAAATTTTGGTGTTGCTCGGTTACGTGTTTCTAGAACCGTTAATAGTTCCTTCAATTGCAATCTGATTTTCTAAACGGTACACATTTGCGAGAATACAGGATACTCCAACCAAATGGTTAGCGAATGGTTCACTAACATGTGCGCGCATTTTTCATGCACAGGTCATTTATAAGGTGACAGATTTGTTAGGAAGTTTTAAACATATATTCTCCAACCGAAGGATCATCAAAACGATAACGTGAGGCTTGTTTCCGTACATAACAAGCAATCCGCTGAACGCTTCTCTTTAACACGCTCGCGCCAATCGCTTTTGATAATAAATCAATAGATCAAATTGTATTAAAAACTGATCGTTTTTCTTAATATTGTGTAAAAATAATGATATACGTTAAACAATTACATGCGAATGACTCTCTGACTCTATAAATATTTAAAGCGGAGAAGACTCCATATAAACTGTAAAATGACTGCCTTGTCCACCTTTTTTTTCTTCGAAAATTCGACAATATTAAACGAAAGGATTTCAATCAAAAATACAATTATATAAACTAATAGGTAATATTACATGTTTTATGACACGGCACAAAATTTTGACTTTGCCTCACCAGAATCCGACGAAGCAAAAAAATATGTACCGTAGACCAAATGCAAAATATTTGCTGCGCAGTAGAATTATTCACCACTTTCAAGATATTGTATAATTGATCGAGTAATTTTAAAAAGATTGATTATATTCTTTTTATCATTATCGTGAATATATTTAGTTTAAGAATGTCTGTAAGTTGAAGTCAAAAAATAATCAGTGATCTAAATTACTGATTTATTCAGTTTTTCATCATGTAGATGAAGATTCTAAGTTCTTTTCTAATCATATTGTCTTTTTATTATCAATAACGGCGGGAACAGTTTATTACAGTGGTATTGAAACTATACATTGAATACATGCAAACGTATATTTGTATGGCAGAGGTAAAAATCAGACAGACATTATAAATTTTTGTACCATAATGTGGCCGATAAGGGTGTGGTACTTCAAGGAATTTGGCCGTTCTAAGGAAATTGTCGTCTAATTCAAAATTCTAATGAGATTTGGTATACCTATTTGCCATACGTTCTACACAAACTTTTGCAGGGTGGTCACGACTAAATACCTATATGAATTGTAGGTATTCGTACACATATGATATAATGACATGGTATTACAGAGCATGTTAACGATGTGCATCATATGTTATTCTGGACTGTATAGTTGTCAAACAATCTTGTCACTGTCAAAACAAGGAATACGCTGTTTAAACCGTGACTTATAAAAACAATGTTGGCTGTTTATACGCGTACTGTTCAATACATTACACATAAGCGTATTTTGTATTTTTAATGTGTTGTTAGAGTGCCACTTTTAATTGAACAACCTGTACATAAGTTTTAGTTACTATCCTTTCTGCTAAATTTATTATTTAGCTTGATATTTTATAAATGAAAGCGTTGAAATTTGTATTTAAATAATACTAAACAATATCTTTATTATTACAGGACGAGCCTTTCAGCGGCAGCGCAAATAATCTGGACCTGCCATCTAACTTAGCATACAGTGCAAGCAGCTTGCCAGGGAGCGAAATAAGTCAGCCAAGTTTCCAAAATAGTCAGACCAGTTTGGTTGAGAGCCAGTCGAGTCGACCCAGCATTGGTGACGATCAGTCCAGTCAATCAAACTTGTCGAGTCAACCATTAGTCGATGGCGCTAGCAGTAGTATGAACAGTAAGTGGTTTCTATTTGTGAAATTCAGTACTGATAAAGTATCAGGAACTGGTATGTGTTTATA
Source organism: Luffia ferchaultella (assembly GCA_949709985.1). Taxonomy (NCBI): domain Eukaryota; kingdom Metazoa; phylum Arthropoda; class Insecta; order Lepidoptera; family Psychidae; genus Luffia; species Luffia ferchaultella. The sequence continues at coordinate 10,560,513 of OX453243.1, read as the reverse complement.
AAGATAAATTATTGTAAATTATGTTTGGTAACTAATTATAAAAGTTAATCGGTAGGTTACTGTCTCAAATAACAAAGGTTTTAAAAATTTATCAAATATCAACTCATGGACAAAAACTTTTTCGTTATTGGAGATATAGGAATAATTAATACATGAGTGGCCGCTGTAATCATTTGAAATATTTGTTTAAATAATAGTAGAAAGGAGAAGTTCCTCTTTTGCTCCGATTTGCGTACGTTTCTCCTTTTTGTATTTCTGCACCGATGATAAATTAATTTAAAGTTAACGTGTGTAAATAATTTACAATTAAACAAACTCAATTTTAAATCTTCAAGAATTTCGTATTAATATGCGATTGAGTGCATATTCAAAACCAGGAGCTAAAGCGAAACCACAACGATTGATACTGTCTATGGGTTTTGAGAATCCAAAGAGGGAATTGTACTTTTAGAAAGTACGTCTATAAAATAGACCTCCAACGAATAAAGATTTTGAGCGAAGTCAGGTGAGCAACTAGTTACACTATTCATAATCTAATATGGTTGCATTGATAACACACGAAATACGGCAGCAATTAACATTTCAATTTCTGAAATACGAGAATATAATTGATGAAATCGTACGCGTTTATGGTTTCCTTTTCAATAAGCCGATTATATATTATACAGAGATATGATAACGATTTTATGTACGTACTACTGAGATATCTATATTATATAGACATAACTATATGCCGCGAACGTTTTAATTCAGTCGCCTCTTATATATCATAAAATATAATTGCCATTGCAAAGACGCTTAGTTATGCATCTTATGTATACATTTTACTGAACTTTTATTTGGATTATGACTAAATTGTTATACAACTATACTTGTAAACGATAAAGCTGTAGAAGCTTAAGCCGTTATTGGTTATAAACTATATAATTTGTATTTATGTCCTCATTACGTACCCGAAATTGGCTTGAAATGTTAAATTTGACGTTTTGTGTGGAAAAGAACACAACGAATATGTCAGTTTCCTTTGATTATAATTGCAATTGTTATCATTTGATTTTGTATGTAGTTATTTTTGCGTAATGTATTCTACTATGTTGTAATGAATTTAAATAATTGCAGGAATTTGAATATAATTAATTGAGATTAAAAAAGGATTCCCCTAACTTGTTCATTGTGTATATTGTTGCAATACCGTTATTTACTTTTAAGCCCTCAGTAAAAAATGCAACGCTATATCTGTGTGCATGAACATGTCTATTTCTGGCTGGGTGTACAACTATCTATAAGTGTATATATTATTTAAAAAAAATATATTTAAGTAGGTATATCAGTCTAGTACCCCATAATATAAGCATAATACTTGCTTACTTTGGGACTAGATGGCACTGTGTGGAACGTCCTAGATGTTATTATTAATGTTACGCAATTTTGTATTATTTTATTTTGTGATATCAGGTAATTTTATTTCATTATGTGTTTACTTTAGCTTTCATCATCATCATCATCATCAGCCCGTGTTTCTCCACTGCAGGATATAGGCCTCTCCCAAGACTCGCCACCACACACGGTCCTCCGCCTTTCGCTTACTTTAGCTTTAAGATCATTTTAATTTACTAACTATGGACCCTAGTCTGAAATATTTATTTTTTTATTTAACTGTTTATTTATTATGTTCTGATAATAATAGTTATCTGTCGGATGACATTACTCCTTAAAATACATGGTCCTGTAATGGTACGGTTAATGACCTGAAGGTCGAAGCAGTAGGTACGGGGGCAAACTTTTATTTGCAATCTGCCGCCCTATTCGCGAATTTGATCTTCATTATTTACGGTGTCTGGTTCACGGTCTACCAGGTGAACTATGTGTATTGCTGCCTTCAGAATTGTTACGAAAAAGCTCTATAAGTCCAAGAATTTTTCCATAAAAAGTGTATCTAAGTACAAATCCTTTCACCAAAATTAGAAATCAAGACGAAAAATTCAGTGATTTTGTTAAACGAATGTGTTTGACAATAAATTAAAATTACTAATTGATCAAAAATAGCATTTTATTATTTTTACATGAAAATAAAAACTAGTGGATGGAACCTTAATGTTTTACTAACCAATGAATTCTTTTTGTTATTAGTTTTTTTTTTAAATGGACATAATGTACTTTGGTACTAGAAAAAATTATATTCCATGTCGGTAGGTGCTACAAACGGCGATCTACCAAAGTCCAGTTTTTTTTTTTTAGTTAGGTATATCATAAATATAAATAAACTTTTTTCAGTAGTGTGTTGAGGAAGCGCTGCACCGTAACAACAAACGTTGCTGTGATATTGCAGTTTTTGTGTTCTTCACATTTAAACTTGCAACATGACAACGACGTTCATTGTACGTAGTAACGTATATCTATGTTCGTATTGTATGATAATTACCTACTTCTATCTATACCTTACTTGTCTGAATTAAACTAATATTGTATATGACATCGGGATAATTTACGATAATTAGTACGTCAATACAAGTACAGAACAAAGTTCTCCGCCACCTCTGTCTGTACTAGTAGGCCCAAATCTCGAAAAGTTTTAATTGGATTTTATTCCAGCTCCCACCACTGTATTAAACCAGATTCTTGGGAAACTTTTATACGTATAATAAGTATATATGTCGTACATATTTACTTATATTTATTATTTATTATATTTATAAGCTTATCGAGTCGGATAATACTATATCGAATTTTTTAGTTACATTCATAGAAAAACAGTTGAATTATGGCGGGAAACGGTTACTTTTGTTTTGGTATTTTTTTAAATGTCACCTTTGTAATGTTATTTTAACCAGCCAGTTACTAACAGCAAAACAAAAGAGATTGGATTACAACTCCATATAAACAAAATACGAAAACACTTTCTCCTGGACCTAATGTTTTCAATGTCAAAATAGTTCTCAAAATAATAATGTCAGACTGTATTACATCAGTAATTAAACATTATCTTGCTTTGCGAAGTTTCGTAGCAGTGTAATAAATTATTAATCTGATCGATAACTTGACGATAAGACGAATTTACCAGGGTTACCATGAATTGCAAACGATTTACTCGCTAGCGGCGGCGTAAACGAATTTTGTATGGACATATCGTGCATCGCCTCTAGTGGTACCTAGAACAACTAACTATTCGCGTACAAATCTTTTACGCCACCGTTAGGGCGTTTTGTTAGTTCAAACAAGGTTCGAATTATTTGCAGCTAATGGTGGCAGTACAGGACGACAAAACCCCGCTATTACCACCGCAGCAACGTGTCTGTTTACTATATACATTTCGAAAGTTGTGACGCCATGTATATCTCCTATTGTACACATAAAACTCAATGTGATACAAATAATATTTTTTTTTAATTGAAACAAATGTAATGAAATAGGGCTCTCTCATAAACTTAATTTTGGACATTTTATTCATGAAACTTATGACAAGTTATTTGAGTAAAAAGTCGCAAACCTTATAAAAAAATCTGGAAATAGTTTTATTTGATGCGGCATTAAAAACATGTCAAAATAATACCAACATACAGACCACGTTTTTGAACCCGTATCTGGCCGTTGCTAGTATGAAGTAATGACATAACATAACGGAAAAATTATTTACACTTCTTTTTCTTTTTTTCTTTCTTTTGGCCCAAATTTTCAGGTACTTTGTAACATAGTTAACCCAACATAGTTATTACCTACAATGAAATATATGAATTATTTTAAAGAAACATGCGGCGACTTCTTCTAACCGTTATTTCGCTACCCAACACCTCATTTAATGTCATCGTAAAATGAATTTGCAAATCTAAAGAAATCTGCACGTCATTTTAACATTCACGATTCTGATTTATTTATCCATTTATTTTTGGTTCTACTTAAGCTTGGCTTAGTCTGCAATAATTCACTGTTGGTTGGCTTTCAAATACGCCTTATGTATTAGGGGTCCAGAAGTTTTAGTGGTTCACGCGTAGTAACATGATTTTTCTGTTTACAGGTTTGAATGACTTTAGTGATCCATTGGCAGCCTCAAGAGCTTATTCTGTAAGCTCAGGTTTAGACACAGTGCATAAACCTAGAAACCGTCGATTCGCTTCACGTACTAACAGGTAAATTAAACACGAACTGTATTATCTACACTAATAAATAAACAAAAAACTAACCTTTAAAAGATTGAAAAAATACAGGTTTATTTATTTTCATTTATTTTTTTTGATCTTTTAGGACGTCGGAGACCGCTATGTAATCTTACTACTTCAGTTCCTACTTTTTATTCACGTCACATCACAATAAATCACATGCTTAATACACCTAGTTGGACCAAAATAATATTATATACTTATCGGTGGACCAAAATAATATATAGTTTGACCCTGATGCCTTTAAGAATCAAAAATCAAATGAAAATTAATGGACCACGATTTCGTTGAGAATTTCTTAAAAGTATTTTTTTTATCTCTGGGTTTCTTAAATTACAATTTAATTTTAATTTCCAGTTTTTTAAACTTATCTAGAAAGATTTGATGCTTTTATTCAATTTTATTTCAAATAATTCAAATTTTTTGACCTAAAAATGATGCATTTCAAGCCTGCTCTCAGACAAAAAAAAAACATTGAAGTCGGTTCACCCATTTGAGAGCTACAATCAATTAATCAATACGATAGAATCGCTTTACAATCGGCAAAGATGTAGCATAGATCTACAAAAAAAAAAAATCAAATTAAAAACCATTTTTTTATGGAATCGGATGAATATACATCTTCGTTCGTATAATTCCAAAATACAAACGCTATACTAAATTTAGTAAATAGATTCTACATCGAATGTTACGTTGCATAGCGTCGGCGTTTAGCAGATTCATTCTATTCTATTCTATTCTATGGCGCATTTATGGGTAGGGTACTAAATATACTTACTTACTATACTTACTATATATTCTCAATTCCTCATATCGATGTAAGTAAATATAAATATTGTATTTATAGAACGCTAATGTTCTGACAGAATATATTATTTTTGTTGACAAATGAGACAAATGATAAGTTTAAATAAACTTTAAATAAACATTTATGCGAGATAATAAGAATAATTAAAGAATAGCCACTACAAGTTCAGAAATGTTATAACATTTTGTAATATCCCCCATATATTATTATATATGGGATATTATGATGATGTGTCAATATACACATTATCAAAAGTCCCTCGCCGCGTCTGTCTGTCTGTCTGTCTGAATGCGATAAACTCAAAAACTACCAAACGGATTGGCATATTGTTGACACCAATTGACAGAGTGATTCAAGAGGAAGGTTCTCGTGTATAATTTATCAATGTTTTGTGCAAAATTGTTGAAATATGACGATTATTGTTGGAGAAGCCGGAAAAAAATCAAGCCGGCTGGAATCTTTCATTGAAAACGCTGCCTAATCCTTTTCAGATATAACAAAATAATGTATGGAAGATTTGTGTCTCTTTTATAGGACTAAAGAAAAGTCCATGATGGCATGTGTCTATCTTTTATGGATACTTTACTATACCTATTTTTATATTTAAAAAAATGGTGTCATATGATGAAGTAATTGGAAAGCAATTTATACAGATACAGTATTAATCCTTATCAAATTAAATACGTTATTTACCTTCAGCATTTTATGTACATTATGTGCTTTACACTATACAATTTAAATTAGTATCTTAGGAGCTATAGTGAAATATAAATATCGCGCGACCAGCCAGCCGGCCATACGGGACGACGCGACACGCGTAGTTAGGTTAGGTTATATGTATTTATTCTTTACTTTTTCAAATATTTATAGAATTGGAAATGAAACACTTTAAAAATACTCCAAGTAGGATGAACTTACGTCACATTTAAAGGTAATTAAATCCAATCCAATCGACGCAACAAGCTGATATGACACTACGAAAGATAAAAAACATTACGGCTTATATGCTCTGCTACCCGTGCGAAGCCGGGGCGGGTCGCTAGTTATAAATAAAGTATTTATTTACGACCCCTACGACTTGCGACACTCCTAAGCCGCCACATAGGATAACCATCCACGCCACGGTTGTGTCCATTGAATTGAGCAGCACGCCCACGTCTTGGAATAATAATGAGCAGTAGCAGGTATTGCTATTGCGAAAATATTAATTCAAGAAACTTATTTGTAAATATTCATCTTTTCAAAAATTGTGACGCTTTTTTCTGTGTAAATAAAGCAAACGGGTATGCTAAATTAACCTATCAAATGTTCTATCAGATGAAGGATGTTCATATTTTAATCATGGAATTTTATTGAAGTTTAACAATGCGACTAATACTATTGTCAATTACTTATAAATTAATATGTATATACCGAATATCATATGGACGATTTTAAATAAGGGATAATATTTTACAGTAAGCGGCACGAGTTATGAGCGCTGGCTTACACGTTCTAAGAAAGCTTACGTTAGGGTTCGTTTGGCAGTAGAAAGTAAGGGCTTAATGAACTAAAAGCGCAATAGGATTGGTTCCTGCGCCCATTCCGCAATCATTTCCTACTGCTGTTAGACTTTTAATAATCAACTGTCCGTGTGATGGTGAGTGTTCATAACTCGTGCCGCTTACTATAGCGTTCTGGTCCATAAGAATAATACTTTAAGGATGAACAAAGAGCTGCTGTTTGTTGACCCATGACGGCTCATAGTTATAAACGGGTCGCTGCTGCATCGATATAAAATAGTAGTAATCTAAATAGCCACAAACTACGAAGCGTTACTTATACTCAACTAAAATCGTATTCATATGGTCCCGAACAAATTGTATCAAAACCAGAATATTTTGTAACATAAAAGCCCTTTGAACTCTTAACTGGATACTACATTATAATGAATTAGTTCAGAGAAAAACAGCCATTGTAATATTTTTTATTACAATTTGTATAAAGAATATTATGGAAGGCCTACAAAAAAGTCCGCGACAGCATAATCTGTTTATTATGAAAAGCAAAAAAAAAAAAGATTTTATTTTATAGTTCGCAGTAACAAAGTAATGCTGAATTTAATAAGAGTCTTTTATAATAAAAGTAAATGTATGCCAAACATATAACGTAACACAAGAATCTATTTTAGTATATTAAAAGCATATTTTTATGTACTTTAACATATATGGTCGTGTTTAAAGGACGCGCATTGAATTTTGGGTAGGTATAGGGAATATCATTAACTGACATCTGTCTCTACTAATGTATGAAATGACGCGAACTTGAATGAAGTTAGGGTTCTTGAGAAAGAGAATCAGTAGGAGCTAATGTAGGCGAGGCGGGATATAACGATAGGTAACGACATGTCGTGATAGCCCAGAGCGCAACGAACCTGTCTCAAATTAATAAGGCCCCATAGCGCCATGGTTCGAATCCGGGCGTGTAACAATGAGTTTTTCTGACTCAAGTACACAATATCACCGACACCGTGCTTCGGAGGGCACGTTAAGCAGTCGGTCCCGGACGCTGTCAATAGATGGCGGTCGTTACAGTTCCCAACCCGCAGTGGAGCAGCGTGGTGGACTTAAGCTCCAAGCCCCCCTCCTCACCCTGGGGGAGGCCTAAGCCCCTGCAGTGGGGTACAAATGGGCTGATGATGATGATGATGATGATGATGATGAGCAGCTTGAGTGCGCATATAAAGCAGATGTAGCCTTAAATATCTCAGGTGGTTGATCGTTAGGGTACCTATATATACAAACTCACGAACTAGTCTTAAAATGGTTCATATGTCCTGCTAATAATAACGCACTATCTTACGACGACCGCTTAGCCTAGTGGGTAGCGACCCTGCCTACGAGGCTAGAGGTCCCGGGTTCGAATCCCAGGTCGGGTCAGTAATTAATATGATGAATATTGATACTGGTACCGGGTCTTGGTTGTTATACATATAAAAAAAAAATATTTATATAAGTATATATTATAAAGAATATTTAAGTATGTATATCAGTTGTCTAGTAACCCATAACACAAGCATAATACTTGCTTACTTTGGGACTAGATGGCGCTGTGTGGGAAGTCCCATGTATTATTATTATTATTATTATTATCTATTCTAAAACTATTTATAACGAATTAAAAAATATTTAACGTTTAATTTATAAATTAAAGTAAGGTTTGTGTAATTAAAAAAAACATTATTTCGCTGTAATCATATTGTTAATAAAAAAACTCCTATTCATGTAAGAGAGATAGTTTTGTCTAATTGAATACAAAGTTATTTTTACCTTTCATTAAATATTTGTATACCTAAATGTTGTAATTTCTATAGCAAAATTTTTGCTTTTTCTATCTTTTACGTTTGTTGCCCGTTGTACAGTTACGTAGTTCAGCTGGTAGTACCATGCTCATTTCTTTCTTCCGTAATTCAATCAGTTGAATCATGGGTAAATCCCTGGAGATAACCCAAATACTTCTAAGGGTTGTGCAAGGTTCTCAAAGATTTAAATACTGTAAAAACGCTCAACATTGAAAAAGAGCGCAGTTAAACGATTCAAAATCCATTCTTAAACATAACGATCAACATAATGCATAATCTAATGCATAAAGTAATTACGGCCAGATGTGTTTAAAGAAAATTCAATGAATTATGAATGAATAAAGGAAAGAGTACTATTTTTCAAAAATATCATTTGATACAAATATAGTATAGTGTTTTAAGTATTAAAAATGAGTTGCGACGGGACAGAGACTGTATTTATGTTTGGGATAAATGGTTGTGTGTTTGTGAGTGGATTGTGTAGGTGTCATCACTGCAGAGTAGCTTGTTAGTTATATTTTATGGTTAAAGATTGTCAGGGGATACTACAGTAGATACATTTGTCTAAAACGACTAGACGAATTTTGATACACTTTGTTTTACGTATGTATCAATCGCTTCAGACTAGTTATTGGATATGTTTACCGGTTATGAGCCGCCAAAAAACGTGCGGTAGATGTATTCATCTAGAATAGTTGGCAAATTTAGATACGTAACATCATATCAGAACAGCGCACCTTCAAGCGCAGCATTTAATATGTTAGCAGTTGATCTGGTTATTAAAATCCTGTAGCGTACAGGCTGATCTTTTAAAAGCTTAGACAGTTATGTCATTTTTAAAATTTTATTGTTTTAGGTCAATTTAAAAGTGAAATACAGTTATTTAATTCTTTCACTGTTTTTAAAGGACCACCTTTTTAATATGTTTTTACTTAAGATTTTATTTGTCATGGGGTTTTATAATAATAATAATAATAATAATAATAATAATAATAATAATAATAATAATAATAATAATAATTTTAAATAATTAAATTTCAAAATATTTATTTGGTTTTATTATTCATCGAAAATGTAAGGTGTCGATCGGTATATATAATTACTCACCTTCATTGCAGATTCCAAAAAATTAACACTCAAAAATCATTTGACGAGCATAATTATTGTTTACAGAATAACATGGCTCGCAAACGAAGGATTAGCAGAGTATATGAGAAGAAGAATTGAAATGGATATGTATAGAAACACGGACATGTCGCTATCGTATCAGGATTTCAATTACGGATCAGAAACACCTTCGACCACATCATCGACGCCGAGGCTCGACGCGAAAGGAAGAAGGTTGTCATACCAACGTGCTGTCTCGGGGGAAGATCCTGTGATGCCACACCGTCTAAGCGACAGAAGAAAAAATCGACATTCGATGGAAATCGAGGTAAGTGCACCAGCCTGTTGTTACTTATTTTTCATGTTACATATGAAGATAAGGTTTTTGACAGATCTGCCACCACAGAAGCTGGATCGTCTTCTATGCGCCATTATTAATTAAAAATAAGACTTTTCACTTTAATCTTGACTCAAAAAACAGACGTAGAAGTTTATTTTGTTTATAAAATTTGATACAAAAATAAACAAGATCGTTTTTAATTGATTTCTTTAAAAGGAAGGTAATGATTTTCGGAAATGTGTCCGATATATGTTTCTTTTTGTCACCTCTTGAAGCCTAAACGGTTCAACGGACGGATTTTAGAGGGTGAGGTGTTAATAGACGTGGATCTAAGGTAGCGGCCAATGATTTATTCATTCTCGGCGGGTTAAGGGATTTCAGATTGCAAGGTACCGACATCTAAATCGTCATCTCCAGATATGGTGGACTACATTTTATTTCTTAATTCAAGATAGAGGATTCAAAATGGCTACAGAAACTAAACACCAAATTTTGCTGAAGATAGTATATAAGAATATACTGGCTCCCTTTTCACCAAAGGGACGTTAATTTTTTAAAATTCAAAATAGCGGATATAAGACGGAGCCAATATTTTGCAAAATTCAGTATTTTGCAGAGAGTTTGTGTACAAGGGTATTTTGGTTCGCTGAATATAAATGTTACCTTATTGTCATTGAAAATGACTATCATATCCATTTCACATGAGACGCATTTTTGGCTATAACTCCGAGGGTATAGGGTCTAGCCAAAATTTTAAGGTTTTAAAAGATTAGGAATTTAGTTGTGCGTTGTATGACATCAAAATTTTGGAAATCGGTATAGTAGTTGTTGAAAAAAATTGGTAAATGTAAAAAAATCGGGATTTTTTCGGACGTTTTTTTTACTAAATCCAAAATATTTCAAGAACGGAGACCGATATCGAAAATAAAAAAAATGATATCTCGGCCATTAACGTAGCTACGATTTGAGACCAAGTTTTTGGAAATCGGTTGGTAATTGTAAGAGAAATTATTTCCGAAAGATGAGATTTTTTGGTCGATCGCTTGTGTTTGTGGATATAAGTTACTATATTTCAGAGGGTATTCATCGAATCGCTTCAAAGTGTTAGACCAAAGTTTAGAAGGCGTCGGTAGCTACAACTTGAAATCGAACAAGAAATTTAAAATCACATTTTAGATTTTATGGACGTTCGGGAACTTGTTAACATTAGGCCTGTATTCGTTCGAATGCTTAGTTATCGAGGTCTGAACGTTTAAGAATATCAGAGGCTGCAGTTTAAAACCTAAATGTTTCAAATATGTTGAACTAGCGACCCGCCCCGGCTTCGCACGGGTAGCAGAGAATTTTTTCGTTGATTTATTTCTGAGTTTAAAGAGTTGAAAAGAATAGTGTTACGTTTTCGTGGCAATGCCACGTTTTCGTGGCAATAAAATAACATAATCTGTGAAAATCGGATTTGGGTAGGTTCATTTTCAATGAAACCGATGGTTGCGGGGACTGCAAGATCTGTGGATTTTTATTGAAATTTAAGACACTGGATCCAAGATGGCCCATGAAAATTAAAAAAAAGTTTGCTTTAAACTTGCATGCTTGTACCAGTACTAAGGAGATAATCGAACAATATTCAAACGATCAACTGTAACGGGCTACAGAGTATAACTAGTAATATTTCGGGTTAAAGCAGTATGTATCAATGTATCTTACATTCAAATAAATATTTAGGTAGTATTTTTCTGCTAGTGAACGAAAATTTTACTTATAAATATTATAACTTTTAGAAATAAACTTAAAAAAAAGCGAATCATTTTTCTATCTTAAAATGTATCTCCATAAGACTTATGAATATGCAAAGGGAATCTTTGAAAAAACTTTATAAACAAAAAATGCAATTTTCATTTTGTACGGAACCACTGACAAATTTAATAACACTTGGAGGCTAACAATTGTACTGATTGTTAGCAACTAAAGAAAAAACTCAGTCCGAAATCTTCAAGGGCACTTTGACTTCCATAAACTCAGTAAGGCCCTGAGCATAAAATAAATAACAAGCCAATTAAATATAATTCGTACAAATAAGTACGTAATATTATATTTAATCACAAATACGTTTATCTGTTACATCGATTACAAATAAGTTGGAAAAATGTTTTCTCATAATTTTATTATGGATCGCTTGTCGAGTTCAGAACGATCATTAACGCTTCATACTTGTGTTAAAAACTTTTGCTTCTCGGTATCAATGTCAGGCCTTAAAATTTACTTTGGAATAAGATGTAAATTACCATAGAGACAGTGAAGCTCCCCTCCGTCTGCCCACTAGAGATACGGTGAAACATTTACCGTACGAGACGGAGCGTTCCATTCAGCAGGGGTTACGGGGGGTAACGTCGACACAATTTCATACTTACACGTGAAAAGCTGAACCACTCAACGTTGTTTTTTGTTATTGGGCGTGTTTTTATAACATTTCACTGCATAATTCGGCGTTTTCGCGATGAAATACTTGCTAACTGACATTCGCCAACTAACGATCACTGGTGGCATACACTGCTAGCGGGGTGTATGAGCGGTCACCCTGTCGATGACGTGCTGTGGTTCTAGTGGGATTCAGGGCGGGCGCGTTTCGCTACTTCTATGAAAACAATTATTTTGTACGAGTCGATTTCCCCGTATTAAAGCTATCAAAGCTTAAATGAACTGTCGTGCGATGATGAGATATTTGTTCTAAACAAAATGTTTATTATCTCTAAATAAATAAATAATTTCGTAATGGCCTAAGATTTACCACTTAATCCAGCTGTAACCACATAAGATTGGTAATTCAAAATGTTCTTCGAAATCTATTCGCACAATTTTTTTGTTGTACTTACGATTTTGGTCCTCGTATAGCGATGCAAAGTGATATATTCTTAACCATTGACGATTAACCATGTAATAAAAACTTATTTGGGAATAATTCTGTTATTGTTCGATTTCTAGAATTAATTACTCATATAAAATCTTCAACAATTAATGTACTCACTCAAACAGGTAGAGTTACCAACTTTGTGACAAGTCGCAAAATAACTGCTGTGACATGACTGGCTGAATTTGAGGTGGAAAGTTTTCACCTTAAAATTCTAACCGGCGGCGCCTATCTATACTAATATTATAAAGCTGAAGAGTTTGTTTGTTTGTTTGAACGCGCAAATCTCAGGAACTACTTACTGGTTCGAATTGAAAAATTCTTTTTGTGTCTTTTTGTGATAGTCTATTTATTGAAGAAGGCTATAAACTATATGTATAAAATAATACTATCTGTCTGTCTGTCCATTTGAGCAAATCTCCAAAACGGCTAAACTGATTTTGATGAAACTTCACAGATATGAAAAGGAAGTGGTCAAAAGTGAAATACACTACTTTTTGTATGTCTGTATGTACGTCCATCTGTCTATTCGAGCTAATCTCCAAAACGGTTAAACCGACTTTAATGAAATTTCACGGGTATGAAAAGGAGGTGGTCAAAATGACATACGCTACTTTTTGTCCGTCTGTTTGTCTGTACGTCTATGTGTCTATTCAAGCTAATCTTCAAAACGGCCCAACAGATTTTAATGAAACTTTGCAGACGTGAAAGAAGGTTGTCAAGAGTGACATCAGCTACTTTTTGTGTCTGTCTGTCTTCACTGATCTATCAACGTAGATAAAGCTGAAACTACTAAGTCTAGGAAGCCGAAATTTGGAACAGTGGTTTATTTTATAACGTATCATTTTTTTATGAAAGGAATATTTGGAAATTTCAAATTTAAGGAGGGAGGGACGGAAGGGCTTTGTATGAGTCTTTGTTCTTTAAAGTCAGAAAGTTTCCACATTTTAAGGGTGGGAAACGGGAGGTGAAAAGTATGGGAGTATCTAATTTCTAAGTATCTAATTTCCTAAAGGAGAATGAAGATTGAAAGTTTGAATGGGTGTACCCAATATTAGTTTCAGCAAAAAGTATGTATAAACCATTTCGAAAGTTAATACTACCTAAAACAGGAATGTGTAGTCTACGCAAGCGAAGCTGCGGGCGGTCGCTATTAAAAAATAAAATCTTTTTTTCCGAGAAAACCGTTTTCTCGCTTCGGTAACGATACATTTTAGTACTCTGTTTTTGCGTAGGTATTATTCGTATTCTTAATGCGACACGCTTTATTCCAAAGAAAAAAATTTCTTAGTGATAATTTATTTTTACCCGACTGCGGGGGCTATATTTTTCGAGTGTTTGTTTCTATGTATGTATATTTTTTGGCACACTCTGTGATCTAAACGGCTTATGGTTTTTAACATAATATATCTCTTTATCAGCCCATTTTTACCCCACTGCAGGGGCTTAGGCCTCCCCCAGGGTGAGGAGGGGGGCTTGGAGCTTAAATCCGCCACTCTGCTCCACTGCGGGTTGGGGACTGTAACGACCGCCAGCGTCTGGGACCGACTGCTTAACGTGCCCTCCGAAGCACGGAATCAGTGATAGTTATGTACTTAAGTCAGAAAAACTCATTGGTACACGCCCGGATTCGAACCATGGCCCTATGGGGCCTTATACATTTGAGACAGGTTCGTTGCGCTTTGGGCTATCACGACTTTTGACGACGACATAATATATCTCGTGTCGTTAGTTTCGTCTTAATTGTGAAAATGACATAGGGTGTATAACATTAAAATATGGCATCTGTAAAAAAGGAGAGAAGGAATAAAATATCAGTTATTACATGAATATGGGTACCAAAACTATCATCATCATCATTTCAGCCTTTGACTGTCCACTACTGAACATAAGCCTCCTCCATGGCACGCCACGCAACGCGATCCTCCGCTTGCTGCATCCAACGGTGACCTGTCGCCTTCTTTAGGTCATCGATCCATTGAGTCGGGGGGCGCCCGACGCTACGCTTTCCCGTGCGTGGTCTCCACTCGAAAACTTTTTTGCCCTTCTGAGTATGGGTTCTGCGACATATACGGCCAGCCCACTGTCACTTCAGCTTGCTGATTTTTATAGCTATGCCGATAACTCTGGTTCTTCTGCGGATGTCCTCGTTTCGGATCTTATCTTGCAGATGAACACCGAGCATAACTCTTTCAATCGCTCGCTGAGCGACTTTAAATTTGTGTATCACTCTCAGAGTAAATGACCACGTCTCTGGTCCATACGTCATTACCAGCAGAACACACTGGTTGAAAACTTTCTCAAGCATTCTTCAAGACTCAAGCATTGGGAGAAGTTGGATGAAAAAAAAAAACGTAGCGCAGCTTCCCAAACTACCAAACGAAAGTAAATAATCAATTCCAAATATATGTGTACCACTTTCATGCTACTATTTTCACACAAATTATAAAATAAAGCACCACACTGGATCTGTTGGATGTGAAATGATCTCTGGTTGTGGATATTATTTCACATAGTCTTTGAAAAAATTAAGCTTGCATAATCGTATTGGTTTTAAAAGAGTCAGAAATGTCACTTTACAGCATCGAAAATGCCAAACGCAATTTCATGAGGGTGAAGACCAGAGCGCGGGGATTTCGCAGGGGTGAAGCCCGGCGCGCGGGGACCTCGTATATTGAAACTCACCATCCATTTTGCACCAGCTATATCTAGAGTACGGTGCATAGACGGTAAAAACAGAAGATGGCTTCTAATCAATTCGTATTTTTTATTAGAGAACTTCAGTTATTTAGTTTCAAGAAAAAGACCAGTTATAAAAAAATATTTAAAAAGGCGACTGCTAAACTTCTGCTGCTGCTAAATATCTACTAAGTAACTTAAAAGAGAAAACAAGCAAAAGAGAAAAATGCACTTTCTTAAAAATATGGCTTAAATATTTTATTAGGTATTGCAAGCGGAGGCAATCAAATATTACAGAACATATTTGTATTAAAATTAATACACATAAATTGATTTGTCTCCGTCGGTAATACCTTCTAACATTCAAGTCATGTTCAGATGATAATGTTTCTATAGATTATAGAGCCTGTTTTTCTCTTTTTCACTTAATAATTTTTACACAGTGCAATCTTAAATTTCTTTAATATTACTGTTTGTTTTATAATTGATTGCCATAAGTAAATCAATTATGAAACATTAGCAAGAAACAATACCATATTTTTTTGCAAGTAAAATATTCATGTTTGCACCGTTGTAAAAATATTATCTATATTTAGTATAAAATGAATTTGAAAGGAAGTTAAATATATAACTTGAATTTTTAAAAGTTATTTTGAAGAGTGAATTAACCTGGCACGTAACCATTTTATTGCCTCAATCAAATATTTGTGTTTACCCAAAATTATATTCGACGCAATAGCAATGCACGTGAGCAATTTCAATAAAAGTTTACTTTTGTAAGGAATCTGCTACGGAAAGTTTCAAAACACTAAGTCGTGAAATAGCAAAACGAGATTTCAAAATATTCCTAAAAAATTCTTAACAACTTTTTGTTTTTAATGTCGAAATCGCAGAAACTTTATACTTTTACCTACGTCAATGTTTTTACCTTTACAGAATATCGTCCATAGTTATTTACGTCAAACATCTTACACAATAATGTTCTAAATATACAATTATTTTGTAAACCATTGTAGCGGTCCGATTACCGTTTTGATTGTTCTTTGTAGTGGTCTCCATTGGGTTGTATAGGTACCTACTTATTTCTTAACGCATGTGTACATTTCTTCGAAAATTTTTTTGGCATTGATTTACGCATATTAGATATTTTTCTACGTATGTATATGTACTTTGAGGCTCGAAAGGTGTAACCATCATTTTGGCAAAAATTAGATTTTTATGTAGACCTACTTAATTTTTTCGATAATGAGTATATTTAACATTTAGGTGATCGGAAAAAAGTGGTTTTAACTCCCTGAAATTTTGAATCGCTAAACTAGAAATTAATTATGTTGGTCGTATTTCAACAAAACTTTATTTCACGTAACTACAAGGGTCGTATAATACAAGTTTGTATGAGAGTATCAGGTTTTTTAAAGGCAGGAACTTAGAATTTAGAATTGTAGGCAATCAGACAGTAAATACAAAAATAATTGTCATTTACACCATGTGACAAACAAAGATGGTTGTCACTTACATCACACCCTTAGTTGGAATAGTTGGAATTATTTGGATTGGTAATAACACCCCTAACTTGTTGCACATTGGTTTTTTTTGTAGGGCGTAACCGGAATATTTTATTTAATCTCTAGAGCTGTAGGGCGTATAGGTACACCATCTCCTTATTTATAAGATTTACTTGAGATATTATTCTATTTTTTGTAACAAAATTATAAGAAGTTTTGTCAAAGATAATTTTTAATAGCTTTAAACATAAAAAAGTTATTTTAAATTTTTATAATAGTTTTCCTTTTTTATTCTCTACAGAAAAGTCGTGTTTCTGTAAGTATGATTAGTATATACTCCACAATTACACACGATGACAGTATATTATATTCGTTTCTGCGACATACTGACGCTAAAGGAGCTTTGGAGGTAGAACAATAAGACGGTCTCAGCCGGCATTGATTTCTATTAGGGCGCGGCATCGTCTACCTTATTCCAAACTAAATTACGCAATTTATTTAGATAATGAACGTGTTAAAAATTATAACTGAATATCTACCTCCAGCGGCTACAAAATACTGCAGACTGCAGAGAAATTTTCATTTTTTACAAGATATAAAATAAAAGATATTTCAGTTGCTAGATCTTTTTTGTTTCGTATAAATTAAAGCGCTACACATATATATTTATAATTTTTAAAGCATTATACATATTATGTTTAACAAGCATATATTACCTAAATAAAATGCACAATGAAATTTACATTATTTAATTCTAAAGAATTAAACACAATGATTAAACAATACTCTACTAATTTTGAGAATATAACAATTTTTTGTTTAAATATTTGTATTTACTTAATTCCACGTTATATTAACTACCTATTATTTAAATATATTTAATGTACTTACTATAAAATTAAGGTTTAAGTCTGCGTATGGCACATCTTTTCGAATAAATAAATTATACTGCCTGGACCCAAAGAATATTTATTGACGTGAAAATTCCTTCGATAAAGCGGTAGCCCGTCGAACTTTCTTTTTCAACGAGACTAATACAGTGTGAACAATGTTAAGCCACACTATGGTTAAGCTCACAACGGATATATCACGTAGGTAGGCATGTCATGACATATTCAGCTTTAATAAAGTCGAGACCATTTTTGGTCACGGGCTCCCGGACTATTATCTCGCCACTGTTTCTACATTTTTAAAACTTAATTTAATCATTTTTTACTTCATTGCTACTCTGTTTATAACCACCAATGTGACTAATATTAATTATGCAAATGATCTATTATCCCTAATTGTTGCCATTTGTCCTTTTGCACTGTTTTGTGATGTTCACACGTTATTAGATGTTCATCACACAAACGAATTCACTAGTTAATTTCAAAGGTACTCATCTTTTGAAGTTAGGGTTCCGAACCTTAAAAGGAAAAAAACAGAACCCTTATAGGATCACCTTGTCTGTCTGTCAAGACCCTTTTTTTCAGGATCGCGAGGAGGTATCAAACTGAAATTCATATCAAATACTCAAGTCTACTGTCCTTTAGAGCTGTAAAAAAATCAAACTTCTAAGCCAACGCAATCAAAGGATACAGCCGTTTATACTGCAAATTTTCTATACTCTCAAGGGAATCGAAACCTACAGGGTTCTTTCCGTAAGCTCAGAATGTTGAAATTTGGTACGAAGCAACGTCTTATAGCACAGTTAAAGGAAAAATTGCGAAAAGCATACATTTTTAGTTACATCACATAATAAAAATATTTTACTAACTTTAAACTTATTACCCCTTTCTTCATGAACGCGTAGAGGTGTTAAATTGAAATTCATATCAAATATTCAGGTCTATACTACCTTTAAGCTGTAACAAAATCAAAATTATTTTTACTTATATACCTACAGGTTTGTACGGAACTTTCGGTGTGCGAGTCCGACTCGCACTTGGCCTGTTTTTTTCAATTTGAGTTTGATACAATGATTTATTTCAATATTCTATGAAATCTATTTTTATAAAGACAATCACATACTTACTAACAATGCTCCAACATAGCTTATTTGCTGTGCTTAAGAAAAATTCATAGAATATTTTTGAAATCAGATATCTACTATAAAACGCAGTTTTTAATCTATATTCGTGATAGCTAAAAATGCCAACAGCCGCTTATTGATGATAAATTAGTCATTATTTATTTATCAAAGTCATAGGAATTAATTGGCGCTAAATTTCCAGTCATCCCGACTCAATAAATCAAAAGTATTTAAATTAACTTGTATATTTTTAACGAAAAGTGCAAGTGTAGGTACATCCAAAAAACGTTTCAGCCGAGAGAGAGGAATATTAATTTCCAGATTATTTTCTGATGTGTAGGTACGTATCTTACCTCTCGGTATGCTGCATTTATGAACAAAATTGGGAGACGTTGTATTCATAGTGCTAAGCTTGTGATTAGAAGTATATTAAAATTTAGTTTTCAATATCACCGTCATAAACGGCACTGTCAATCATAACTAGTTTCAATAACTAAGTAAAATTTACCACTAGATGGTGCGCTTCGCAATTTGATATTAATGTGTATGTAGAGGTACTACTGTCAATGTTCAATATGGAGAATGTCTAGATGGATGGTTGGTCAAGATTATGGTCAAGATACAGCTTTGCATGTTGACAAACACCAATTTCATTGATGGAAATCTGGATCATTTTAGTATTTATCTAATAAAACACACAAAATATGATTCTGTGTACCAACCTGTCTTAGAAACACCAATTCAGATATCTTATGAATGTTACCATTTTTCAATGTTTGTCCGGAAAGCGGTGGAAAAGCGTAATAAGTTAATCATTTAATTAATTTATTCCATTCCATTCCATCAGCGTTTTTTATACCCTACTGCAAGCGCTTAGGCCTCCCCTCAAGATAAGAAGAGGCTTGGAGCTTAAATCCACCAAGCTGCTCCAATGCAAGTTGGCGGGTTGTAACGACCGCAATGTATTGACAGCAACCGGGACCGACTGCTTAACGTGCTCATCGAGGCACGAAGTCAGTGATAGTTAATGTACTTAAGTCAGAAAAACTCATTGGTACACGCCCGTATTCGAACCACGGCCACATGACCTTATAGATTTGAAATAGGTTCGCATGCGTTCGGGCTATCACGACAATTAATTTAATAATTAAAACGAATTCATTAATTTTAAAACCAAAAGGCTTCTAGGTGACAGTCGTTCCTCTCCGCTAAGCTCCTCACATTAACTCTAACAAACCAAACCTGTCTAGAAATAAACTATTTTTATCAATGATTAACCAAGCTGTCATGGTTTATCTTAATATTTCTTGATGTGAAGACGTCAAAGAGATCATAATCAGAAAGATTAGGTACAGTCTTTCACCAGAAAGCTCGGTGGAAATCGATATACACCAATATATCTTAAGATACGTAGCTTTTAGGATTTTCGCGGTGACTTAAATTTATATCGATTTGAAAACGTTTTCAAAGAATATTACATCAAATTGATGTTCATAGAGTGATATCAAAAGGATCTAATTAAGATAAATTCAAATGAAATAATTTTAATTAATTATTTAAAATAGAAATAATATTAAAGTTTACCATAAAAATATAAATATATAATAAATAAGTACATAAAGTTAATAAAGTTCAGTTCTTGAAAACCTTGCTCTTCTTGTACTTATTTTAAATTAACATTGACTTTCAGTACATGAATATCGTTAAGGAAAAGAGAGAGTTAAAACTTGTAATAAACGTTGCCTATGTTTTTGGTGGCATCTAAACGCCTAGATTGTATTGCAGCATTCGTAAATAGCATCACCCTTATAAAAATTTAAAAAAAAACGATTAAAACTTGTGGGCCAAAGTTATATGGAGACTTGAGGTATAATTGGCCAACCTTTGCCCATGTTCAATTATTACGTATTATTTTGAATTCTGAGCTTCTCATTATAACTTTGGCCTCTTGTTTATGCTTATAAACGTACTCAGTGCCTATAGACAACCTATAACCGTCAAAATATTTTTTTTTTGTGGAAATTATAGCCAGAATAAAAATGTTGCCATGACACAGGTACTACATTTGTTCTCAATCAAGATTTTTTAAATTACACTTGTAATAATACAATCCTTGACACAAAATACAATTAAAAATGAGTCTTACAAAGTATTATAACATGCAAATTTAATACACTGTTCTAAGATCCCGATCATATGATAGCAATATATAAGCTCTTTAATCGCCCCACTCCATAGACAGAAAGTCGTCTTTTATCAGAGTAGCTTTGGTTCATATCTATAGCGTTCTTTTCACGCACTTTCATGATGTTCTTCTTTGTACATTTCCACACATCAACCTGTTTTGGCCATACCCATGCTTCTTCAGCCTTTTGCTTTTGGCCGTATTTCACTGGCGGCAAAACGGTTTTGAACAAATCATACAATTTCGCTGTAACTTTGTAGATATTTTAAATTATACTTGCATATGTGTCAACACTAATAAACAATAAATACAATCTAAGCGCCATATACCTGTTAAAATTATCCAGACACTGCGTAAAAAATAACTTTGTTGCTTAATCTTTTCGACGACACAATCACGCTGCGGACAAAATAGTCTGTGATTTTAAATCTATTGCCAGTATCAATGTCACTGAGTTATGGATGCGTTAAGGATATACTAAGGTACAAAATAACTTAAGAAACGTTTTGTTTATTTTTAAATGAATCGTAAAGTAAAATAAAATAATGCAATAGTGAAGAGGGGTCAATGTTATATTGAAAGCTTAAGTTACCCGCATTGACTTTATAATGCATCCGTGTGTAAACCTAATATGAAAAACACTCATAATAATATGATTACACATCAATTCCCGTGAGTACCTACTGCGTCACTAATATACATTTTTAATCTGATAACAGATTAAAAATATATATTAATATAGTAGTAGTGAGTAGTGAAGCGGTTATTTGTTTCGCGGTTATATATTAATTATTTTTTTTTCTACTTGCAAATGCAGTATTAAATTCAAATATAAAATTTTAACAGGGTCGACTTAGATGAAAGTATAAGAAAACCCGTTATTATTACTTTATTAATGTAGTGATCCCATAGAAAATTTAAGAAAATTTTTGCTGTCGTCTTAAAGGTCTCGGGTATCGATTTTAGAACCACGTCCTACAGTAAAATCAATGGTTTTTTTACCACTTCATTATTTTTTACCATCTGACTTCTGGTCTGTTTTTTTTCATTAGTTTGTTCCGCGCTCCCCAAAGGTTTTCAAAACTAAGTGGCTAATTCGCCATAAATCGCTAAAATTGTTAGCATTTAACGAAAGACTTAAAAGTTTTAGCATTTTTTTTGTTAACACTTACTAACCTAGCCCTTTCCATCCGTATTTTAAATTAGTTTTACGTCCTGTAATTTTTGTGATGATTTAATTTACAAGATTAAGAATTCATTTTAGAATGTGAAGGTTAATTCAAGCCGCGCATGCCCGACGCGCTACCCTGTCTCGGGTAGCTATATAAACGAACCCTTCAGCCACATCTCACAGTGGGAAAGCGGATTTGAAGCCACTTCCACCTTACCACTTATGTTTGCCTTGCGTTTGACGTAAACAGTTTTTGTTTCCGGTTTTCTTATATACGTTATAATCCGCTAGAACTCTGGTCCCACGAAAGCAAATAAAAAAGTAAGTTCTTAGTTTTTTTTTTAAATTTAATTTCGTGTTATAGAAGTATTTTATTTGTTTTAACAAATTAAACTCCTACATTTTTGTTGGTTGTATTTTTTGTTCTGTTCCTTTTTATTTATTGATAAGTATATTTTCTAATTAAAAATTTCTCCCGTAAAATTTGTAGTATCGTTGGTTTTATTCTGTTATTATGAATTAAAAACAATTTATTTCAAGAACTTACGTTCAAATTCCTACGTAATAATAAATTCTTGTAAAATTAAAAATGCTGTCTCAAATTTTTCACTTTTTTTCTGAGAATTATGATTTGTGAAATATTTACATGCGGTAATCGTATGAATATTAACTTTGCCAATATATGTTTGCTTTTGTAATATAAGCGCAAGCAAAATTAGAATCCTTCACAATTGCTTTTTCTACCATTATTTTCATTTGAGATTTTTTAAAATCAGATTGAAAGCTGCATAGATTAAATTTTTTTATGAATGTTTATAAATCGTGGCGATCTTACGCTCTATGGTTAATTTTATTGATTAATTAAAATTATAGATTTATTTTGTGCTTGGCTAGGTTAAATATTTTTCTACTAGCGGCTTGTCGTGGATATGTCTAACCACCATTTATTTTTATGGCGTGCAATTTCATGGGCAAAACAATAAAAATAAACTAAGCACCGCCCTAGTCTTGTTTTCGACAGTTCTTACCGGCCGCTTCGCGATCGTAATCTCTACAATCCTCCTTTTCCAATAAAATACTTATAACTTTCATTTATTTACACTTGTAGGGGCATTTATCCAAAAATTACCGATCGCGTGTTTCTTTCTGCTTAACGAATGTCGTGACATTCTAACTAAAACGTAAGTTTTCTAACTAAAAAAAGGTTTATAAAAAAATAGGGTACGCATAAATAATTTTTTTAAATTTTTATCATTGTTTGGGTGTTCAGTTGCGAAATGTATGATATTTACTGCGTAATCAGTAATTATTTATTAATTAAACACTCTAAGGGCATAATCCGAAAACAGCCTTAATTTTGTTATTTTTAATTTAAAATTACCAAAGAATTTATTGTTATATTTATAATTACCAGAATAATTTAAACATGTAAAACTAAAACTAGAAACTTAAAACGAATTCGAATAAAAAATTAATGTAAATCGTCGTATGGTAGCGATCTTTGTATAAATTTGTAAATGAACATTAATTAATCTAGGTATGCTTGGATCCCACCGCATTTTTATCCATCACTCAGAAAACTATAAACTTATCGATTATATCATTTTTCGAAATTGATTGGTTGAGAAAAATTTAATTAACATTACTGTATGTTTTGTTACATTTAATTCAAGACTTCCATGAAATAACTGTAATAAGAAAAATACAAAATTGACTTTGCTTGCGAAAATTACTTTTAACTTTCGTCAATTGTAGGTAACTTCTAAACACCGTAAAAATAATTTAAATTAAAAAGTTTTAAAATGTTTTTTATCATTTTCTTTATAATACTATTAAAATTTTGTTGGTAGCAGTTGTTGTTATTTCCATTATTTGTGAAACAATTTTATATATTGTGTAAACATACTGACATGATTTTCTCATACAGGTCTGGCAAAACTTGAGGAGTGTAAGGTTGGAGAGGACTTTGTTCCAAAACTTCTGAATTTTATTTTTACATATCTTTATAAAGTTCTATTTAAAAAAAAAAAAATTCAATTCAAGCGTTTATTTTACGGTGGTTCTTTTGAAAGATACATTTTCGTGTGCGTAAAGACTTATAAACAGTCACCATCGAACAATCAGGGAAGCGGCGGCGGCATCGGACCGTCATGTCGGACATACAAACACCAACGGCGAGCCGCGGCGATGGCGTAAGTATCGCCTTACCCTACCTTACCCAACAGTCAACAATAAGCTTGGAGTACCTCTTGATTGGCCTCGATCAGCTTATCCAGTCGATATAAAATAGCTCGATCGAAATTGCCCATCATGTGCATCTATTGCATCTAATACTTTATCGATCGAGCGCGATCAGTGTTTTATAATGCCATTCGACCGTTATAAATCGATTTTCTTTTTCAAGCAGCTTTAGGTCCGTGCATCTAGAAATGTCTTAGGTGGTTATTACGGAGTGAAGATTTTGTAACAACGACATTGGGTCTAATACTTTAAAGCAAATTGAAATAAGCTTTAGTATGTATACTTCAAATTTCATACTGATCGAAACCAACCACTGAAATATCATATGGCCGGCGATCGAGCTCATCGAGTAGCACTTTTACACTACAGAGCTTCATGCATTATTAAAGATATTCAAAGGTGTGTGTCTTACGAAAACATTTTATGTAAAATTATCAATTACAAAAAAAATGCATAAAAAATTTAAATTAAAAAGACCGAGTAGGTACGTGCGACGCCTCAAGCTTTTAAAATATATAATTCATATTTTAATAACAATATTTTTGAAATTTAAACGCTGCTGATGAATGATGATGAAACGAGGGGAACTATGGTTTAAAACTCGTAAAAATTTGGTAACGTTAAAAATCTTTTACTTTTTTCGGCCTAGCTTCCATGACATAAATCATTTTTTTTTGTTTTTATAAACAACGACTATTTATGGACTTCGTACGAGGGTGGTCACCGGTGCGGCGGCAATTGACATAATAACCTAGGACAAATAAAAATAAATAAAAAATAGAGAAATCCATTTATTTTCAAGAGAGACACTCTGCTGTCACTTTTGAAATTCATAAAGCTATGTTTATGCAAATTCATACGCCACCACTCTAAAAAGAACTCTGCAAGGAGCTTAAAGTGGCTTATTTTTTAGTAACAGCGCTCGCTACAAACCATTGTTTTAAAAACTAAGAGTCCTAGGACGATTCAGTCCCAAGCCTTTTATCATCTTATATATAAAAATGAAACTTTTTACATGTCTCGATAAAATTTAATAATGGCTGGACTGATTTGGCTAATTTTGGTTTTGAAAAGGTGAGAAAATGTGAAGAAATTACAAGGAAAAACAACAATATAGTAATAACAACGACTTCATTTCCCCATACAAACTGTTCGTACCTGTCAAACAGGGTGCATTCAAAAATCAATTTCTTTACTATTTTATAGGCTATATATAGGCGGAAATGGCGCTAATTATTTATATAAAATTTGTATTTAGTTAGATAAAATTCCAAAACGGGTCTCTAAATAAGTTTTATGCTTATTATTATTATTATTATTATTAGTACCAGAGGGCGCTGCAGTAAATGTGTATCTTCAAAACTACTGGACTGATTTTGATTCGGTTTTTTGCATTACATGAGTATAACCTGCGAATAAATAATTAAATAAGTTGGGCAGTTATACGTCACTAGGGGGCGCTGCAATAGATATGTACCTTCAAAACGGCTGGGACAATTTTGACGCGGTTTTTTATGTCACATGGGTATCACATAAGAGCAGGTTCTTCGATAAGGATGGCGGCTATGAGCCACTAGGGGGCGCTGCAATGAATACATTTCTCTAAAACGGCTGGGAGGATCTCTACGTGGCTTTTTGCTTTATATAACATATCATCTAAGAGCATGTACTTAGATAAAAGTTAGCAGTCACGGGCCACACTTTTTCTAAAACAGCTTTGAGGATTTTAACGCGGTCTTTTGCGTACATAGATATCATCTAACAACAGAATCTAAAATAAGGATTGCGGCTATGAGCCACTAGGGGGCGTTGCAATAAATACGTTTCTCTAAAACGGTTGGGAGTATTTGACGTGGTTTTTCGCTTTACATAGATATCACGTAAAAGGAAGTTCTTAGATAAGGATTGTGGTTATGGGGTACCAGGGGGGAGGGACGCAAGAATACATTTACGTTTTAAACTGTTCTGAGTTCTGAGGCGGTAACAAAGTTCGCCGGGTCAGCTAGTTTATAATATATTCTTTTAAATTGTGATATGCTTTAGACATAAGTTTCTCGTTTTATATAATTATTAAAACTTATTTACAAGTCTATCATATTATTATTGTTTAGAAGTTTTTTATAAAATTTTATATTGTCTTATTGTACTGCCTTTGAATGAATTACTTATTATATGAAGCCTTTTAGTGGGCACTGTGAGTTTATTCCTAGTAACAACATCGTGTAGGTATATTACATTTTTTTAGATTTGGCATTATTTTTAAGAACATACAATACATTTTAATAAATATACTGACAAAGTTCTGTAACAGTATTAATTTCTTTGAAATCATATCTAAATAAATCTATAAGACGCATATTATATATAGCCCTCTTCTGTAGGACAAAAATATTATCGATATCAGCAGAACTACCCCTCAAGAAAATATCATATAACATAATATTGTGGAAGTAACTGATATCAACTAATCTCGTTGTCGCTATGTATATCAATTGAAGAATTTTTTTACTGCTAAATATGCAGAAAAAAAACATTTTTATATTATTTATTATATTTATTTATAATAATAATAACATTATATACATCACGAAATTTAAAATAAATATACAGAGACCCCACTGAAGCTTGGTTTCTAAGTCGCTCCGGACCATCTGACCACTAAATCTCACCACCGGTGGTCAGTTGAGACAAAACATATCCCATCTGACTACTGGAGGTCAATTGGGAGGAATTATTTCCTAATTCATCACCAGTGATGAAATGGGAATTTTTTCGTTTCAGCTGACCACCGGTTTTGAGATTTGAAAGTGAGATGATCCATCAAATATCACCAATGTCTCAACTGTCTATCAGTAATCAAATAATACAATAGTACTCCCATATCTATCATACCATATCCTATAAAAGTATGGCTGTACCTACTTCTTTTTGTGTTGATATTCATATTCATATGTAAGTGGGTCACCGTGTAATTCGTGAGAGTCGAATCACGATTACACATTATAAATTTACAACAAAAACGTGGCACTGCAATACATAAATTAACAATTAGAAATAGTATACTTCAAGAGAAGTTGCAGGTAAACCCAGAAAATAATGACAACATGTTTATTATTAAGAATCAATTTATAACCAGTGGTGAAATGGGACAATTTACACCACTGGTGGATGATATGGGACTACCATTGCGTTATTTGGCCACTGGAAGTCAGTTGAGAAATTGGAGTGCCAACTGACCACCAGTGGTGACTTTTAGTGGTCAGATGGTCCAGAGCGGTCTAAGTTATACAAAGAAACGCTGTCGTATCGATCATATCCAATTCCTCATCCTCAATCACTACGTTTGTTTTAGTTTGTTTTATAATAGGTTTAATGAATGCAATACAAATATTTCGTCTATTTTTTCATTCAGTAATAAGTTATTTGTTCATCTTCTTCATCAGCCCCTTTTACCCTACTGCAGGGGCTTAGGCCTCCCCCAGGGGAGGAGGGGGTTTGGAGCTTAAGTCCACCACGGATTGTGACGACCGCCACCTATTGACAGCGTCCAGGACCGACTGCTTAGCGTGCTCTCCGAGGCACGGAGTCAGTGATAGTTAATGTACTTAAGTCAGAAAAACTCATTGATACAGGCCTGGATTCGAACCATGGGCCTATGGCCTTATAAATTTGAGACAGGTTCGTTGCGCTCTGGACTATCACGACACGACAATAAGTTATTTGCACTGAACCAATTTACTACTTGATAAGGCACTATTTACATTGTCAGAATACACAGTTGCCGTTTAATTTTAAACAAAGGTGAGGTGTCATCTGCAAAAAATATTATATCGTGGTTGTCCTTCGCAAGTTAAGCAGGAACTAATAACCCAGAGGATCGTTTTCCATTCTCATTCACCCTTTGTATTCTACAAAGTAGGTACCATTTTAAAACATTCAACGTGGGTCCTTTAACAAAAAAAGTACAATACTTTCAATTAACTCAACAGCAGCATCGGTGTCGGGCGACCCCGAGTAAAGCCAAATTGATTATTGTGCACGAGTTCATTTTTATAAAAACGTTGAGTGAGTGAAATAGGATTTATTTCTTAAAAATTTCACTGAATACTGAATAGTAGTACCGATGTTAGTCTAAAATTCGTGGGGCCAAACGAGGCAAATAAGGTGGGTGACGATAGTTGGCCTAGATTATTATGTCAATTATAGCTACGCCGAAAACGAAGTTCGAGTACCAAAATAGAATAGATTATAAAAGTCGTTATTTGAAAAGAAATTTAGTAAAGTCATTTTTTTAAATAATTTTTGTTAGTCGATATTATAGCAACTCTTTTAGTATGAGCCCAAATGAAAGATACAGCGTGTTTACGGAATTTTATTTAAAAAAATAATTTGTAATAACTGTAACGTAAAGCAGCTTTTAGAATTTTTGTTCAATCTACACTTCACGCTCAAAGTTCATATTACTTTAAAGGCAACTTTAAAGTGTCTTTTCAAAACCATATTGGAAACTATGTAGACAACGAGGTGATGCCTGAATTGTTTTGTTTTGTAAAATAGCAGTATAAGAAAATATGAGAAGTTTTGCTGATTTTGCGACGTATTCTATGGCTGGTATAGCCATAGACGGACTAAATTATATACCTTTTACTTACATTAACAATGCAGTATGTATTTCAGAAATGTACAAACCTCGATTTTAACTTTCAAGGTACGGTAAGCAGTCAAGACAGAGACAACGAGATACGACAAAGATATTTGTTAGAAAGCTTATTGATATTTTAATGTGTTTTGCTGATGCCTATTATCTAGAATGAATATATGTTTAATTTAATTCGATGAGTAAATTTTACTCTTCAATACTAAAAGAATTGAAAACACGGAAAACAATTTTGAAGAAAAACATTATTTTTTTTATTTTTAATGCTTTTGTTTAAAAATACCAGTAAGTGACACGAACGCTATTTCAGAGCTTCTTAATATTACCCCACACGGTAGGATTAAAAAAATATTCTTACTTCGTTATGGTAGGAGCTACAATGAAAAAAAATTTAATATTTTGACCGCTAATGAATGTCAACTTTGGCTGTTGGCCAATGTCTATATATATTGTGACAGACAGAACGACATATAGACGCACTGACAGATAGACAGATATTCTCATATTATGTCGGTCCAGTTCTTGGCTTTTAGCTCCTGTTATTGAAAAGGCTGTTTGAATATTGAAAAAAAAAGTAAAGTTTATCCTTTATGGATACTTTACTTCCATTTGTCAGTTTTCGACGTTCAAATAATTTTTAACCGAGTATGAATCCAGTTACCATTACTACTAAAAATCGCCGTCAGTTTGTGAATGAGAAGTTGAAGATTTTTTTATATACGACTGCTCAATACTGTCTTCATATTGCCCACAGATAAACAATGAGTTGGAATACCAAACTGAGACAAAAGATTTGAATGAAACGTTTCTTGACTATCTCATGCTGTCCAAACCTACTTCTTGCTCAGTGACAGGAAACACACCATCAGATCACTTCTCCAAAAAACACAATAAAGATGAAGATATCATGACTAAAAACATGAACGATAGACTGGAAATCTCAAAAATAAGAGGTCGATTTCAATATAAAAAAGAAAAAGGAAAAAAATATGGTAACCAGAAAAGGATGGATCATACAGAAATTACTAATGGCGATCATGTATATGTAGGTAAGATAGAAGGAACAAACAAGCTTATCTCTATTTTCAATACAACAACACATCTTGTGGAAAAAGCTGTAAGGTGCAATTATGCAGAAACAAGACAAAAAATGCCAAGAAATGTGATCACTTTAAAGAAAGTGGAAGGCCAATGGAAAGTTATCCGAGTCAATGATGTTGCTAAACCTATTCGAGATGAGAATGTACTTAAGAAAGGTCAAAATGAAATATTGGATAGGCCGTGTGATTTGGTTCAGTAATATGAACGATACTTTAAACTTTAAGGGTCAGGTGGGCCTCAGAAATATATAAAAAACGACAATGCGGCGGGGAGTAAGAGGGGAGCGCTCGGATCGCTAAACGCTATCTTTGCTTCTGTTTCGCAAGCCACGTTATCTTAGCATGATTCATCTACCAAATAATAACTTGGAGGTGGCACATATCTAATATTTAATAATTAATTCAATGATTGTTGTCATAGTTTCATTCCAACAAAAGAATAATTTATTGTTTATAAGAATTTCGAACAATTAAAATTTGATGACAAAAATTTACTTGTGTTTTTGGTTCTAATACATACTTTCAAACCAGTGATGATTCAATATTTTTTTTCAAAGATATTACGGAACATAAAATGTTTGTGTGTACTTAAAACTCGATTAAGGAAAAAAAAATATTGTCGTGATAACCTAAACGCCTCGGTAAGCACGTTAAGCAGTCCGTCCCAGGCGCTGTCAATAGATGGCAGTCGTTACAATCCCCAACCCGCAGTGGTGCAGCGTGGTGGATTTAAGCTCTAAGCCCTCCTCACTTTGGGGGAAGCCTGCAGGAAAAATGAAAAAAACAACAATTTTTTTTTCAGATTTTTTTATCCCAAAACTTTTGAGTTAGCAGCTTTTAAAGTCGAGGGCCTGACAACGGTCTCAGTCTTAAAGACAAATCAATTACAAAAAAAATATGGTTTCAATAGAGTTACAACTAGTGAACATTGTCTAATACACACAAGACGATATCAAATAATTTAAATGGACGGTAGCTGCTCTCAGTCAGTCAGTCAGTGCGTGTTACACACGTGCTATAGGCCAAGCCGAGCTAGACGTTTAGTTTGTCAAGTGATACTTGTTGCGGCAGTGAGCCAATAAATACAACAGATATTCAATACAAAGTGGGAAAGAATTATACTCTTCTTTTACAACAAAACAAAACACGATCGAACTTATTGTTAGTCATTACGAATTGACAGGAAATCGAATATTCGACGCTTTTTGGTATCACCACTGGGTGATTTTATCAACAGAATAATAATGCAGTAGACTTTATTAAATTCAACAGTACGCCACGAAACCCATGAGCACTGTAGTCAACTCGCATTTATTGCCTATACATATTAAATAGATATAATAGCTGCAGCCCGCGGCTTTGCCTGCGCGGACTACAATTATTTAAACTTTTTAGTTCTGTTCCCGTCGTTGTCTTACTTATTTTTATTTTAAATTTCAATTCATCAACCGTCATATTTCATATTTATGGCACCGTATAAAAAAAATTATTAAGTGCGAGAAGGGACTCGCGCCACCACTCAATGTATTTGAGTTATGTAATTATAAAAAAATGTGTTTCTTTTTTATTCAGTTCGGGATTCTTCATAACAGTGCGATTTGCACATGAACGATTCTGATTATTTGTTATTATTTTACTTGAGAGTTTGCACTATAATTCTACAAATATTGACATTTGTATGTTTTACCGTTTATATGAAAACAAAATAATAGGCGTTTTTCACATGTGTAATTGACAAATGATTTTGTTTAACAAGAACTTTGGTTATTTTTATAGTTTTTTTTTATTGTATATCCGTCATAAAACACATATTCTGTGAAAATTTTGACCACCTAGCTATTACGATCTTTAAGATAAAGCTCTTCTTTAAAAGTTGATCAGAGAGAAAGACGGTTTAGGCTTAGTGTTAGGGTTACTATTAATACCCTGCGTGTACGTTACACTATACAGCCCCTTATTAATTTTATAAAAATTGCCAAATTTTATCAAAATCACTAGTTAAGCTGTGAAAAAGTGTCAAATAAACAAACCCACTTTTGCCTTTGGTTTTATTTTTACGAAGCCATTATTTAAAACATAAAATAACGCTAATTATTGTACGATATTAGCAACTGTAGTTATTGGCATGCAATAGGTACATGAGCCCCTTCCCATGTCATGGCTTAATAATAGGTCAGTAGCTCGGGACAAGGTGGTGTATGTTCCGGGCACTATTTTGAAAGCAACAACGAAATTAGTTTATTTTGTTGGAGCACGCGAACGTTATAACTACGCGCTTTTTAAGTGTTTTTGTGTTATAATTCGTGAAGTATTGAATTGAGCTGAAATGACAAATTATGATAATCTATATCTAAGAAATTGTTGTGTTCGTTAGAAAATAAAAAGCACTGAAGCTACAAACACACAAATGCAATTAAATTCATAAATATATACCTATCTAAGCGACGGGGAGCCCGTGTCCATTTATGCTCCCTAAGTACTAATACCTGACAAATATTCAGATTTTGGAAATTCGTGACTATGTGTGGTCACGAATTCCTGTACAAATTGTTATGCTCGATTTTTGGATGGACCCCTTTAGTGAAAACTAGAATTTTATAATTAAAAAAAAGTTTTATACTAACGAGTATAAATAATATTTTATGGAAAATATCGAATGAAAAGCGATGATAGAGAAACACTGACTTATCCATACACAATTCGAACACTCTCGAACTTTTATTGTAAATACATTTTGTAAAACCCCTCGACAATAAATCCATTAAGTAAGCCGATTAGTTAACCATCGAGGAATCAGTTAAATTATGATTACATTATTTAGTTGTGCTTTCAAACATATTACATGAGTAAAATTATTGCTTTTTAAATCTCACGTTACCTAAATAATTATAACATGTTTTTTGTTTTATGTAGTGTAAAATATATGGGAAGTATTTTTAAAGCAGTTTTTTTAAAATCACGGATTATTATAAGAAAGTAACATAAATTCTTAATTTTGATACGTATAATAAATATTGAGCAAATAAATATTTCAGATTTTAAATTGATGGCATAATCGGCTATTTAATACTCGTATATAATTTTATATATTCTCAGCAAAGTAGGACAAACAACGAAGAAGTAAATTTCCGCTGACTATCAGTTTTTACGGTCCTGTAGGTCCCTAACTGAAAACTCTATTATCAGTAAGGTTGTCCCATCTCATACGTACAATGTAGCAAAATAATATTTCTTTAAAAAGAATACAAATACGGACAAAGGACATTCATAGACGCTTCATGCTCCCTGCACCCCTATACTAAGAAGATTTTTTCCAGGTTGCTGAATAATTATTCACTCACTGATGCTGATTTTTTTTCATGTATAGTTGTTTAGAATGCAAAATTACTTTTCAAAATGTAAATTTTTTGTGGTGAATTTCATTGTCCGAGTAGTCTATCAAAAATACAAACCTAATAATTACGAGTATTAATATACAAGACGCGGAATCTCTATGAGCATCCTTAATTCCTTATGAATTGCATACTCTTTTTCAAGAAAATATAGGAATAGCGTCGGTGACTATACAAAGTATGCCAAAATTATCTATATTCTTATGGCAAGCTGCGAACGATTCGTGACTTTTGATGACCTATGTGTTCCAAAAATACTTGATGAATATTTTTGATTATTTTAAGTCTAGGTTTTCTATCTTTATTTCCTACTGAACATATTTATTTATTTATATTAGAGTTCCCTACATGGATTACACACTGACAAGAAGCACAAAGGTATATATAAATATTATTAAAAAAATACACATAATCTTAACAGCTTTTTTCTTGTTATGAATATACGGTCTGTTTACAATTCGAACCACATATGATGGGTAATGTCTACTATTTACGTTCTTTTGTAAAAATATTCCACAAAAAAATTTACACAGTTCACCGTGTCATGAGGATCCCACAATATATTTAATTTTTACTATAAAAACATTTTTATTTTAGTAATAATAATAATCTAAAAAGCGCAATATGAAAATATGAATATAATAAATATACATGAGCGCAAGGCAGTAAATTTTGTAAACTTACTTTTGATGGTCTCAAAGCAATATATTAAGTTAGGTCGACCTATAAAAATCTCGAATCACTGTCCGACCCATTCCAATGTTGGGGAGCCTTGTCATCGGTTTCTTTTTGCAGGTGGAAAGGAATATTATTACTACAAGGTATTAGGTCTCATAAAAAGGTCTTACTAAATTTAGGGCAGTAGATCACGCAATAGTAGCGTATCTTTTTAATATTACAAAACTGAACCGTAATGCCTGTACGTGGAAAATATTGGTGGGAAAATCGTGATTGCTTATTTGAACATCTTTAAACCTAATATATATTTTTATATTTATTTATTCAGTTACTTAATTTTTTATTTAAAAACCGTCAATCCGATGTCAATATATTTTTCACATATCAAAATCCAAAATCATGATTCAAGTGAAAGAGTTATTATCAAAACGCTGCGCTGATATTCACAGGAGCAAAGCAGTGAGGTGAAAATTGATGTGAAGAAAGGTTTTAGTAAATAGACCAAATATGTATGCAAAATAAGTTATATTCATATTTACATATAATAAGAATTTAAAAATAATGCTCGTGCCGTGCAGGTGAATTCTCAATCAAAGCGGGTAATATACAACCACCATCCATTTATGAAAACGATTATATTAATTGATATTTATAAAATACATAATTCTTATAAATAGGTACCTGTAGTTTTTTTTATTCAAATAAAACACCCTTAAAAAGAAATTATATGCAACCTATACTTTACTCTGTGTGACATTTGGTTTATCACCTTATTTGAACGGGTTGCGTCATAAAGATATCATCGATTTTTCTTTTTTATGCCCGCCATACTTACCAGCTGCGGAAAAGATAAAAACTTTCGGACGGAGAACGGACTATTTTCAAAGAAAAAAATTAATAATGACAGGTTCGACACGACTTAGTGGAATGTGTTAAATTAACTGTATTGTTTATCCGATGAATGATCGTTATTTTAATAAATGATACTTAATATAGAAATGAAGCGAAATATTTTTTTTCCTCGCTTATTTTGTTATCCGTTCATGCTACTGAGCCATGACGGATGTGGCTGAATATTTATCCCGGGCGGGAATCGAACCCGCGACCTTCGGCTCCGCAGTTAGGATCTCTAACCACTCGGCCATTCGGTCAGTCAAACTTCTCCATTCTTAGGTATATTTTTTCTTTTTATGTGTTGTTAGTGTTGCATTTTTAACGGGCTGGTAGTCAGGATTTGGCCATCGAGTGAAAATTGTTCTATAGATAGCAAAAGGTGTGAGTGGATTATTATCACCACCATGATAAACGTCTTCCTGTGCGCAGCTGGACCCAGGCTACTTCCAAGAAACATAGGACCGCCACCACATATGGTCCTCCGCTTTCCATTTTCAGCCAGATTTTTCTAGTCGTGAGTCTCTCGAAGTATATCTATACATGAACAACAACGTTTAGGCCCCTAACTAAGCATTAGCTTGTGCTTTGGGTACCAAGCGAAGACACCACAAAGTGGATATGAAGGAAATATCATTAAGTCATCCAACGCAGAGCTTAGGCAAATATTCAAAACCAACAATACATAATATTGAGGGTGAAAGAAATGACAAAGAGCAATCAAAGTTTGATCGTCGCAATTCAACTACAGTTCGTGATAGATAATATGTCAGTATAAGTCCGATCGATATTTTATTGTTCGCACCCATTGACCTGTAGAACCATATATAATGAATTATTAAATAAATTCCTAGAAAGTTATTATGAAATAAATATCGATACGGGAACTACGTGTGGGTTCTGCCTGATGCTCAGTGAACGCATAGTCATTTCTTTTTATGTGTATTTCGCTGTTCTATACTTAACAGCACAATAATTTCACTATTCTATTGACATGTACACTTTTTATACGTTTCTCTAATAAACACATTTAAAAAAATTTTTTTATTTGACGTTTACTCATTCTGCACTTAGTTCGTCAATTGCGTCTTGTAATAGTGTCGCGGATTGTAACGGATTTCTATAATATTAAATGTATTGATTATATTTTTAAGTTATTTGTTTCTTGTAATCAAATGTGAAACAAATAACTTATTTGGGTAAACTTTCTTTAAGCTATTGTACTCCGGCTGCCAATCAGTCCGCCCTAATGTAGACGTCATTGTAATAGACTATGGCTATATTAAATGACCCTCTATGTATTCAGCGTTCTTAAGTTTTTAGTGAGCTTAGCCTAGGCAATCGTTTACCAAATGAATACAACCCAAAAATATTTAAGCTCTCTGAGGAAACTCTTCGAGTGATATTACGATTCAAACTATTATACACCGTGTTTGGATGCAAGTAGTCCAAACTTAAGGACCACTGCTTAACGAAGTGAACAAAAAGTTTCAAATAAGCAGGTGGTGCAAACTAATGATTACAGAGAAAAAAATCACAACACGGACAATCCAAATTTCCATTCCATCCATTCCACCAGCCCATTATGCCCGCTGCAGGAGCTTAGGCCTCCCCTCAGGGTAAGGACCTTTGGAGCTTAATCTACCATGGTGCTCCAGTACGGGTTGGTGAATTTTAACGACTGCTGCGTTTTGCTGATGGCACTCAGGACTGACAGCTTAACGTGCTCTCTGAGGTACGGAGTCAGTGGTAGTTATGTACTTAAGTCAGAAAAAACTCATTGGTACACGCCCGGATTCGAAGTACAGCCGCACGGCTTTGTAAACTCGCTCGGGCTATCATGACAATCCAAATGCTTGGTCACAATACTGTTACGGTTTCTAATACTATTCCGAGATAGCTGCTCTATCGGCGACCGAAAATTTAAAAATGATTTCGTAACAAAAAGTCCACTAACATTTCAATTCAAAGAATAGTCTTTCATTGACCTTAAACTGTTTCACTAGAAGTATTCCTCTGATTCAGCATCTCTCCACGGTGTTTTATTAAGATACAGATTTTTTTTTAATTATTTTCATTTCACCTCCAAAACACTACTCTTTCTAAAAGTTATTGGAAGTATTATATACTAATATAAAATTAACTATTAGTATGGTTTAGTATAGTATATGCTCTTCCTCAGGGCGGAAGGTATCTCTGTATGAATTATAGCAACAATTAAGGACATTTAAAATATTGGTGAAAGACCTTTTGAAATTGGATGAGTAGTTTATACCTAAACTTACAAAGTTTACATAAAGTTAACTTAGATTAAAAAAAAACATATCAGAAACAGATAGACAATCATAAATAAAAAAAAAAATTTCCTGGTAATTTTCCTTATTAGCGTTGCATAGTTCAAACAAGGATCTCTTATGGCTTTACCGACAGTCTCAATCTTTTAGTACTAGAAACCTAAAATTTGGCATCCATGTGCATTATATTTGTAAGGTGTACCTATTCCGAATTGGATCTTGATTACAAAACATGCAACTTACATATGAGTATAAAGAGGCCTTTTCATGTGAGTTGCATGTCCCCAATTCTAATTCCTGAAGCACTCTGTTCCGAAGCATGTTATTGTTATATATATAATAAAAGCTGTTATTGTGTCGATTGTATGATTCTTTTACAAATCTAGTTTTTTTAGTTTTAATAGAACAATAGATTCTTTATTTATTTAATAAATCTGTGCCCCACGATTCTAAAGGAGTCATGAAAAGAAATATTGCAGTCTTTGAAAAAATGTCACAATTTCATTTTGCTTATAAATCGGTTCTCATAATGAGCGTCACTTTAAAATTTTCAGCTCTCGTCAGCTACGCCCATTGTTAAGGACATTTTAAACTCTTTCATTCAGCGAATACCTTTCCTTAACTATGATATTTAATTTAGAAATTATTTCCTATATTGTAAATTGCACGTATCTTATAATTTTAAGTGATGTGCATTTGATTATTCCTCGCGTCGTCTTCAACTTACACCATGCTTTTGGTTTTTGTTAAAAAATAAAATCGCTATATAAAACTACAATACTTTAATTTTTTTTTTCCAATCGTATACGGTAAGGTTAAAGTTTTGTATTATCTTTGTCTAATGACATTTGTCGTCTTTGTACTGCCACAAATACTAACCACAATTATATTTCTTGTAGCGTATAATGAATCAATCTGTTGTATCTCCTGTAGTACTTTGAAGTGGCACTGGGTACAAAACAAATTGCCTAAATGGGTATTTATATTATTTATTAATTTTGACACGAACTAACAATATATTTATAAAACAAAACAATTAACACTTAAAAAAATTATTTCAACGTGACTTAAAAAACGAACTAAAACCACGGAAGCAATATCATGTACAACTATAGTAGATTGTATAATGGAAATATCCTTTCTTTAAATTAAAATCGTCAATGAACGATTTCATTTCATTTAATGTTTGTTTGATAATTTGTCTATTCTGTTATACATACAAGTTTAAGTTAATATGCTTAAAGTAACTTTCGTTGTAACTTACGAATGTTTATAAGCTTGTACGTGTAGTAGATTAAGATTGTACTTCAAGTCGTCTCAAATAAATTTGGGTTACAATCACTCAAGAAGAAAGTCATCCATCGATATAAACGGTTACTAAAACTCAACGAGAATGTATTTATAATGTTCTTATATTAAATATCGGTTAATTGTAGAATTCCACATGTTGAACGCAATAAAATTTCTGTTTACATAGTAAATTACTATATATAAATTTTTTTTATCACTACGCATAAAAATTTGTTTCGTTATTTATTAAAAATAAAAAATATAATTTCACTTATGACGACCGCTTAGCTTAGTGGGCAGCGACCCTGCCTACGAAGCTGGAGGTCCCGGGTTCGAATCCCAGGTCGGGTCAGTATTTATATGATGAATATTACTGCTGGCACCGGGTCTTGGTTGTTATATGTATGTGGTGTCTTCGCTTGGTACCCAAAATACAAGCTAATGCTTAGTTTGGGCGCTAGACGTTGTTGTGATTGTATGTGTTATTATTATTATTATTATTATTATTACTTATTTACCTATTTATTTAAAAATTTAAAAAAAAATTAATTGATTAAGTGTATCCATAAAAATGCGGCGAGTCGTATCACCCTACTCGCACTACCGAGAGCCGCCGTGCCCCTGCGCGCCCATCCCCCGCAATCGTCCTATGCGGTGTATATCCACGTTTTAAGATTAATTGTATCGGACAGGTTGAAAAATTAATGAAAAATAAAAGTTCGATTTTTTTAAGGCAATGTGTTCTATTCACGTTACTGAATCATATAAAAAATTATACGCAATGATAAAAAAATTACCCTGTATAATATTTTCACTAAAATGTCGGTCGCCAGTAGGCTTAATACGTCGCTTATTATACTAGCTTGTAATAAACATATTATTCTAGTTTGTATATCGCAAACAAAAACCGTGATACTTAAGTGGCTAAGCGTTCCGCCCTTGATTCAAAGGACGTGTGAAATGAGTTTGTAATCACAAAAAAAATAACTAATATATTTTAGTGAGGCTAGGGTCTACATGGGTGAACTGATTTGCTACAAACAACGCCAAGAATTTCATTTTGTATAAAAAGAGCTTGCGAGTATCGGTGTTCGGGTCTCGCGATCAGACATTTTGAGAGAGCTTACAGAAAATGTTGACGTCTGAAACAGAAAATTGCTGCTTGGGGAAAATAAATCCGTAGATACTCGGAGCGAGCTAACCTACACCGTTAAAATCGAAAAAGCATTTACTATATAGTTGATGTAAGATAAGCATATTCAGAATTTTAATTTAACACAGCGATTTTAAACTACTTGACGATAGGACTTACAATATAATGGTACATATTAGGATTTCAGGGTTCCTCTTGCTGTCACTTAAATAAAGCAATAACAGTAAGGCCAATAGTAGAACTAACCGGACTAGAGGGCATTTCATTTACCTTAACAGATTAGTTCATGACCTAGGTATGAGTGAACATTAGGATAGTCAAACGATAGAGGCACCAATGGAATAAAATAACTCGTATATAATAACTCTGCGTGAACTAAACGTTACTTTTTTATAGTTTTGAATTTCCAACCAATGTAGCGTCGCATTGTCGTCAAGGTCTGAGGGTAAACACGGCGAGGCGCGGCAAGCTGATGGTCTCGCATAAAATTTCATTTATTGGTGCACCGTGATAAATGGGTTTCGGGTCGCAAACGAATCACGACTGAGTCATGCGAGACGTTCGACACGTTCAACAATAAAAAAAAAGAATGAAATGAAAAACGTGCTGCAGAATTGTTTAGTCTATCTCTTTTATTTTCATAGCTCAAAGCTTTGAAACAAAATTTGAATTTTGCGCATCGAATAGTTGCATGGCGCTTTGAATGTTTTTCATGTAGAAAAAATCGTAGACCTGTTTTTTTTTTAACTTAAACATAAAACGTTGCAATCGTCATAAAATGTGGTTCAGTGATTCTCATATTATCAAATTTAAGCACTTGACATTTATACATTATATACCTACACTCCTTAAAATATGCACGTCCTGAATTTTTATACAGCGGTTCACTTAACTTGGCGCGCTTAATTTTAATAATTTGAGAAACTTACACCTTCTTACATCAGTAGCTATCATTAAAATAGTTAAAGGAAATAAAGCATTTGTAATATTTCCCGTGGCCAATGGTAAGCTAGGTTAAAATAAATACCAAACTCGAAAGGGCAATTCTTTGGTTACATGTCGTAAAAACCAATAAAGTGTAAGCCTAACTCGCAACCAAAACACCTTTTCTGTAACCTTTAGATGCCCGTAAATCTCTATAAATGATGATACTGCGATTTGGGGAGAAACAAATACTTAGTTTCGAAATAATATTATTTGGCCGACGTATATTGTAATTAATATGTATTACACAATGTTTATACGTACGTAGCTGGCGGCTACACTTTGATGACATTATGAAACTTGGAGGAAATGACTGGATAGAAAAATGAAAGAATAGAAAGGAATGAAAGAGACTGGAGGAGGCCTTCACCTAAGAGGGATCCATTTAAATAAATAAATAATTTACTTAAACTAACTACCACTAAACTAATTATTTAATCAACAAATGCAAACTATTAACCAACTAACTAACTAACAAAAAAATGTAAGTGAATGGAAAATAAATTAAGGCTTATTATTATTATTACACAATGTTTTAAATGTCTACAAAGTTATCCACCAACAGAAAACTTTCTAGACTTCAAATCACCTTACTTATAAAATCTATAATGAAATTTTATCTCGAATATAGTAGATCATGAATATTTTATTAATTGACATTCCTTTTATATCTTTGCAAAAAAAAAATATATAATTAATTTCCAATAATTGAATTAGAACATCTGCTAACGGCGAATAATTAAGTTGTCATGATTTAGTGTATTAATTAAGAATCAAGCGAAGAGTGTATAGGCGATGAATATACTTAATAGGTCACCAGAACAGTGTAAGTAAAGGCTCTCCGTTCTCAAACACACCTGCGTCACTGTAGTTGCTAAGCCCGGCCACAACGGAGATAATATAAAACGATTTTATTGTAGCGGTGCATAGGTGAAATATCTTTTGTTTTATTAAATTTTACAAACTAAAATATACTTCTACGTACTCACATCTCGGTATTGTAAAATTTGTACAGAAAAAAATATTCCTAATATATTTGGATTTACATAAATTATAAATGACAATTTACATACGCAACACTAAGTGTCTAGATCAGTTTATTTTATTTCCTTATTAGGATTCCTACAAAGGAAAATCCTAACAAAAAAAATGAATCCTAACATCTGTCCATCTGTCGCAGCCGTTTTAAGTCGGAGACGGTTAGTACAATATAGAAAAAAATTGATTAGTTTGGTCACACATGTAACTGAGGCTTTAAAAAAACAATCCCAACAAAACGAAACAAAATAAACGTGTTGAGTACCTACATAAAAAGTGGTAGAAAATTCAGAAACATTTGTGTTGATACCACTTATAACAAACAAACAACAATATATATATATATATATATATTTATTTATTTAAATTAAACAATAATGACAAGGGTTGGGGCTCTATTTTTCAGTTAAATATCTGTATTAGGTAAAAGAGACCCGCTCTTCCTGAAGATAGTAATTTACACAATTAGATTGTACTTAATAATTATAGGAAAACAAAAAACAAAACATGGAGAAACGATATGTATCTATACTAATATTATAAAGCTGAAGAGTTTGTTTGTTTGTTTGTTTGTTTGAACGCGCAAATCTCAAGAACTACTGGTTCAAATTGAAAAATTATAGTTGTGTTGGATAGTCCATTTATCGAGAAAGGCTATAGGCTATACTACATTACGCTACGACCAATAGGAGTGGAGCATCAATGAAAAATGTTGCAAAAACGGGAAAAATTATTCCTTTTGAGAGCTTCCGTCGCGCGCGCTGCGTAAACGGTTGATGTTAACCAAAAATCATGTATTACGGAATTGTTCCCCTTTAAAAGTTCTAACCAAAAGTCCGCGACAGCATATGTGTATCTTTTAAGGTTAACTTACTATAATCTTTTTTATGACAATCAAATTTGTTCTAACATTATGTACTATTTGCGAAGATGTTTTTTAAACGTAATATTAATCCTTAACAAATTAAATATGTTAGTTGTCTTAAGCATTTCATGCATATTATAGTTGCCCTTTCCACCACACAATTTAAATTAATATCTTAGCAGTTTTTATCGAAATATGAAAACTATAGCGGGAGAAAATAAATTCGCTGTCTGCCTCTGTTCGTTAACTTTTTACTTCCAAACCACGCAATAGACTTTGATACGGTTTTCAGTATTATCTTATTTTCTTATAAGCTTCCTAGACTTAGTGCTTTCGGCTGTACGTTGCTAGATCAGTGAGGACAAACGACAGACAGATAGACAGACAGACAAACACAAAAAGTAGCTTATGACACTCTTGACAACCTTCTTTCACGTCTGCAAAGTTTCATTAAAATCTGTTCAGCCGTATTGGAAATTAGCTCGAATAGATAAAATTGAATTGAATAGACGTACAGACAAACAGACGGACAAAAAGTAGCTAATGTCAAATATCTTGACAACCTTCTTTCCCGTCTGCAAAGTTTCCTTAAAATCTGTTTAGCCGTTTTGGAGATTAGCTCAAATAGACAGATACACGTACAGACAGACAGACGGACAAAAACCAACATTTGTTAGTTTTAATGACCTTCTTTTCATATTCATTGATGTTTCATTTAAATAGGTTTAGACATATGGACGTACAGACAGACATACAAAAAGTTCTGTATGTCACATATGGAAAGGGTGTAGTCAAAAGAT
Organism: Luffia ferchaultella; assembly: GCA_949709985.1. Lineage (NCBI taxonomy): Eukaryota > Metazoa > Arthropoda > Insecta > Lepidoptera > Psychidae > Luffia > Luffia ferchaultella. The sequence continues at coordinate 10,516,922 of OX453243.1, read as the reverse complement.
TACATCCTGTTATATGTGTAAAGTTTCATCAAAATCGGTTAAGCCGTTTTGGCCGAAGCCGATTTGCTCGAATAGACAGACAGTTCGTTTTCATGTGTATAGCCTATAACTCTCCGCTAGAATCAGGCTATCAAAGGTAAAAAGAATTTTTCAAATTCGACTGGTAGTTTCAGAGATTAACAAATTCAAACAAACAAACGAACGAACCAACCAACCAACCAACCAACCAACCAACCAACAAACAAACAAACAAACAACCAATCAATCAATCAATCCATCAATCAATCATTCAATCATTCAATCAATTAATCAATCATCAAATCAATCAGCATGCGCGACGGAAGCTCTC